>JAMZEH010000073.1:11726614-12363228 GCA_024699665.1 Ostrea denselamellosa | reverse complement strand
AAAATTATCCTGCTCAAAATCCTACTTCCACCTCCCCGTGGTGAACAGAGGGCAACAGACTTTGTCTAGCTGATGGAAGAGGTACATTTACTTTATCCAAGAATCTCTTAAAGAAATAGCTCAAATGGGGGTAAAAACCTGACGCTCAAAAGTCTACCCTGAATTTGAAATTTCACTCAAATGAGTTAAAAATCTGTCGCTAAAATGTCCACTATTTTGTCGCTCAAAAGCACTATTTTTTTCCGCTCTTTTGTCCTGTGGGTTCGCTCAAATGTCCAATGCCAGTCACATGTAAGCCAAAGAATTCTAAACAGTTACCTACTTTTTGGTCAAAACACAACTCTCCTCCCCCCCCCCCCCCCCCCCCCGTGCATTAACTGATAAAGTTTGATGGTCTTAAATCTCACAGTGCTCAAGATATAATCCAGACGCAAATTGAATACTATTGATGTATTTAATTCCACAGTCATAATTTTGCAAATTATTATTTTTTAATATCACATAGTCGGGTTGCATGTCATATA
This sequence comes from Ostrea denselamellosa, assembly GCA_024699665.1. Classification (NCBI taxonomy): domain Eukaryota; kingdom Metazoa; phylum Mollusca; class Bivalvia; order Ostreida; family Ostreidae; genus Ostrea; species Ostrea denselamellosa. The sequence goes on along the minus strand of JAMZEH010000073.1, from coordinate 12,362,704 downwards.
CATGAAATTAGATTACACACTTTAAGTCTACTGGTATGAAATTACATAGATTTTATGTAACCGTGGACTTAGTGGAAATAAATATTGCACATAAAAATGTATGTTTACAGTATGAGTTAAATTTTTATCTTGATTTATGGATGGGTCTTCCAAATCTGTCCACCAGGCAAAGGATAAGACAAGATCTGTATGAAAATATATTGATTTAAATAAATAATTATGCACTTTTATATTATTAATTAACACAATTTATCATTTCCAAACATTGCAAGTCAGTTATTCCCATCCATGCAAAAATATTCATCCTGGCCTTATTCCAATAATTCCATCCAATGTAAAATACTAATTACTTGTAATATGCATCAACTTCATTTATGCAGTCATACATAATTATATATTTTTACCCAAATGGCTGTTCTTTTGGGTATTTGACAGGGGCAGAGCCAAACCCAAAGTGATGAGTGTCAGCTGTTGTTTGTTATTCATTGATGCCATGCTTATTTGTCGTGCAGTCACAGCAAGCCATTACAAGAGTGCGTAATGTATTGTATGGCGTGTTATGGAGGAACATGTATACGGAATTTCAGAATCAACTTTGGTAGTAATGTTGATTGGTAATGTGTGATCATATTAAAATACAGAGTAGAATTTTATACCATTTGGTTTACTGATTTTTTCATCGGCAAACTTAGGTACCCTATATTTAGAGTTCTATACCTTTTCTCTTTAACAATAAATTTGAATCCAAGTGATATAATTGCCTGTGCTTTCATTGTTATCAAATAAGTCAAAGTCTTTAATCCGTGAAAAATTTGAATTATGTAGATTAAAAAGTGCTACATTAAAGATTACAAAGTGAAGTTCTCTACATGTAGTAGAATGTAGTTTATAAAATTCATGTACAATGCAATGCTCCAGTGTGTGCATTTTATGGTCAAAGGTCAATATTTTATGTCATCATAATATTTAGTTAGCAGTGAAAAATTAGAATAAGATGTTTTCAATATATTTAATAATACATCAGCATTATTTGCATTATCCATAATCACATGTAATACTTAACTGCATTGTGTTACAAAAGTCTCTTTGAGCCGAAGGTATTTACACTTGGTCACTTACAGACATGTGATAAAGGTAAGGTGGTTATCTAAACCAATATTTTTGCTTATTTGATTTTCCTGCTTTAAGTTCCCAGTCTTTGCCCAAACCAAAGTTAAGACTTCAGACAACACTCAGAGAATGATCATGAAATTATTCAACTCTTAAGGTGGGTCCTTACTTCTGGATTTTTTTTGTTTAGGTAGCAGTTTTTTGTTTGAAATCAAGAGATTAACATCCAGGGAAATGAACAAGAGCAAAATAGTTAAGGGTTTACATATTAATTTTCATTACAGACACTATTGACATCCTGTGCCCCTCTGCAGAATTTATTGACATCATCAAAAACATGTTTTTGTGATTATTTTGAAATTAATAATGCAAGAAATTTTTATACTGCATTTGTTTATCAGGACACATTTCAATGATTTAGAATACATATCAATTTTAAAATTTTATTGAGTTTCTGAAAAATTATGCAAAATTATTGAAAAGGGCATAACACTAACAAATACAAGAAAAACAAATGTGATCAAAGTTCCATAATAACATGGTTTACATATTTTTCTGTTTATATCGGTAGATGTATCTCAACTACAACTATTTATAACATAAAATTTATAACTTTCCACATAATTTCAAATTTATGGCTTCTAGAGTATGTATACCCCCATTCAAATTTTCAAAATATAATAATTAATGTGTAAATATTTTCTGATTCAATGTTTTACATGTATTTTTTTTGTTGTTGACATTAGTTGATGTGTATCTGTGAAAATTATCCATTGCAAAAAATCCATAATTTTCCATATCATTTCAAATCTATGCAAATAAAAGGAGTGGTGGATCCAGGATTTCCAAAGGGGGGGGGGGGGGGGGGCACACCTGAAAGTTAAGTATTAGGCAAATAACTCAGACATTTGGGTTCCAAATCTGGAGTTATCATCAATATATGCCAGTTATGTCTTGTAAGTTAAGTTTGTTGCAAAAAAAGCCCCCACCCCCTAGTCTCCCTCTAAATCTGATACTCCAATGTATAACCACATCCGATTCAAATAAATTCAAATAAATAAATATTGCTTCATTTTTATGATTAAATGTTTCAATGTAAAATTTTCTATTGATATAAGTAGACAACACACGACTTCCAAGGCGACTGATTCTTTTCAAGATGTTATTTATATTAGATTTCAGTGCCAATTACAGCAATTAAAAGGGGGAGGGTTCATTCCAGGAATCAGGTGGGACACATCGACTGATGTTAATTATGCCACGTGCTGCTGTGTTTTGACTATATAAAAAAACCAGAGGAGAATATGCTGAAATTGAGTTGCATTCTGTTGCTTCGCTCATAAAGCTTGGTATGTGTCGTATTGTAGATCTTTACAGATAAAACTCCCGACTCCTGTGATATAACTGTGGTCAGTTCCTGTGATAGGCTCTTCAGACAATTCAGTACTAGCAACAGTGTAACATTCTTTTCACACATGCTAATCCTTCTCTTTGTTGCTGACATTATGCTTTTACAAACTGACCTTTTTCATTCCTTGTCATGGTAAATCTCATTTAGCGTGCCATTTTACTTCACTGGTTTGAATTTAACAGAGAAATTTTAAAACAGAAAATGGTCACAATTATAAACCCAAACCATTCTGACGTCATATGATCTAAACCTCGATATTCATGACATATTCCGACAGTGGAACTCCATTAAGCCAGATATAACTAGGTCAATTTATTTTGACATTGGATTGATTGTATATTGTTTAATGTCCCTCTCAAGAATATTTCACTCATATGGAGACATCACCATTGCAGGTGAAGGGGTGCAAAATGCAAAATTTTGGCCTATGCTCGGCACATATGGCCTTTGAGCAGGGAGGGATCTTTAGTGCAACACCTGCTGTGACACAGGACCTCAGTTTTTGTGGTCTCATCTGAAGAACTGCCCCATTTAATCGCCTCTTACGACAAGCAATGGGTACTGAGGACCTATTCTAACCTGGATCCCCAAGGGACTTTTTGACATTGGGAGGACCATCCAAACTAGACATTCATTAACATACTGAGAGAGCTACTGACTTGATATTAGCTTTGGTTACCTCCTGAGAGGAACCCTGTTCCACAAACAGTTTAATTTAATTCCCTTGTCAATAAATAATGAACCCCTAGCCCTAATTGTCATCACTATTAGTCGACACAAAAGGCTATCACATACAGAATGAATGGTTCCAAGACTAGCAAATTTTGTGATTTTTTTGCACTTGTGTTTTGATAAGCAGAAACACATTTGGAATACTCTTCTTGAAAAGAACAAGTTAGGATAAGGGTACCATTTGAACCTCATTTTTTACTGAGATTTCAATACAGACATAAAATCTTTAAACCTAGCAAAATTGTTTCAAGATGACACCTTAGAAGAAATAAAAAAAACTGACATGCCAAAGAAATGCAACCCCAATTAAATGTCATTAATTTTTAATTATTTATTGTTAGCAATTTTGAATTGCATGATACCATACAATTCCCCAGCAATTCAAAGTTGAATGAACTTAGTCAAACTACATACTCTTATGTGTGTGAAACATCATACATACCCCTATTAGCAGCATTTCAGGCATCTCAGACCTGTTTGTTATCCTTTAAATATCTATTAAAAATAGTGTAATATTGAAATTTACTTCTTTTATTGTGTAAAGGATGCCTACACTACCTAACAGTGATTGCAACATGGCAGTGCAGATAATGTCAGCTGGAAACATCCAAAACACTGTGACAAGAGCTCTGAATATCACAAAAGCACAATATCTCATCTCCACAAATTCCATAGACTGAATGGTGCACCTGCCAACTGCCCTTAAACTGGCCAACCAAAGCTTACAAATGCCTTGCTAGAATCTTTATATGAAGTTAAAGCACTTGTGTAACTGCTTAAGAACTGAACAAAAACTGTAAATGAGACACTGGGAACACATAATCCAAGAATATGCCAAGATACTATGCTGAGGCATTTCTGCTCTATGGTATCAACCACACAGTGTTGCAGTGGAAATGCACCTTAATTGTCATTGATGTGAAGTCAGTCCCCAGTGGTTACAACATCATTCAGATGGGATTCCCATGCAAAGATGGCACTGTGTGCTCTTCTTGGGTCAAGATTAATGCTCTACCACTCAGATGGGTTTCAACATGCATTTCAATGTCAGAATAAACATTATAATTACTATGTGGTGGAATGTCATTTTTAGTGGTGGTAGCCTGGTGTGGGGCTTGATTTTTGACCATGTAACCTCAAATTCAATAGGGGTCATATACTCCTTAAGATGTACTAGTGTACCTATTTTGATGTCTGTCAAGAGAATGAATGTCATCTTCCTTTGCCCAGTTTCACCCTTTACCTTTGACTACAAAATCAGTAGGGGTCATCTACTCCTTAGGATGTACCAGTGTACCAAGTCTAGTGTCAATCAAGTAAATGATTCTCAAAATATAAGAAACAATATATTGCTATGCCCTGTTTGACTCTTGATTTTTTACCATATGAACCCAAAATCTATAGGGTGTGCTAGTGTACCATGTTTGATATCTGTTAAGCAAAAAGTTCTAAAGATATTGAGTAGACAATATCTTCCCATGTCCCCAGTAGGTTGACCCTTTACCTTTGACCATGTGATCACAAGATCAATAGGTGTTATCTACTCCTTAAGATGTACCAATATATCAGGTTTGATGTCTGTCAAGCAAAGGTTTCTCAAGATGCTGATTGGACAAGACTTGGTCTACAGACCAACCAACAGGTGCAAAACAATATGCCCCCACTTTTTCAAAGGGGGGCATAATAAAATCAATGGCTACCACCTCTTCAGCCTTAAAAATTTTTGTGTAAGTTATGATGGCTAACTCTAATTTCACTGTGCCATCTAATAGATGTGTATTTTGGATTAGTTGTAAAATTTAAAGGGACTGGTTCACATTTTTTACAAATATTTTTCAATTTTGATGTTGAACATTAAAAATCTAACTTATTTATAGTTGATAACTAAACTTTGGAACTCTAAATGCAAGGATAAGAGGAATTTCTATGTTCCATAAACACAACTCAAGTTTTGTTTTTTATGTTTACAAACAAACTGGTTAATTTTGTAATTCAAAGCATCCTAATTTTGTACAGACACAAATTTAACTTGAATGGCACATTTTACCTTAACGATACTTGAAATGTGATATATACTGCTCAAAACAATTCAAAGCCACCTTCACTTTTTGTATTGTTTTCTTTGACTTTGTGTTTTCAAATAACACGGCACTTCACCCACCCAAACTTACCGAATTTTGTTACATGCTTGAACAGTCAACTTGAATTTGATCAGAAATCAACTCAGTCTGTTTCATGCACATCACAGCGGTGAACTGAAATGTGCACATACCGCACGGAAAAAAGGGTGCAAATTAAACAGGTCTGAGCAACACAGCACATCTGATGTTCAGAAAAGCTGCAATGCACGTGCAACCCATGTCTTTTCTGAACACAGTTCACTCAGTTTTGAGAGACTGGTGGGTATTTAATGTCTGTGTTTATGGCACTTTCGCAACCATGCCTCGGAAACAACGACTAAGTCATGTTGACCAAGGGCGGGCAATTGCGTGGCTTCAGGAGGGCGTGGGGGTGCGAGAATTTGGTCATCGACTGGCAGTGGCTCATTCAGACCTTGAGAGACCAGTACAACCAGACAGGAAGTGTTGCTGAGCGAAGATGACCAGGATGCCCGAGGTCAACTTCCAGGCAGCAGGACAGGTTTGTGGTCCTGTCGGCTCTACGGCAAAGAACAGCCAGGGCCAACACAATCAGGGGGCAACTGCGAGCAGCCGGCAACGGCAACATCAGTGACCAGACGATTCGGAACCGGCTGAGAGAGGCTAACCTGCGCTCAATACGACCCGCCGTCCGTCTTGTACTGACGCCAGCTCACCGTGCTACTTGCCTGGCTTGGGCCCGGCGTCACTTGGCATGGACCAGTGGGCTTCAGTATTGTTCACCGATGAGTCCCGCTTCTCAATGTCATTTCATGACGGCAGGACCCGCGTCTGGCGGTGAGCGAGCATGATTGCTATGGCAGGGGGTCCATCATGGTGTGGGGAGGAATGGCATTGAATCACAGAACACCCCTGCATCGAGTGCAAGGTCACCTGACTGGTGTGGGGCTACAGGGATAACATCCTGCAGCCTCTTGTGCTGCCAGCGCTACGAGCTATGGGACGCGGTGCTATACTTCAAGACGACAACACCAGACCCCATAGGGCTCAAGTCATCAACGACTTCCTGCAGCAGTGGCAAGTCATCCACATGGACTGGCCAGCGTGCTCACCCGACCTCAATCCCATCGAGCACCTGTGGGACGTGCTGGGTTGTTGAGTTCAGGGAAATCACCCTCCGCCAGTTGACCTCAACCAACTGTTCCAGTTCCTTGACCAGGAGTGGCAAGCAATACCCCAGATGACTCTGAGGACATTGACTCTATCCATGAGGCAAAGATGCATTACGAGCATCGACACTAATGGCGGACACACACATTACTGACTTTGTTTTCGTGTGTTCAAACCTTTCTGACTTTCCTTCATAATGACGCCTTTCGACGCCTACCGTGATTTGCATGGAGACGCCTTTGGACGCCTTAAAGACTTTTCTATTTTGATCACTTACTACAAAAAAATTAACAACTGTCAACAAGATTCAAAGTAAACCCATAATTTAAAATATCGTTTCCTTTCTTTATATCGAGTTACAAAAAGTTTAAGACATTACTTATTTTATAATTACCAATACACATTGAAGGGAAAATCAACACAAAATGGAAATAGCCATTTTTATTTCGTTGACGGCATTTTCAAAACTGCCATCGAATTTCACTTCACATTAGCAAATGCATGTAAGAAATACAAAGACATATAATTGAAAATATACTGTCAATGGAAATTATGAAGAAGATTTGTTGAGTTACAAATATTCAATCTGTTAAAGATGACGAGGGAAAACTGAAAGTAGTCGTATTTCATCTTCATGTTGTGTATTCCCCAAAATGTTGATGATTTCGTGAAGTATTTAATTGTGAATCGAACATCGACTTCTAAATGGTATATACTGTTACTGTTTATTAAAATATACCTCAAATGAACATCTGTACCGCGGCTAATTTGTGTAAAACGCGTTTTCGTCGTAGAGTTCGCCATATTGACAATATATTATTTACATCCGCCGTATTCACAGTGCGCATGTCTTCAGAAAGGCGCGGATCGCAAGAAAACTAAAATGACCTATCGGTTTTGAAACGATATCTGAATATTTTCTTTGAAATAAAGTATGTTTCCCAATAAACATAAATCATTTGTTGTTTTCATCATTTCTATACTAGTATGACTTTTCTACAGTGAAATTAAAGAAAATATACTATATATTGATGAAAGCCACGCCCACTCCTTTCAGCAAAATAGTACCGAAATATTTTTGCGTAATTGTGTAATTCAGTTACAATTAGAAAACAAATGGAGGAAAATATGCAATTTTCTAATTCCAAATTGTTCCGTGCATATGTTGAAATTTGTTAAAAGGCTCAATTTTACCCACAATACACTTGATAACTTTACTGCACTTGGAAGCTTCGTAGTTATGGACGCCGCTCCAACCATGGATTTGAACACTGACACTTCCCAGATTTCGTCTTTTTCCGGGTTTTCCACGCAGGATAACGATGTTTTAAGTGTTGAAAGTTTGGATTTTAGCTCTCCCAGTTCAGTAGGAACATCAGATTTATCGGATTTTAACAACGAGTCAGATATTAGCAGCCCTGAAGAGAGAGACCCAAATTCTGATATTGATGAGGATTCGGACTTTGTTCCTTTACCAGAAAGTAATAATGAATTTGACAGTCAAGTCAGTGAAATTACAGACAGTCAGCAAAGTGCAATGAGTTCGACATCAGAAGATACCTTTTGGAGTGAAGATCTTGAAAACATTGATATATCAGGATTTGATGAACGAAGTGGGCCAGTGCACATGCTCCCTTTAGATGCCACTCCTATCCAGTTTTTCAATTTATTTTTTGAAAACTCCTTTATCGATCATATTGTTGATCAGACAAATCTTTATGCACAACAGTCTGGAGCTAATCCAAGATACTGGGAACCAGTAAGTAATCTCACTGTGGTAGATTTGATTGTCTTAAAATTCTACTGTCTCACTGTATCTATATATGTTTTGACAAAATTTCACATATGTACTTCACAATACATTAGGTACATGTAGAACTTTATACATCTAATATAATTTAGATCAGAAACATTTTTAAATTTCTGAATTAGACTACTGCTGATGAAATGAAGGCATTTATTGGCATCAACATACTGATGGGAGTCATGCAACTGGCATGCTACAGACTTTACTGGAGCATGGATCCATTTCTTGGCAATGCTGGGATACGTAGTGTGATGACTGAAAACAGATTTTCCAGGCTGTATCAATTTTTGCACTTGAATGACAACCAGACAGCAGTACCAAGGGGAGATGAAAATTATGACAAGTTGCACAAAGTACGACCTCTCCTTGATATGACATCCAACACCTTTAAGTCAAGATACAGACCAAAAATGAACCAGACAATTGATGAGGCAATGGTAAAATACAAGGGCCGCTTCTCCATCAAACAATATATGCCTGGTAAGTAAGAAAATGTAAAATAAAAATAACATTAATTTCCTAAAGAATGTGTTAATGTTATACACTATCACTAGTTCAAATTTCATAACATACATGTAAATGGCTGGTTTTAGGAAAACCTATCAAAAGGGGAATGAAGGTGTGGATGAGATGTGACTCTTCCTCTGGTTACTGCCACCAGTTTGATATTTACATGGGCAAGGATGATCCACACAAAGGACCTCAACTTGGTCAGAAGGTTGTAAAACTTCTATGCAAGGACCTAAAGTGGAAGGGTCACCATGTTTATATGGACAGGTACAGTCACTGAGTTATCATGTTAAGTATTTAAATTCTGAATCCATATCCTTTTATCAAATGGTATAAAAATAGATATTTTTCCCTTGTTAGATTTTTTACTTCTATTCCTCTGGTGAGAACTCTAGAGAATAATGGTATATATAGCTGTGGAACAATAGAAGTGACATCTCCAGGACTCCCAGAACAGATAAAATCCCAACCCAGACTTGCCAGAGGAGAATCTTTGTCCCTACAACATGATAATCTAGTGGCAACTGTATGGCAAGATAAAAAACAAGTATGTAAATTGAATAAAAATTATGGAATTTTATTTGGTTGTTAGAATTACACACCTATATCATCACTCAGTAGACCAGTTTACCATTTTCTTTACACTCAACAATTGAAAAGTGAATTTTAACAAAAGTTTGAATTCACACACAAAAATAATTGGGGCTCTAATAATTAATGTCCTTTCAGGTTCACCTGATTTCCACCAACTCTAATCCTACTGGTGATGGAACAACACACAGGAGAACAAGAGATGGCCAGCGAATTGAGATCTCCCGTCCTCCACCAGTGGAGAATTATCATCGCTTCATGGGTGGAGTTGACCACAACAACCAGCTGAGGGCTAAAACACCAGAAGGAAGACCAGCCAAAAAGTGGTGGAAGTACATCCTTTTCTTTGTTATAAATCTCTGCATTACAAATGCATTCATCCTTTTCAAAGAGTCCCCAGTAAGAGGATGTACACTCTCCTTGATTTCAGAATAGATCTGGCCAAGGAGTTGATTGGACAGTTCACCAGGAGAACAAGACACTTCAATGTTCCTCAGCCAGACAATTCTCACAGAATCATGAGATTAAACAGGACCAAGGGCAGATGTCGCTGGTGTACCAAACAACATCATAGAAGGAGGGAGACTGTGTATGGCTGTGGTAGCTGTGACATTCATCTGTGTCGAGATGGATGCTTTGAAAGTTTCCACAGACACAATTCTTTGTCATTTGTACATAGATAGTTGACATTTTGTTTTACAAAGATCAGTGTATTACATATTTGCAATTGTACATGTATTAGATTTTTTTTAAAAATGTATCAGTTACATTATTTTTCATTAATTTTTTTAAGTTTATGTTTGTTGTGAACTACTGATGTAATTCAAGTTTCATAGTTAACCAACAGTTGATGATTCTAGTAAGTAGACAATTATATGCAATGTTTATTATGGATCTTACTAAAAATAAGTATAGCATGTATATCAGACTATGTAAGTAAATATTTAATTATTATACAGATCAAATTTAACATTTTATAATGACAATGTATTTTTCAAATACTTGAAATGATTGATTATGATATTTTTAGCAACATTTAGAATGGAAGAAAAGACAGAACACTTTGAAGCAAAGTACAAGATTTATAGATGTATCCCTTTAATTTATGAAAAAAAAATAGATATCAGAAATATTTTATATAAAGAATAATGCCTCAAAATGATCAGTTTTGCATGATAATTTATTCAGACACATGGCAAGTCTATAAGACAAAATATTTCTGGAAAACAGGCTTTTTTATGTCTAGTTTCAGAAATCTGTTGCCATGGAAACCAAAATTTTGAATTTTTTCTACCATATTTGTATGTAAATTAAAGGGAAGGAGCCTGGCAAGAATTCCTGAAAATTTCATAGTCCTACTGTCTTTCTTTGACAAGTTGTGCATAAATTTATTAAAATACATAAAATCAAGTATTTGTCTACAAAATGCCATGCAAATCAGGTTGTGTAATATTTATATTCTATGAAGGAAAGGGTTAAAAGGATGGGTTGTGTACATTACATGCTGTTTAAACCAATTTTGTCAGTCATCTGCCTCGTTGCTGTTTTCATTAATGGCTGAAGTAAAGTTCTAAAGCATTGTTTTTTGCTGTTTGCGTTTTGTTATGAAATAGCGAGAGAATTTCCACGTGGCCTTTCAATTGTTTTGAGCAGTATATATCATAAAGGAGTAAAGCAGATATTTACAGATTTAAATCATTGCATTTTCTCTATATCATCCTTAAAGACTGAACCCAGCACTCATGGGCAATGATTGCATAATATTGGTGGAGGCCTCCATGCTTAGTATAACTATGCACTAGGTTTTCATACCAAATGATAAGGAGCAAATATGATTTTTTTTTTTTTAAGGATTGCACTAAGTTTAGAGGTTTCAGTCCTATCCCTTAAGGAGCGCCAAATTAACATAAACTCAAATAACTAAAGATATCTTTAATTATATGAAGATATCATTAATTCAATTATCACTCTCCTCAAATAAATTAATGCTGACATCAAATCAATTATTGCTCTCAATAATTGAATTAATGTGTGCATCAATTGAATTGATGACAGCAACAATTGATTTAATGTCAGCATCAATTCAAATAATGCTCTCATCAAATTGAATTGATGTGCATGTGAATTCAATTACAACTCTCATCAATTCAACTGATGAGAGCATCAATTGGTGGAAATACTGCTCACAAAAATTAATTTAGAGCTATGATATGATGATCTCTTTAATTCATTTGAAAATATCTTCAATTAATTTACAATGCTTTTGTATAAGAAATTAATGTGCAAATCAACTGTTTTAAAGAGAGCAAAAATTAAATTAATCATTAATTCAGTTGTGGATATGTTCAGTTGATGATATCTCTATTTATATAGTTGCTCTCTCTAAAAGAATTATTATGTGCTTCAAATTAAATAATGATATCATTAATTCAATTGAAGAGAGCAATAATTCAATTACTGCACTCATCAATTGAATTAATGAAATCATCAATTCAGTTGGAAAGAGCAACAATTCATATAGTGTGCATCAATTCAGCAGAATAATTAATGCTGTCATCAAATTAATTAATGCGCACAATAATTCAGAATTGAAGATATCATTAATAATTTGAAGAAATCTTTAATTGTTGTGCACATCAAATAATTAAAGATATTTTCAATTATTTGAGTTTGTGTTAATTTGGTGCTCCATAATCCCTTGGGCTCGAAGAGGGAAGAGATCATAGAAATTCAGTAGTTTTGGTGAATACTGGTTGTGCAGTTTCTGAGAAGTTAAAAATGTTCAAAAATAAAGAATAGACAATTGCAGATTGCTGACTCAGGTGAACCAACAATGGGGATGGCTTTTGTAAAAGTGGTGTGAACCACAACTAAAATTGATCATGGTCTTCCACAGAAAAGTGCACAGCAAATTTCAATTCAATATGTGAAACTGTAAGGGAGAACAGTTAAAAAAAAAAAAATGAACAAATGGATAGAGATACAGAAATTAAAGATGAGAAGAAAAAAAAATCTCCAGACAAATTGACAGGTATGGAAATTTCATTACACCCTCTTCTCCAAGATTTTTTTGTGGTACACTAAAGAATTTGAATTATCTCAGCTCTGTAGACCATATAATTTCCATTCACTAATTTTCCACTATGGTTTGTGCCAAACTGACAGCTCAAGTTGAATGTACTGACAAAAGTAGTACTGAAATTAAAGATGAGCATATAAAAAATAAAATTGATCATCTCAGAGAAAGTCTCCACACTGATGGACAGTACGGTAATTTCAGCACCCATCCCCCATTTCTCGTAAATTGGAAGCAATTGAAATCATGAAATCAATCTAAAATACTGGCCTTCCTTTCACAGCACTATCTCAGCTCAACTTCCTGAGATACATATTTTGTTGCAATCATAATACTTTTGTGTGCCCATTTCACATGTGTATAAGTGTATATCATTCAAGGAGTAGCATGAAATAACTTGTCTTTAACATATCACTAACCTGTACATGTGAGATTTCCAAAACTCCACTGTCCATTTCCCTGGCATGTGACTTGGTAGTCTCCATTCACTGATTCTCCACTAAGAATTGAGCCAGACTGACAGCTAAAGTTGAATGTACTACCAAAAAGTGTATTGGTATAGCTGTACAGATTGGCACCAGGAACCTGCTCTGGAGTCCCACAATCAATCACTGAATAAGATTTTTGATGAAGTATTAAGCATAGTAAATTAAAACTTGTTTAAATCTGAGTCACATACATCACACAAACTCAGCAACACAATATACATCAACTCACAACAGAAAATTTGGGAAATTTCTTAGACAGTCAAGGATAACATGTCATAGATCCATAATGAAGAATTTTGAATGTCAAAAATTATTTTCAGTGTCATCCTTAAAAACTTTAATGTGGTCAGTCAAATTCAGCATCTTAAGTACATATAATAGTTAACATCCCAGTAGATGTAACTTCCATGTAACCCTGGTCCTGGTATGGTGGCTTAGACATACTGCTTGAGAATAAGGTTACCCTTTAACTGGGATGATAATGTCACAAGGGGAATTGTTCATGATTTTCTCAGCTTCACTGAAGTGAGCTAAAAATCTTGATGTAAAAACAGCTTAATTTCTCCCAAGTTTTCCAGTGACCATACATTAATTCAGACAAATATAGTCCCTAAAACCTGAAACTGTAAATCATTGTTTGTTTGATCAAAACCACACTGTGGTTCTACTAACCTGGACATGTAAGATTGTCTCCAAGAAGAGCATATGTAGACAGTGAACTTTCTCCACAATACAAGGACAGGTTTCGAAATTTCAATCCATATTTACACTCTATGATGACTTCAGTTCCAAATTCAACAACTGAATTCTCACTTGGATAAATCTTATTGTAATTAGGATCCGAATTCAGAGGAGGTGTCATACAGGTTCCCTCTGAAAAACAGTAATTAATCCATACAGCAGTAATACATATAAAAATGTTCAAAACAAGCACTTTTACTGGAAAAATAAGGCCAAACTTAAAGAGCCATTTATATATTATCTTTACGAGGTTTCAATAAATACACTGAATTATGGACCAATAGAACAATCTAACCAAATACTTCAATGTTTATTTCAAAATATTGAAATTAATTAAACATTCATCAAAAATTAATAACTTCTGTCTATTACAGTAAGCTTTAGAGCACTATGAAATAGCCATTTCTATCCCATGCATGTAAATATGAGGGCTGATTGGTATGTTGTGAGCCTTGTATTGAAGGAGGTTGATGTCCTTTTTCAGCCCTACTATTCCCTGACTATTTAAGGCCATGTAGCTGAAGACTGGTGTCATTTGGTCAGTTTACATCAATGAGGTAGCACTCTAAAGTAAACAAGATAAATAACTTTTGCAAAATAGACAAAATTGGTGAAATATTTGCAGAAGAAAGGTTTAGCACCTAAGGATATCCATACTGAGATGGTAGAAACATTATGGAAAGATGCCCCTTCATATGCTACAGTTAAAAGGCAGGTGGTGGAATTTAAACGAGACAGACAGAGCCTTGAGGATGACCCCCGTCCTGGAAGACCTGTCACTGTTGCAACCCCAGAAATGGTCAATAAAGTCCATGATATTGTTATGACTTACAGGTGAGTTACAGAAATATATATAGCCAGTACAATTGGCATTTCACAAGAAAGAGTACATTCCATTCTGATTGAGGATTTTGCAATGAGAAAGCTTTCAGCCTGTTGGGTCCCAAGGCTTCTGATATTGATCAGAAGCACTCAAGGTGCACTTTGTCACATACTAATCTAAACCTTTTAGAGGTAGATTCCGCCAAGTTTTTCTGAGGTTTCTTACTATGGATGAAACATGGGTCCGTCATTTCACCCCAGAGGCCAAACAACAGTCTAAACAATGGAAGTACCCTGAGTACACCCCCATCAAAGAAGACAAAGATCATTCCATCAGCTAGAAAGGTCATGGTCTCAGTTTTCTGGGATGCTGATGGTATTCTGAAGGTAGATTATCTCCAAAGGGGACAAACAATCAATGGCAAATACTAGGTATCAATTCTGAGGCAGTTAAGGAAAAATATTAAACTCAAGCACCATGGAAAACTCAGTAAAGGTATGTTGTTCTATCAGGACACAGTCTGTCAATGCCATGGCTGCCATTAACAATTGTGGCTTTAAACTGATTGAGCATCCACCTTATTCCCCTGATCTCACTCCATCAGACTTTCATCTATTTCCAAAACTGAAAATGGCCATTTCTGGTACCCACTTTCAGTCAGATGATGATGTCATACATGCAGTGGAGGACTTTCTGAATGGTCAAGAAAAGTGGCATTGAGGCCCTTAAACATTGCTGACGAAAGTGTATAGATATTGAAGGGGATTATGTTGAAAAATTATGCAGTATGTCCATCAAATATCAAGCCCTCACATATGAGACTCACAACATATCAATCAGCCCTTGTATTAACATAATTAACAAATGAAGTTAACAGCAAACCATAAAATGGTTTAAGTTCCATTACGCTTCATACTCCGCTTAAATATCCATGTAATATGGTTGGCTATATACATGTACCTTATGATTTGATATTCAACCAAAATTTGTCATTAAAATAATGTTTATTGAATAAATTCTCAAATTTGAGTATCTCGTCGCATGATGTTATGTCATACTGATTTACGAGTGAACCATTTTATTGAATAATCTTCTTAACCAGGCATTTCCCTTCATTTTCTTTCAATCAACCAAAAAACTTGCTATTTGCTGTTGTTTGGCTTCAGACAGTTTGGGCCTCATGCATCAACATAACCAAATAAGATATATTTCACATCATATCCTAATGGTGTGCAAGAAAATTGTTATGGTTGACTCATAGTATTCAGTCACAGGATTTGTTTGGGGAAAACGAAATGCAGAGTATTTTAACCTGGAAATACTGAACTCATCTGGGAAATCAATGAATGTTTAAAATTCTGAGCCAGAAATGACTGTTGCCTTATATACCTAGTCTTTTCACTTTTAACATCTAAAGTTGCTCAATATACATATGATGATATAATTCATATAAGGTATAAAAATGAGGTTTTACTATAACTGATTTTTTGAAATAAAATAAGTCTACCTCCTTTCGTACCTGCCAAATTTTTCAAATGCCAATCTGGGAGTTTTGCAGCTATGAAGTCCATGAGTACTTAACCATATCAATAACTAAATCAGTTGTTCATTCACATGATGTGAAATCTTTTATTAAAACTAGATGGCAGTGCTTTTGAATATACAGTACAGACAATAAATTACAGGATTTTAACTGTCCCATTGAGACACTTCAAGGAATGATTTTACAGTACAGGATCAATTGTATCTAAGCAGGATGAATGGCACTTGAATAATGTGACTCTCTTTTTAAAGTTGGATACAATAAATCCTTACTTTTTTTACTGATAGATCTGTTATAACTGATTACTTTCTACTCTTTGGAAACTATTGAATTTAGTATCTGGTTTAATTTCTATAAACTGCTCCTGATCAAAGCCCAGATTATCAAATACCTCTGTATCATTATTGAATTAAATCATAGATACACACTTGTACAATTGGTCATATCAGTTGACCACTTCCCAAAGATCTGATCCACCCCACATTTCAATCTCGTCTTCTGAGGATCTGGATAGTAGCCATGATCACACTCCACCATTATTTCATCCTCATAGTAGAAAAACTCTTTGTTGGTCAGGATCTTGCCATTTGTAGGAGGTACTGGTGTCAAACACTGAGCCCCTGAAATTAGTAGCAATATGAAATTTCACTTGGAAATTTACTTTTGGCTTAAATAAAGATGAGGTAATTTTGTCATCCAAATCAGATTTCAGATTTCCCAATACTAAAATGCTCAACTACACAATCCAACAGTTTTAATTATACAATCTTAAAATAAAAATAAATCATACAGACTGTACTTACGAACACATGTATAGTTTACTCTGATTTTATCTCCTGCTTTTGTCCCAGTTTCTCCATCTGCCAAACTTATGTTATTGAAGCCCACCTCTGTATATAACTGATATCCCGCTTTACAGGCACATTGAAATGAGCCTGCTGGGCTGTTTCTACATAATTGACTGCATCCTCCATTATTATTACTGCACTCATCAATATCTGTTTGAAAAATAAAGCAACCATTAACATTAGTAAGCATCATCAAGGGTTCAAAAAGACAGCCTCTTAGGCCCATACAGGATTAAAACTTAGTAATTACAGTTTTCTAAAGCAGTGGTAGTACCTGTGCAAGGTCCTGTTGCCCCTTGTCTTCCATAACCATCTTTACAGTTACATACATAAGAACCAAAAGTATCTTCACACTCATTGTTAGCATCACTAGCACATGGATCATTAAGTGAGCATTCATCTTTGTCTACAACAAAGAAAATCAAATACATTATTTTCATACCCACACGTCAGTTTGCACAATACTGACCACTCTGTTTTTATTGTCATTCATTCTAAAACCTAGATTTTCCTATAATATTTATCACATAATGTTTGTTTGAACTATAAATTGGTGTCAATCACACAAGATTTCATTCACTAGACTGTCACCGGTAGAACTTACTGACACAAGGATCCAAAGTTGAAAACAGTCCATCACTCCCGCATGTGACATCTCTTTGATCACTGCTAGTACCATTCACAATAAATCCAGAATTGCATTTGAGTTTGGCTGTGTTTTCATACTCTACATTACCACTGGCCTCCACCATCCCATACATTACCTGTGGTATGGGGCATTTTATCTCTGCAATGGATATTTGTTACCTATAGCACATATATATTACTTTCCATATAAAATCATCAAACTTTCTCTCCATTACTGAATTTGTTGAAACAGTTAAGATAAGTTCTGATAAGATTTCTGAAGCATTACTGTAAAAGCAGAGTATATTAAGGTGGTTTTAATTTCACTATGCTTGTGATCAAAGGAGTTTTTTTGCAAACAATTATGCCATCATGAACTTCGAAGAATATCCTTCAAATATCAAATAAATATTAAATATGTGCCACACATTTTAAAATCCCATCTTCCTATTCTGTAGTAGTAAAATTGTGATTTGACAGTAAGTATACGAGACTTCTTTGCTGAACTATGCTACCAATATGCATCAGTAGTATCCAGAAATATATTAAATGAATAGTAGTTTTACAGTCAGGTTTCTGACTCAGTCAATAATTCAACATTCTAAACAGTACGAATTTCCCATGATTTTCTTTATTTTTAAAGAAATCAATAATCTTTACATCACAATTACTTAATAAATGAGAAATTCAATGTCCCATGAAATTCAAACCACTGTGAATTGTGAAAATCTTCAATATTTACAGTAATCAAATCATGTTCCTTGTCAACTACAACTCTACCAACTTAATTTTCTCCAAGAACGTTCTGACTGAAGATGTTCAAACTGAATACGAATATAAAAGGATTGATTTTTAAATGCTTTTGTGATAGTCACACTGATAGACAGATTGATATCCTTTATAATGTATATCTAAACATGAAAGACTACTATTTGTAATGAGATTGACAGAATTCATTCAACTAACTAGACCTGTCAAAATGAGATTAATACTCCCAATTCAAAATACAAAAAATCTTGAGGCCACAAACATACAAATTTCTAAAAATCCACGCATCACATAGATTCTAACATTTCCATGGTATCAAGATGTGGTCATAACAAGAATTTTACATTTTTATCCCTATGACCTAGACATTGTTTATATGACCTTGGTCTAACATCATTACAAACAAGTAACCTGTATGTAATAGTGGTATATGGCTAAGGTTTATCTGTATTAAACACATGATTTGTATATTGAACATTTTACTGTGTCCACATAACATTAGTCAAAATTAAAACACACTCTCAAGTCATTTGAGTATGAGCAAGCGGTGATCTGAAGTTGACTGGAATGATCTGGCAAGGTGGCATTTGATGAAGTACGTGTACCAAACATGGTGACAAATGGGCACAGACAGTCACAATCTAATCTATCATTATAGCATGTTTGACTGAAATTTTCAAATCATGTTTGGAGGCATAGTTAATATTACATATACAAGTATACATGGCCTACAAAATTTCTATACATCACATATTCTTTCTATATGAAATTTTGCAATTTACTTCTAACAACAAATACAAATGAGCAGTTGTATATCTAATTCACTGTATTTTGGTAGTTGTGTGTGTTGACTTTCTTACTCTGACAAGTTGGGGCAGGATGTGACCAACTGCCATTTGACCTGCAATGGATGTACACAGATCCTACAAGGTCATATCCTGGATTGCAGCTGAACATCAACACAGAGGCATATTCTGTACCACTCCCAGCAGTTGTATTTACTTCTCCATCAGAGGGCTTAGTCACTGCACTGCATTGTTGACCTGTAAGGAATCCCATGTTTATACATCTTCAATCAATATACATGCCACAGAATTGGCATACCATAACATTTATAAAACTTCATACTAATTGGAAGGGGGTGGGGGTTCAGATATCTCAAGTTGAGCAGATTCCTGCAAAAATATCTTCGGTAGAGTTATAAACTGATGGCTTACAATAAAGTTTTAAAAGATGAAATAATTACTCAGTAAAGACCCATTGAATAGTAAAAAAAATTCTCAATTTTAAGAAATTTTAAATTTTTTACTTTTGAAACCTGCCATTTTTGCAAAGTTTATACTTTCAACAATGCAATAAAATTATTTAGTAAGCCACAAGAAAATTTTCTTTACCAATATTTTTCATATATGAACCATAGTGTCTCTTTAAATTGGCAGTTTATACAAAATTAAAAGTTGTATTTAAATTTCACAAGTCTTAGACTAAAATGGCAAATAGGTGCTGTGACAATTTTTCATAAATAATTGGGGGTAATTTTAGCCCTTCAAGTCCCTCCTTCTTTAGATTTACATTAATTTATATGTATGCTTATGCTGACAGTGTTCTCTATTTTCACTCACCATCGCATCGAGGTGGTGTCTCCCACATTCCGTTCTCCTTACACTGTATTACAGGTGAGGTACTTATAGTGAAACTGCCATTGCATTCATATGTTGCATTATCTCCCACTCTTGGACCTGTTGCTTCTTTCAATATTCCGTTTTGAACAGCTGGTGGGGTACTACAGTATGTAACTGCAATTTGGAAAATATTTCATCACCTTGACAGTAAGTAAGTATTGTATCATATTACAAAATCTTACTAACTATGCCATTGTATATGAATTTTTAGTATACACTGTAATTTAAAAATTTATAACACATTCAAGCTTTGATAGATGAATTTCAAAGAGCTATTTGCTCTACAGACAACCTTAAAATTTTTATGCTGTAATCACAATCAAAATGGTTAAACAAACCTTTCCTTTATCAAATTTGGTGCACTGTTTCCACAAATTTGAAAACTTGTCCAATGAAACACATCCATACATCATATTATATTTGGTATTTTGCCATTCATACAAATGTGCAATATTTCAAAATCCATCCTTCCTATTTTGCACAACCACACTCAGAAAGTGCTTAATTTGAAAAATATATCCAAGATTCCATATATTACAGTCTGGTTTGAAGAAATTCAACAATTCAGAATGTAGTCCATCATAAAAATTTTACACATTGACAGAAATTTAAAATGTCACATATTTAAGTGAGAATGGTCAATGTTGGCACTGACAAATGGTGCAGACAGATCAGCTTCGAAGTCCATGACTTTTCCATGACTTTAAAACAAAAACTTCACTTACTCAGAAATGTATACAGATTTAATGAAACAATGATTGATGAAATGAAATGAAGTACTGTATAACAGGTATTTTTTGCACTGAGAAATTTTTGAGATTCTAAATGGCAGCAAATTATATTCTGCATTTCCAATTTCTGCAGTTGATCAAAATAATAAAAAAAGGAACCCCCCAAAATACCCATTCTACAGTAAATTGATAAGCAAATTTAATTTTCCTCTGCAATTTCAACAAAAATTGGTTAGAAATAAATGAAATTCAACCATTTTTCAATGGCAAAACCTGAAATTCCACATGTTCCATGATATACAAGTACCCTCATTTTCTTTATGACTTTTAAAGCACTATTTGAAAGTGCAGAAGCTCCCTATGACCTTATAAACCACCTAATATTTAAAATTAAACATGAAACTTGTCAAAAGAGCTTCACATATAGAGTAAAAATGGCCTTAGCTCAATGTTACTAACACCACAAGAAGTTTAACTTATAAAATACTATACAGTATAGAATTTTGCCTATTTGCTCATGGTATTGCTGTCATTAGATGGGATTACAACTGAATTCTGGAAACAGATGACAATCATTATTTAAAATTCTTGATTCACATTATGTTTTGTCTGACAAATCAAATATATATAAAGGCCTTCTGTAAAATATTTTGCTGCTTAGGGGACAATGGGCTCTACATTCCAGGTAACATTCATGTAAAGATATTCTATATAATGGTCCATTCCATTGAAATGCAAAATTGTCAACAACAAAAAAAATCCAAAACAAGAAATGTTTCAGAAATATGCATGCCTCCTGTGTGCAAAATTGAAAAGGGTTATACACATGCATCATTTAATTGATAGTAATATTAATTAAGTATAGTAATGTGTTAATAATTCTACCCTTGACCTTTGATCTTGAGATCTTAAAATTGATCTGGGTCATCTAATCAATGTACATGGTATACTAAGTTTAATATCTGTCATGCAAAGCATTCTTAAGATATTGAGCAGAAAATATCTTTTAATGTCAAGTTTGATCCTTGACCTTGTGACCTGAAAAACGATAGGGGTCATCTACTCTCTAGGGGCAACAACTGTGCCAAGCTTGGTAACTGTCAAGCAAAGGTTTCTAATGATATTGAGCAGACAATATCTTATATCCAGAGAAGTTTAAACATTGACCTTTGAATTGAATATAATTTATTGTACAAATATACAAAGGCATTGGTAACAAGTTCTTACAACTTAGAAAACCCTCTCCTTTGACATAAAAAATCAATAGAAGTCATCTACTCCTCATGTAGACCAGTGAACCAAGTTTGATGTCTGTCAAGCAAAAGGTTCTCAAGATATTGAGCAGATAATATCTTACTATGTCAAGTTTGACCTTTTTCTTTGTGACCTCAAAATCAATAGGGGTAATCTACTTCTTAGGAGAAATCAATGTACCAAGTTTGATGTCTGTTTAGGAAATGGTTCTCAAAATATTGAGAGGACAATATTTTATATTACCAATTGACTATTTACCTTTAACCTTGTGATCTCAAAATCAATCTGGGTCATCCACTCCTTAAGTGGCACCAGTGTACCAGTTTAATGTCTGTCAAACAAAGCATTCTAAAGATAATGAGAGGACAATATTTCACTTTGTCCAATTTGATCCTCTGACCTTGTGACCTGAGAAACAATAGTGGCTATCTACTTCTAAGGAGAAGTTGATGTACCAAGTTTTATGTCTGTCAAGGAAATGATTTTAATGACTTTGAGCAGAAATATTTTATCATGTCCAGCTTGACCTTTGACCTTGTGATCTAAAAATCAATTGGGCTTATCTGCTCTCTTGGTAACTGTCAAGCAAAGGGTTCTGTAGATATTGAGCAGACAAGTCTTGCTCTACAGACTAACAGAATGACCCTTGACCTTTGATCTTGTGACCTGAAAATCAATAGGGGTCATCTAGTCTCTAAAGACAACCATTGTAACCAAGTTCAGTAAGTGTCAAGCAAAGTATTCACTCTAGATATTGAGCAGACAAGACTTGGTCTACAGACCTACCAAATGACAGGTGCAAAACCATTGCCCGCTCTTTTTCAAAAGGGAGCATAAAGAGCAAAATGCAGGATGGATGATGCAAAATAAGGTGTGGACACAGATTGCAGTTGGTGACCTAAAAACCAATGTTTCCCAATTCTCTTCCATTATAACACCCACCCTTTCTTAGCACAACATATATGAATCACTTTGTAAAAGTACCACAAAGATCACTTGTTTAACCTGATTGAATGATGACTGTCAATGTTTTGAAAGTGATTTGTCAGTATTTTGATCTTTTATAAGTGGCAGCTTATTGAATACACATTCAAATAACCATCTCCAAATTGTTACTTAATTATCATGTCGCAACCAACTTTCTGCATATCACTTAGTACTTCTGAGATAGTATGATTAGTCATTATCTACTAGAATTTATAACAAAAGGCCCACAAGCCTTATTGGTCACCTGAGTATTGGTTAAAAGTATCACAAGTCCAGATGGCTATGAAATCTAGAAAAAAATTTCCTGTTTTGCATATCTATGCTAAATTCTAATATTCAGCAACAGTATAAAACAAGATATGTTCTTAAAACTTTAATGCCCTTAAATGTGCCTACACTGATGAAAGACTTTACATAATATGTGTAACATTAACACAATAAGACTAATTTGGACCTATTCTAAAATCAAAACCAACTCATAATTTTGGTACATCCTTTCCTGCTTTTCCTAACTATGCACTAAGTTTCTACACCATAGCAGCAAAATTAAAGAAAAACACAGCTGCAAAATTAAAGAAGTCTTTCAAATGATAAAGACAATAATTACTATAATTATTTTGGCCCCACCCTAGAACCAAAACCACTACCCCCTGGGATCTTGAAATTTACTATTTTCGTAAATGACGACCTACTCCTTTTAAATGTCTATTTAGTTTCAATTTACTATCAATAGCATTACAGAAGATATTATTCAAATGTTTAACAATATACACTATATATTACTAAGTTTGACCCCACTCTGGGGTCAGAACCTCTATCTCAGAGATCATGCACTTTACATTTTTTGCAGGGGTCTTCCTGCT
Source organism: Ostrea denselamellosa (assembly GCA_024699665.1). NCBI lineage: Eukaryota > Metazoa > Mollusca > Bivalvia > Ostreida > Ostreidae > Ostrea > Ostrea denselamellosa. Next base: position 12,338,843 of record JAMZEH010000073.1, on the reverse strand, counting down.
CTACATTGCTATGCATATACTTTTTCATAAAGATATGTGGTTGTAGAGAAGAGTTTTGAAAATTGGTCAATTTTTGGCAGTTTTTTCTCCATCTCAAAGGCCCAAGAGGTGCAGAAGTCCTGAAATTTACAATTTAGGTCCCACATGTCCCAAAGATGCTTCATGTCAAATTTGAAAAGAATTGGAATTCTAGTTATCAAGATGACTTCAAAAATGTTATGTTGTTCAGATATTTAAGAACTGACCATTTTGGCCCCACTCTGATACTAAAATCCCTCCCTAGGATCATCAAATTTACAATTTTGTAAAGGACTACCTATTCTTTCTAAATGTCCATTTATTAGTGTCAATAGTACTAAAGAAGTTTTACACATAAATAATATATATACAGTTTGGCCCCACCCTGGGGTCAAAACCTCTACCCCAGGGATCTTGAAATTTCAAATTTTGGTAGAGGCCTTCCTGCTCTACAATACTATGAATATAGTTTTTCTTACACATGTGCAGTTGTAGAGAAAAAATTTTGAAAACTGGTTGATTTTTGGCAGTTTTTGTCCTGTCCCTTAAGTGCCAGGGGTGCTGGAGTCCTGAAATTTAAAATTTACATTCCCTTTGTCCCAAAGATGCTTCATACCAAATTTGAAAAGAATTGGACGGATACTTATCAAGAAAAAGTCTAAAATGTTCAATACACATTATTTCCATTAGTGGAACTCTTCAAATTAAAGGTGCATAAAGTTGGGCTAACTGGACAACATGAACACTAGGTATACATAATGAGGCATCGAATACAAATTATAATCAACTGCAAACCACAACACTACTAAAAATTCTAAAGTCAAAAGGAATTAATTATTCTAACAAAAAACATGAGGCCCATGGGCTACATTGCTCACCTGAGTCATCTTGGCCCATATTAAAGATTTTCACTATATATTTGCATGTAAAACTTTGATCCCCTATTGTGTACCCACCCCATCCCTGGGAGCCATGATTTTAACAAACTTGGATCTGCACTATGTCAAAAAGCTGTCATGTAAATTAGAACTTTTCTGGCTTAATGGTTCTTGAGAACAATATTATTAATTGACCTCACCCTATTTTTTGCATTTTTGTGATTATTTCCCCCTTTGAAGGGGGCATGGTCTTCTTTTTAACAAACTTGAATCCCCTTCACCCAAGGATGATTTGTACCAAGACTGAATGAAATTGGCACTGTGGTTTTGAAGAAGAAGATATAATAGTCTGGTCCGATTTCAGCTAAAAAGAACTTCTAACGGCAAATTATTATTATTTGGTTCAACATAACTTTTTAACCTAATTTGAGTATGCTGAATCTGAAAAAATATGTTGAACTTCATGAAAATGGCGTTAAATAGGTCAAAATGGCGATTCAAAATGGCGGACAGTAATTTTTTTCAAATCGTTTTGAAACGCGCATGTAGAAAAAAAAATGTAAAAACTATGATTACAAAATACAATAGCATCGAGAAAAAGATAGAAATAAGCATGCGACCCTAAAAAAGCCATTGCACGAAAGAAAACCCGAATTTTCTCTGTTTTTCCTCAAAATTCAACGTATACTGTTCCTACATTGTTCTTTGCTTGTGACTTTGCACTTACAAAGGTCCATGCACAGCAAATTGTTACGCTTGCACCCACACCTCAATGTTTTACAACCTGTTGTGCAACTACATGCAATCAAGTCTAAACAAGATTCTGGAATTGGGTCTAAAGTCATCAGAATAGGCACTAGAATACCTTCATTCAACTTCCATCCCATCTCAGTTGGAGATGGTAATGTGGGGTTACTTATATTTGCTTGTCTCCATACCAGCGCTTGATAATGTGCACGTTTAATGTGCAGATGCAAGGCATCGCTAGTGGGGGGCATGTTTTCGGGGCTCTTGGATTTTCCGAATAAAATGTTCCTAACCGAGTCAGTTGACGACACTGTGCCCTGGTTATACAGCTTGCATACGAACTTTTCACAGTCGACTATTTTCTGTTCAGTTAAATTGCCCTCTCCAAAACCCCCAAGAAGCCCAACATTGTCTTTGTAAACCTTAAATCCAGTTTTTTTGGATATCCCAAAGAAAAAAGAAGTTGTGTCACATCCAGTCAGAGCATGGAATGCTAACAGATTCGTGCACATTTCTGGAGAGGTAAAGGTTTTCTCTACAACAGCATGAATAGGAATGTTCTTGGGCTTTGCAGATGTTCCAGCAACCATCCACAACTGTATATTTATTTCTGAAAAGAAAGATACAAGTAGCAGTAAAACATCAGTATCAGATGCTAGTACAACAACTGAACTGCAAGTGGATTCTTTCGCACAATGTATGGCATGAAGAACTATTCTAGTATCTGCCTCTTCATGTGACGCATGTAGGGCAGATATATCGAGGAATTCGTCATTGCATTTAACGCTATTCTCATCGAGAAACCCACCAGCAGTAACAACAGTTTTCTCTGTGGGTGCATGAAGAATTATCTGCTCAGATAAAAAGGCAGCTAGGTCTTTCTTGTTGTCATTCAAAGACAAAAAAGCTGAAAAGTTATTCGGGAGTGGCACATCCTTATTTTCAATAACCCTTCTAACTGGCTGCTGCCCTTTTGCCCTACGAGAACGAGTGCCCGATTTTATAGATTGTTCCCTGTAACGGTCGAACAGAACATCAACTCTTGAATACATGGCCCCTTTTCTCACCACAGTGGAAACAAACTCATCTGCAAAGTCTCCAAATGTTTTCATGCCATGTGTTTTCATGCTCTGAACTAAAGCCTGGCCATCTATGATCAAAGCTGGTGATTCGCCTACATTTTCGACTCGCGCCCTTACATCAACATCTTGAAGTATGTCTTCTAAAACAACAGATTTGTTTCCAGACTGTAGTGCACCGCTGGTATCCGCTATAGATATCGGCACAGGAAGGAGCTCGTGTTTCAAAATCTGCTCTAAATCAACCTCTCGTCCGGCCTTATATGCAATGACAAGTCTCTGCAGTATGTTCCGATCTGCCTTTAGAATTTTTTTCTTTTCCACAGCTTTTGGTACAACTTGTACCTTGTATAAGGAGTCAAATGTTAATGAGCAGCTTTTTTTCAGAACACTTCTCAAAGGAACTTGTAAACTACTTGTTTCTATGTTTGGTATCAGACGATCTTTTACGAAATTCTCTAATGATATCTGTCCCAAATTTGCTGCAGAAAGTAAGGACTCCTTGATCATATCTGTAGCTTTGTCTTTTGTAACTATATTGATCAGTTGATCTCTTTCGTACAAAAGGTCAAATACTCTAAACCTTTTCATTGCATCAACGAGCGAATCCTCATACACTGCATCAGTAACTTGTCGACTCTTTGATGCGTCCTTGTGTGTGAGAATGTCATCTGGATTCACATCGTACATCACCTTTGTAAGAAGACTTATATGAGATCTCAGATTGTAGGAAAGGGACCACCTACTGAGAGCAGATGGAGTCCTAGTAATTCCTACAATTCCACCACCTTTCTTACCCGTGGCGTTTAGCCATTCTTGACTTTGGTCTGGGTCAACTTGATTGAAAGTTCCAGCACTTCTCTTGACGACAAAATTTCCATCCTGAAACTCTGATAGTACTTCAATAGGCAATTGGTGGCAATCAGCAAGATACACACTACCCCACCTAGCATAATTTGTATGGTCATATCGGAAGAACCATGGGAGCATTGAACGGAAAGACTTCAAATATAAATCCCAAAGCCCATCTCTTTCTGACTTTGTAAACATTAAAAGGATAGAAACCATGTCCAAATATGACCACCAAAACAGGACATTTGGGTTGTCAATTTCCTGTCTGAAACTTGAAAAATACTCTTTGAAAACAGGATTTTGCAGTTGGTCAATGCTAGAAAGTATGTCTTGCTGTTCAGTCATGATGCCATTCAATGTTTGCGAATGATCAACATTTTTGGTAGATACAAATAACACAAAGTCTGGCAGTAAAATCTTCCAGATTGCTTGAGCAGTAATTTTATGGGCTCTCATGCCACGACTGTAGTGCTTTCCACCTAATACATTTTCAGCAGCCACAGGTCCTAATAACTCGCATTCCATCCACAGTTCATGCAAACCAGAACCTCTCATATGATCTCCTATACATTTCATGAAATTCATAGCTATATGTAAGCCACCCATTCTTGGAACAAGCCTGTCTCTATACTCAGGAACTGACCATTTTAAATCCATCAACTTAAAGTACAAAGCTTGATCAACTGTGATAACTGTATGACGTTGACCAAGATGCTCAGATATGTGCATGCATTTCTAGACAACTGTGTTAAGTGTATCCATTTCATGAGCAGGTGCTTGTACAATAGGCATGTAACCAACAAGTGTGAGATCCGGGTTTTTACTACTGACAGACTGATTATGTCCTGACCAACTAGCTGGGACTTTCTGCTTATGTCTGTGCAAATGAAACGCCAATTCATTAGCAAACTCTTGAGAGGACAATTGATTCTCTGAGTCAGAAGGTTGGAAGATATCTAACGTAACTGGTCTGGGATAGTGAGGTTGTGATTTTCCTTCTACTATTGGGGAAATGACAATACTGTCCATCTGAGGAGGTACCTTCAATGTCTCATTTGAAGATGGACTTATGTGCTGAAGGTTAATGTCATTTCCCGACCCTCGTTGCCAACATGCTATCTGCGTTGCATGGAATGTTTCCTTGCCATCCAGTGTTGAATCACTAATATCAATATTGTCAGCTGTAAAGTGTGTGAAAACGCTTGGCTTTAAATTCGAGGGAAGGAAATGTCCAGTCCTTTCGTCCATAGACTGAAGGCTTTCCTCTGCAAGCCCAGTGTCAACACGCAGAACATCTTTATAACTCAGGGTGTGACCAGCACTATTAAACAAGTTTAACAGCTGCTTTGACCTTGTCATTTGATGCAAGGTGCATGCAAGGCCAATATGCTTTGGAGTCCACTTTTTTCCATTACTTACCCCATACACAATATCCTGAGCTACGCTCACTATTTTCTTCTGTCTGCTGCAATCTGGATTGTCATTGCCATCAGTACAATCAAAGACCTCTTGTCCGCCATAAAGAAGATTCAGAAACATGAGGATACTATCTGGGACACAACTTACGGCATCAGCCTCACAAACATTCAAACCCATGTGACCAGGTCTATCTTGCAGGTCTGATCTTAATCTTAGTGCAACATGTACCAGTTCATGAAATGAGTTGTGTGGAGGTTTATAACATGGCATAGTGAGTAATTCGTCATCCATGGTATCTTGGTCATCATGAAACATATCTCCAAAATGAGATTTAGAAAGAATATGGGGCACTAAAAGAGTTTCGCGTTCAGATACTGCTCTATCGAGGGGACGAAGAAACTGGAAGATATTCTGCACCTTGGCTTGCAGATTTTCTTTAAACGTTGATCTACGAGTGATAAAAGACTGTGGCATTTCAGATCCTACCTCTTCTACCAACTTGGAGTACCTGTTCCATGTATCAGAGAGCTGTAAGATTTGGCACTTGCTGGCTGCGTACTCCAGTTCTCGAACAAGAAATATCATGGCCAGATCTTCACATTTTGACTCCTTTTCTGTTTTTTGTGTATCATACTTAAAAGCATTCATGCATTTTAGATGGTACTTACCCTCTGCAGCTATCAAATCGCTAACGTTTCCTAACTTAACACGAAGTATGTTGTCATACTTTGCATTTTTAAGAACCTTGTCGCTAACAGAAAATGTTGTAATGTTGAATAGCTTCTGTTTAATTTGTTGTTGACAAAATATGCATAACTCCCAATCTATTGGTGTAGATGCATTTCGCAAAGTTCGGGATGCTGCTGCAGAAGGGTGTGAGCAAGATGACGTAGACGGTACATCATCCTCTGTATCGACGTTGATTGTATCAGATGTGTTTGTAAGCAAACATGCTTTTCTTTCCATTAACTGAATTGGTCTGGGGTGAGTAAATGCACTATAGCATTTCCTATGACATAGAACTCTATCATTCGGACTTAATTTTTCTATTCTGTCAATGGCATCATAGTTCCTGGCATCTTTAACTTTCTTACGACGAGATGCCCTCTCGGTCAACGTTTCGATAGACTTTTTGCTTTTTAATTCTAACGTGTCTGTCTTTTTTTCCTGACATATAACACACAAATCTGTATCTATTTGATAACTTCGCTTAAGTGATCGTTCAGTCATGATTTCTAATCAATGAGTGGTGAGATATGACAAGCCTATAACCTCGGCCATCAGTTTTATACCTTATGTCAGAATCATTTGTTAATTCGATCCTCGATTGTGTCGGTCGCGCTATTGTGAAAACCATTGAACACTGTGTTGAATTTCAAGTGCATTTATATCATAAAGTATGCAATACGTTAACTGAATAATTTGCACAATTAGAAGGAAATAAGCATTAAATATCATATCAAAATGCATATATATACTGTGCGTCAATATGCGGTTGCGAAAAAATGAGTTAATTGGGATCTAATCGTTTTTTTCACAATTTTAATTGTTTAACGAACATTGAACAATTTATTCTATATTTCAGACACATATAAGTTTAGTACAAGCCTTTAAATTGCTTTAATTTGCAATAAACTTTTTTAAAATAAAGCCATGTAGATAATTTTGCAAATTTCAACACCGCCATTTTGAATCGCCATTTTGACCTATTTAACGCCATTTTCATGAAGTTCAACATATTTTTTCGGATTCAGCATACGCAAATTAGGTTAAAAAGTTATGTTGGACCAAATAATAATAATTTGCCGTTAGAACCCATTTCTAGCCTCTTTTTTCAAAATCTGGACCAGACTATAAAGTAAATTTTAACTTTTATGGCTATATGGTTCTTGAGAAGATTTTAAAAGAGTTTTTCCTATACTTTCACATATAAAACTTTGATCCCCTATTGTGGCCCCACCCTATTTCCAGGGACCATGATTTAAAACACTTGAATATGCATTATGTAAGAAAGCTTCCATGTAAATTTGAACTTTACTGGCCCAATGGTTCTTAAGAAGATTTTTGAATGACCCCCACCCTACTTTTGCATTTTTGTGATTATCTCCTCTTTGAAGGGGGCATGGCCCTTCATTTGAACAAACTTGAATCCCCTTTACCCAAGGATGATTTGTACCAAGTTTGATTGACATTGGTCTGCTGGTTCTGGATAGGAAGATTTTCAAAATTTGTCATTTTTTCCCACTATATTGCTATTATCTCCCTTTAAAGATTTGAACCCTTCATTTGAACAAACTTCCCTTCACCCATGGATGCTTTTTGCCTCATTTGATTGAAATTGGCCCAGTGGTTCTGGAGAAGAAGATGAAAATGTGAAAAGTTTATGCTGACAACACAGACAACAACAATAGCAACGCCGACAGACAATTGAAAGTTTTGATTGGAAAAGCTCACTTGAGCCTTTGGCTCAGATGAGCTAAGAAGACAAACTTGTTAAACTATGTGAAGGAGCACAGGTACTGAATTGTCAAATTTGACTGATATGTATCAATTACGAGAAAAACTGTAATGGGAAAAACCTATACGCCTATGTGTATCCAACATAATAACTCTCCTTGAAAATACATGTAATCGGCTTCATGAGCTTTTCAAGATTACCTGTCAGATTATGAAAATATTTATTCTTATCATACAATTAGCACAGGTTCATATAGCATGGACTTTGTAAGCGTATATGTAACTCCAGTCCTCCCATCCTTTTTTCAATATTTGAAAATAAATTATTCATCAGTCAAACTGCTTCTTTTTTTTTTTTAAGATGTTTATAACACTAATTAACACAAATGATGCATTTCTGAACTTCATTTAACCTATTTTGAAAATTCAAAAAAGTCAATGGATAAAAAAAAAACAAAAAAAACATCGATTTATGGAATTCTTAAAATAGGTGTGATTGAGTTCAAAAACACATTATTTCAATTTATTGGTGTTAGAAATTTTAAAACAAAAAGGTGATTTGACCAATGGTTGTTCTATTAAAAATACACCATTTTATTTATTTTTTTTAAAGGAGGGGGCACACTATTAGTGTCCCGTTAATCTTGCACTTGCTCATGAGACTCACTATTTTCTTACATATGACGCACAAGAGTCATCAAAGCATGATGACTCTGATGAGCTTGTTATAAGAAGTACATGTATTGTTGACACATGACAAACAATGGAGGATGCACAATGACGGATGTAGACTAATTGCAATGGGTTACTCAGGTGACCTAAAAATCTTTAAAATGATTATTTAACATTTAACAGTAACAGTTATTAACTTAAATTTCATATATATTTCAAAATTTATTTCAGTCTGATCAATAGCTATCAGTAATATTTAAAAATGCAACCATATATTTTAAGTTGACAATTGGTGGAAAATATAGACAATTCACAGTGACTGAGACTTACTCTGACAATCAGGTATTCTGGATACATTCCACTGTCCTCCAAGTAAACACTTCAGAGTTACAGAACTCTCCTTGTTGTATTCCTCTTGTTTAAATGAGTAGCCTGACTGACATGATAGAATGATTTCTGTGTGCAAGGCTGTGTACTTTTCTGATGCTGAATTAACTGTCCACTCTGACAGTGTTAACATGGGACAATCTGACAAGAAAGTTTAAAGTCAAAAACAATATAATTACTGTAAATTAATTTATATAAAATTAAATTCTCATAATGGCATATTGCAAGTAATAATGCAGTATACATATATAAAAACCACCACAAATTCAGTATTTGTGATTCATCTTGCAAAATTGCATTCAAATCATATTTTTATGATAAGGATAACATTTTATATGTACATCCATCCTGTCCTACACCACCATGTTGGCATACAGTCAAATACAGATGATCAGATGAGTTATTACCCTTACCAAAATGCAAAGTTTGCCGCAAATTTGCGGCAAACAATTTACTGTGCCATAAGTATGCAGCTAGTGCCACTAGCAGCACACAGTGTGCCACTAGTGGCACAGTGTGCCAGAAGTGCACCACAACTTTTCCTTAAGATTTAGAATTGAATCAGCCCAAGTCAAAGTGAACTGCTAATTTTGGCAGTTTTTAGGCAGTCTTTGAGCAGTTTCAAGCAGTTTGACAATAAGTAGTTTATAAAACTGCCTACTATTTTCTCATGAACTGCTTATTTTAACTGTTAGCAGTTTATCTAAGCAGTCAACACAGATGCACATTCTCATTGCTTGTATTAACACAAGCAGTTCTCTTTGAAAGTGATAATAACAAATATATGTAATGCAGAAATAATATTATATCAATATTTGATAATAAATTAATTAATATTCCCATGGACACACTGATCATTTATATTTTCAAATTTTGATACCAATAATATAACATTATAGATTATATTTGAATGAAAATTAATTATTAAAGAATTATCAAAAATATTAACTGTAAGTGCATGCATGTTTCATTTTACTTATATTTTCATGATAAATAACTATTTCCTATTCCAAGTGTATATTATATATTACAAGATAAAATTTACCTTTAAAATAAACATTTTCAATGAGGAATTTTCAACTTACATTCTGTAAATATGCATTAAAGATTACCCAAATACGTTGTTTTTCGTCTCTGTCACGTATTAGTAAAAATTAGAATATATGACAGAGACGAAAAACAACATTTGCGTTCGAATTTATTATTAAAGGGCCTATGCAATTGAATCATATTTTTCGGTAAAATAAACATTTATCCAAATTAAAACTTTGTTGAAGATTTGACAAATATATAAACTGAATTAACAGGGATATTGGCAAAAAACTCCAAAATCACATCTGGGTGTATGTTGGGTTCAGGCGACAAATCGCTGTGACGTCACATGAGTAACGGGTACCGCGCCATATTGAAAGAGGAAAAGTTGATCAGCAGTTGAATTTCGCCTTATTTTATATTGTTTGTTTGTAGTTTTAGTGCATCTATGTTATAGTTGTTTAAAGTTAGCTATCGTGATCAGCATTGTGATACTGATACTTCGTTCGGACATGCTGAGGAGTCGGCATGCAAAGTCGCGCCGGTAAAGGGTAAGTTCATCATTACAATATTAGTCAGATTTATTTATTTCCTACTACCAAGATGTTTTCATTTACTAAGTATAAATTATTCCAAATGGCACTGTTCTCATATTAAGGTTTTGTAAATCTGAAAGTCGTTAGAATTTTATCACGGTATATCACTACTATTTCCAGTTCGGTGTTGGCTGGGGCTGGACATTTCAATAAGACCTACAAAACCACAGACAGTCACAAAACGTGAAGATTTCCAGTATAAGATAGCATTCCAGTAGCTAAAGAGGGAGTTTATAATATCGAAGAATGAAGGCTCTAAGTACTAAGTCTATTGGTAAGTAAACAAAGTGTATTTGGTTTGTATTTTTTGTTTGTATGTTTGTTTTGTTTTTTGTTGTTAATTTTATATGGGGGAATGAACATAGTAAAAATACAGTACAATATTTTATGTACATCATTTGAAGATTCAAAAGTTAAGAACAAAAATCTTGTACTACATGTATATCATGATATTATTTCAACTGAATGCTTATTAAAAATGTGATAAATTTAATTGTGAATACTATTCTTTTTCTATACTTTTTTTTTTTTTTTTTAAGCCATATAGACATCGATCCTGACAAAGGCAGTCACCGCTCTGACTGTACCTCTACCTACTACAGCATGCTAGAAGTTCATGGCAAGATGCTTTTGATTTGGCACCACTCAACAAGGTGGTATATAAGGAACATTATTCAAGGCTTTAACTTGTTGGAGTACAGATATAGTCAAATGCATGCAGTCATTGTGACATTGTGAATACATTTTCTGTGACAAATAATTTCCACAATATCGATTTCAAAAACGGCACCGGTCATGGCTAGTCATGATGTGTCAGGGAGCGAGAGGAACGGCAGAATTTACAAATTTTGGTAGGTCTAATGGGATTTAAACATGGACAAATTGTGCATATTAGCTTTGTGAGAATGGGTGCAGTAATTTTGTCAAGTGGTGTTCATTGAAGAGTGATGTATTTAAGGAGCGTTGAACATCAAATCGATAGTGAGTAAAATCTATTCATAGTACATGAATACTCTTGAGAAATATTTCAATATGCCTGCCAGTGGTGTTACAAATCGCAGAAATACAACTCCAATTTCTACTAAATCACCAAAAAACAATCAAAAGGACAGTCAAAAGGAAATTTCCCCCTCAGATTTGACCCAGAAGGAAAAAATCCATGCAAACAACAATGGATATTATTCAAACACAACTGACTGAGATAAACAAATCAAACGATCAGATATCAAAGAATTAACATTGAAGAACGATGTCAAAGTTAAGACAACCGACGATGTAACACAAGATAATGCAGCGCTGATATCAAGACTACCACAGGATCAAAGGATATCTGCCGCCTGGTATTTCAACGGATCTATCTATGGACAGTGCAGAAAACGCAGACTTAAATTAGATATTTTTTACGACATCGATAAAAAAAGTCCGGAATAGGTGAATCTACCCAGGTTCGGTTTTTATTTAGTTGGACATATTCGAATCCGATTTGTTTTTTCGTTGTGAAGTGAACATGACATTAAGGTAAACTTGTCTAACTTGTGAGTCCTTCATGGAATTGTGCAAAACATTCCTTTTGTTTGTCTGTTTTTGTCTTGATATGGAAGTTGTATGAATGTTTGTTTGTTGGAAAGGAAATCATATTCTTATTTCTGTCGAAAATGCCTGAATTATTACATTTATTTTTGTCACATGTCAAGCCACAGTATAGATTGTATATACATTTGTAATTGCTATTTAATACAATAGTAAAACAAGTTTGACAAAATTTATAGAAATGGGCAAATTTTAAACTAAAGAACATTTTCAAGAATCTTTATTTTATTAAGAAATTGTATGTTTTTTAAAATGATTCAAATTTGTGTTTTTGCAGATTCATCCCTTTGCCTCTTCTATTACTTTAGGAGTACATGTAATGCTTGCATAGATATTTATCAGTGGTAATAAATGATTATTCATTTTATACAAGCAGGCAGTATTGTTCGTAATATCTAAATATAGGCCTATCATAAAAGAGTATGTTTGCTCCATTAGGTTAATCAAATATTTGATTGTATATTGTTTTACATCCTGCTTGAGAATTTTTCACTCATATGGAGACGTCACCATTGTTGGTGAAGGGCTGCAAAATTTAGGCCTATACTCAGCACTTAAGGCCTTTGAGCAGGCAGGGATCTTTATTGTGCCACACATGCTGTGACACGGGGCCTCGGTTTTTACAGTCTCCTCCGAAGGACCGCCTCAATTTAGTCGCTTCGTATGACAAGCAAGGGGGTACTGAGGACCTATTCTAACCCAGATCCCCACGGGGCCAAATATTTGAGAAATTTATCTTTATTTGAAACTGATTATAATATCATACCAACAGAGAAATCAGCTTTAAATCCTTTTCCCACCAAAACCAGATTGGACTTGAAAGTTACATTAAGATGACCATCAGTAGAACTAAATATTCCCATAATAGCATTGCTTCCTGTCAATCCACTCCATGTATGCAAAGCAGTTCCTGTCGTGTCATTGTAGATCTATGATTTCAGAAAATTTATTGTAATATATGTTCAAATGAAAAACATTTCAAAGCAACAGAAAATATATACTTCTTTTAAATACTTCAAATCAATCTAAAAACAGAAGGCCCACGAGCCTAATCAGTCAACTGAGTTTTAGTTAAAAGCCCTAAGGGCTATGAAAACTATAATGATTTTCCTGTTCTGCATATCTACACTAAATTCTAATATTCTGCAGCAGTATAAAACAAGATGTGTTCTTAAAGGGACCGGTTCACTTTTTTTTTTTTTTGAGAAACATTTTTCATGATAAAAATTTAACTCATTTAAAGTTGACAACCAAAATTTGGACCTTCTTAACACGAGGATAAAAGCAATATTTTAGGCTTCATTCTGTTATGTAAACAAAGACTCGAGTCATGTTTATAAACAAACCATTGAAATGTTAATTTTGTAAATTAAAGCATCCTAATTTTGCATAGACACAAATTTAACTATTAAATTGCACATCTTGCCTACAGGAAAATGTGATATATATCATAAACTTAGATTGAAAACCACACATTTCAAAACTTTTTAAACAATAACATACTTCAATCTTTGTTTACATAAAATTAATAAACTCTCTATAATGAGCTTTTGTCTTAGTGTATAACATTAATTTTTATGTGAAATCTTTTAAACACTTTAGACAATATATTTTGCCCATTAAAAGTGAAAAACAGAATTTTGGGGAAAATCATGAATTAGTCCCACACAAATCCCCTGAAAGGGCCAATACTCATTAGATACTTTATATAATTATGTTAAACTAACGCCATATGACTATTTTGGAACTGCCCTCGAGTCAGAACACTGGAGATGAGAAATTCACAATTTTGGTATGTTCCTTCCTGCTTTTCATAAATATACATTCTATTTTTATAAAGTATCAGCAGATTTAAAGAAGTCTTTCAAATGACAAAGACAATAATCACTATGATAATTTTGGCTTCACCATAGAACCAAAACCCCTACCCAGGGATCATGAAATTCAAAATTTATGTCCCTTTGTCCCAAAGATCTTTCATACTAAATTTGAAGAAATGATGGGTAGTTATCAAGAAGTTAACAAGAGGCCCATGGGCCTTAATGGTCACCTGAGTATCATATCCCATACAGGGAATCATATTTCCACATAAACCTCAATATGGTGTCTTCTGCGCACATGTTTATGATCTTTCAAATTATATACAATTCTTATTTAATTACAGGAGAAGGAAAAATGGAAGTTTAAAGCATATAAATCATTTTAACATTCCCCAATTATTTTCATTATGTGCCCATATTGACCCTCCCCAAGGGCCTGAACCTTTGACCCAGGAGCCATGAATTTCACAATTTAGGTAAAAAGATTCATGTATTTTGTTTTACTCAAATATACATAGTAGTAGAGAAGAGTATTTTTTAAGATTTAATACATTTTTACTATATGGTCATACTGGCCCCACTCTAGGGTCTGAACCCCTGACTCCGGAGCCACAAATTTCACAGTTTTGGTAGAAAGCTTAATGGACATCATATTCATACATTTAGTTTTTCAAATGTATGTGGGAGTAGAGAAGATTTTCTAAGACTGAATACATTTTCACTATAAGGCCATATTGGTCTGCTCTTGGACATAAAACCCTTACCCAGGAACCACAAATTTCACAATTTAGGTAGAGAGCTTCATGGATTTCATATTATGCATATAGTTTTTATTACATATATATGAGAGTTCTAAGATTTCATACATTTTCACTTTATGGCAATATTGGTCCACACTATGGCCTGAACCCCTGACCCAGGGGCCATGAATTTCACAATTTTCAGGGCTTCATGAACATCATAATCATTCACTTAGTTTTTCTCAAATGTACAAGGGCTGATATGCCGTGAGCCTCATATGTAAGGGTTTAAATTTTGGCAGATATATTGCATTATTTTTCGACACAATCCCCTTTAGTATCTATACACTTTTGCCAGTGATGTTGAAAGGCCTCAATGTCACTTTTAAAGAAGCCCTTTTCTTGACCATTCAGAAAGTCCTCCACTGCATGTATGATGTCATCATCTGACTGAAAGTGGCTACCAGAAATGACCATTTTCAGTTTTGGAAGTAGATGAAAGTCTGATGGATCAAGATCAGGTGAATAATGCTGATGCTCAATCAATTTAAAGCCACAATTGTTAGTGGCAGCCATGGCAATGACAGATTTGTGACCAAGGGCCATTCAGAAAGTCCTCCACTGCATGTATGACATCATCTGACTGAAAGTGGGTACCAGAAATGGCCATTTTCAGTTTAGGAAATAGATGAAAGTCTGATGGAGTGAGATCGGGGGAATAAGGTGGATGCTCAATCAATTCAAAGCCACAATCGTTTACGGCAGCCATGGCAATGACAGACTTGTGAACAGGGGCATTGTCCTGATGGAACAACACATCTTTACTGAGTTTTTCACAGTGCTTGAGTTTAGAGTTTAATATTTTCCCATAACTGCCTCAGAAGTGATGCATAGTATGTGCCATTGATTGTTTGTCCCGATTGGAGATAATCTACCATCAGCATCCCAGAAACCAAGGCCATAACATTTCCAGCTGATGGAAGTATTTGGCAGGGTGAACCAGGGTGCTTCCATTGTTTAGACTATTATTTGGTCTCTGGGGTTAAATGATGGATCTATGTTTCATCCATAGTAAAAAATCTCTGAAGAAAGTTAGCAGGATCTACCTCTAAAAGGTTTAGATTTAGCATGCTTCAAAGTACGCCTGGTGTGCTTCTGATCAACTGTCAGAAATCTTGGTACCCAGTGGGCTGAAAGTTTTGTCATGGCTATATCCTCTGTCAGAATGGAATGTACTCTTTCCAGTGAAATGTCAACTGTACTGGCTATATATATATCATTCTGTAACTTACCTGTCAGCCATAACAATATCATGTACTCTATTGACCATGGGGTTGCAACAGTGACAGGCCTCCCATGAGGGGTCATCCTCAAGGCTTTGCCTGCCACGTTAAATTCCGCCACCCACCTTTTTACTGTAGCATATAAACAGGCATCTTTCCCTAGTGTTGCTACCATATCAGTATGGATATCCTTAGGTGCTAAACCTTTCTCATGCAAATCAATGCTCTTTTACCAATTTGTCCACTTTGCAAAAGTCTCTCCTGGTTTACTTTTACCAACCAGATGACACCAGTTTTTGGGTACATAGCCTTATATAGTCAGGGAATAGTAGGACTAAAATGGGGCATCAATGCTAATAACCTCCTTCAATACAAGGCTCACAACATATCAATCAGCACTTATGTAGCTTTTTTTAGTGTATTTGGCCCTGCCCATGAGGCTCCAGGGGTGATAAGGTCATGAATTTCACAATTTATATTCCTCTCATCCTAGAGATGCTTCATGCCAAAAATGGCCATGTAGTTTACAAGAAGTTAAAAATGTAAAATTGTTAACAGACAACACACGATGGACAGTGACCAATGGCAATACATTAAGTGTGTTGGCTCTACCCCTGACTATTTAACCTGGTTTCTCTTTAGTAATTAAAGTTTTAGTATTAAGATTTGTTGAGCTTTTACATAACAACTTATTAAATATATAAATTTGAAAATATTTTTCTCAAAAAACTTGCATTTTAAACAAAATTTTATTTAATGGGTTTACTCATTGTCTTCACTGATCCATGTCTCTACCCTGACTTTTACTTGTACAAATTGTCTTTCTTCTGTCTTAACATTTTTAAGGAGTCGTTCCATGAATTCTCAAACATGACAAGATATTTAGTTGTCGCAAGATGTGCTTTGTAAGACCAATTACAGAAATTTTTGTATGAGAAGAGGAATGAAAGCTGGACACAGGTTCCTTAGACATATCCACACGGTGCGTGGTTGGCGGTTTAAATATGTGGAACAACAACAACTTGGAATTAAAATATATAACCTGGTTTGTATCTTGTGCGATACACTCAGCAATCCTGTATCAACTGCAACAATTACTGATAAGCCATGTGAAGCTGTCCCTATCCCAAAATTGAACATCATCCCATGAAAATCAAAAACAGAACTCTGTGTGTATCTCTTCTTGTTTAATTCATCCCCTTAAATATATCTAGTTTGCAATCACAGAACTCCAATAATTTCAATATGGGACACAAGTTTTCTATAGATCCCCCCTTCCCCAGAGAAATCCTTATTAATAAACAATAATGAGAGAAGAAAAAAACTGTTGAAAATCTTAGTGAAAACATATAATTTTTTATGTATTTTATACCCTCATCCTATCATTTATATCAGTAAATGTATCATATGATGATGCCTGCATATTATTGAGGTAAACCAATGCATTTTCTGCTGTTTAATTTTACTTTCTGATGCTAGCATATTAATATAAGTAATTATGGCCCTCCTGCTATTTTTAGAGATGTTTATTATATATTCCCCTGTAAAATTTGATCCCCTATTGTGGCCCTACCACTACTTCCAGGGGCCACAATTTGAACAAACCTGAATCTGCACTACCTGGGGATGATTGGATATCAAAATGAGTAATAAAGACCCCGCTGTTTTTGAGATTTTTATAGATCTATATATCCTCATGTAAAACTTTGATCCCTTACTGTGGTCCCATCCTACCCCAAAGGGCCACAATTTCAACAAATTTGAATCTGCACTACCTGCTTGCATATCAATATCACATATCTTGACCAAGTTGTTATTGAAAAGATCTTTTTTTCTCTATAACCCCATGTACGACTCTGATCCTTTATTGTGGCCCAACCCAACTCCTGGGGGCCATGATTTAAACAAATTCGAATCTACACTATATCAGGAAATATTCTTGTAAATTTCAACTTTTCTGACTCAGAGGTTCTAAAGAAGATTTTTATATCACCCCACCCCATTTTTGCCTTTTCTTGGTTATCTCCAGGTTCTGCATTGGATTGGTTGAAATTGGTTCAGTGGCTCTGGAGAAATTGAAAAAGTGAAAAGTTTACACACCATGCACAACGATTGACAAATTGAATAACAAGTCACCGAGTGATGCAGGTAACTAATATGGCTTCTTTTTTTTTAATTTCCAGGTCTTAGAAAGGGAATCCATGAGGAGATTTTTTATACCTGGTTAAAGATCTTTTTCTAATGCTTGATTCTAGGAGCCTCCCAGTGCATCCACAAATTTCAGGCAAACAAAATTTTGATCACCCTCCCTTACTTTCATTGTTTCTTAATCATCTCCCTTTCAAGTGAGTTGAGGCCATTCATTTAAAATTCAAATACCCTCTACCTAAAAATGTGTAATGGAACACACTGTATAAAGTTTTACCTCTATAAAATCAGAACCAGACTTCAGTCTAAAATCTGTGAAACGAAGCGAAATAGGTCTAGTTTCTCCACTGTTTCGTGTCAGGATCCATGTGCATGTCACATTGGAAGGATAACTGCCCAGTTGATATCCAGGTGAATAAATGGCTCCCTCTTGTTTCAATTCCAGCATGCAGCCTGAAGATACAATGTTAAAACTGTCAAACATGAAATGGGAATAATAAACTTCAGATTTGAATTATATAACAAAGTTATCATTAAGCACACCAAAATAAAGCATACATCAGGATAATTCTACTCAATATGTATCCATTAATTAATAGACAATATAAAGTAAATTTGTTGTAGCTAACCAAAATTCCCAATGGAAGATGGTCAAAAACTTTCACCAACATGTGTTACATCACAAATATCAACTTCATTAACTTTTCAATAAAAAAAAACTGACTTTTCTGGCTCAGTGGTTCTTGAGAAGAAGATTTTTTTCACCCTATATTAACTTTGATAATAATAATAATAATAATAATAACATTTATATAGCGCTTTATCTTAAAAGAAACTCTAAAGCGCTTTACAAGGTATGGCAAATCACATGATAAAATAAGACAAATTGACATTGGAGATTTTAATATTCAAAAAAAAAACAAAAAAAACAACAACAAAAAAATCTTAAAATTATTGTGATGCCATGCTACACCAAGGCATCATGATTTTAACAAACTTGAATTTGCACTATGTCAGGAAGCTTCCATGTCAATTTGAACTGCCCCAGTGGTTCTTGAGAAGAAGACTTTAAATGACCCCACACTATTTTTGTAATATTTCCCCTTTGAAGGGGGCATGCCCTTCACTTGAACAAACTTGAATTCCTGTCACCCAAGGATGATTTGTACCAAGTTTGATTGAAATTGGTCCAATGGTTGTAAAGAAGAATTTTAAAGATACTTTTTACTATATTTTCACATATATATGTTTCATTCCTTATTCATTGTGGCCTCATTTTGCCTTCAGGAGCCATGATTTTAACAAACTTGAATCTGCAATATGTCAAAAACCTGCCATGTAAATTTGAACTTGTCCCACCCTGTGATTCTTGAGAAGAAGATTTTTCAAATGACCCCACCCTATTTTTGTGATGATCTCCCCTTTGATGGGGGCATGGCCCTTGATTTGAACAAACTTGATTTTCCTTCACCCAAGGTTGATATGTACCAAGTTTGATTGAAATTGGCCTGATGGTTCTGGAGAAGATCTTAAAATTTGTCAGTGTTTTTTCACTATTTCACTATTATCTTCCTTCAGAGAAGGGTGTTGTCCTTCATTTAAACAAACTTGAATTCCCTTCACCCAAGGATGCTTTTTGCCATGTTTGGTTGAAATTGATTTTTTGTTTGATTTTCCATATGGCCAACTTGAGAAAAAGCATGCATTCAGTTGATGTAATAGAATTTCTCCAAGGTAGAGAATTTCTTTGTATATATTACTTTACTGGAATCTAAATAACTAAACAACTATGCATAGCTCACAATACTGATGTGGTACATAGTACATATACATACACTTTGTAACAGTCTTTCCAGAATGTATTCAGTTTCATCTACCTAATAACAGTATCTATTAACATAACTGTTTATAAATCCATTATACTACTGTCTAACCCATAATTCTTCCATCCCTATTTATTGTAGTTAATCCTATAATACACTTGTACACTTTTTGAAAGTTAAAATTTAGTTCAACTTCATAAGTCATTCAGCACAGCTCACATGGAGATATTGCAAAGGACTTTTGTGTGAGCCACATCACACTTTCACCCTTCTTTGATACATAACATAATAGAAAAACCATCCACTAAAACATATAATCCTATATCCAAAACTCAATTCCAATACAGAAAGATTTGTTTCCTTAAATGTAAACAGCATCATGTGAAACAATTTACTGTCTTTATATATTTATAAATATGATAAACTTCAGCTTTAAATTTCATTTTCATAGCATCATTATTCTAACTTCCCACTTGCAAGCTAGGCTATATATATATATATATATATATATATAT
The DNA here is from genome assembly GCA_024699665.1 of Ostrea denselamellosa. NCBI lineage: Eukaryota > Metazoa > Mollusca > Bivalvia > Ostreida > Ostreidae > Ostrea > Ostrea denselamellosa. The sequence goes on along the minus strand of JAMZEH010000073.1, from coordinate 12,318,787 downwards.
ATATATATATATATATATATATATATTAATCATGTGTAATCACAAATGTGTTCGTGAGTTAAGGCTACGAATAGGCATTTACAGTAAAACTATCCTTATGTAAACACAAAATGTTTTTCCCTATACCATTATTGCTGAGCAAATATCAGCAGTTCATCTGGTAAGTAGTAATTCAATAATGCAAGTAGTTTTTATGTAACATTTATGAACACAAAAAACTACACAGACAAGCATCACTTTGACTTGCTCAAAATGACAGCAAGAGTATCAGAATGGTATGTCACATGTGCATCACAAACTCATATTGAGTGTATTTATTAATGTTTTTGCTGTTGATTAGCAAACATAGCCAAAATGCCACAAGTGTAGAATGTTTACTTTAGGTAGTATCAGCTATCAAGATGCGACATACTCTTTATGTTACATTTCTTCAAAACTGACCAAGTCCAACAACCTGTAACTTTCTCAAAAATTGAAGAAATTAGAAATCCTTGCAACATGTACATCTTCAATACCCATATAAACACTGTAAAATAAGGTTTGAACTTCAAAACTGTAGGAGGAGTTAGATGGACAAACCATGCATGTACCCTCCATATAGCATTAAATTTCAAATGAAGGAAAAACTTGAGGAGAGTCAAAATGTCCTAGATGACCCATAAAAAAGCTATAAAAGTTTTAGCTTGATATATGACAAGAATGAAAACAGAAACTGAAAACCCTGAAAAGACAGATATATATTGAGAGACACTGTTGTACCATAATATGTCCCATCAATGGCAAATAAAAAGATTATGCATCCAATTTGCTCTGGATTGAATAACACTGAAATACACTGAGTCAAAAAAAAAACCTCACAAAATTAATTTTGTAAAATATTGAATACTTTTCCCCTGATGATACACCTGTGTAGCCAACATGGGATCCCTATCTGTCGACTCTGGAAAACCGTTAGCCAAACCCACTCATAGCCATCCATTTCTTGTGTAAATGCCTTTCGTGTCAAATCAGGTTTTGCACGTGCATTCAATGTTGTGAACTCCACATCGAAGTTGGATTCATTTGCACATGTTTGCCATGGCCTCAAACATTAAAAAAACACTTTTAAGCCACATTTGTAACAGTACTTGAAATGCCGCGATTGTCAAATGTGCAACGTGAACGTGCCATTGGCATGTTGCAAGCGGGGCAATCAGTTATTGACATCGCAACAGCAATGGGATGCAGCTGTCGTACTGTGTATGACTTGCAACATCGTCTACAACAAACTGGCACCACTGCTGATCGCCCAAGGTCGGGTCGTCCACGTGTAACGTCACGAGTTGAAGACCAGAACATCGTCCTACGTCACCTTCGTAACCGATTTCTGCCGGCTGCACGAACCAGAGCCGAGATGTTTCAAGGTCGGCTGTCCGCACAGACCATCCGAAATCGGTTGCGGTCTGCCAATCTCCATGCTCGACGTCCGTCTCGTGGGCCAATTTTGACGCCATTTCCTCGACGTCAGCGTCTGCTGTGGGCCCAACGTCACCTCCGATGGACCCAGAGAGACTGGAATTGAGTCGTCTTTAGTGATGAATCGCGGTTTACCCTCAGATTTGCGGACGGCAGGCTAAGAGTCTGGAGACGACCTAATGAACGGTATGCCCAGTGTTGTGTGCAGGAAGTGGACAGATTCAGGGGCGGAAGTTGCATGGCATGGGGTGCTTTCTGTGGGAACAACAGTTCCAGACTTCTGGTCAACCATGGAAACCTCACAGCTGCTGCTTATCGCGATCAGGTACTCACCCCTGAACTCATTCCCTTCATGGCGGCTCATGGTCCAGGTCTACAGTTCCAGCATGATAATGCACGGCCACACACCGCGTTGTTGACACGAAATTTCCTTCAAAATGCTGGCATCAACGTCATGGACTGGCCATCGAGGTCCCCTGACCTTAATCCCATCGAGCACGTTTGGGATGCACTAGGGAGAGGGCTTCGTGAACTTAGGAACCAACCGCAGAATTTGCAGGAACTTGGCGCTGCCTTGCAAGATCAATGGCGCTGAATCCCCCAACCATGTGTTCACAAACATCAGGCAGTCGATGAGGAGACGGTGCATGGCTGTGGTGAATGCGCGAGGTGGCCATACTCAATATTGAACTGAGACATTTTGACGTTTCATTCTTGTGACTTGACATTCTGTGTACAAATGTTTTGGAACGGCGTGTAGCCTAACTGAACAGATCTGTGGCACTGTCAGTGTATTGATTACACCACACACATCTCAGCAATGAAATAAAATCACTGACACCATCCTATTATCTCTTGTTCATTTTAAGTGCCTTGACAAGAGAATGTGAAGTTTCTTTTTTGACTCAGTGTATGTTTTTTCACCTTATCTTATGACAATTGTATTGCATATTCTTGTACTTTGTGGAAATTCATACCTGCAGTACACAAGATGTGATATTGTTGTGCAGTTGAGTCACCAAAGCATTTGTACAAACTCTGTTATACTTCATAATATTAGTTGAGTGTGAATAGTTAATTTTAAAATCAAAACTATTGGCTCTGTATTTCAAGAATTCTTATTAGCATTGAAATGACTACACTTGACCATAAGTTATACACCATTATGATTCAAGAAAGAAGCACGATGAAGATTTTTGAACCTGCTCAATTCCTCAAACTCCAAAGGTAACACTCAGTTTGACCCAGATTCATCAGTCCATTACACAACTACAAGCATATCATATGCCACCATCAAACCATTTAAATAGAGAAGTTTAAAGAGGAGAAGTAGCAACAAGATTTTCAGACCCAGTCAATATACCCCAAAAAGTCAAGATTCTGAAGTTATACGGTATATAGAAACACAGAGAAAGTATTTTATTCCAGAGCGACAATTTGTGAGCTATTCAGGCAAACATTTCAGAAATAACATACATGTAAATAAAATTATGTCTTTAATTATATGTATACTATATTTCTGTCTTATAAGTACCTTGTTTATATTTGAGCTGAATGCCACGATACTTTGCATACTCATGGTGATCTGTTGATAATACAATTCTTACAGATTGTTTCTGAGAAATGTATATGGGAACTTCAGGGGTTTTGGTCAATGAAAAAACAAGAGGAGCCTTAAGACCTTCTCCATCATAAATTTTCAGGGAACTGCTTGGAGGTAGATCCACTTCTGTGAACTAAAACAGAAAAATACACTATCTATAATAACAATTACGAATGCACATAAAACAAATAAATTAATTAAATATCACCTGCCAGGTAAACTTCAAATGGGCATATTCCAAATACTTAAAATGCACATTTTTAAACATTCCAGTTTGAAACGGGCAAATTTGTTAAAAAGTCAAAGTTCAAATAATAAAAATTGGTCGTAGATGAAATTTCTGCTAAAAATGAGATTTTTTCATAACTCAATACTGCATTTCAATCTTCTGTCAGTTGGAAAATTATTTTAACACTCCTAAAAATGTTCTCCATCAGGGTTTAAACTTAACACTTGCCCACTCACCAAATGTGTATAAAATTATGGGTGAGTACGCAAAATTGAAATCTAGCTAGTCCAATGACTAGTACATATCTGTGATCTTCTTTGGTAACTTTTAAAAAAACAAGATGAATAGGTATTTTCTGTCAGGTTCAGTATTCTGATAATCAAAGTTGAATTGACACATATTTTGTCTGGTATATAACATTTGCAAAAATGAAAGAAATGGCAAAGCAGGTGTTGTTGGAGCACATCTTTCATAGATGTTCCTGAAAAATGCCCACAATCAAGAAATCAAGCTGAATATTTCAAACAATATGACAAGAATAGGAAAAGTCAGTTTAAACCAGAATGCAAAACAAACTATCCATGGTTAGAGGAAAGTGAAGCTGGGATGGTTTGCTTGTATCACACTCTGGAATTTTTCAATTTTCTACAGTGACCTTGACAATTTTAAATTTTTATCCATATATTTTTATAATACTACAAATCATTTAGATGGCAGCTTCCAATGTCTCTATGATAGAGGTATTCTAATAAATTACCCTAGTAATTTGACCTTGATATCATTATACAAGGTCATACAAAAGGTTATTGTAGTAAACAGCACATCTTCATACAGTAACACATCTATATCCAATATATTAGAGCCCTATGTGAAATAATAAAAAAAGATATGGTAGAATGAATGATTGATTGATTGTTTGTTGTTTTCCGCCACACTCAACAATTTTTCAGTTATCTGGTGGCATCCAGTTTTTGTTGGTGGAGGAGAGAACCCAGATACAATTTACCTGGGAAGAGACCACCGACCTTCCGCAAGTAAACTGGCAAACTTGCTCACATAACGCCGCGGCCGAGATGAGAATGAATGAGGACATAATTATTAAAAGTCAATGTAAATGACTAACTGAGCTTTTACTGTAAGTTTCCATCTCCCTTTAACAAGATTCTATTATTTTCCCCATTTAGTGTGTCCTTCACTTTCATACATGCAATATGAAATTTCTAGTCATAACAAACTTTTTAATTCCAGTTCTGACTTTCTGACCTTCCAATGCTTATGTTTCACAAAATATAGATTTCTTACACATTCTCCATTTTCTCTTACTCTTGTCACCTGCCTATTAAACATGATACACTGCATGTATACAATGTATAATGTATAAGCTTCCAGAAATTCTTTGCTTTGACTTTATAGCCCAGACAATAGTTTATGTTATTTTATCAAAGAAGAGTATTTCTCCAAATGACCTTAGGTCAAGATATACCCTCTAATGACAAGTGATCATGATTATCAAGTTTTGTATTTCCAGACATATTTTTCACAGCATACTCATATATGTAAATAGACTTACAGTGACATTGACACTGTCTTCATAAAGAGGTATTTCATTTTGTAGTTTTAATGAGTGTGAAAGATCCATCGACGATAACACGATATATAAAACAAAGTAATAAATATTTACAATAAAAGAATATGTGAATTCAACTACAAACTTTTGAATAATATGCTATATTGTAATAGTTTTCTGTTCAGGTGTAAATACAGATCGTCTACTTCTTGTAATATGTGTACTAATACTGAAGATATTAAACGTCTCTATGACTGTGAATATGTTCAAATATTATGGAAAAAATTGCGTCTAGTGTTACATTTTGATGTAAATGGATACATATAATGTTAGGTTTCTATCAAAAAAGAAATACCACGGTACAGTTTTTAAATACTATTATATCTTTCCTAGCGTATAAGATATACAAGTTTAAAATGTTCTGTAGATGTAATAACAAACCAGAAACAAATAACATGCTGATTTCTTATGTTAAAAATAATATAAAAAGCAATATGGAATTGTTTTCGAAATTATCAAATACAATTTTGTATAAAAATAATATTGAGAGATTTGTTGATTTACTATAACTGTCATGCAACATACAGATATATTCGTTTTACTAATTAATTAAATATGTGATGTGTTAGACCCTCCCTCTGAGGATTTTGCTGTCCCTCAGCTGAACATCTAAGGGGTGTTTATGGATTCTAGTGTGTGATTGTTACCCCTTGAATGTGTGGGGTCTTTCTATCTAATCCATTTTTAAAACTGCATATCTTATGTTTAAATTGAATTCATATTAATCATAGAAATTTAGCATATATACTATTTGATAAAAAATCTTTTGTGAATATTTTTTTCCTCTATAAGGCTAACAGATTGTGAACTATATTGCTATACTGTATTAATGTCAGCTATTTTGTTTTAGTTGTTATTCTAACTATCTTGATCCGGGATAGTTAGAACTTGTAAATGGGTATTTATAGTGATTATTAAAAGATAAAAAATATAGTGGGAAGTATTGTTCTCTCATTCACATATTTGCAGTCGCAAATGCATTAAATCACCCAATTTACAATATTTACCCATCATTCCAAAATGCGGCTATGGACAGAAATGTTCTCCATCAAGAAATAAAACATCTTCCAAATATGTTAGATGACAAAATTCCAGGGTCGTCTATATATCTCATGTGGTCACACACTGAAAACCGTGACAAAAACAACTCAATCACTTTGATGTTTGTTTCCCAATTTCATCCACCAAATCTGATGATGTAAATGAACCTCCCAAGAAAAAAGCAAGAGAAAGAGAGTAAGGACATGTCTATGGATTGTCACTGTCAGTCTGAAAACATGGAGGCAAATATTGACTTTGATGAACAGACCTTCAAAGAGACAAATGCGTCAAAAGCAGAGGAAAACGAAAATGGAGAACATACTGAAGATCCCATAGATAAGTTTAATGTTGGGAAAATTGTAAATGGTACAGTCAAACTTAGTTTGATGTCATCATCAGCTGAAAAAATGAACTACATCAAGAACCCCTCCCAGATACCATTGGCAAATTACAAACTGGTCGTACAATGACTAAGAGTAATGCAGAAAAGGTAAAAATACTTTCATTTTAGCCCTCATGGATGAAACAGGTTTCAGCAAACTTCTAAATGGTGGTCTTTGCAAGTTTTGCGTCACGTTTCCTCAGCTGAATATTCAACATCAACTCATTGGGTATCTCAATTTCAGTCACTCGAGAAGTTTTTGAACTAATGGTTTGTTATTATATACTTGATCATGTCTAGTTTGTGCTGCAGCATATCACTGTGAGTCTTGTTTGTAATGGGGAAAAAAGTAACTCCCCCCCCCCCCCCCCCCCAAAAAAAAAAAACTGATAAAAAAAAATTTAAAAATACAAAAAACAAAAAAAAGAAAATTAAAAAAATAAAAAAATAAAAAATAAAAAGGTTCCATTATATGGAGGCCTCCTCATGGCTAGAACTGGTAACATTTTAATCAACAGGTAACATCCATGCACTACAACTTTTTTAGTCTTAAATGCCCCACATATGCCTTTATTTTCATTGAACACATTATACATCAATTTTGGGTGCAGATTTCGTGTTGTCTACTATCTGTAAAAATGTGGAAATTCTGGAGGCTTTGCCCTGGAACCAGGTCCCAGATCCATGGCTTTTTGGACTCCCCCCCCCCCCCCCCCCCCCCCCAATGAAAAAAGTTGGATCTGCGCCCTGACAATACTAACTACTTAAGGTTTATGAATATTTCTTTTAATAAAATGTTAATATGAGATTTTGAAACAACTTTTCTTGTGTAAAAGAAATAATGAGACTTTGACCACTATATGTTTTATGATGCCATTCTTGTGTATACTGCACTTGTCACTTGATTTTGACAGGTACCCCCTCAGGATAAAGAAATACCCAAGAGTATTTTTTCTCACACATTTTATCAAGTGAAAAAAAAATGTGCAGAATGTCAAGAACATAAATTGACAGTCTATCTGATTTTCACAAGCCGGTATTCACATTTCATTTTTTGCCATAAATGTCTGGTGTATGTTACCCATCCTTATGCAACTTTTTATTTTTCTAGGCATTATTTTTACAGGAAGAGCACTCATCGTTTACAGCACCTATTAATGTCTTTGATCATAATCATTTTTCATATTTAACAAGGTGGGGGTACGTTGATAAATTGCACCTCTGTACATCACATGTGGTATGTGTGTTGATTATAACAAATTAAACACTAGTTTAATATTTTTATTTTATTTTTTATAACCAACTATTTAATTAAATTTCAACAAAAGAAATAATGATTCTATTAAAACTTCAAAGCTACAAAATATCATGCTTTGCTGAAATTTACACAATGACTACTTGGGTGTTTCCCCCGAAGACATACACTCAGAAGATTACCACAGATACCATTACATCAAAATAACAATTGCATGAATTGCAAATTCTTATTCTTTGTTTAGAATTCATTATTTCCACAAAATTATTCAGTGAAATTACCACAAAGTATAAAGTAAAGATTCAAAATTTTTCAAAATTTTTCTTGTGAATTATACACCTGAAGTCTTTCAACAATTTTCAGGTCCAAAATTGGAGGTGCATATTATAAACAACTGCATATTATATTCGGCAAAATAAGGTCTATTTTCTGTAACTCAAATAAGTTACACTCCTGACCGCTCACAAGTACTATATACCAAGTTTGTACCCACCTTGGAGTCAAAACCTCTACCCCAGAGATCATAAAATTTTAATTTGGTAGAAGTCTTCCTGCTCTACATCACTTTGGATTTAGTTTTTCTTACTCATGTGCAGTTGTAGAGAAGAGGATTTTAGAAAATTGGTCAATTTTCTGGCAGTTTTTGTCCTGCCCCTAACGCCCAGGGGGTGCAAGAGTCCTGAAATTTACAATTTATATTCCACTTGTCCCAAAGGTGCTTTATACCAAATTTGAAAGAACTGGAATGGTTGTTATCAAGAAGGAGTTCAAAAATGTTCAATTATTAATGCACAAAGGACAAAGCACAATGAATGACAAAAGACACAGACCAATTGAATTAGTTCACCTAAAATTATAACTGACCTCCAATGAAACAACGTTATCTGATTCTGCCACTATTAACCACTCCAACTGTAACCCAAAGGAAACAGCTTTGCCATACAGCGGTGATTCCAATGTCTGCCAGTTACTGTTGGCTGTTAGCAGTTTCATTTCATTCCAAATCTTGGCCTCATCAACTGTAACATAATTGAAAAGTGGGATTTGTATGTGGCCAAGATTTTGAAAACACATTAAATCAAACAATGAATTGGAATCCATTTCCTTTATATAGCATCTGTGTTAATTTGCTTTTTCAAACCATAATTCCCGTGAAATTAATTGAAAACTCTAAACTTTGATTACATCTGTGTAGTGATTGCAAAGATGGTCTATAAAATAATCACAACCACAAATTTCTCATGGTATAGATAGAGTTGCATGTAATTTAGATATTTTATCCATAAAAATTTCAGAAATAAATGTCTAGTTTAAATGTTACTTTCATCCTCAGCTAAGCATCACACTGACCTCAAAGTTAATTATAGTATAATGTAAGCAATGAAAGCAATATGTTGATGTTGGTAAATGTTTTATTTGTTATTTAAACAGATTTATTAGTTACATAGATTATATAATCAATAGGATTACTAAATCTTAAGGGACATGGCTTAAAATCGTGTCTTTAATAAAAACTACGATGTATGTCACATGAGGGTTGAGTGAGTACCTCAAATTCATTAACTTGCAAGAACTTTGATTATTTTTCTGATTTTATTATCATTCCTACCATGGCACCTGACAAATTCCAAACTGCAAATTTACAAGTACCTGTTTCATAGGTTACAGTGAATCCACTTCGAACATTGGAACTATCCATGCTTAACTGCATGATAATATAATTATTCTGGGAGTAAAATTCCTGCTGTGTTTGAAGATTCCCTGTTAAGCTCCCCAAGAAATTACTTTCTTTCAAAGTTATGCCCCCAGTCCATATGCTGAGCACATCAGCATTATCCTCCAAGTGAAATGTTGAATTTATCTACAAAACACAAATCAATAATTGTAAAATAAAATGTTTGAACATTGACAGCAATTTATCAAAACACAACAATACACAAAAAATATGGAGGTTGAATCAATATCAGTGAAAACATTATCCATTGATAATGGAATTATTTCTGACGACTGTTCCATTCAAGTCTACCTTAAAGGGACAACACAGGGTGGAATTATTTGGAGGGGTGTAAATCTGTGTTTTTATAATTCTAAGTAGGAGGATCCAAAAGAATTGGTAAGGGAACAGTTTCTGATAATCAGACTGTGCATTAAAATTTACTGCTAAAATTGACAGATGAATTGTATGTTAAAAAATTGAGAGCAAAGTTCATGGATGCAGACAGAATATGATTTTTAATGCATGGTGTTGAGTTTGTGGCTTGGGGGTTTTGCTGCCAGTAACCAAGAAGTTGTTCCCAACAACATAGATCCCAGAGAAGACATTTGATGTTTCACATTTTGCTCTGGAACGGGGCATGGAATCCAATCTTAGTCCAACCAAATGTAAATGAGTATTTGGTAAACAAGGGGTGGTTTGGTGTCCGACCTAGTGGAAGTCTATGACTCTGATCCACTTACTACTATGTAAACCAGAAATATGCACCAGCTGGCTTCATGGTTCAGAAAGAATATTTCACTAACCAGTAATATACTGACAACACATGGATACCACACGAAAATAATTCGCTCATTAATTTCATACCTGAAACACACAAACAAATAATCGATTTTCAATCATATAATTGTATAGTTGTGTACATTGTCACTATATCTATAGAAAAATTTATACACATTTTAAATATAATTTTTATACTTACTGTGACCTTAATTCTAACACCAACTGGTGCTTGTATAGTCCAGGTACAGAAGGCATTGTTTGTATATGTTGGTTGACTTGTAGTAGTCATTGTTACTGAGCCTGTTCCACCCTTCTCTATTGTTCTTAAATCAGAGCAGAACTTCACTGCTGGAAAAGAAATTACTAGTTTATTTGTATCAGGATATCATATGCATACTTATTCTAGTGCACTGAAAACTTGGTGCAATGGAAAGTGATGTACTATATATCACATGTACATAATTTAGCACTTCCTCTGGCTTTAAAACATTTGTTGGGCTTGTAAAAATTCTAAGTGCCACTAGATTGACTGAGGATGTAGATTTTTATCCAAAAAATCTCAAATATTTAATGTACTACTAAACTTAAAACCAAACTCCAACAATACTTTCTGCCAAGTTTCATTGAAATTGGAAAGTTGAAGATAATGACACATTGAAATGAGTTAAAAATCAAGAGATGTACACATGAGCAAACCCACAAACATATATGCAAGTCACAACATATCTCCACTGCAACTTTCTTGCAAGGAGATTATAAATATCAATCAAGAAGTAAATCTTCCTTACAACAGTCATTTTCATCCGACATATCTCCACAGTCATTTTGTCCATCACATAACCAATTCTTGTGTATGTAGCCTCTATTTCCACAAAATTGGATATCTGTTCAAAAGAGAAATAAAGATTCTCATTTAAGTGAAAAAACACTAACAATTCGTCAGAATGAAATGCATCAATTAATTTGGAGTATTTGTATGAACAGCACACCTTGGGGTATGCCACAAAAAGCCTGCTTTTCACATAATACTGATTAATGATATTAATTCTAGTTCACTGTTGACAAGTTTCAAAGCCAATTTTAAAAACTGAAGAAAAAAACTTGACCTCTACTATAAGCAACACTGTAATCATGCAAAGTATTGATACCATGAGGATTCGGTGCTCCAATGAGCTTGCAAACGAATGGAAGTTTCTCTCTACAGTTTGTTACAGTCCAGTGGTTGTCTTCCTTGTCTTTCAAGGTGGAAACACATTTGTAATCGCCTGTAAATTCCACTGGTTGCAAGTTTTTCCATAGCCCTTGAACCAATGGAATGGGTTGGTTTTCTGACATCCTATACTGAGACCACACAATTTCATCTTGACCTGCTGTTGATGATGTATTAGACAGGCCTGAAACAGTATACATGTATACTGCAATATCAGATAGGCATAAATGAAATTAATAACCCTTTGGATCATTCATATGAGCTATAATGTAATTGTCAACATCAATTTAAATGATTAAATGTAGAAATTCACTGGCCCTGAGTCAATTAATTCAAACACATACACAGAGAGAGAGAGAGAGAGAGAGAGAGAGAGAGAGAGAGAGAGAGAGAGAGAGAGAGAGAGAGAGAGAGAGAGAGAGAGAGAGAGAGAGAGTATTTATGTTCAACAATTTTAAGATAAGACATCCAATGAGACAGGCCTCTGGCATTCCGAAGCTTGGTTTTTGTCCCAGCTCAGGAATATAAAAATATAATGAAGTAACAATACTGTTTTAGTGATTATGTCATTTATTATCGGGGCCTAGGTGGCCGAGTGGTTAGAACATTGCGCTCAAAATCACAAGGCCTCTCACCTCTAGTCAGCGCGGGTTCGATTCTCGCTCATGCCAATATATGTGAGAAAGTTTGCCAGTTTACTTTCGGAAGGTCGGTGGTCTCTTCCTGGGTACATTGTATCTGAGGTCTCTCCTCCACCAATAAAAACTGGACACCACCAGATAACTGAAAAATTGTTGAGTGTGGCGTAAAACAAAAAACAATCAATCAATCATTTATTATCGATATGAAAACATATGACGCAAAAACAAAGAAACATACAATTACGTAATGGACAAAATGTTACAAATTAATTGGCTGGGACCACTGAATACAAAACATGAAAAGATTAGCAATTGCACAACTAAGCATATAAATTACAAAAATTGCTCTCAGCCAAATTGGTTGGGACCACAGAATACAAACATGACCAGATTGGCAAATGTACAACTAAGCATATAAATTACAAAAATTGATCCCAGCCAATATACATCTAAAAAACACTAATAATGTCAAAAAGGTGGCGCACAAAAAAGGCCACCAAGCAATGCAACATGCAAAAAGCATTAATAATGTCACACATGTATACTGTAATATCAGATAGGCATAAATAAAATTAATAACCCTTTGGATCATTCATATGAGCTATAATGTAATTGTCAACATCAATTTAAATGACTAAATGATTAAATGCAGAAATTCACTGGCCCTGAGTCAATTAATTCACAGAGAGAGAGAGAGAGAGAGAGAGAGAGAGAGAGAGAGAGAGAGAGAGAGAGAGAGAGAGAGAGAGAGAGAGAGAGAGAGATGCAACTTTAAAACTTAATAGTGGAGAGGACATTCATAGGCTTACAGCCTGCTGCCAAATCTTTTTTTTTTCTGTATTGAATAAAATAAACTAAACAAACAATTGTGATGAATAATTCAATATTTCTCTTGAAAAATCATAAATTATTAGTGAATACAAAGACTTTCCTTGTCAATGATTGATTAACAATATGTTAATGGTTTTTATATTTTACAGTATAAGATATTAATTTTTAATTCAACAAAAATAAGAGGTTAATGGACCATGTACTGTATATATAAGTGTCATGACTCCATTGCCTGCTCCTCATACAGTGTAAATGTTCTGGGGTTTTTTTTGTTTTTTTTTTTGGGGGGGGGGGGAGTGGCTTTGTATATATCACTTTGTAAATGTTTTCAATATCAGTTTACAATTTTGGACTATATAAATGTACGCTATGCTGCTTTGTGGGCCCAGATTGATTGAATAAAGTATTCTATTCTAATGAAATTAATATCGAGGTTGTCCTTTGTCAGATTTAATTAAGCTATCATAGATTGATAATTTGATTGATGGAACTAATCTCTGTCCCACAAAAGTGAAAATCAAAACAGATTCTCACCCCGAGACGGATGTATTTCATTTCCAAATTTTTTGTAAAACTCCCATATTTTGTTTCCAATTTTTTATATATCAGTTCGGAAGATTTTAATACATTTCATTTCCGAACAATTTACCTAGATTACATAGTGCGAATTACAATAACCTGTATCACAGCTTAATTCATAAGCATTCATGCATAAACATTTTACTGCCACGAGTGGTTCAGTAAACTCCAACTCACTCACAATACCTTTTATAATACATGTAATAGCTAGTATGTTTGATCAAGTGTTCCACTCGAAAGGATGGAGGTTATACACACGGAGACAAATAGAGGGAATAAGTGTATAGTTTATAATGGATATACCTATAGAAAGATGTATGCACTTAAAAACAGGATCTTCACTCCTGAATCCATACACATCGACTTTGAAGCTGTAATGCACAACTCTATCCAATAAGCTCTTTCTCAAGCCAAGATTGTATGTTGTCGCTTTCATTAAGGACAAAGCATGTGGCCGAAAATATAAGCACTTGGACTGAGTAACCTCTACAAGGACAAGAGCAGTGGTATAGGAAAGTGGCTTAATCTGTTTTTTGGAATGCCTTTTCTTCCTGCAGAAGATATTGAAGACTGTTTTGTAGATGATATGATGTCCATCACTCCAGATGAGGAAAAGTGTCATCAAGTCGCTGATTATATGCTGCAAACTCACGTTGCACCAGATGCAAAGTTTCCTCCTCGTCTCTGAGCTGCTGTACCAGATGTGGCAATGAAGAGCACAATGTTAACAAATGTGCCTAAATCAATTCAGGCACATTTTAATGAACAGTTCTATTCTGCTCATCGTAGCATATTTGCTTTTATTGATGTTGTAACTAAAATTCAAAAAGTAACGTACGTCAAAATGAGGAGTCTTGACTTTGAGACAATTTTACGTAAGGCTGAGAAACATAGAATTGAATTTCTCCTGGAACAGTTCCAGAAATACTCTAATGGAGAACTCACCCATTTGCAATTTCTGAAGTCAGTTGGGTAAAAGTTTGGTGCATGTACAGATATGTAAATACATGAGTTGTATTTTTAACTATCGTGTTTCAAAAGTTTTATCTTTTTCTGTGGAATGGTTTTAGCTGTTTTAGTGCTGGCGTTTTAACTTTTAGACTTCATCTTGCTCAAAATCCTACTTTCACCTCCCTGTGGTGAGCAAGGGGCAACAGGTATTACCTGGCTAACGGAAGAGGTTTCAACTACTTTTTCACTGGAAATGAAAACTATTTTTCTTCGGAAATGAAAGATTTTTTCTTCGGAAATGAAAGATTTTTTTCTTCGGAAATGAATAGCTATTTTTCGGAAATGAAATGCGCTGCCTGAGATGTTTTCATGTGAATTGAAATATTATGTTCTAAAATGGATTTATTGTGGAACATGGAAGTCAGAAATAAAAATTGAAAAAGAAATCTACCTTTTTCACAAGAAATTGGCCAAAATGATTATTGATGAGAATAGGAAATCAGTCAGTTGGGGTACCAAATTTGATTATCAATTACAATTTTTATTACATGATTAAGTTTAATTGGAAAGTCATCAAAATATGCACAAAATCTTCCTAATTATTCACTAAATCTATTAGAAGTAATAAAAACTACCACCAAAAAAAAAAAGAAAAAAAATAAGAAAAGAAAAAACACAACTAAATAAAAAACACCCAACAAAACAAAAAATAACAACAAAATAAAAAATAAGATAAAAACAAAACACCCTCCCCCCTAAATCTAAATTTATAGTAGGCATAGTTGCACAGAATTTTTTTTATCTCACCTGAGTTGAAATTTCAAATGCAGTTTTTGTCTGTTGTCATAATTTTTTTTTTTTGTCAGTCATTTGCAAACATTTCACATGAGCTGAACATTCAATTGAGCTTTTTTGATTACCCGTTGTCCATCCATCTGTCTATAAGCTGTTCACATTCAACTGCTCCAGAACCCCTGGGCCAATTTCAAATAAACTTAGCAAAATATATCCTTGGATGAAGGGGTTCAGGTTTACTCAAATGAAAAGCCATGCCCTCTTCAAAAGGAAGATATCACAAAAATGCAAAAATAAGGCGGGGTCATTTAAAAATCTTTTTCTCAAAAACTACTGGACCAGAAAGGTTGAAATTTACACGAAAGCTTCCTGACACAGTGCAGGTTTAAGTTTGTTAAAACCATGCCCCCCTCCACAGTAGTAGGACGGGGCCACAATAGGGGATCAAAAACTTTACATGCAAATATATAGGGAAAATGTTTTAAAAAATTTCTCAAGAACCACTGGCCCAAAAAGTTTAAATTTATATGAAACCTTCCTAACATAATACAGATCTATTCAAGTTGTTAAAATCATGGCTCCAGAGAGTAGGGTGTGACCACAATAGGGGATCAAAACTTTACATGCAAATATATTGGGAAATTCCTTTCTCAAAAACTACAGGGCCAGAAAAGTTTAAATTTACATGAAAGCTTCTTAACATAGAGTAGATCTAAAATTGTACAAAATCATGGTCCCTGGGATGGGGCCACAATAGGGATCAAAGTTTCATATGCTGATATACAGGATTTTAAAAAAAATTCATGAACTATTTAAGCTCTTTATGGAATGACCTTTTGCTTGATCAATGATTTCTGATACTGTGACCTTGACCTGGAAGTATGACCTACTTTTACGAAAAATGTGATCTATTCAATATGCCTTGAATTATTTAAGGTAAATCTTTCATATCTTGTTTATAGACTTCTTATGGCAAGATCTTTCATTTCATATCAAGGCCTTTGATCGATATATTTTCAGGACAGAAATTACCTTGCTATTATAATCACCTTGCTATTAAATAAGATTTTGACTTTTATTACTTTTATTACCCTATATTGTATTACTTTCGGTAAAATACTTCCCACATTTTATTTTAAATCAAATATCTTAATTCCATGTTAGGCATGTATTTATGTGGCACAGAGGGTCCATAATCTCTGCAAGAATCTTTGGACTGACACCTTTTTCAGAAACTAGATCTGTTCATATACATCACAGGTATCTGGATTTTAATCAATAAATGTAACTAGAAAAAAGATAAATGGAGATTTCTTGTCTTTCTTTTTTATCTTATTATTATTATTATTATATATATATATATATATATATATATATATATATATATATATATATACTGACGGAATTTAAAAACGCAATACACGTTTTTTTTTTTATTTATTCATTGAAAACATTACATATAAAACTTTTATTGCAAAATTTACCCACCATACATCGTATTGATTCTTAAAACCCATCTCATGATTTACCTGTGTTCATTGTTTGCGCATTGTGAGTAGCATCGCGAGAAATTTTCAGGGTCTTTTTTCAAACACGTGGAAAGGTAATAGAGGAGTTTTTCATGATAAAACATCTTCGTTGGTGAAACCATAGACACCACTAACAGAAAAAATTCAAAACCAAGACTATGCCGCACTTAAGCAATGAAATGTGCAATCAGGCACTTCGTAAGCTGCAAGCAGGCATTAGTTAGTGTGAGGTTGCAAGGTGTTTTAATGTCCATCCTTGTACAGTTAGCCGGTTGTTGTCACGATTCCATCAGACAGGATCCTTAAATGATCGCCCAAGACCTGGTCAACCGTTTGTGACAATGCCACGGCAACAAGTGTTCATACAGAAACGTCATCTGCGCAATAGGTTTACGGCCGCTGCAACAAAGGTGAGAGAAATCATTGGATGTTATGGAAGGCCTATTCATCCTAGAACTGTTTCCAGAATTTTGAAGCATCATGGGATCTGCAGAAGACCTTATAAGGGGCTACAGCTTAAACTGCATCACCGACAGTATAGATTGCAATGGGCAAGGCAGCATCTGACTCAACGTCAAAATTGGTCACATGTTGTGTTCTCAAATGAATCCAGATTTAATGTTAGCAACGCAGACGGCAGATGTCGAGTTCCCCGTCGTTTACATGAACGTTTTGCAGATAATTGTGTCCTCGAGCGCGACAGGTTTGGAGGGGGAGGCGTCATGGTCTGGGGTGCGATTAACCACAATTTTCGGTCACAATTGGTCGTTTTAAATGGAACTCTCACTGCTAGGAGGTATGTGGACGAAATTCTGCAGCCCGTTTTAGCACCATTAATGCAGCAGCATAGACAAGGAAATGGGTTAATTTTCCAACAGGACAATGAGCGCGCACATTCAGCGAGATTGACACAAAACTTTTTTCAAATGAACGCCACTGGCGTCCTTGATTGGCCCGCTGTGTCTCCAGACTTGAATCCAATCGAGCATTTGTGGGATGAGCTTGGGAGACGTGTGCACAGCCGCCAGCCTCAGCCTCAGAATCCACAAGAATTAGGGAAAGCCTTGTTGGAGGAATGGCAGAATATTCCTCAGAGGACCATCCGAAATGTTTGTCAATGTCACGTCGCCTTCACGCAGTCATCACTGCTACTGGAGGTCATACCCAGTACGAGTGAACAAAACCACATCTTTGACGCACCCTCATTGACATTCATTTCAACTGTAGCCTCTTTATGAATAAAATGATCTTCAGAATCAAAGAATAGTGTTCAGATAACATGGTTTATAATATACTACTATGAATTTGTTTATTAGATATGTGAACAAATTTATAATATATAAAATTATAACGTGTTGCGTTTTTAAAGTCCGTCAGGATAGATAGATAGATATAACGTTCAGATACCTTCCGTGATACATACATGCAGTCTGATTAAAATCAAGCCGCGGGAAGAGCAGCAATCGACGTAAAAGAGAGCTCGTGAAGGCCAATTGATGATACATGTAACTGGACTTGATCGCTCTAACGGTAGATCAGTCAACATGATATGGTAATAACCCAGTAAAATCTGTTCTATACTATTCCAAAAAAGTAAGGGATACTGTATTTTGTGATCAAAATGTTCACATATACAAAGGGATACGAAACCTTGTTGTATAGTTCCTTAACGAGGAAGCATTTCCAAAGAAATTCATCACCCAAATACATCAATCATACTATCACAATCTGCACGGGATGCTACTGATGATTATGGGTGTTGTGCCACAAATTTGCATGCCTCTGAATTGGAAGGTTCGAGCCACTCTAATGGAAAATTTTGAAGAGAAGGCACCAGATTATCAGTTGTTGAAGTCGTTAATTAAACAGAGACCATGCGCCGTCTAACACAGGATGAAAGGTTACATGCCCTTGTCATGCTACAGATTGGGACAAAATGTTCGCTATGGTAAGGGCAATGAATGTTTCCTAGTCTGTTATTAGCAGATTATGCTACAGGGTCTGTTCAGGATAGAACACGATCCGGTCGACGAAGGGCAACAACTCAGGCTCAGGACAGATTCATCTGCACTATTGCCTTGCGAAATCGTCTGGCAACAGCAAATCAGATAAGGTCTCAACTTCAAAGGGATACTGGCTTGGTAGTGAGTGGCCAGACCATCAGGAGTCGACTGCACAGATTTCACTTACACGCCCGACGTTCTTGTGTCATTCCCTGTTTGAGAGATCGTCACATTCGAAGCCGACTCCAATGGTGTCACCATCAACGCTGGGATAATCGCTGATGGAACCACGTAATATTCTCAGATGAGTCGAAGTTCACTGTGGACTTCCTGGACAGACTCAGGAGTGTTTTGGCACCAACGTAATGAACGTTTCCATGACGTTAACGTCATTAGACATGATCGGTATAGGGGGTGGATCTGTAATGGTGTGGGGAGGCATTACTGTTGCCGACAGAACAGACTTGCATGCTGTTGTTGGACGTGTCACAGGGGAGTACTACCGGGACAACATCTTGGCACCCCATGTTGTGCCGTTTGCATGTCCTTATGCCCGCCATTTCATTTTTCAAGATGACAATGCCAGATGTGATAGGGCCAGGATCATTACAGATTATCTCCAACAGCAGAATATCACCATATTACCATAATAATAATAATAATAATAATAACCTTTATTTACCCAGGATAACACAATTAGCATACAACTAGTTTTCATTGTGGTCCTGGACCGCACTCAGTCGGGACCTTTCCCCTATCGAGTATGTCTGGGACATGTTTGGACAGCGGCTACGCCAACGTCAACAACCTCCAGCCAATGTCCAAGAACTTGCTGCAGCATTGCAACAGGAATGGAATAACCTTCCCCAAAAGGACGTCTTGTTAGGAGTATGCCATGCCGAATCTGAGCTTGTCTGGCCAACCAAGGGAGTTTTACCCGCTACAGACTCTGTTCCACAATGGTGGTAAATTTGCTGTGTGACGCTGTGTTGTTGTCGACCCTTATCTTGGAGAATCTGTCCTTTTCTGGCTGTATACAGGGTTTCGAATAAATTGACAAATGTTTCCTTAATGTTTTTCTGTCATTTGTGTTCCTCCTAACCTCATGATCCGCATTTCATTGTCCTTGTAAATCCAACATCCCCTTCTTGTTTTGAATAGTATATCATTTCATATGAAAGGGATAGAAGGGTGATTTACAAAATAATGTCTAACTAGCACAGTCTTCTTTATTTCCCTATTCAAATTATCCCTACGTGTAAAAATGTGTGCTATTCGATAAATCTTGATTTATATTGAATAATTTTTATATTTATATGCGAAAATTTTAATTTATATCCAATAAATCTTGATTTATATTCAATACATTTAGGATATGTACATCAACATTATTAAATCTATAAATTAACATAGCAAGATTATCGAATATAAACCAAGATTTATCGAATATAAATAGCAAGATAATCAAACATAAATTAAAATTTATCGAATATGAATGACAAGATTATCGAATATAAATGACAAGATTATCGAATTAAGATTTATTGAATATAAATAACATGGTTAACGAATATTAATCCAAATTTATCGAATAGAAATAAGATTTTCTAATGTAGATAACAAGAATATCGAATATAAATAACGAAATTATCGAATATAAATGCGCACATTCATTCCTTATACAAAAGCACTTTCAATTAATTAAAGATATCTTCATATGAGTTAAAGAGATCATCCAATATTTACACCGAGCTCTAAATTAACTTTTGCGAGCAATTTTCCCACCACAATGATGCTCTTAACTGAATTGATGAGAGCAGTAATTGAATTGAATCAAATCATTTATTGCTATCATTAATTGAATACATGCTCGTATTCATTCAGTTGATGAGAGAATTAATTGAATTGATGCGCACATTAATTAAATGAATATGAGCAGTAATTGAATTGAACCGCGCATTGATTTAATTAATTGATTTGATACGCGCATTACTTCAATATATGAGAGCAATAAATGAATTGTTGATATCTTTAAATAATTAAAAAAAACCAGTATCTTTAATTATTTGAGTTTATGTTAACTTAGCGCTCCAAAGTGACTGCTACACGTTAAAACTTAGTTGCAGTGCAGCGACTCTGATGTTTGGTGCTAGACCTTCTTCAGGTAGAGTCTCTTCGCAGCTCTGGGATTTTGTTTCTATCTAAAGACGTAGTTTGACAGTAGGTGTCGTCGTGAACGACGGATGTCGTTTCTAAAGAGGTACCAAACAATCGGAGAGAAAGCATGCTAAGCCTGGGGATGAAACTTCCAATAATGGGGAAAGTGTATAAGGATAGTATAACAGTATATAAGGAACTTGTACTGCGTCGCTAGTGATGTGGTAGAGTTTCTCACTTGATCGCGTAAGTCAAGCAACAGTACCTGGATGGTTGACCGCTATAGGTTACAATACGCGCATTGTTCACAACTGCAACGCAGGAAAGGCAATGGCTATCATTACAATTTGCAGAGGTATCAGTGGCAAAAATATTGGATGCAAGTTTTAAAATTTTGATTCACGTCATACATCTTTCGACAGCCGGCGATTTTGAAGAAAAAAAATGGATCGGAGATTTTCTGACATCTTTCTTATAGAAAGTATCTGGACGCTAATATATGTATTGTATCTAAATTTTTAAGTAATTCAGTTTCATATTTTCATTGAAGTTCCACAATTTCAACAATCAAGTGTTTATCAGAAGAGTGGACTTAGTTTCTGCTCGTTATAATTTCTGTACGTTTACCCTTTTCCATGTCAAATCTCATATCAAGCCTCGATCAATATCAGTCCTGGGGTTAATATGGTGTTGTGATACGGAAAAGAGAATCATTGTTCACTGTGTAATGTACTGGGTTTTTACAAACAAATCAAAATAAGAAATTGACACTAACCTATCCAATACTGGGAGATATTTGACATCACATTGGTCGCGACATACTCGTTTTCAATGTCATCTTCTATCCAGGTGAGGTACATTCCGGATCTACAAATCAAAATGATATCGATATTTGATACATTTAAGAAAACAGCTCCTAAAGAGTGGATCATTTCATAACACTTTGGTATGAGTATCTATAAATAATGTAACATTGTTATGATGAGTGTCACTATAAATAATGTAACATTGTTATGATGAGTGTCATTATAAATAATGTAACATTCTTATGATGAGTGTCACTATAAATAATGTAACATTGTTATGATGAGTGTCATTATAAATAATGTAACACTGTTATGATGAGTGTCACTATAAATAATGTAACATTGTTATGATGAGTGTCACTATAAATAATGTAACATTGTTATGATGAGTGTCACTATAAATAATGTAACATTGTTATGATGAGTGTCATTATAAATAATGTAACATTGTTATGATGAGTGTCACTATAAATAATGTAACACTGTTATGATGAGTGTCACTATAAATAATGTAACATTGTTATGATGAGTGTCACTATAAATAATGTAACACTGTTATGATGAGTGTCACTATAAATAATGTAACATTGTTATGATGAGTGTCACTATAAATAATGTAACATTGTTATGTTGAGTGTCATTATAAATAATGTAACATTGTTATGATGAGTGTCACTATATATAATGTAACATTGTTATGATGAGTGTCACTATAAATAATGTAACATTGTTATGATGAGTGTCACTATAAATAATGTAACATTGTTATGATGAGTGTCATTATAAATAATGTAACATTGTTATGATGAGTGTCATTATAAATAATGTAACATTGTTATGATGAGTGTCATTATAAATAATGTAACATTCTTATGATGAGTGTCACTATATTTAATGTAACATTGTTATGATGAGTGTCACTATAAATAATGTAACATTGTTATGATGAGTGTCACTATAAATAATGTAACATTGTTACATTGAGTGTCACTATAAATAATGTAACACTGTTATGATGAGTGTCACTATAAATAATGTAACACTGTTATGATGAGTGTCACTATAAATAATGTAACATTGTTATGATGAGTGTCATTATAAATAATGTAACATTGTTATGATGAGTGTCACTATAAATAATGTAACATTGTTATGTTGAGTGTCATTATAAATAATGTAACATTGTTATGATGAGTGTCATTATAAATAATGTAACACTGTTATGATGAGTGTCATTATAAATAATGTAACATTGTTATGATGAGTGTCACTATAAATAATGTAACATTGTTATGTTGAGTGTCATTATAAATAATGTAACATTGTTATGATGAGTGTCATTATAAATAATGTAACACTGTTATGATGAGTGTCACTATAAATAATGTAACATTGTTATGATGAGTGTCATTATAAATAATGTAACATTGTTATGATGAGTGTCACTATAAATATTGTAACATTGTTATGTTGAGTGTCATTATAAATAATGTAACATTGTTATGATGAGTGTCATTATAAATAATGTAACACTGTTATGATGAGTGTCACTATAAATAATGTAACATTGTTATGATGAGTGTCATTATAAATAATGTAACACTGTTATGATGAGTGTCACTATAAATAATGTAACATTGTTATGATGAGTGTCATTATAAATAATGTAACATTGTTATGATGAGTTTCACTATAAATTATGTAACACTGTTATGATGAGTGTCACTATAAATAATGTAGCACTGTTATGATGAGTGTCATTATAAATAATGTAACACTGTTATAATGAGTGTCATTATAAATAATGTAACATTGTTATGATGAGTGTCACTACAAATAATGTAACACTGTTATGATGAGTTTCACTATAAATAATGTAACATTGTTATGATGAGTGTCATTATAAATAATGTAACATTGTTATGATGAGTGTCATTATAAATAATGTAACACTGTTATGATGAGTGTCACTATATATAATGTAACATTGTTATGTTGAGTGTCACTATAAATAATGTAACACTGTTATGATGAGTGTCATTATAAATAATGTAACATTGTTATGATGAGTGTCACTATAAATAATGTAACATTGTTATGATGAGTGTCACTATAAATAATGTAACATTGTTATGATGAGTGTCACTATATATAATGTAACATTGTTACATTGAGTGTCACTATAAATAATGTAACATTGTTATGATGAGTGTCACTATAAATAATGTAACATTGTTATGATGAGTGTCATTATAAATAATGTAACACTGTTATGATGAGTGTCATTATAAATAATGTAACATTGTTATGATGAGTGTCACTATATTTAATGTAACATTGTTACATTGAGTGTCACTATATTTAATGTAACATTGTTATGATGAGTGTCATTATAAATAATGTAACACTGTTATGATGAGTGTCACTATAAATAATGTAACATTGTTATGATGAGTGTCACTATAAATAATGTAACATTGTTATGATGAGTGTCATTATAAATAATGTAACACTGTTATGATGAGTGTCACTATAAATAATGTAACATTGTTATGATGAGTGTCACTATATTTAATGTAACATTGTTATGATGAGTGTCACTATAAATAATGTAACATTGTTATGATGAGTGTCACTATAAATAATGTAACATTGTTATGATGAGTGTCATTATAAATAATGTAACATTGTTATGATGAGTGTCACTATAAATAATGTAACATTGTTATGATGAGTTTCACTATAAATAATGTAACATTGTTATGATGAGTGTCACTATATATAATGTAACATTGTTATGATGAGTGTCATTATAAATAATGTAACACTGTTATGATGAGTGTCATTATAAATAATGTAACATTGTTATGATGAGTGTCATTATAAATAATGTAACATTGTTATGATGAGCTTCACTATAAATAATGTAACACTGTTATGATGAGTGTCACTATAAATAATGTAACATTATTATGATGAGTGTCACTATAAATAATGTAACATTGTTATGATGAGTGTCATTATAAATAATGTAACATTGTTATGATGAGTGTCACTATAAATAATGTAACATTGTTATGATGAGTTTCACTATAAATAATGTAACACTGTTATGATGAGTTTCACTATAAATAATGTAACATTGTTATGATGAGTGTCACTATATATAATGTAACATTGTTATGATGAGTGTCATTATAAATAATGTAACATTGTTATGATGAGTGTCACTATATATAATGTAACATTGTTATGATGAGTGTCACTATATATAATGTAACACTGTTATGATGAGTGTCATTATAAATAATGTAACATTGTTATGATGAGTGTCATTATAAATAATGTAACACTGTTATGATGAGTGTCATTATAAATAATGTAACATTGTTATGATGAGTGTCATTATAAATAATGTATCATTGTTATGATGAGTTTCACTATATATAATGTAACATTGTTACATTGAGTGTCACTACAAATAATGTAACATTGTTATGATGAGTGTCACTATATTTAATGTAACATTGTTATGATGAGTGTCACTATAAATAATGTAACATTGTTATGATGAGTGTCACTATAAATAATGTAACATTGTTACATTGAGTGTCACTATAAATAATGTAACACTGTTATGATGAGTGTCATTATAAATAATGTAACATTGTTATGATGGGTGTCATTATAAATAATGTAACATTGTTATGATGAGTGTCACTATAAATAATGTAACATTGTTATGATGAGTGTCACTATAAATAATGTAACATTGTTATGATGAGTGTCACTATAAATAATGTAACATTGTTATGATGAGTGTCACTATAAATAATGTAACATTGTTATGATGAGTGTCACTATAAATAATGTAACATTGTTATGATGAGTGTCACTATAAATAATGTAACATTGTTATGATGAGTGTCACTATATTTAATGTAACATTGTTATGATGAGTGTCACTATAAATAATGTAACATTGTTATGATGAGTGTCACTATATTTAATGTAACATTGTTATGATGAGTGTCACTATAAATAATGTAACATTGTTATGATGAGTGTCACTATATTTAATGTAACATTGTTATGATGAGTGTCACTATAAATAATGTAACATTGTTATGATGAGTGTCACTATAAATAATGTAACATTGTTATGATGAGTGTCACTATATATAATGTAACATTGTTATGATGAGTGTCACTATAAATAATGTAACATTGTTATGATGAGTGTCACTATATATAATGTAACATTTTATTATGATGGTATCGCTATCTATAATGTAGCATTTGATTATGATGGGTGACACTATATATAATGTAACATTTGATTATGATGGTATCGCTATCTATAATGTAGCATTTGATTATGATGGGTGACACAGTAGATAATGTAACATTTGATTATGATGGTATCGCTATCTATAATGTAGCATTTGATTATGATGGGTGACACAGTAGATAATGTAACATTTGATTATGATGGTATCGCTATCTATAATGTAGCATTTGATTATGGTGGGTGACACTATATATGATGTAACATTTTATTATGATGGTATCGCTATCTATAATGTAGCATTTGATTATGATGGGTGACACTATATATGATGTGACATTTTATTATTATGGCATCGCTATCTATAATGTAGCATTTGATTATGATGGGTGACACTATATATAATGTAACATTTGATTATGATGGTATCGCTATATATAATGTAACATTTTATTATGATGGTATCGCTATCTATAATGTAGCATTTGATTATGATGGGTGACACTATATATGATGTGACATTTTATTATGATGGTATCGCTATCTATAATGTAGCATTTGATTATGATGGGTGACACTGTAGATAATGTAACATTTTATTTTATGATGTATATTTTGACAGTGGGTCAGTGACTCAGTACCGTAAGCAGGTAGTCATAGCGTCCCTCCAAGTCATCGGAACTGTCACCTTCCTGAAGCAGTAACCTTGATAGAATACGCAACCTGAAAGCATACATACATACGTACATACAGTATGTGAGTAACACAGTTGAAACAAGAGCCATGTGTCTTTGTCACTGTTAGAATTATTAAAATTGTTGTTTTATTCATAAATGTTCAAGATTTTAAATTCTCATTTCTATTGGTGTTAGTGGGAAAACGAAAGGGCATTCCCTATTCCTCTCATACTTTTTCACTATTCCTCAAATAGCTTTCGTACAAGTTAATGCGCTCCCCTAAAAACACACTCTGGATCAATATATGTAATGTATCAAGACGTATCTAGTAAATGGAGCATCATTTTCTAAACACATGGAGCTAAACACCTAGTATTTATTGCACTAGGCTGAAGCTAGCAGCCACTAACCAGCAGCCAATAAATATCTGAGTAAAGTCACCCCTATTATTTTACTCCAATGTACCACTCCTACAAATTGCAGTATTATATGGATTTTATAAACACAACCCGCGCACGGGTTCAAATGTCCGTGACGTGTAATTTTATATATAAGACGTCCAGAGCATAATGACAAAAACGATGTATCTAGCCATAGGAGACTTGTATCTTTTGAGGTGGAATTTACCTTGACTGTCGGTTGAAATGCATGACAATAGATACTAGACTGAAGCTAGCAGCCACTAACCAGCAGCCAATAAGACCATAGAAGCTAGCAGCCAATAAGAAAATTCATCCAAGTACTGAGAGTACTCAGAGGGAATACTAAAATGTAGCAAATAATAGATCAAAAATGATAATTTTTCAAACAATTAATCAACCTATTTTGATTATCAAGTTCGATGCTCAAAGGCAATTGAACTCACCTGAAAATTCATAATTTACATCACATGAAGCCGTAATGAAGGTTATTGACAGCTTAATCTTTGAAGAGTCCACGAAAGGAATATTGACATAAGGTAGGGGATCCCAAGGACTATCATTTTCTACTCTGAATTTGGGGCTTAAATGGTGTCAAGTGGGGTTGCCCGAGATTGGAATCATTTGTAAGACATATCTAATGATTGAATATGCAGTTAATGAATGACACAAAAGTGATACACAGATAGACAACCATGTATACAAACACATGGAATACAAAAAAATGGTCATGACAGCCTTTGACGGCAATTGATCTCACCTGAAAGTTACTAATTAAACATCATATAGAGTCATAATGAAGGTCAATAACAACTTAATCTTTGAAGAATGCACAAAATAAATATGCAGGCAAGAAAGGTGACTCCTAGAGCTGTTATTCTCCGCCCTTAGTTTGGGGTTGTAAGGGTTCCACCCGCGGCCTCCCGAGGGTGGGGTCAATCTTCAGACCTCTGTGGTAATTAAATGTGTGGTAATATAAGTGAAGAAAGTTGATATGCAGATAAAGAACGAAGTCTAACATACAGGGCCCTTTAAAAGTGTCGTATATGCCTTTAAGGGCTATTGTGCTCATCTGAAAGTTCTTCACCTAACATCATGTAGGGTCATAATGAAGGCCTATAACAACTTAATCTTTGAAGAGTCCACAAAATGAATATGCAGGCAATAAAGGCGACCGCTAGGACTATTATTTTCCTATCTTAGTTTGGGGCTGTAGGGGTACCACCTAGGACCTCCCGAGGGTGGGGGTCAATCTTCAGACTTTTGTAGTAATTAATTATGTGATGATACGAGGGACACTTTTTAAGTTTGTAGAGTAGGGCGGTCTTTTTAAAACCACTTGAAATATCAAACTTTTATTTATCTAAGACCGTCGAAATATGCCCCGTCTGCCTCAATACACATTTTACACCGATCTACCCATTTCCAGAATGCCGCACGGTACTCCTCTCTAGATATATGTTGCAGACATCGTTGCGGATTTATGGGCCGGTGCGTTATCATGGAGTGATTTGATGCCGCGGACACCGGTGCGGGGTCTGCATTTCTGATAGAAATCAACAAGTTGAGTAAGAACACTTTCTCTGTAAAACTTTCCAGTGACGGAACTACCTTTCGGGACTGGAATTTGAAGGACTGGACCGTTCAAATCAAAGAATATCGCATACAACATGCGATTTGATGTTTTGCAACGGCACGCAATGACAGGTCTGTCACCCTCGGATGAAACCCAAACCTTATTTTTAGCCTTAGAATCGGGTTGAAAATGCTAGATCCAGGTTTCCTAACCTGTAACTATCTCTTCCAAACGACGTGGGTTACATTTATCATATTTTTTTTATAACTTGCGATGCAAGTCTAACCCGACTTTGTTTCTGCTCGTCAGTGAGCAAATGGTGCACCCAGCATGCGCAGATCTTACATAGCCCAAGTCGTTCACGTAAGATCTTCAAAACACTTGACGAATGAATGCCACTTAATTCTTCTGTCTCTTGCACGGTATAACATGCGTCTTCCTCAATTAACGTTTTCACAGTAGCAACGTTCTTTTCCGTCAAAACGGAAACCGGCCTACCCACTCGAGGGTCATTTTCAATTGACTGCCAACCATCATTAAAACGACTTATCCACTCGCAAACTGTAGCATATTTTAAAGCACCATTTCCAAAAACCTTTTGCAAATCAGCATTGAATTTACATTGACGGAAACACGAGGTGTGCTCGAATCTTACAATATACCCTCTGTTCAGAGATTTTTCCATCCATATTGAATGCTATATTTTACTAAAGTGTATAAAACCGCGTGTTGAAAATACCCAGCGCAGCGCACACACGGACATGCATCGCATACCTGATACCGTTCGAGAGAGGAATGATTACGCAAGTTCTGTTTAAATAATCGTGCAACTTCATAATCGCGTTAAAAAGTTATAGGCTTACTCTACGAACTTAAAAAGTGTCCCTTATATAAGAGATTGATTGACTGTTTGTTGTTTACGCCGCACTCAACAATTTTTCGGTTATCTGGTGGCGTCCAGTTTTTGTAGGTGGAGGAGAGAACCCAGATACAGTGTACTCGAGAAAAGACCACCGACCTTCCGAAAGTAAACTGGCAAACTTTCTCACATATATCGGCGCAAGCGAGAATCGAACCCATGCCGACAAGAGGTGAGAGGCCTTGTGTTTTTGAGCGCAATGCTCTAACCACTCTGCCACGGAGGCCCCCTGATATAAGGAAAGAAAAGTTATATTCTGATAGAGAACAACGAAGGCATACATGGGAAATCCTTAAAAGGCGTTGCGTATGTCTATAAAGGTCATCGTGCTTACCTAAAAGTTCCTAATTTAACATCATCTAGGATCTTAATGAAGGCCAATAGCAATTTAATCTTTGATTGATTGTTTGTTGTTTTGCGCCACACTCAACAATTTTTCAGTTATCTGATGGCATCCAGTTTTGTTGGTGGAGGAGAGAACCCAGACACAATGTACCCGGGAAGAGACCACCTACCTTCCAAAAGTAAACTTTAATCTTTGAAGAGTCCACAAAATGAGTATGCAGGAAATAAAGGCGACCCCTAGAGCTATCGTTTCCCGCCCTTGGTTTGGGACTGTAGGGGTACCACCTGGGGCCTCCCAAGGGTGGGGATCAGTTTGGGGCTGTAGGGGTACCACCTGGGGCCTCCCGAGGGTGGGGTAACTTTTTAGAGGTCTATAGGAATTGAATATGGTGTGATATGAGGGAACAAAAGTGATATTCTGATAGACAACAACGAAGGCAAAATTGGGAAACCCTTAAAAGGTGTTGCGTATTCCTACAAGGGTTATTGTGCTCACCTGAAAGTTCCTAACTTAACATCATGTAGAGTCATAATGAAGGCCAATAACAATTTAATCCTTAAAGAGTCCACATAATGATTATGCAGGCAAGTAAGGCGACCCATAGGGCTATGATTTTCCTCCCTCACTTAGGGACTGTAGGGATACCACCTGGGGCCTCCCGAAAGAGTCGGGCTACTTTTCAGTTGTTTAATATTGGGTGACAGAAGGAAACAAAAGAGGGTATAAAATAAGAACGTCAAACATGCAGATCCCATTAAAGGGGTTGCACATGGCTTTAAGGTCATCTAAAAATCCTTAACTAGGGCTTTCCACCTTTCTGTGGAAAGCACTATTGGTTTTGTTCTGTTTATTATTATTATTATTATTATTATCATTATTTTCCACCCAAAAAACACCTTCAGACTTACCGAAAATTTATATACTCCATAATATTCGATATCTTGAAAGATGATCATATACATGTATCAACCTGCGTATTTGAACTTTGATCCCTGATGAAATTATGGGATTTTATGTAAAAAACCATTATTGTTAGATCTCCTTGGAAACCATGAAGCTTGCACTAAATTACTTAGCATATTAAGGGAAAGAGAAGAAACCTTAATTTTGTGGGTTTGTTAATCCTTAAGGGGATATAATGCCCCTGTGGACGATTTATACATAAAAATTTACAAGTCCAAAAGTATTAATCGTAGAAAGATGGGACCGACTGGAATGGGGTCTTTGATTTTTGACCTTGAAGTTTAGGTCAAGGTCATTTAAAATCTATGAAAATGAGCATTTTATACCAACTTTAGTGTATAAGATATCTTTAGCATATTATAAGTACACTTAGTCATTTCCAAATTATTGCAATGAATTACATTTCAACTTTGAACTTTGACCTTTCTTCGATTGAAAGTGAATTGCATAAAACCTTTGTTATCAATTCTTCTCAAAAGCCGCGAATGTTAGGAGCATGAAACTTTCACTAAATTTATTATCTTATAGTGACAAAAAGACTGAGTCTTCCTTTCGGAGGTTCGTTGATCCTTAAAGGAGTTAATGCCCCTGAAAGTTCACGATCTATAAGTAGAAATTTACAACTCCTAAAGTATTAATCTTACAAAGATGGGACCAACTAGAATAGGATCCTCAACCTTTGACCTTGAAGATCAGGCCAAGGTCAAAGGTCATTCTATCAAATTGGGCATTTTTCATACCGTCTTTAGCTTATGAGGTATCCTTAACATGTAATGCACACAAATAGTTACATTCCATCTGATTGCAGCCCATTACATTTCGACTCTAAACTTCGACCTTTCTTTGATTGACAGTGATTTGGGAAAAACGATAGTTATTGGGATGATATCGAAACCGCAAATAGTATGAATTTGAAATCATCACAAAACAATTGCCTAAATGAGAGAAGAAAAAACAATCCTTACTTTTGAAAATTCATTGATCCCAATAGAGAGTTATTGCCTCGGAAAGTTTATGATCAACACATAAAATTTTTTAAATCTTAAACTATTAATCCTAAAGAGACGGAACCAACTGGGATAAGATCCTTGATTATTGACCATTAACATTAGATCAAGGTCAAAAGTCAAGGTCATTCAGAATCTATCAAATGGACATTTTCCATACAGTCTTCAGTTTCTAAGGTACCCTTACCATATAATACGCACATGTAGAAACATTCCAAATGATTGCAACCCATTACAATTCGACTCTAATCTTTGACCTTTCTTCGATTTACAGTGCATTCCAAAACAACCATAGTCATTAACAACGTATGGAAACCGTAAATGGTAGGATCTTTACTAAACAGTTGACTAAATGAGTGGAAAAGACCAATCATTACATTAAAGAGTTCGTTGATCGTAAAGGCGAGCCATTGCCCCTGAAAGTTTACGATATATACATAAATATTTGCAACACCTAAAGTTTTAAGAGTAGAAAGACGGAACCAACTGGAATGGGATCCTTGATCTCTGACCTTGAAATTTAGGTCAAGATCAAAGATCGAGGTCAATTAAAATTTATAAAAATGAGCATTTTCAAACCTTCTTCAGCTATTAGGTATCCTTTCTCATCTCAACTGATTTCAACCCAAGAATTTATAATCTGAACTTTAACCTTTCTTCAACTTAAGTTACATGCATAGAAACCATTGTTGTCAGTTTCTTATCGAAACCGTAAATGTGATTGAGTGAAGAGATGAATCCTAATATCAATAGTTCGTTGGTCCCCAGAGAAAGTTATTGCCCCATAAAGTTTATGATTTATACGTAAAACTTTCCAAATCCTAGAATTTTAATCACAGAAAGATGGAGCCAATTGGAATAGGATCCTTCACCTCTGTCCATGAAACCTAGGTCAAGGTCAAAGGTCAAGGTACCACCTGGTGTCTACGAAAGGGTGGGGGTCACTGTTTTGAGTTTTAAATTCAGTTATTAAATATGGGGTGATCAAAGAAAAGACAATTGATGATGAGATAAAGAACAATAGAAATGAAAACCACAGAACCCCATAAAGGGTCACTACGATTTTAGAGGGCAAATGAGTTCACCTTAAGGTTAATGTTACAATAGGGTTGTAATGGAGGTTAATAGCATCATAGCCTTTAAAGATTCCACGAAATGAGTATAAAGGCAAGCTGGGGATCCTTAGGAGTATCATTCCCCACCATACAGTTCGGGCTGTAAACGTATTACATGGGACATCTTTAGGGTCAGGTCCCATTTGAGATCTGTTTATACTATTAACTATGAAATGAATAAATGAAACTAATCCGTTCAACCAATTGTTCCTAATTATAGTGATAATAAAGATTAATGATGATTAAATTTAGTTCAACTGCATAAACCTTCTGTTCAGAACGAGCGTTAAGATTGAACTATATCCCATACTGCACTCGATAATTTCAACATATAGACATTCTGTTTGTTCTCAGATTTTTAGTTCAGTTTTAGTGCTAATCTGCATTCTTATTTTATTGGCTCATCTGAGCCAAAGGCTCAAGTAAGCTTTTCTGAACAAAACTTTCGGTTGTCCGTTGTCGGTGTCGGTGGCGTCGGTTTAAACTTTTCACATTTTCTTCTCCTCTGGAACCACTGGACCAATTTCAATCAAACTTGGGAAAAAATATCCTTAGGTGAAGAGGAATCAGGTGTTTTCAAAGGAAGGGCAACATCTTCCTTCAAGGGGGAGATAATAGG
The DNA here is from genome assembly GCA_024699665.1 of Ostrea denselamellosa. NCBI lineage: Eukaryota > Metazoa > Mollusca > Bivalvia > Ostreida > Ostreidae > Ostrea > Ostrea denselamellosa. The sequence continues at coordinate 12,285,267 of JAMZEH010000073.1, read as the reverse complement.
AAAATAGTGAAAAAATACTGACAAATATTGAAAAACCTCTTCTCCAGAACCAGCCAGCTAATTTCAGTGAAAGTTGGTACAAATAATTTCTGGGTGAACGGGATTCAAGATTCTTCAAAAGAATCCTTCAAAGGGTAGATAAGCAAATATAAAGCAAAAAATATGAAATTTACAAAGAGGCATTCTTACGTTATGCAGCTTCAAGTTCGTTAAAATCATGGTCCCCGGGAACCGGGAATAGAGTGGAATCACAATAGGGAATTCAAGTTTTATACATGAAAATATAGGAAAAAATCTTTTAAAATCTTCTCTAGAACCACATGCCATTTTCAATCAAAGTTGGCACAAATCATCCTTAGGTGAAGGGAATTCATGTTTGTTCAAAAAAGGGTCATGCCCTCTTCAAAGTAGAGATAATCACAAAAATGAAAAAAGAGGATGGGGTCATTTGAAAATCTTTCTCTCAAGAACCAGTAAAGGTCCAGTAAAGTTCTAATTTACATGGAGATTTTTTTACATAGTGCAGATTCATGTTTGTTAAAATCATGGTTCCGGGGGTAAGGTTCGACCAAAATAAGGGATCAAAGTTTTATATGCAAAAGTAAAGGAAAAAAATCTTTAAAAACCTTCTTCTCTACAACAACAGAACTAATTTCTATCGAACTTGGTACAAATCATCCTTAGGCCATGCTCTCTTCAAAGGGGGGATAATCACAAAAATGCAAAAATAGCTAGGGTCATTTAAAAATCTTCTAAAGAATGACTAGGCCAGACAAGTTCCAATTTACATTAAGGGTTCCTGACATAGTGCATATTCAATTTTTTTTCAAATCATGGTTCCCAGGTGTATGATGGAGCCACTGTTTTGTTTTGGGGTTTTTTTTCTCAGTGTACACATAATCATCTTTTCTGTTTCAATTTCAAAACATTTTCCATAAAACCTTTCAAATCTTATTTATGATGTCTTTAAGATAAATGCATTCACATATTATACATAGCCATTTTAAAATTATCTTTTTGAATTGGGTCACCAAAATCACTGGGTTTCCCCCACAAAACATCTCCAGGCAGATGTTCTATAATATAAACCACAGAAGGCTAATGTATTTGATGATGATGAGTATTGAATGAATTGAATGAATTACACATCACAGTAACTCCTTATCAGTTGATAACATTAACCGAGTCTCTTTGCTTTAATCGGAATGATAAACGAATTACGTACAAATTCTTTTGCATATGTGGTGAATGGATATACCTGTACTTGGTGTGACCTAGATAACTCAGATCTAATGAGCGTGTCTCTAAACAGTTGTAGCAACTGAGCAATTCTATAGGTGCCTCCGTGGTTGAGTGGTTAGGGCGTCGGTCTCATAAGACGACCTCTTTCACTATCAGCCAGCATCGATTCGAATCCTGCTCGGACTGTGAGAAAATTTTTCAGTTTATCAATCGGAGGCCGGTGGTCTTTACTGTGGACGTAGTATCAATGATCTTAATTTGGTTTTCACCTCGCACTGCTCTTAAACACCCAATATTGTTACTTTCATAGTATATTACTGGGTGTAACTGCCCCTCGACTCTAAATGGGAAAACCCATGATGTCCATGAGTGTAGCCACCTCCATTGACTGTATACTACCCTCTTGACTGTGTACTGCCCCCTTGACTGTGACCTCAACTATGACCTATGTGGGTGGGGTCTGGAAAACCCCATGACGTCATCTCTTGACTGTATGACTGCATGTTATCCCCCTTACTACTTCTGATGTCCCCAGACGGCTTTGATAAGATGGGTGACCTCTTTAGACGGCCCTAGGAGTGGTGCCCTCAGACGGCCCTAGGAGTGGCGGTGCCCGGAAAGTGCCCTCAGACTCTCAAGGCGACCCATATATTATGGTGACCTGTATGAAGGTCACTGTCCTTGATCTTATTTATCAAGGTGACCTATATATCAAGGTGATCCCCGTTATCCAGGTATTTGACCTTGAATATGTCCACAATCATTGACCTTGACCTTAATCCTTGACCTTGACGATGACTTTGACCTTGAAGATGACCTATATACTTGACCTTGAAGATGACCTCAATCCTTGACTTTGACCTTGACCTTGCCGTCAAACTACCGACAGACTACCCCCTTTACTACTATTACTACAGAGGTCTGAAGATTGACCCCACCCTCGGGAGGCCCCGAGTTGTACCCCTCCAGTCCCAAACTGAGGACGGAAAATGATAGCCCTAAGGGTCGCGTTTCTTACCTGCATACTCATTTTGTGGGCTCTTCAAAGATCAATTTGTTATAGGCCTTCGTTACGACCCTACATGATGTTAAGTTACGAACGTCCAGGTGAGCAAAATAACCCTTACAGGCATATGTGACACCTTTTACGGCTTTATGTGTTTGCCTTCGTTGTTCTCTATCAGTATCTCACTTTTGTTCCCTTATATCACTTCATATTCAATTATTAGGTAGCTCAGTGGTTAGAGCGTTCGCTTCGTAACCGGGAGGTCGTGAGTTCAAGCCCCGCTCGTGCCATAGCTGAGTCAAACCTAAGACGTAAAAATAGGTTGCTTCTTCGCCAAACGCTCGGCATTTAGAAGTGAGAATCACGGGTCTTTCGGATATGACGTTAAAAATGGAGGTCCCGTGTCACGGTAGGCGTTGTCACGTTAAAGAACCCTCATTGCTACGGCCCTGAGCACTAAGCATAAGTCTAAATTTGTGGTACTTCACCTACAGCTGGTGACATCTCAATATGAGTGAAAAATTCTCGACGGGACGAAAAACAAATAAACAAACAATCTTCCTTCCATCACCGCACAATCAATTACTGGAGAGGTCTGAAATTTGACCCCACCCTCTGGAGACAGGTGGTACCCTAACAACCCTAAGCTGTGGGTGGAAAATGATACTATGTTTGCCTTCCTTGCCTGCATTCTTATTTTGTGGACTTTTAAAGATTAAATTGTTATTAGCCTTCATTATGACCCTACATTATGTTTAATTAGGAACTTTTAGGTGAGCTCAATGGGTCCTAATGGTGTCTATGACACTTTTGAAGGGCTCTATAATGTTAGACTTCGTTGTTCTCTAACCGTATATCACGTTTGTTAACCTTATATCATCCCATATTCAATTACTAGAGAGGTCTAAAACGTGTCCCCACCTTCGAGAGGCTCCAGGTGATAGCCCCAAACTGAGGGCGGAAAATGATAACCCTATGGCTCGCCTTTCTTGCCTGCATACTCATGTTGAGGATTCTTCAAGGATCAAGTTGTTATTGGCCTTCATTATGACCCTATATGATGTTAAATTAGTAACTTTCAGGTGAGATCAATTGCCGTCAAAGGCTGTCATGACCATTTTTTGTATTCCATGTGTTTGTATACATGGTTGTCTATCTGTGTATCACTTTTGTGTCGTTCAATAACTCCATATGCAATAATTAGAGATGTCTTACAAATAATCTTAATCTATAGGAGGCCTCCGTGGCAGAGTGGTTAGAGCATTGCGTTCACAAGTTCTCTCACCTCTAGTCGGCGCGGGTTCGATCCTCGCTTATGCCGATATATGTGAGAAAGTTCGCCAGTTTACTTTCGGGTGGTTGGTGATCTTTTCCCGGGTACATTGTATCTGGGTTCTTTCCTCCACCAATAAAAACTGGACGCCACCAGATAACTGAAAAATTGTTGAGTGTGGCGGAAAACAATAAACAATGAATCAATCAACCACTTGGCACCATTTAACCCCCAAATTGAGGGCAGAAAATGATAGTCCTTGGGATACCCTACCTTATGTCAATATTCCTTTTGTGGACTCTTCAAAGATTAAGCTGTTAATAACCTTCATTACGGCTTCATGTGATGTAACATTATGAATTTTCAGGTGAGCTCAATTGCCTTTGAGGATCGAACTTGATAATCAAAAATAGGTTAATTAATTGTTTGAAAAATTATCATTTTTGATCTATTATTTGCTACATTTTAGTATTCCCTCTGAGTACTCTCAGTACTTGGATGAATTTTCTTATTGGCTGCTAGCTTCTACGGTCTTATTGGCTGCTGGTTAGTGGCTGCTAGCTTCCGCCTAGTATCTATTGTCATGCATTTCAACCGACAGTCAAGGTAAATTCCACCTCAAAAGATACAAGTCTCGTATAACTAGATACATCGTTTTTGTCATTATGCTCTGAAGGTCATATATATAAAATTACACGTCACGGACATTTGAATCCATGCGCGGGTTGTGTATACAAAATCCATATAATACTGCAATTTGTAGGAGTGGTACATTGGAGTAAAATAATAGGGGTGACTTTAGTCTGATATTTTAGTAGTATTGTAACTTTCCATTCTGTATATATACATGTTGCTGGCTATGGAGTACTTGGATCTATTATCAATATTATAGAAAAGTAAAAATTAGAAAAGTTCAACCTACCACTTGGACACTTGAAATGAATATCACCCATAATGCCATCACTGTGACCGAGACATTCATCCGTTCCTACCTGATAAATTCACAAAAGGTAGTCATTGAAAGGTTACTCCATGCTCTGTAGTTGTATTAAAAAAAACCGAACTTATATCCGTTTGAAAATTAAATGCATAACAGCTTTAAAGCATCTGAATACAAGTCATTTTACGGCACTGGCGACGTAACCGTTTAAACACATGATTACACTTCATTAAACAAGTAGTTTGCAGCAAGAAACCCATGGACCATGTCGCTCATCTGAAAAGTTGCATAAATTTCCTTGTTCTTGTTTATGGTCTTTATTATCCTTGAGTCAAACGACTCATCAGAAACAGAATAACACAAGAAAGCAACTTGACGCAAGCGTTAAAGGTATCAGGCCGCAGAAGATATGAAGAAATTATTCTATTTTTCAAAATTATTATTACTTTTTTTATCATATCGAACCATACCGACGATATGCATTTTGTGCATCACTACAGGTTTAGAAGTTAATCGTGAATCATACTTTAACTAAGATGCCTTTTAGTCAGCAAAATTAGTTTGTAGAGACAATTTTACGCAAAAGGTAAACGGCGTCACAAGACATACATGTTTGGAGTTTTTACTTGTTTAGACTCGACTCCCTTGATCACCTCAAGACCACCTAAATATATTACTAGTATACACAAATAGAATAAAAACTAAATTAAACATCTCTTTTTAAGCATGCTAAATACAAGTAACCAGTTCTTTACCACCGTTTATAATGATACATTTTTATGTATTTTGATCTCATTTCATTATAGTATGGATATTTAAGTATGAAATGGAAATAATCTTCTGCAGCATACAAGCTACAATTTTCACAATGCCTATTACTTTTTGCAATGCCACAATGTCTTCCTTTATCAATATTCAGATTTTGAGATGGAGTTCTAAATTTAGTTAGATAGTTTTTATATTTGCTATCGATAGGTTTGCATAAGTAATATTTAACACAAATAGTGTCAATGAGATGTTGGTATTAGGAAAAAAAACCCCACCAAAAACCTTTAGACATTTTACATAAAAAACCTTTAGACATTTTACATCTGTTGTTTTGTAGTATCATATTGTCTTTGTCCAATAACAGAATATTTAATTTTATCAGACATATCACCTTCAAACATATAATTTCACCACAAACTACTTAGCTTTTTTTTATGCTTACAACCCACTCATCATTATGTGACAACCCATCTTCATTACGTGATTTAATAATACAATCATTACTTCCGATTCAAAATCTTTAATAACCCATGTATTCTCAGCTGAAATCTTTAATAACCTATGTATTCTCAGCTGAAATCTTAAGTGATTTTTTGAACACCGAGCACTTTTTCTTATTTTTTTTTTTTATTTTTTTTTTTTATTTTTATTTATTTATTTTTTTTTTTTACAAAACATTAAATGTAGTTTTTCAATCTCAGGGACTTTATGAAACCCCAAACTTCTATTCCATAGGACATAATACTCTTAACCTATATATTTAAAAAAAAACCAGATAACTGTGTAGTTACACTGAGGTTATGGTTCTTTATTTTTGATGTTAAAGCAAACAATGCTTTTCTGCACTAGCATGAAAAATTCATATCTCTCGTTAATTAATCAAAAATTGCAAAAAACAAAACAAAACAAAAAAAAACAAACAAAAAAACAACAAAAATAAGAAAAGAAAAAAAAGAAAGTGTGTTTTCATTTTTAACAGAAGCAATCCCCTGTATTCAAAGTAAAATTTTAACTCCTAATATGAGCTCGTAGATTATGCTCTAAACAAAGAATTCATACTACACGAAGATGCTTTTTCCGATATATATATATATATATATATATATATATATATATATATATATATATAACAGGCCCAAACTATATATATATATATATATATATATATATATATATATATATATATGATACATGCAACTAGCAACTACAAATGGAACACTTAGTTTATAAAATGTAACCGTTTCCTCCCCAACTTCGAATTTTCTCTGTTTTTAACCTATAATTTCTACATTCCTCTTTGTTCAGGATTTAGCATTTGAAAAGGTCCATACATTGCAGATTAGCATCTTTGCATCCACATGTATCTGTTCTACAACCTGTGGTGAACTTGATCAAGAATTAGTCTTTTACGCTGTTTATATTAAACGATTAGTTGGTTTGTTGTATGTTGTTTATCATCCCTCTCGAGAATAATTCCCTCATATGGAGAAGTCATCATTTTGGGTGAAGAGCTGCAAAAATTTAGGTCTATGCTTGTAGCTCACGGCTCACCTGCTGTGACGTACAATGCTGTACATATAGATAGTACAATATTTAAAACCTACAGCCTCTTAGGGATCTGGGTTAGGATAGATCTTCAGTACCACTTGCTTGTCGTTAGAGGTGACTAAATAGGGCCGTGCTTCGGATGAGACCGCATAAATCGAGGCCCTGAGTCATAGCAGGTGTGGCACGTTAAAGAGCTCTCCCTGCTCAAATGCCATAAGCGCCGAGCATAGGCCTAAATTTTGCACCCTTCACCGGCAATGGTGACGTCTCCATATGAGTGAAAGATTCACGAGAGGACCATTTTCAAAATGGTCAGCATATTTTTCCCCGGAATTATGTTTAAAAATTGGACCAAATAATAATGATAATTTGCCGTTAGAAAGCATTTATAACACAGCAGTACTGTTTCCTGGTTCATAATGCAAGATATGAACTCGTAGGACAAGTTAATAACAATGCAAATTCTGTAGGGTCATCAGCGCGTGCTGACATAAAAACAAAAAAACTTTTACTAGAAACGTTCTGCAAACCTATCAGATTTGTTCCTGTTTCATTCGTTGTTTTATATAATGAGATAGCTAAAAGATTGAAATTTCAATTTAGCTATCGCGATCTGTCGATCTTATTTCTTCCGCTCAAGTACATTTTCAGACTACGCAAAGAGGCTGAAAATAACATCCTTATACAGAAATATAGAACGGAAAGTAACTAAAATATGCGTATATTGATAGTTGTGTGGTAAATAGAATCTTACACTCGTGCTTATGGCATATGAGATATATGAAATTCATTACCAGATTTAAATATTTCCCTCGCCAAAACTCGGAAATATTAAATCTGGCAACTCATTTAATAAATTTCATATGCCATATGCACTCATTCAAGATCTTCTATTTACATAAGGTGCATTTATGGAATACAGAACACATGGGTTTGAATTGTAAATAGAGCAAAAGCGAGACACAACACTCGCAAACCTGGCTTTTTGTTGACCATGTGGGTCTTAAATTAAACTTCAAGGTTGATCAAATGGACAAGGACATGGATCCAAATGAAATTTGATATACCGCTGATCATGTATTCAAAAGTTTGGAATTTACCACACACTTTCAAATCCTCTGGAACCTAGATCTTTATGCAAGAAATGCATTTATACATGCATTAATAACACCTTGTTTACAATGCTACCAAACATACGAAGACACGAGAGTGTGACTATGAACGGACGCGACAATATATAGTTATTTGTATATTTTGCTGTTGTGGGGAGATGACGAGGATGGGGATGATAATTTGTCAATTCCTTTCTTGTAATTTTCCCAAATCTTATCTTTGCTTTCCAGGTAAGTCATTTTAATTTTGAGTGTCATATTTCAATTCGATCATGTGGACATTGTCAAAAGTAGTTAAATAAATGGGTGGTGCTGCTTCTACTCTCAGTGAATGGAGTTCCTGCTATGTCAGCTATTCTATTTAAAATGGATGACGAGCTGGTTTTATCCGATCTGTCTTACCTGACACACCCTCACGAAGACATTGTGATAATATCAAAATCTTACACCATGACCAAGATTCAAGAAAATATTTCCATTAAACACTTTCTAATACTATTCTTTACAATTTCCCTCGCTACTAATGTGATTGACGATCATTTATCGACATATTTCTCACAAAACCAAACTTGTGTCTTTCTTTACAGAATTTGCCCTGCCCTGCATTGAAATTTATGTTTTAAAATACGGTGCATACAAGTCGCTCGTTACGTTTTTAAATAACAGTTTTGAAGACAATGTTCCAGTACACGGAACGCGGAAGTTTGATACGCACCAAAAGCCAAACCCAAATGGCTGCCATGATAGGCAGTCCTCTGGTAAAATAATAAAATTCTAGATAATGCATATTTTCATAAATTTCCCACTTGACAAATTTCATGAAATATGAAAACAAAATAATTTGACAGAAGTTGTAGATTTTATCTTATTCAAAGACCTCTCGATTTCAAGTACAACCTTTAAAAGTTAAAGACAAAATTTCGCAATTTTTTTTAATATTAATTGACAATGCTCATCAACATCAAGTAAATCTGTCAATTCGTTCAATTTTTGCAACTTAACAGGTATCACGCCCTGCCTTTGCACAACTGACATATAGGACAACTAACGAAATAACAAATTCTTGGGATAATTTTGTTAAACATACACTGACCTGGAAAAGGAACAGGAAAAGGAATATCCGCAGGCAGTTCATTTTCCTCTCGCTCGGTGTCCTCGGGACCATGTTTGGCGGTTTGCTTGCCGCCCTAATTACAATCTTTCTGCTCGGGTAGCTGCTCATTCGCAACTTCCTGGTTTAGCGAACAATTGATAGCAATATGTTATCTCCTCTTTCTAAGTTCATTTCTCTACGTTACGGTTAGCAACTTTTGCTAGAGGCAGATATTCATGTGAAATCCGGATGCATTCGCAACCTATGTAATCATCACCTAAATATTGCAATTCATTGCCGGGTAAAACGTTAATACATGGTTGGAAAACACTGTAAAAAGAATGAAAACATTTAATCCGTTTGTTATTAGAAAAATTGTTCAGAATATCATGGATCTTATTTCTGCAGAGTTGTAGAGTCAAATTGCATCCCAATAGCGGCTCTAGGAGAGTGTTGCGACTACAGATGAGAAGGTGAAGATAACGAACAGTGATCAATCTCATAATTCCTATAAAGAATACAAAACTAGAGTAGGGAAACACCTACCCCTGGCCATACCAGAGGTGGGATCAGGTGCCGAGGAGAAGTAAATATTCCCTGTCGACCGGTCACAGCCGCTGTGAACCCTATATCTCAACCGGGTAAACGGAGTAATCCGTAGTCTAAATCAGTGTGCAAAGAATGGCCTCATTTAATATGAAACAAGCAAGACAACATTTCACCAAATGGGGAAACTGTTTGTCATGAAGTTGAGTTGTTAATTTGCTGTTAACTTCTGAGTCAATAAAATATCTATATATGAAAAAATGTGGAATATTCCGTGGTGTCTTTTCGGGTTCACTGGAATATATCGAAACGACATATGAATGAAAATAATTATTAATAGATAAAACGTCGTCGATATATCCAAATGTTGATTTGAAGACCACAGCAAGAGCTTTTCTTCCCATGATGTAGATTTTGAATAAATTCTGCCTCGTAAGAATATAAAAACATGCCTTCTAATAAAGGAGCACAATTCGTTCCCATGATAATTCCAACAGACTGTTGGAGGATGTTACCCTTTCCGCCCGCAAACGGTGGTTGCGGATCCCATTATGACAGAAAATGGTTTTTTTAGTTAAATTTTCAACCTTGGGTGCAAACCCCGTAATCTTCCTTATCCAGATCCGCCACTGCATCCAAAAGTACTGGATATATACACAGTTTACAAACTATTACCTCAATTATACACAATCTTCAGACTGTTACCGGATTTAAACACATTCTACAGACGATTACCAGATTTATACACAGTCCAGTAGTCCATTACCGGATTTATAAACAGTCTACGGACTATTACCGTATTCATACAGTCTACGGACTATACCAGATTTATAAACAGTCTACAAACTATTATCGGATTTGTACACAGTCCATGGGCTATTAGCGGATTTATACACAGTCTACAGACTATTACCGGATTTATACACAGTCTATAAACTATTACCGGATTTACACATTGTCTACTGATTATCGACGGGTTTATATACAGTCTACAGACGATTACCAGGTTTATAATCAGTTTACGGACTTTTACCGGGTATATACACAGTCTACGGACTATAATAGATTTATACACAGTCTACACATTATTATCGGATTTCTACACAGTCTATGGACTATTATCGGATTTATACACAGTCTACAGATTATTACCGGATTTATACACAGTCTACATACTATTATCGGATCTATACACAGTCTACACACTAATACCAGATTTATACAACCAGATTTATACATAGTCTACAGACTATTGCTGCATTTATTTACAGTGTACAGACTAATACCGGATTTTGGATTGATGTGTCGAAAAGAACATCTGCAACAGCAATCTCTAGCGAAGTCCATAAATTCAGAATATATACCAGGTTTTGTTTAAGCAAGTAAAATATAGATTAACAACTTAAACTCATTTCGTAATCATAAAATGCCCTCCTTCCCTCTTTTTTTTTTTTATTGTAATGCGATGAATTTTGCTCTCAGACTGACTCAACTGCAACCTCTCGTGAAGGTTACAGATATAGGAGAGATAAGAAAGAATAGAAATATAGTGAAGTCACCCAGAACAACATGTCCAACGGTGTGATACATAGCTAAAGACTCTTTCCTCGATGAGTTATCATGCAGTGCAGTAAATTCATATAGATTTTTCACTTAAAAAGGAAAATCTGACAAAGGAATCTACCGGTGCCTTTCGTAGGAATTATAAATCCGTGATAAACTTATTCGGAATACCTTGCAGTTAGATGGCCAGCTTCTATTATATTGTGTTCTAGAAATATTGTAAACGGAGATGTTGTCTATGCATTATTCTTAATGTGCTTGGAGACGGACTCGACACTTTCTCATTGCACAACCCTCTGTGAGCTATTTAGCTGTAGGGAGTTTGTTTTGGTGGTAATTTTTCTTTTCGAGGAAATGTGTTAACATTGTATTTTATATGAAAACTCTCTCAAGTCACTCAAAACTTAGCATTTATAAAAATCATACCCTAATAGTTACTCTTTAAAAGAATTATTGGGCACAATGATGATATCATGAATACTCAAAGACAACGAACAGTGGTTAATCTCATAAATCCTTTATGGAATACAAATTAGAGAGTTGGGCAAGCACGGGCTACTGATATATCAGAGGTGGGATCAAGTGGAAAGAGTAAGCATCCTTTGTCAGTCGGTCACATACACCTTGAGCTCTATATCTTGATCAGATAAACGGAGCAATCTGTAGTCAGAATCTGTGTGCCAAAAACGGCCTAACAATTCGTGTGAAACACGTCAGACAGCATTTGACCCGGTGAAAGGTTGCATTGGCAAACTAGATCATTATAACTTCCATAGGATTTGCAAATTGCTGACTTTAAACGAGACTGTGAAGCCCCTTTAACATCAACTTATCTGTCAATAGGCCGCCTCGATTTGCCAGTTTAGTTTCGGAAGGTCGATGGTCTCTTCCCGGGTAAATTATATCTGGGTTCTCTCTTCCACCAATAAAAAAAACTGGACGCCACCAGATAACTGAAAAATTGTTGAGTGTGGTGGAAAACAACAATCAATCAATCATCCGCATCGGTTTATAAAATGATTTTACACAGAACAAGTTCTTGCATATCGAATCAATTAAGAGATCTAAACACCATATGCAAGTGATAATGGAATATTGCTGAATAAAAATGGGAAGGTGACGATGGAGAAGCTGAAATCATCCCGTTTGTCATAAAGTTGAGTTGTTAGTTTGCCGTTAACATCTATTTTCAATAAAATATCTATGTACGAAGCAGATGTGGAGGACTCTGTTGTGTCTTTCATATGAATGAAAATGATTAGTGTTTAAAATAGAGAAAACGTCGTCGATGTCTATCTGAATGTCGAGTTCAAGGCAACAGCAAGAGGTTGTTCTTCGTAGAAGTTTTTAAATATATATATATATATATATATATATATATATATATATATATATATAAACAGGTCAGCTAACAAAGAAGCACGTGCCCATGGGAATTCCCTCAGACTCTTGGAAGACCCGATCACCAATTATTGTTAATGAGGAACTCCAGCATCCTTTTATTTTCAAAATCAGAGTGGTGTTTAACAAAGTAATTTTTTGGGTGACTGATCACCAGATCTAAATATTTCCTGTTTCCATTTTTGTGGAAGAAGCAACTGTTTATGATGTCAAAAAGTTTGGTCTTTAATTCATCATGAGGAATGAATTAATTAATTGAATCGATGCGCGTAATAATTTGATTGATGCGCTCAGTGATTTATTTGATTGATTGATTGATTGTTGTTTTCCGCCACACTCAACAATTTTTCAGTTATCTGGTGGCGTCCAGTTTTGTTGGTGGAGGAGAGAACCCTGATACAATGTACCCGGGAAGAGACCACCGACCTTCCGAAAGTAAATTGGCAAACTTTCTCATATATATCGGCGCGAGCGAGATTCGAACCCGGGCCGACTAGAGGTGAGAGGCCTTGTGATTTTGAGCGCGATACTCTAACCACTCGGAATAATTCATTCGAAGAAAACAAATGATTTAATTATTGCGCGCATTAATTGAATTCTTGCTCTCTTCAATTGAAATATAGCGCACGCCAGTTAATTTGAAGAAAGCAAGAATTTAATCATAACCCACTTCATTCAAAAGAATAGTTAATGCTGTCAGCAATTCAATTAATACGTGCAGTAATTTAGATTGGACTGTGTCATTAATCACTTGAAGAGGAGTTGGAGGAGGAAGAAGAAACAGGCGAACAAGGGTAACGACAATACACTCGAACATTCTTTAAAAAATGTGGGTATAAAAGAGAACACTCATCCCCAAACGAAAAACAATGACAATTGACATAAAATGTTCAATTTACTTTGGTCGGCGACATGTACTAAATACATACAAACAGTAACAGCGACATCGTTATAGCTAAAGCTGTGTGTGATCTGATAGATGAAGATATTGCCTTTGACTGAACACGTTTAGAAAGAGGAGCAAAATATGAGTAGTTATAATGAAAACAATTATTTAAAACTTTCTGGTTGGTAGGTTGTATTTCGTTTTATTGTTTAACGAATACTTCACTCATATGGAGACGTCACCATTATTAGTGAAAGGTTGCAAAACCTAGGCCTATATTCGGTGCTTACGGCCTTTGACCAGGTTGCTACACCTGCTGTGACACGGGACCTTGGTATTTACTGTCTCATCCGCCCAATTTGGTCGCTTCTTATGACAAGCAAGGGGTACTGAGGACCTATTCTAACCCGGATTCCCACGGAAATTCAAACATCTGATCACCATGTAACCTTTTGCGGGAACCTAGTGGTTAAGGCTCTCGCTTCGCAACCACGAGACCCGGGTTCGATTTTTGATCTCGGCGCTACGTCAAACCTACGACGGTAAAGGGACTGGTTCACTTTTTTTGAAAAAAAAGTAAGTTTTTTTTCAATTTTGACGCCAAACATTAAAAATATACGACATTTAATGATGACAATCAAAATTTGGAACTTCTAAATACAAGGATATGAGCAATATTCTAGCCTTAGCTTTGTTATGTAAACAAAGACTCGAGTCTTTTTATGTTTACCAACCAATGTTAATTTTAAGCAACAGTCACATTTTAAATTTCAAATGACACATTTTACCTAAAGAATACTTGAAATACTATAACTATATATATATATATATATATATATATATATATATATATATATATATAATCCAGAAATAAAGTATAGAAAATCTACACAAGTAGTAGTATAATAAAAATACCACAAAGCCGATTGAGTATATACTCGACTAGTTCAATTCCTCAGGTTGTCTGAAGAATTGATGAAACTAGTCTACTATATACTCAATCGGCTTTTTGATATTTTTATTATTATTATTATTATTATATATATATATATATATATATATATATATATATATATATATATATAAAGAAACTTAGATTTATATCCATTTATTTTGAAAACTTCCTAAAAAATCATATACATGTACCTCAATCTTTGTTTAAAAACAAATCATAAACTCTCTACAATGAGCTTCTGTTATAATAGGTTCTCTCATAATGTATAACCTTAATTTGATAAATAAATTGGGGGAAACTCGTGAATCAGTCCCTTTCATATAGATAATGACTATTTCTTCGCCAATATTTCCAGTGTATGGAGCACCATTCTCAGCGGTTAATAATTTATTCCACTACGACCATGAAACATTCTGATCTTGCATTCCATCATTTCATTGATTGACGCGTTTTAATTTTTTTTTTTTACTTTGTTGCTTTGTTTATTTGATAGACATTTCTTTCAATTATGATCGTACTATGAGTAGTCACAAAAAGCAACTGCAAGATATATTGGTATAACACCTGTATAAATGAAAGTTGGGAGTCTGGTAAACTTCTACCTTCTTAGCTTAAAAATCAATCGGAGTCATTTACTATAGTCATGATCTACTTTGCCTGTGAAGGTCGACTGTCGTGTTTAAGGAATCGTTGTTGTTGGTCTAATGACTGTTTGTACGTTTGTGGTATAAATCTTGATGTCTGTGATCTTTTGACCTGATGACCAGCAGGGGGTCATCCTGGCTCTAGTCAAACTCCTTATAAAGTTCGATGACTACAGTGACAGGGTTCTCAAGACATTGTTTATAGCAGATAACTGATGATCGAACAGCATCTCTGAATGGGACAAAGCTTAAAATATCACACGAAATTCATTTTTCTCGCCACGTTCGAATTATTCCTAATAAATCGTTTACGAGTATCTAGATAAATCCATGTCAACAACATTAGTCTAGTTGGAACTATGATCCCGCGGGAGTCATAAACGGGTCATCGTAATGTTAGCATTAGCTTTACCAGCGAAGTCATTTTACGATCGTTTTCTGGTAACATGGCAATCACCTTCGCACTTACTATTCTCTAAATGTATGTTCATTTTTCTTTTCGTGGTATAATACCACAGACAATTCCATCGCTTGGATTCGAATTTACTGTTAAAGAGTGCTCTTTAAATTACAGCTTGTCTGATCATAAACATGTCATATTCATTGAATCAGTTTGTTTCGTCTAAGTTTCATCAAAGGAGTCAGTTTTATTTGATTAGGTGTCAGTCAATTACTCGGTCGAAGGCAAAGTTCTTTAATTTGGTCAAGTCGAAGAACATATTACATTCTGTAATTTCCAGCCATGGTCGTGCAAGTATATTTGATGTTATTAATCTATTTATACATATGTTTTATCAATATCTAAATCTGAATGGTTTTCAAGTTATATTAGGTATGAATGTTCTTAATTTACAACAGAAAAAAGTTTCTTCTAACATGTACGACGGTTACTAGTAATCGATATGTAATGTGTATTGCACGCTATCTCAAAAGCATTCGACTCAAATAGTGAAATGAATATTACATCCTGTCAAAGTATTCTCCGCGGTTTGAATTTAATTTCAATCTCTGAATCCATTTCTTAAATGCGTCACGGTACGCTGATTTAGGTAAACCTCTGAGGCACTGACTGATGGCTGAGCCAAGGTCTTGTAACGACGACCAGATAAGAACTTTTTACGTTTTCAAAAAATGGAACCGGTCGCATGGGGCTAGATCTGGAGAGTATGGTGAGTGTGGCAAGACGGTAACCTTCACCGACTACAAAAATTGCTTCACAAGCTCAGATGTATGTGATGGAGCATTATCATGAATAGATGGGCATGCCTAAATCCTGACACGGGGCGTCGTTTATGATAATATTTCTTGAGCTTTTTTAGTATAACATCTTGGAAATACCGACCTGTAACATTTTTGACCTTTGACACCGCAATTTCTACGGCCATACCATCACATGAGAAGAATATGCAATAAAGAAACATCTTTGTGCTTATGCTTTTTTTTGGGGGGGGGGGGGGGGGCAACTACAGGCCTTCTACCGTGTTTAGTTAGCCATATTCTGTTTCCAATTTTTCTTACTGGTTCGAAATAGTGAACCCATGTTTCGTCACCATTAAAAATGTTTGCAAATTGTCTTTGACTGAATTTGGGAAACATTTTGAGCAATTGCTTAACGGTTTGTACTCGTACCCTCTTTGGTCATCTGTCAATATGTGCGGCCCGATTTTGCTGCATCTTTGACGGACTCTGTACCAGTCAGAAATTTCTTTCTCCACCTACGAAATGTGTCATAAGATACCTTATTAGACCCATAAACTTGCTCCAATTCAGTAAAAATCTACATTACCGAATGACTGAGTTTTGTGCGAATTTTTATGCTAGCTCTAATTTCCTCAATATTCTTAACTGTTTCCTAGCCATTTTTACAACAGCAGTCAACGACTGGCTCTATTGAAATGGCTGTAAGTTTAAAACTACGTGGAGCTGTGTGCTCGTGTTTATACCATTAGAAAGTTATTGATTAGAGCTATTCCAGAGTATCATGACAATGAACATATTACGCCTTTCTTGTCAAACTACACTGGCTTCCAGTCAACTACCGTATACAGTACAAGATACTGATGTATGTCTTTAAGTGCCTCAACAATCTGGCACCAGCATATCTGTGACAACTTATTGTACCATACAAACCCGCCAGATCTCTTAGATCGGAATCTGCACATCTGATAGATATGCCTGTAACCAAGACCAAGACGTACGGAGAACACAGGTTTGAAAGCAGCGGCCACTCTCTGGAACAGTCTTCCATCTATATTCAGGAAGATTCAGAAACTTGACTGTTTTAAAAAAGATTTAAAAACCCATCTCTTTCGTCAGGCTTTTAAAGTGTGATCTTTTTGATTTGACGTATTTTATAATCAGTATTTTATGCATCATGCCGAAAAACGGTATCAAAAAAAAACCCCAAAAAACAAAAACAAAAAAACAACAAAACAAAAAAACAAAAAAAAACAAAAAAAACAAAACAAAACAAAAAACACAAAAAAAAAGTAACAAACAAAAACAAAAGCAAAACAAAAAAAAAAAACAAAAAAAACAAAACAAAAGTTCTTTCTAGCACATATTTTATGATTTTTATAATATGAATTGATTTCTAATTTTCTCTAGCTTATTTGTGCGATATTGATACCTGGCATTATTAAGTATTTTATGTATTCTGTATAATTTTGATTTTGCATTTTAGCATAGTGTAAAGCGCTTTAGAGTATACTTAGATAAGGCGCTATATAAGTGCATTATTATTATTATTATTATTATCATCATCATCATCCACAAAATCGTGCAAAGCGTTTTCGCGCTGTGCTACAATACATATCACATATAGAACAGCCGTCGTATCAATTTAATTTAAAGTGTATAAATTTACCAAGCAAATTTTCATGAACGCCAACATTGTCATTTACAGGCAAGGTGCACCACCAGCTGTAGTTTTCTCTTATTAAACTCTATGCAATTTTCTTTTATTACTCAAGGCAAATACTTATCAACTTTAATCAATTTTACTCTGTTATGAATTTGTAAACTTCATTGCTTTATCCTCATGGTACAATCTGGTTCAAACATTTTGGTTCAGTACAGCAAAATTGATTATACATGTACGTGTATATTTTTCAGATTCTGGAGGTGTGTCTCTTTCAAAGCTGATTTATCATTATGGAGACATCGTAAGAAAACAAGGTTGTGTTGATATATCACTGAATTATAGTGGAAAAACCTTACACAGGTGTTGTATAAAAGGTATCTTTTTGTATTTTCATTAAAAGATATTGATCAGCACGATTGTTTAAATGTAGGTTGTTCCTATATTCAATAAACACAATATATGCGTTAATTATACTCAGGTGATGACATAAGCCGTAATGATTTGAAATTCTAGCGGGACAATTACTACCCTGATATGGGAGAAGATCAACAATCTTTACACGTCCTACGGGCACCTCGAGACATCAGAGGGCCGGAGTTTCCACAAATGACTATCATGAAAAATAAACAAAGAAGCAAACTTGAAAACGTGTATGACAGTAAACATGCATTCATCACATATCACTGAATTGGAGTTCTCGAAATTCTAGGATGCCAGAGTTTCTCACGAGAAGAGAATTTAAAGGTGTGGTGAATGAAATCACACAGACGATATAATAGGATATCAGACAGATTATTAAGATGGGCACTCCCAGGGACAAATGCCATGGCGTCTTCGCAGGACTGTGGATTTAATTTAATTACATTTCAAACTTTTCTGATTTGATAGAATTTGATGCTCAGTCTGATAATGAGTCTGAAAGTGAATTTGAAAGCAATCCTTGTCAACAGGGAATTCTTACTCCTCCTATGCACATGATCCCACCTCTGGTTTATCCAAGGGTCCGTGTTTGTCCTGTTTTGTATTCTTTATAGTAGTTATGACATTGATCATCGTTTGTCATTTAAGAATGTGACACCAGTTACTCAGATACCTTATTACATGCGAGCTGGCTAATTTCCAGCGAGAACGACAGACTTTCTGTGTGTAGTCACCCCTGCTGATCCACCTGCATTATTGGGAGGCTAATATCGTACACTGCTCATTCATGAGCTTTACTTTTCTCGGCCTGTATATCAAACAGGCAAGTCTATTATCTATATAGGTTCGTAAACACTTGACAGTGCTTGAAAAGTAGTTCGCAAATTTTCTGTGGTAGTCACAGATTGGTACATTAGTGACGATTTTTGGAACTAATCAGTGCTTTACTACTGCTGTTTGCTCAATCGTCTTCGAGTTAAACAGCATGATCCTAAACAAAGTCCACGTACGAGGAGGCAAAAAGTTCCTTGAGTTTGTCCCTTGGTGTCATCTATATATGACAGTATCCTAATCATAGACCTAGAGTAAATTCTAAGTAAATACTAAGACTAGTAATTGGATTAACTCCCAATCCTCGTCTATTTTTGATGGGCCCTGTTTGTACACTGCATAACTAGTCTGTAAAAAAAGCAAAAAGTGTCATTCTGTTGACATTAGATAGCACAACAACTCTGACTTCGAACTATTCGATCTTTAATACTTCTCTCTCCAGCATTCATCGGTCACTCCCGTCGTGAACCCTTAGTCGACCTCCTTGTAAAGATAAGTTGACTGCATACTGGATATGATTTTATAGCAACATTTTTGCTTGCTTCTTGTCAAATTTTCCCGTGGGTATCAGAGTTAGAATAGGTCCTCAGTATCTCTTGCTTGTCGTAAGAAGCGAATAAATGGGGTGGTCCTTTGCATGAGACCACAAAAACCGAGGCCCAATGTCACAGCAGGTGTGGCACGATAAAGATCTCTCCTCGCTCAAAGGCCATAAGCGCTGAGCATAGGCCTGTATTTTGCAGTCCTTCACCGGCAATGGTGATGTCTACATATGAGTGAAATTGGCTTTCTCTATTGAAGAAATATAATGGAATAAGATTGTGGTTTCGAGATGTTTTCTTCAGCAAATCCGATACAAACGCTTTTACATACTTTTCTTAACATTATGCTGTCACTATGTGGAAATTCGATGGCGATTACTCTGCTGAGTCCTATGTTTACAACAATCTACAAGCATAGTTGTGCTCTTCCACAAGCTATATCTATAGCCGATGTCAATGTGTTTATACGCCAGTAGAAAGTCTTAGCTAAAGTTCATCTGTGCTACAACAGCAGAAGTGAACAATGTCTTTCATCAGGTTGACAACACATTTAAACATCATCATATCTGATACCTAATTTTTTCTGGGATTTTTAGTCCCCTACCGGCTTTGCTCAAGGGTACTATTAGTTTACCCCCGGTCTGTCTGTTTGTCTGTCCGTTCCTCCGTCTGTCATTCCGCATGAGGTTTTTCTGGATTTTCCTCCGCACTGGATGAAGGTATTCAACTGAAATTTTATACATGGCTCTGTCTTGGATAGTTACAAATCAAGTTTGAGTTTTGTCATGCTTGACCTATTTTTGACGGAATTATCCTACCGGCAGTGAACTTTGTATTGCCTGCAGTACACTCAGAATGCTTTTTTGTCATATACATGAAAAGGCTAAGGTAACGAACAGTACTCAGTCTCACAATTCCTATACAAAATACAAATTAGATTGATTAATGATTGATTATTTATAGCTTTCCGCCACACTCAACAATTTTTCAGTTATCTGGTGGCGTCCAGTTTTTGTTGGTGGAGGAGAGAACCCAGATACAATGTACCTGGGAAGAGACTACCGACCTTCCGCAAGTAAACTGGCAAACTTGCTCACATAACGCCGCGGCCGAGATTCGAACACGCGCCGACAGAGGTGAGAGGCCTTGTGATTTTGAGCCCGATGCTCTAACCACTCGGCCACGGAGGCCCCCTACAAATTAGAAAGATGGACAAACACGAAAGATGGACAAACACGGACCCCTGGCCATACCAGAGGGGGAATTAGGAGTAAGCATCCCCTGTCGACTAGTCACATCCGCCGTGAGCCCTATATCTTTATCAGGTAAACGGAATATAATCTTCAGTCAGAATCAGTGTGCTAAGAACGGTCTAATAATAGGTATGAAATACATCAGACAGTATTTGTTATACTGATTGTGACTAAAGTCAGCACGGCAACACTATAACCATGAAAATTGCTTGTACACCCTGAATATCAACCTTTCCAGTTGATCCAGTGTACCTTTCTTCAAGATCAGTTGCTTCTTATTCTTCTTGCCCTTTGACTCTTTATGCCCGCCCTCCAAACGTCGTCAATTTAGATTTGGGTATTTACAAATTGTTATCCATTGTGATTGCCTGGCACTGTTTATGCGGAGCGACAACTTTTGAATTTTATTGCCTTTGGGTAGGGTGTCTATGTTAGCCTCAGAATCCACTGCCCATACCCATGCCTCCACTCTACCCTGGCCATCGTCTGGATGCTGACACTCGGAAATACCATTTTAATATTTCAGGATGATGGTAACCAGCATCCGAATCTGGAAATGCACTAATGAACGATAAGCATGCTGAAATCAGTTTCGCGAACTTCAATAGATGCTGATGCAGGATTATAAGCCATCTCGTAGTGCATCTGATTAGGAGGTGAGAAATTGTAATCAATGCTATGTAGAATAGATCGTTAAGTAGGTCACCAAATACTGATTGCGCTGTAAACTCAGACCTACTGCAACTAGTCAGTTGTCCTTCGTACGTTAACAATTGAACATTTTTAACTTCTACTTGATAGTTAACTTTCCAATTCTTTTCAAATTTGGTACGAAGCATCTATGGGACAAGGAGGAGATCAATTGTAAATTTTAGGATTTCTGCACTTCTGCAGCCTTAGAGGAGGGCAAACACTGTCAAAAATTGACCAGTTTTCAAAATCTTTTCTACAATTGCACATATCCAGGCTAACCCCAGGGTAGGGCAAAACTTAGTATGTAGTGTTTATGTACAGAATATTTAAATAACATCTTGTTTAATAGTTTCAATGGATATATAGAAAGAATATGGAGTCACAATCTAATTAAAATATTTTTTTTTACTTTTCATTTTTTTTTTTTTTTTACTGGTGCGAATAATTTTTTACCAGATATTTAAACGCAGCAGCAATCTTTAAAATTAATTTACACTTAATCCTCACTTTACGTGTTGACGCTTAGCAATAAGACCTGACTTATAATTTACCCATCAGTTTGATAAAAAGGGACCTCCGGTTCACGTGGACGGGACGCCTGATTCTTCATACTGTTTGACGTACACATATTACGAGACTCAACAGGATAAAGGACAGTTCATAATCCCTTTTCCACGAAGTTCTGATACCATTGTATTGTCTATCCTATAATTTTAAGAACGTTTGAAAAAAAATAGCGACTAAACATCACGCTGCGTGATGTTACCGCATAATGTCACTTACGTGATTGATGGGGAAAGTATATACATGTATCCCAGTATAATGTTACCTTACAGAAATGTAGACCGCAGTCATAACCCTGAAATTATACACTAGTATAAAAAGTTGTGCATTCTTTGGATAACTCTATTGAAATATATACTAGTATCTGTTAACAAAACACTCTGCAAATATAAAGCAGCATTTTAATTGGAGGGGAAAAGCCCGTCAAAACTAAATTTAAAATAGATGCCTCTTCGAAAACAATGATTCGGAATATATCAAAAGATATGCATGTTAAGTACATATGCTAGTAGAAGAATACATTTGTTGTGGTGGAGGTTTTAAAAAAAGAGACCCCCTAGCCCTTCCTACTGTAAGAAAGTGAATGTCTTTATTTCAATTTATATTTGTAAGAATGATGATCTAGTGATCGTACTTAGCACAACTAAATTTCTCAATTCATTGCCGTTTTTATTGTCTCAGAAACAAAATGATAAAATCCCAGGTCCTGCTGATCAGCACCTTTACATGGATAGGACAAACTCCACTAAACATGATGTTGGAAAGGGCTACTACAACTGGATGAAAAGGCTAAGACAACAAACAGTGCTGAATCTCGTAATTCCTACAGTAAATACAAATCAGAGAGATGGGCATACACGGACCCTTGGACATATCAGAGGTGGGATCAGGTGCCTAAGAAAGTAGAGATCCCAGGAAGGGTTTACTTGAATGTCTACTGAAATGCATGAATTTCCAAGTATGAAATCTTCCAAGTTACTTTTGGGCAATTGGCAGTCGAACTTTTCATTGTCGTAATGATCTTTAAGTCAGTTTACTATTCGGAAATGTATACCCTTGAGTATGAGGTCTGACATAATATCAAGGATGCATGTACAAGTACGTACAATAAAAACATGGTCCACGGAGTCAAGATACATAAGGACAATAATAAGGAAACAGAAAATTTACTTAGGAATAAAAAGGTAAATCTAAAGGGGTTTTACAAAGGGACAAGGCATCATTGACAGGAACATTATTACAAGCATCATCTGGTAGTGTATGATCAGGTCTGCTAAACAAAACTCCTGGGATCGGGGCACAGTCAGTGTTGTAAAGCTGTATAATGGAAGAAAACGGAATTGGTTTTACATACCTGTGTTTCTTGAATGTGGACTAAACCAGGTTAATTTTGATGCATGTATGTCAAAAATTGAGGGGAAATTAGCCCAAGGGATATGAAAATCGGAGATTTCGGCTGATTGTGTTAGGTACAAATACTGGTATCAGTTTCCATGGTGGACAGAGAAAAAACAAAACTAAGTGAGTTAAATGTACATGTTTTGCATATTAAAGGCATAAGTATTGAAGCAGTCATCAGTTGAAACAATGTCAAGGTCGAACTTTCAGCGTGTTATAATAACCTATACAAACCTACATCTATATGTATTTACTACATATAAATATAGGGAATAGATATCGCCAAATAACAAATTACTTATATCCCCAATACAACACAAAACCTATATATTCATGTTTTAAATAATTGCATTATAAGAAATTATTAAGAAATTAATACCACATAGTAATCAACGGCAGTACAAGAGGCAAGCAGCATGTTTCTTGGTATACACTATCTCTGTAATAGCAATCACTCATCTATACTAGATATACATGTTTGGTTAACGTTGACATCAGCGATACAATACAACCCATAATACCGGTAGATAATGTCATACCCGTGCTGATGGAAAGTTAAATAAGCTGTAATAGAATAACAAAAGTCAAGATAACCATCACACCTGTATGAAACCATGCTACGCTTTACAATTCAAATGTTCGGTATCCCCATTTACATCAGATACTCTTAACGAAAGATGTATCACGACCAGAACTTGTTCTCGGTTCTTTATTGAAAAGAAAGTTCAGAGATTTCAGTGTACAGATCAGTGAAAATGTGAGTGTTGAGCCGCTAGAAGAAAACCGCAAGTCAGTTGACAATATGAGAGGAGAGAGAAGCACCAAGACTGTAGAACGAAGGAGACTTGAATAAAACAGACATTAAGCGTAGGGTTTACCCCCCCCCCCCCCCAAGAATCAGCTCATCATAATGAGGAGGTTGATAAGCATTTAGATGACATGCTTGACCAGTGTAATCGATGATCGGAGAGATCGAAGATCGGGATGCATATTGTTTTGTCCTGTCTGCCATTCTATATTTCAGTCTGAAACTTTAATCTTCCTAACAGCTTTCGAAAAGTAAATGCTAGCGCTTTGATATTTCACATAAGTATTCCTTGCGACATGATCTTTCTTTTAGTACCAAACATTTTGACCTTGGTGTGACCTACTTTTTAAAATCTTAACATTGACCATAAGTTTTAAATGGTGAGTACTAGGGCTTTCATATTTCACATGAGTATTCCCTGTAACGAGACCTTTCTGTTGATACTAAACGCCTTGACCCTGGCATTTGATCTACTCTTTTTGAAATTTGACATTGGCCATAACTTCTAAATGGTGTATACTAGGGCTTCTATATTTCACATGAATATTTCTTGTGACAAGACGTTCTATTGGAATAAAGATATTTGACCTTGTGACCTTGACAATTGATCAATTTTTAAAACTTTAACACTGACATGGCCATCTTGGAATTTGCCATCATGGGGGGGGGGGGGGGGGGGGGGGGTTTACAAATACATCTTGTTTCACTTGTTGTGCTAGCCAAAAAGAGACGCGTTCACCACATCCTACATTGATTACAAATACCGGAACAGTTGCTCAAACAAGAGGGCATTCTTTATAAAGTGAAAAAGCCGCTCTACAACTGAGGGGTAGCTGTTGATTCACCCCCCTACATCATAGCAGTTAGAGCTGGAGTCAGAGAACAAACCAGTTATCTTCATGCAAGGCGGACGGTTACAGGTTAAGATCACATGCGACGTTTCTGACATCCCCTCTCAAAAAAATTACATTTTTATCTCCTCTATATGAGGAGTTCTTTATAATTTCCGAAAGAGGCTTAAATTTTGTAGTATAATAATATTACCATACTTTGTATGAGCTTGTACCCTCCCCCAAGAACCTTTGTTTCCAAATATGTTACTTTCCTCCCTTTCCTATCCACTTTTATAGTTGGATAATAGAAAGATAGAAGATGATTTTAAAACACTTAAATTAAAAGTGTGAAATGACTGATAGGTTATAAAGGGATAAAAATCAGCGATAAATTTGTTGGAAAACAATGGTATGAAACATCAGATAGCATTTGACCTAATGACAGCTTGTATTTGCAAATTAGATCATTAGAATTTGAAAAATGTTGATTTTAATCGAGACTGTTAAAACTACTGTAACATCAATTTAATTAACAGCAGCATGCCTTCGTTTAAATCTTAATCGTATGCAGAACATGCTCTCTCGAATCAATTGAGAAATGTAAACACCAGATACATATGATAATGGAATATTCCGACTTGTATATGAAGAAACAGAAGTAATTTCGTTTGTCATAAAGTTTTTTTGTTAGTTTGTCATTAACCACTACAGTTTGTTGGAGGACATGACTACATAGATATTGTCAATGAGGAACTTCAGCATCCTTTTAATATCACCTTCAGAGTATGTGTGTGTAGAATCAGAGTGGTGATTAACTAAGTAATCTTTCTGGATTATAATCCGAGTTCCTCTTTTATTGAAGAAACAACTGTCTATGATATCAAAAAGTCTAGTTTTTAATTTACTGTGAGGAATGGTTGAAGTGTTGAAAAATCGTACGTTTTAATGCTGTTAATTTTTGAAAAATTTTGCGATTTCTTCACTTGAGAGAGTTCTATGGAATGTAGAGAATCCATATTCACTTCTCGCATATGTTGTGGTTCAATACGTTTGAAGTTTCTCCTTTAGGGCAATTAATATTTTCGTGAGTAAATACAGGGGCTTCTTAGGATATTTGCTGGATCCTGAGATTTCCTTTGTTTGAGTTTTTGTGAAGTTCTTGTTTTCTATCATAATGTGAATACAGTAGCACATCTGGGATTCTATTGGCCTGGTGTTATATTCCAGCTGTAGTAGACTGGGGGGGGGGGGGGGGGGGGGGGGGGGTGTAAATAATGCTCTGAAAGGAAAGTTCATCAACTGAAAACCAGAACAACGAGATAATCAAACAGCTACGGTCATGTTGTTTGTTGTTTTCCACTACACTCAACAATTTTTTAATTATTTGGTGGCGTCCAGTTTTTATTGGTTGAGGAGAGGACCCAGATACAATGTACCCGGGAAGAGACCACCGAAGTAAACTGGCAAACTTTCTCACATATATCGTGTCAGTGAGAATCGAACCCGCGCCGACTAGAGGCCTTGTGATTTTGAGCGCATGCTCTGATAACTCGGCCACGGACACTCCGCTAATTGTATTCAACGTTTCCCAATGTATACCGAACACGTAAACCAAGACATTTGCAAAACTTACTGTTGAAGGGTATTGGAGTGTGCCATTTGAAGTGTACAAGGCATTACAGATAAGACAAGTGGCCCATTGGCCTTAACGGTCACCTGAATATCATAGCCCATACAGGGAGTCTCCATATTTCCATGGTGGGATATTTCCATGTAAGACTCAATATGGAGTCTTCTGTGCATAAATTTATGACCTTTCAAAATAAATACAATTCCTATTCTATTAGAGAAGAACGAAAATGGAAGTTTTAAGCATATAAATCATTTTAACATTCCCCAATTACTTTTTTATTATTTTCATGATGTGGCCATATTGGCCCTGCACAAGGACCTGAACCCCTGACCCAGGAGCCACGAATTTCACAATTTAGGTAGAAAGCTTCATAAAATGTACTTGGTTTTACTCAAATATATATATATATAGAAGAGAAAAAATATTTTCTAAGATTTAATACATCTTCACTATATGACCATATTGACCCCACCTTAGGGCCTGAACCCCTGACCCAGGAAGTCATAAATTTCTCAATTTAGGTTGAGAGCTTCATAAACATCACTATCATGCATAAAGTTTTTCTCAAATAAATGTGGAAGTAGAAAAGATTTCCTAAGAATTAATACATTTTCACTATATGGCCACATCCTAAGGCCTGAACCCCTGACCAAGGACAGTCATGAATTTCACAATTTTGATAGAGGACTTCATAATCATGCAATTAGTTTTTCTCCCTCATGTGTGGGAGTAGAGAAGATGATTTTTG
Organism: Ostrea denselamellosa; assembly: GCA_024699665.1. NCBI lineage: Eukaryota > Metazoa > Mollusca > Bivalvia > Ostreida > Ostreidae > Ostrea > Ostrea denselamellosa. The sequence goes on along the minus strand of JAMZEH010000073.1, from coordinate 12,257,704 downwards.
AAAATATAGTCTTTTTCAGCATATTTAACCCTTCCTTCCTGAAGGTGAGGTGATAAATTTCACAATTTGTATTTCTCTTATCCTAGAGATGCTACACACCGAAAAATGATAACAATTGCTCTTGTAGTTTTCAAGAAGTTAAAAATGTAAAATTATTAACAGAACACATGTAGATCAACGACAACAGGTCACCCGAGTGACTCGGTGACTTAAAAATATGGACCACCTCTGGCCATTTTTAAAGTAGGCGAATGACAAACACTGGCATCCTTACTAAGTACTTGCATTAAAGCAAGTCCCTCAAATTGGGATCAACTATTAACATGCCAGAGACCACATCATAGATACGTCTGAACCATGCTTACGAGGGTTATCCGATATGTAATGTGTATTGTACGATATTTCAAAAGCATTCGAATCAAATAGCGAAATAAACATTACATCCCTTCGAAGTATTCTCCGCAACTTGAAATATATAATTTCAATCTTTGAATCCATTTCTTAAATGTGTTACGATACACTGATTTAGGTAGACCTCTGTGGCACTAACTGATGACTGAGCCAAGGGCTTGTCGGGACTTGTAATGACTAACAGATACGAACTTTTTTAAATTTAGAAAAAGTCACATGGGGCTAGATCTGGAGAGTATGGTGGATGTGGCAAGACGGCAACCTTCTCCAACTTCAAAAATTGCTTCACTGGCTCAGGTGTATATGATGCAGCATTATCATGAATTAAACGAGCATGCCTAAATACCGACACATGGTGTCGTTTATCATAATATTTCTTGAGCTTTTTCAGTATAACATTTAGGTAATTCCAACCTGTAACATTTTAGCCCTTTGGCACCGGAATTTGTATGGCTATACCATCACATGAGAAGAATATGCAATAAAGAAACATCTTTGTGCTTATTGTTCTTTTGGCAACTACAGGCCTTCTACCGTGTTTAGTTAGCCATATTTTGTTACCAGAAACAATGTTTGCAAATTGTCTTTGATTGAATTTGGCAAACATTTTGAGCAATTGCTTTGCGGTTTGTACTTGTACCCGTTTTTGGCCATCTGTCAATATATGCGGTATCCATCTGGCAGAAATTTTTCATATTTCAAAATACGTTTCAAAATGAAATGCACCCATAATAGCAATATGCCAACTGCTTTGGCAATATCACGTATCGTGTACCTGCCATCTCTTTAAATTATTTCCCTGACTTTTGAGACATTTGCCTGTTACAGTCTCATTGCTGCATTTTTGATGGATTCTGTACCAGTCAGAAATTTCTTTCTCCACCTATGAACTGTCTCACAAGTTTATATAGTTGAAAAGGTATTGAATAGAGCTATTCAAGAGTATCATCATCCATGAAATCGTGCAAAGCGTTATCGCGCTATGGTATATTACATATTGAACAGCCCTTGTATATCTATGAGCACCAAATCAGCATAAACTCAAATAACTGAAGATATTATCAATTCATTTCATACATATATCAATTCAGTTAAAGATCTCTTCAGTTAATTAATGATATCTTCAATTCTGAATTACTGCGCACATTAATTAAATTAATGACACTATTAATTATTCTGAATTAATGCACACTATAATTAGTTGTTGCTTTCATTAAATGAATTGATGATATCAACAATTGAATTGATGAGCTAGAATTCAGTTGAAGAGAACAATAATTAATGCACAAAATAATTGAATTATTGCTCTCTTCAATTGCATTAATGATATCATTTATTCATTTAAAGTGAGCAATAATTCTTTCAGAGAGAGCAACAATTAAAAATATCTTCAACATATCCACAATGAATTAATGATCTCTTTAACTGAATTGTTCCTCTCTTTAAAGAACTGATGCTTGCATCAATTCCTCGTACAAAAGCATTGTAAATAATTGAAGATATCTTCAAATGAATTAATCAACTATACCAAGCTCGAAATTAATTTTTGCAAGCAATTTTTTCACCACATTGATGCTCTCACCAATTGAACTGATGAGAGCAATAACTGAATTGATGTGCGAAACTTTTATTTTAATAAGTTCAACATGACAATTTAATCAATCATAAAAAATAGCACGAGTACTGCAGATGGTACATTCCGCATTGGACAGTGAAGTTCAACCTATAAGCACATTATGCACTCGGGATATCACAAACATTCTGGATAAAAAAGCCTTGAAGTAGGTCATAATCTGACATGTGAACTAATTTTGTATTTTTCTGAGAGGGAGGTTGTGACAAAATGTCAGTGCAATACCAGTATCCATGATGACAAAAAGGTCCAGGAAACTATTTGACTTACTTTTAGCCCTAAAGTAGGTCACAGTGCACTAATTCAGCTGAACATCCATATGAAATGAAATTGAACTTGTATTCCTCCAAGAGGACACTTGTGTAAATTTCAAATAACTTATGTGACTAATTTTCTAAAAAGAAAAAAAATCTGGAAAACTGTTAAACCTGCTTTTAACCCCAAAGTAGGTCATGGTGCACCAATCCAGGTTAAATGCAAACTCACTCTCACTTCTTGAGAGAGAAATTGTGACCCAAATGCTGTACATGCATTCAATATGGAAAAAAGTGCCAAAAAAAATTACCTAAGACAGAACATGGACCATTCCAATGCAAACTGAACTTGTATTCCTTTGAAAGGAATCTTGTGACTAAATTTCAAAGCAATATCTGTACCTGTAACCAAATAAAGTCTAGAAAACTTTGACCTACTTTTTAATCCTACAGTAGATCATGTTGATAGAATGATGAACCAATCCATTGAAATGCAAACTAAACTTGTATTTCTACGAGAAGAAGTTTGTGACTTGTGACTTAACTTCAAGGCAACATCTGTATCAATAATAAAAAAGTCCACAAAACTGTTTTTATATGATGTACTTTTAGCCTAAAGCAGAATATATATATATATATATATATATATAAAATCAAAAGAATACTGATTTTTCTAAATATTTAATACAAAAACTATCTGTTCTGTTGCTTTGACATGACTAATTCTCGAAGGTTGTCTTCACTTTCTTTAATACTCTTCTCTAAATATGATTTGGAAGTCTAGAAAGGAAAATTGTATATACATGAATAATCAAATGGAATCAAATACAAGTGTGAAAAAAAAGTTAAATGCTCAATTCAGTTTGTATTAGTTTAGTAAAGGAACAAATATGCCAAATTGTATATCAAAACTTTTGATTATGCTGTGTACAAGGCATTACAGATAAGACAAGAGGCCCATAGGCCTTAATGGGCCTAAGCTGTGATAAGAATTTATATATACTCATTACTTCTTTGTATGATTAAAAAATGTACAAGCAAAACTAGTGCCTGACTTTCTTCAAAATATATCAGCTCCCAAATTATCTGTATCATGATTATGATGTGGGGGGCTTGTGCTAAATATGTTAACATATTTTAGTTGAATTCCTGATGTATTTCAATAAATGTTTTTTGATGAGTATTTAGTTGAAACCATCTATTTAAACATTGAATGAAATAAATATCGAGTTCTATGAGACTGGGTGTGGTATGTGTCTACCTCCAATTCTAACAATGATGGCCACTTTTTGTTTCTTCTTCATAATATGAAGTTATAAAACCGTTATCTATGGTGGTGCTACACCCCTATAGTGGTCACCTTGTGTGAAGTTTGGAAGTGGGTTTTGGTTCTCACTGGGTGGACTTCGGTTAAACTATGCACCCTCACATAGCCAGTCTACTTACTTTTACTAGTTCTGATAACAATGAAGACCTGATTACACTTGATGTTTGTGATTTTAAAAAAATTACCACGATTAAACTTTAATATTGAATTATACTGGGATTTTTTCTTCTTCAAATCTTACACTATCTGATAATGGAAAAAACAACTTGTCTGATTGGACAAGTGTTAAAGGAGATTGATTTGTCCAAACACAAAATCAATTGGACACAAACAGTCAGACAAACATAAATGTTGACCCTGAAGACTTGAGACTTTTTGTATCATGTGCACATACATTGATTTTCATCCCTATTTATTATCAAAAAACTTGATAGCTTATTTCTTACCACCAATAATTACAATTCTCATCCAGTCAATGGCTATTAATTTTCAAGTTATTGAATAAAAACAACAATGTAAATAAAGTACATTTATACAATTTCTGAATGTGCATGCAAGCATAAACATTACAATTTAAAGAGACCCTACAGCTCATTTTGCTAAATACATTATAACATGACAATCTTTCCAGAGTTTTTTTGAAATTTTGTTGCATAGTTGAATGATTAAACTTTGTGAAAATAACACATTTCAGGAGATGAAAATCCTAGTTTAAACACAAAAATTAGTACTTTTGGAAGGCCCTTTAAAAAAACCCAACAACATTGGACTACTCCTCCTTTTGGTCTTCAGATGCAAGTGCACAGACAATGAAAAGTGCAGCATATCATCCAGTGAGAGGAATGACTAGACCCAGAATTTTGACAGATTATGAGAGAAAAGGGTTAAAATTAAATGAGATACAACTTGAACACAAACTAGAATTTATGTGGGGATTAATATGATCCCCTAGTTACTAGACACACACGCAGGTAATTGTTATTTTTATCTGGACATGTCACTTTTTAAAAAAAATCATGGTTTGGTCAATAGGGACATGGAAGGGTTCTCGTTAGTATGATTATTTATAATTACTTAACTATATGAAGCAGGAAATAATCCCACACTTGATGAATGAGTGTGGCCCCTTTAAGGGCTATTTTAAATAAGTTTCTACACAACACGTGTGCTGTCAATATGAATCATACGATGTAAAATATCAGAGTCAGTACGAAGAAACCTTTGAATTCTGGATGATCTTCAAAGCACAGTTGAGAGCAAATTAATGCATTTAAATTGTTCAAAATTGTCAGTATCAATACGATTTTATTATTTTATTGATAAATGTTTTAAAAACACTTGATTAAAATACAGAAAATGTGCTGTTGTGTCTCTTTAAAGTTTATAATACTAGCCTCTAGATTTTTAATCTTATCCTCTGCTCCTTTCTTTTTATTGGATAGATTCCGTTTGATATCATCTTTGGGTTGAAGAATGAACCTGTAAGTAGTATCAAGTAATAGCTATATAGTCTACTCCAGTTATATTGCTTACTTTGCTGTATAAAAATCTAGGGGGTTTTCCCCTGCATTTGCTCTTTTGATTGTATTTTTTTCCCCTTTTCCAAGCTTTGTATGCCCCAAAGGGCCCAGAACTGTATTTATAAATAAATAAATGTATTAAAGTCATTTATATTGAACTATCTGTTATACTGAAGTAAAATAAATCCCCAATAATATTATTTATATAGTTTTAAATCAGTTATAATGCACTTTGAATATAATGAACAATTCCAGGTGGACCCCTATATTTCAATATATATATGAAGTAGACTATATTAGCAAGTCTTATATTTAGTTCAAAATTGAGAAAGTTCAATTATTTCAAAGGATAGTAAACTTACATCCTTCCAACTCCTTCATATAACCTTGTGCTCTCTGGTAGAGCAACAATTTCATGTTCCACTAATTCTGAGTGTTTTATGCTTCTCTTCAACTGTTCAATCTGGGCATCTGACACTTTAATTTGTTGTGTAGTTGTTATCATTTTTGTCTGCAGTTCTTGAAATGCCTGTAATTAGCCAAAACATAATAATGAATAACACAATATATTATAGCAATTAATTCTATGCATCATTGCCAATTTTATCCCTCACCCAAATAATTTATAATTCCAATAACTTTCATGTAATCTCACTTCACAGAATTCAGGGCCTCCTTATATATTCCTTTAAATTTCAATACCTCCCACTTACTGCAAACAAGTTACCCACTTTACAATTTTAACAAATGGCCCATGGGCCTTAATGGTCACCTCAGTATCATAAGCTGATCTGCATATATATGGTAAGTAAATTGGTCATAAGTTTTATATTTTCTATTGAAAAAATGTTGGCAACCTATTTGTTTATAAATCTTAGAAATTATAAAAATATGCTAGCTAGGTATGCTACAACTGTGTGCATAGTTTCACATTTCTGATTTATCTTTAATTACATATAGTTATGCAAAGTAAGTGCATTAATAAAAGTTTTACAAATGTCTTTAATTAGAAAGCTGTCAAAAGTGTCTCGGTGAGTTATTCTATATTTTCTTTAATTGACTATTTTCTCGCCAAAACTATGGTGAGCAATTTGTTTAATGTGACACTTTGATTGGTGGACAGATTTTACTAGTTTTCTTGCGGTATACTCACTTTGTCCCTTGTCACTGGAGAGAAAGGTAGTAGTCTAAATAAATCTATTGGATTTTATATATTCAGCATTTGGATATGTTTGACCAAGTTTTTGTATGGTATTTATTTGGAATTCATTTAGGTTTTTTAGCAATGTAGCCAGGTTTCTTATAGCTAACAATATGCATGTTCAATTCCATTTTAGCAATAAGCACAATACACTTATTGTAAGACATTAAAAAGGCCCAAAGTCCATAATTTTGGTAAGTTAAATTGGTATGTTTAACGTAATTAGTGTAAATATAAAGTTTAAATATTTTGTAGTTCATTCTTATAGTTAAAAAGGTTCAGCAGAGATCACTTTACGGGGGACACTTTTTAAGTTCGTAGAGTAGGGCGGTCTTTTTAAAACCGCTTGAAATATCAAAATTTTATTTATCTAAGACCTTCGAAATATGCCCCGTCTGCCTCAAGACACATTTTACACCGATCTACCCATTTCCGGAACACCACCCGGTACTCCTCTTTAGGTATATGTTGCAGACACTGGTAGGCCGCACTGCCTATACAACAACGGGATTCAAAACGGTGCCCTGCCAGCATTTCCTTTAGTATTGGGAACAACCAAGTTACAGGGGGACAGGTCAGGGCTGTATGGAGGATGATCTAAGACATCGAGCCCAGATTCTTTCAGATATTCCTGTACCGTAGCTGATTTATGGGCCGTTGCGTTATCTTTGAGTAATTTGATGCCGCAGACAATGGTGCGTGGTCTGCGTTTCTGATAGAAATCAACAAGTTGTGTAAGGACACTTTCACTGTAAAACTTTCCAGTGACAGAACTACCTTTTGGGACTGGAATTTGAAGGACTGGACCTTTCAAATCAAAGAATATCGCATACAACATGCGATTGATGTTTTGCAACGGCACGCAATGACAGGTCTGTGGCCCTCAGATGAAACCCAAACCTTATTTTTAGCCTTAGAATTGGGTTGAAAATGATAGATCCAGGTTTCATCACCTGTAACTATCTTTTCCAAATGATGTGGGTCACATTTATCATATTTTTTTTATAACTTGCGATGCAAGTCTAACCCAACTTTGTTTCTGCTTGTCATTAAGCAAATGGGGCACCCAGTGCACGCAGATCTTATGTAGCCCAAGTCATTCACGCAAGATCTTCAAAACACTTGATGAATGAATGTCACTTAATTTTTCTATCTCTTGCACATTATAACGTGCATCTTCCTCAATTAATGTTTTCACAGTAGCAACGTTCTTTTCTGTCAAAACGGAAACCGGCCTACCCACTCGAGGGTCATTTTCAATTGACTCCCAACCATCATTAAACCGATGTACCCACTTGCAAACTGTAGCATATTTTAAAGCACCATTCCCATAAACCTTTTGCAAATCAGCATGAATTTCCGTTGACAGAAACCCGAGGTGTGCTCGAATCCTACAATATACCCTCTGTTCAGAGATTTTTCCATCCATATTGATCGCTATATTTTACTATAGTGTATAAAACCTGTATTGAAAATACCCAGTGTAGCGCGCACGTGAACCTTGTGTGCCACATACTGTGATACCGTTCAATAGAGGAATGATTATGCAAGTTCTGTGTAATAAATCATGCAACTTCATAATCGCGTTAAAAAGTTATAGGCTTACTCTGTGACTTTAAAAATTGTCCTTCGTATGAATTAAATTAATAGCAGTTTAAGCTATTTATACATTGAGAAAATAAAGATATGTATTATGAAGATAGAAATTATATTACAATGTTTACTGCAATATAAACATTTGCTGTATAATGCCATGTTTATTTAATGTTTTGCAAGGCCATTTTGAATTCCATTCCATGTTATTATATTGCACGACAAAATATATATTGCTGAGTGAACCGTCAAACTTGTGTTGTCATTATTATTTGATACAAAGCACATTATTTTTTAGGATAAAGTTACTCATCATTGTCCTCTACAACATGTTAAATGTTGTCAAACTTTGCACAAAAAATGGCAATGTATTGCCCATGTGGCATATTATAGCTTGTTTGAATTATTATCACCAGGTAAATAAACAAACAATTTTATGTGTTCACCTAGCTTTATCAAATTTATGATATTGCTAATATAAAAATTGAAGTCTACAGAAAGCATTGTGCTTGGGTGTATTTAAGGCATAAAATCACCAAGCAATATCACTTCTGATTTGTTCCTGCAGTTGTCTACAGACGGAATGCACTTTTCAACCGTCAATGGTTTTTGATATTTTTTTTTCCTCTTCAGAGGATTTCCCACCCCTTTCATCCCCCAAAACTTGCACACACATATTCAACAGCAGCACCCTTCCTCATCATGTTTGGCTACTAGTCTTCCTAATCTAAGAAAATCAAAGAGAAGTTTACGGATTCGTACAGTAAGGAAACTCAAAAAAAAATGATAAACTGTGTTAGTTGAAACAGTGCTGACATTTATGAAAATGATAGTGCAAAGGTTTGATTTCAGTTAGGTTTAATGGATATAAATTTATAAAAATGATAGGAATCTTGCTTATTACCTCTTCTGTTTCACAGATGTTGAAGGAAATATGCTACGTTAAATGGATGTAAATTTTTATATATATATATATATATATATGAAGGGGATCTGTTGGGTTAAATGGATGCGAATTAATAAAAGTGATAGTGTCCGGTTAGAATAGTTGTAAATGCACTTGCTTCTCACTGCTGTGACCCAAGTTCGTTCCCCTGATAGGCAAGTGGTTGTATATGTGACAAGGTATGTTGGTTGTATGTGTGAGAGGGTATGGTGATTATATGTGAGGGTGTGGTGATTATATGTGAGGGTATGGTGATTATATGTGAGGGTATGGTGATTATATGTGAGGGTGTGGTGATTATATGTGAGGGTGTGGTGATTATATGTGAGGGTGTGGTGATTATATGTGAGGGTATGGTGATTATATGTGAGGGTATGGTGATTATATGTGAGGGTATGGTGATTATATGTGAGGGTGTGGTGATTATATGTGAGGGTGTGGTGATTATATGTGAGGGTGTGGTGATTATATGTGAGGGTGTGGTGATTATATGTGAGGGTGTGGTGATTATATGTGAGGGTATGGTGATTATATGTGAGGGTATGGTGATTATATGTGAGGGTATGGTGATTATATGTGAGGGTATGGTGATTATATGTGAGGGTGTGGTGATTATATGTGAGGGTATGGTGATTATATGTGAGGGTATGGTGATTATATGTGAGGGTGTGGTGATTATATGTGAGGGTGTGGTGATTATATGTGAGGGTATGGTGATTATATGTGAGGGTATGGTGATTATATGTGAGGGTGTGGTGATTATATGTGAGGGTGTGGTGATTATATGTGAGGGTGTGGTGATTATATGTGAGGGTGTGGTGATTATATGTGAGGGTGTGGTGATTATATGTGAGGGTATGGTGATTATATGTGAGGGTGTGGTGATTATATGTTCGTTCCCCTGATAGGCAAGTGGTTGTATATGTGACAAGGTATGGTGGTTGTATGTGTGAGAGGGTATGGTGATTATATGTGAGGGTATGGTGATTATATGTGAGGGTGTGGTGATTATATGTGAGGGTGTGGTGATTATATGTGAGAGAGTATGATGGTTGTACGTGAGAAGGTATGGTGGTTGCCCACTTAGACAAGTGGGTTATCTCCAGGTACTCCAGGGCACCAACACCGTGCAAGCTGGTAACATAGCTAGTTTACAGCTAATGTTCATTGTTGATTATATATGTCTGACATTAAAAATAAAGATCATTTATTTATTTAATACAAATAGAAAAGACCAAATATTGCTTCATTTGTCATCCATAGGTTAAACTTCAGTCTGATATTTAGTCTTTTTCTCAGTTATGGATAATGGCCAGTTCCGAATCACTTTGTAATTATTATTTTATTTTATATATACTTATTCATATGATGTCTATTCAGAAAGTTAATAAACATTAAAAATGATTACTGAGGGATACAAAACTGTTGTAATTTTTACCCAGTCAAGGTTTATTACTGGTCACACTCTTTTTAATATAAAAGAACTTTGACATCTTGGTCATTCATGCAAAAAAAAAGAAAAAAGAAAAAAAAAGCCAAATGGAAGTTATCTGTAGTAAAAGTATAACCACATTTTTTGCACAAAATATAAATGCATTTAATTGATATGTCTTTCAGCAATAACATCAATAAACATTTCTTCAGTAAGAGTATTATTGTAGTCATGATGTCTTTCCAAAAATAAAATAAAAACAACAAAGTATATATTTCCTCCAATTACCAAAGTGAACAATGGATACCCCCCCCCCCATCTGTAAAACTTTTTTATTAGAAAGTTGGGATTGTAGATTAATATGTGTTGCATCTAAATTTACTTCTTAAAATTTATATTTAAAAAGTATACTGTAGTTTAGTCAACATATATAGCATATTCTAATTTATGCCCTCATTTTTTTTTTTATTCCAAGCTTTATGTGTTCCTTTGCCATGTTCACTAACACCACAAGAAAATGGTGAGGGGCAAGAAACTGTTATCCCCCTAACATATAACGTTATATCATAAACAGACTGAGAAAAAGATATTTATTAACATAAATTTTAAAAATTTGAATGCAGTGGTTTTGGCTATGTGAAGCTTTGAATACTGTTCAATATCATGTCAAAAATATAAAGACTGACTTAAACTGGTGACTGATACGAAAACTAAGTATACCTTAAAAGGAATATATATATATATAGATGTACTGTTTTAAAGTTTGGAATCAACTGAATGTCAGATTGGATCAGTCAATGTTCGAATCGACCTGCAGTCATTTCAAATATCTCTGTGATTAGGAACTGGCAGTGTGATTGGGTATTGGCAGTGTCATTCAGAACTGATCTATGAACTCAGTTATGGAAAATGCATAAAACATTGACATTTACAATGATTTTCAGATATTTTTAATAGAGTAATTTCTGATCTTCTCACAAGAAGATTGAAACTTATATTATCTTCATGGATTATACAGCCAGCAAATCAGTTGCGGTAGCTCAGTGGCAGACCATTCACTTCCTAACCAGGAAATCTTGAGTTGAGTCTTGCTCATGCCATGGTCACGTCAAACACAAGACATAAACATAGACAGTGATTGCTCCTTCACCAAATGCTTGGCACTTAAAAGTGAGAATCACAGGACTTTCCGACAATACCTTAAAAACAGAGGTCCTGTGTCTTAGTATGAATTGGCAAGTTAATGAACCCGCACTGCTATGGCCCTGAGCACTAAGCATAGGCCTAATTTTTTTATACTTCACCTACAGCTGGTGACATTTCAATTCGAGTTAAAAATTTTCGACGGGACGTTAAACAAACAAACAAAACCCGCCAGCAATCATTAATGAAAATGTGACCCGCAATTGGCCAAATGAATGTATGTTGCCAATTCCCCCGTCTTGTCTAAAAATTGCTCTTGCTTTCGTAAATAAGCATTCCTAAAGAAAAATATTGTAATTCTAACATGATTAAACAAGAACAATCTTCCAAAGAATAGATTTGAAAGAAATCCACCATGATCAATAATCTATCCAGTTCAATTTTGATATCAATATCTTTAATAATTAAAAACAGAAGATCTACAAAAGTATCAATACTAATAAATAAACAACAAAAAACTGTCACAGTTATCACTGTACCTTCTTAAGTTCCATATCAACCTGCATACTACTAGTACCGCCAGCCATGTTCAAGACAAGGTGATAACAATTTTGGTATATCGAGTCCGAATTCGTTTTAACGTCGGGATCGAGTAATTACTATTTCAATATCCCTCCGCAATAATGAAAGTGAATTATGGCCTTATTGTATATAAATTAAGAATAGGTATAAATAATTTTAATGTACTTACTACAAATGACTTTTATACATTTACTTCTATCCATTGTTAGGTTATTCCAATATAAGATGTACTGGCCTACTTTTTTTATGGCAGAAAACCGGTCTAACCTGCGACGCGAATTTTCCGCCATTACGATCACAAAGAAGTACTGAGGAATATTATAGCAAAAAAATGGCAGGGATTAATATCGAGTATGTCAATGAGCTGAAAAGCGAACTAGGACAGATGGAACAAATGGACATGAAGTTGATGCACACGCACCGTATAGTCGGAGAAGGTAATTTGATGTTAATCAATATTAATGAAGAACGAAGAGCACGTGCTGAGTTTAAGAGAGAGAACACTTTTATTAAGCCTATTGCAATCTCTGTTTTGAGCTATGTAGCCTTTAAAAGCTATATAGTTCAAGCTATTTGAAATAGCTTATTTAATCAGAATTGAAAAAAGCTACTTTTAAATACATTCAATTTGGTTAAAAAAAAAAAAGAGGGGGGGGGGGGGGTACTCCATTCAAATAGAGCACAGGAGTTAGAAATTTTATTAATGAAATAATTAACATTCACTCGATTATCCAGGCCATGAACTATGCGTTAGCACAGCGAACAGGAGTGAAACTGAGTTGTGGAGAAATCGAGAATTTCGCTTTGACCCGCCACTAGGGTCACAAGTATTCGATCACGGGTAGGGCCAATTACCGAAAACAATTATAGATATAGATGGTGATAATTTAATAAGGCAGAAAGATCGTGACTAGCCCCTGTGATCGAACGTTAGGGCGAATTGCCGAAAACCAGAGAAACTACCGAAAACACAGAAGAATAGTGGTCATAGTGTATATATTGTTAATGTAGGTACAGAGGAGTTTAACATTTGCAGATTTAAGTAATTTTTAACATGTACAATTCAAATGGACGAAGAACGGCATTGACAATGTAGCATCTTCAGTTAACAGTTTGTTGCATAATTTTATTCCACCCTTGCTGATATGTAGCTAGCTACCCATTAATCAGCTGGGGTATCTTTCAGTAATTATGATATCAGTGATTCCCAGATGCAAATTTCATTTCAAACCTACCTGAACATAGCAGATTAACCCTCTGTCTTGTGACAACTGCTAAATAATCAGGATATTCCTGTGTCAATTGTTCCAATATGGCAGGGTCTCCACATTGGGCATTCTGCACAGGTAAATCAGCTGTTTTGATGCACATAGCTAAATTCAAGATGGTGTCGTGATTTCCTAATGTATGAAATATCTGTGTAAAATTTTCAGAAATTCTGTCACAATATTTTCAGAAAAATAGCATAATGTGATGGGCAATGCAAGTCCTGATGTACTGCTCTTTTCAATCTATTCCGGAATTTTTCAGTCCACAATATTGGTTGGGATTGAATGTGATGCCACACAATGGTTCTTCAGTAAAACCAATGTTTACACTGAATCGAATAAAGTGGGTACTGTCAGTACTAGCGAGGGGTTAAGAGGCAGATTTAAGTAGGCAATGTTGGAGATAAATAAAGTGGGTCAAAGTGAAATTCTCAATTTCTTCAGAACAGCACTTCATTCCTGTTCGCTATGCTGATGCATGGCTCATGGCATGGTCAGTCAAATGAATTACAATGATATCATTGATAAAATTTTGAAGTCCTGTGGCTAGAGGTTCAGAGATGACACGCTCATTCTATTTTATCATGTATTTATATATTTTTTGATTTTATTTTCATCTTTTATCATTTCATTACTGCATAACCTCTAGTAACTATTGTAAAAAAAAAAAAAAAAAAAAAAATTGCTGCTGAAATTCTGTGAGAAATAGCGTACTTTAAGAAACTTCCTACTTATTCCACTTCCATTTGAGGTTCAATAATTCCTATTTCATCTATTCCAACTTGATCTAACACAAATCACTTTGTAACAAACACAGGCACCTGAAGTATGGATAGTGTGTATACAGCACAAGGGCTTGTGTAGAAAACTCTATAGACACACACCTCTTAGGAAAAATAAACAAAGGAAGGTCCATTTTGCATACCCGCTTGTTTCAATCTTTATTTTTATACCCCATACTTCACAAAACTAAGGGGGTGGGGGAGTATACTAGAATTGAAGCTGTCTGTTCTGGGCTCTAATGTCTCACACTTTTCACTTAGTCAACATGCAATACAGGCAGGTTCCCCATGGGACAAAGATAATCCCTATTGATTTGGGGATCCAAAGGTATTGGACATTGAATAATCAAAATGGTTTCCAGGTTTTTACATGTTATCCTTTTCACCTAGAGTCACCGTATCACACTTATTGACTACCCATGGGATGAAGATGATCCTTGTCGATTTTGGGGTCAAAAGGTCAAAGGAACACCCTTTGTGTTTGGCAGATTGGGTTGAACAGTGTTCTTAGTACCTCATGTCTCGCTTAGTTGTAATTTGAATGCTGGAACCGTTCAATATCCTGTTTTTTAAAAAAAATGATAATTTTTTTATGCTTTCAGTTCTGACACATTGTCACTTACATTTATTGGATTGATCAATATCTAATGTTAACTTCCCAAATGGACAACTAACTGACTTCTGTACAAAGTGAAAGTATGACAAAATTGTCAGATTAACATGCAAAGCTTCCTTTGGCAGGAAAGAATTAAAATTAACTATGATATGCACCCCCACCCAACCATGTTTCCACCACCTCATACATTGTACATTTTAAAGCCAACCACCAAACAATTAGTCTTTACAAAACTTTACTACTAGTGTTGAAATGAAAGAGGTACTCTACATCATCATAATAATTGTCTTTCTTTTAAAATGAAAATATAAATATTAGCAATACTGTTTGTCTATTCGAGTATCATTGCTTTCAGAGTAGGTTAGCATGTCAACTGCTGAACTGTGGGTCGCTTGTTGGAGTCTAGCATTTTTTGACTAATTAAGTAAATATGACAGTTTTCAATTTCTGATGTAGCATTCCTCCTTAAATACAATGACAATGTACTATGCTCATGAAAACTGAGACAGGTCATGTATATTTTGATGTCAGATCCTTGTTCAAATGTGAGTTTATTGTATTCAAGATCTGTTTTTTCATAGTAGCCTCTACATTGTAAATGTTTGCATGATTTGTAGAAATAAAGAGAGCAGAAGGTGGAACCAAGAAAGTGATTCCCACAGTTGAAGCCCATCATAATCGTCCTCAAGGCGTGGCAGTAAAAGTTAAAATCCCACAGAATGATTATCCTAAAGTAAGACAACATTGAAAAGGGCTGTTTCCATTATTATAGTCATAAAAACTTGCTGAATTTTAATAATATTTTGGAAAACATGGATTGTGCATCATCTTGTGGTTCATATTTTATAATTGTATCTTCATTACTTTATTTTGTTTTCTTTTACAGTTCAATTTTGTGGGAAAGTTATTAGGACCAAAAGGAATGTCCTTAAAGAGGTTACAAGAAGAAACAGGAACAAAGATGTCAATTCTTGGCAAAGGTTCGATGAGGGATAAAGCAAAGGTATGTATAGCAATATTTAACCATTTATGCTGTAAGCCCACCAGGTGTGAGAGTACAAATCTTTTTAGACCACAGGAAATTTTACTTGTCTGTATCTTACGTAAATTATTTTAAATTATTATTATGCTATAAACTACCATTTCGATTCTTTTCAAATTTGGTATGAAGCATCTTGGGGACAAGGTGAATTTAAATTGTAAATTTCTGAACTCCTGTACCTGCATAACGCAAAAACTGTCATAAATTGACCAATTTTCAAAAATCCTCTCTACAGCTGCACATCTATATGAAGAAAAAAACTAAATGCATAGTCATCATATAGCACAGGAGGGTCTTAACCAAAATTGTGAATTTCATGATGCCTGAGATGAAGTTTCTGATTTTGGGGGGTGGCCAAACATATAGTGTTTGTGATAAAACAAAATAACATTTTTAATGCTATTGATACTAAATTGGATCATCAGTACTACCTTGACCTCTAGAACAGAAAGTTTATGTTGGTCATACTGATATTGAGGCATCCCCATGTTGTGTGAATTCAAGTTTGGTTATATGTCTTGACACTTTGGTGTTAGGTTGGTCACCATATATGGTCTAAAGTTTTCATGGAAATAAAGATGTGGGGGGGGGGGGGTCTTTTAAAAATCATAACTGAACACTAGCTGGTGAGTTAATAATTTCTTTTTTCCAAATTTGGGTCCAGAGGGCATGCATATATGGTTAAAGGAAGCAAGTTTTGGAAAAATTTCTTATATAATGTAAATTACTAATACAATGTACATCAAGTGTTTCATTTTAGATGGTAACATGATAAGTATTATAGATTTCAGTATGTTATAAACTGGTAATTATACTTTTATTGTAGGAAGACGAACTAAAAAAAGAAGGTGGAAAATATGCACATTTAAATGAAGAATTGCATGTTCTGGTTGAAGTATATAGTGAGATTTCAGATGCCTATGGCAGACTGTCTCATGCTCTGGTAGAACTGACCAAATTTTTATCACCGGTTAGTAATTTGGTTATAGAAGAATTGCTTCAAATTAATGTTAATAAGTGATTCACAAATGAGAGTGTAAAAATCTGTTCCTTGCTTTAAAATCTTTTTACTCAATTTCTGATATAAATCTATTAACAACATATTGAATGTGCATTTATATTACTCCTTCCTGCATATATAGGAATACAATGATGAAATTCACCAACAACAGATGGAAGAGATGATGTATCTGAATGGAGAGAAACCAGGAGCAGGAGGTGTTGCAAGAGGAAGGGGGAGAGGCGGTCCTCCAGGGGCAGGTGGAAGAGGAGGTCTGTTGACATCACCAGCTGGAAGAGGAGTACCCCCACCCAGGTACGCACCATTTGATGTAAATTTTATCATTATATAAAACCTTGGTAAATACTCAGAATTTTCTTTAGAATTGAATAATTGCCAGGGTAATACCACAGTTTTCAGAACTATTAACTGAATATGAGAATTTCAAAAGTTCTTATTAGTTATTATAGCAGTTTCATATATGTTTGTGATACTTTAGTCATGAAGAATTTTGTTACAAAATGTAAGCAGAAGAAAGTGCTCTATAGGTAACTAGTGTGCATGCACTCTGTCCTTTTCAGAAATGTAGTATTTTTACAATGTTGGATTGACTTCAGAGAGACATTTAAAAGAAATAATGTTGACATATATTTTCCTCTGTCTGTTTAAGAAGTAAAGTCAACTTTTTAAATTATGTGATGGTATAACTGGCGCTTCACACCAACATGCGTTTCATGAAGTGCTACTGCATACTATAGTTGTATTCATTCACACATTGTTTATAATTGCAACACATTCGTGAGAAAATAGCTATCATCACAATTCTTAAGAGATAAACTTGTGTGACCCATTGCAATTGGTCTGCATCTGTCATATTTTATTAAAGTCTTTCATCAATATAGGCATTTCAGGGATATTTAAGGTTTAAGAACACATCTTGTTTAATACTGTTGTTGAATATTAAAATTTAGTTAAAGATACGAAGAACAGAATTATTAAAAAAATTTTAGATTTTTATAGCCCTGGAGACTAGTGATTTTTTTTTTTTAACTAATACTTAGATGACAGGTAAGGTATGAAATGCAATGTTTCATGCCAACACACTTTTTATGAAGTGTTGCAAAACATTCTACTTTCATTTCTGTCGGAATATATATATTCAGGTAGTTCTGTATTCATACTTGTGCATTTATTCAAACTTCTAAACAGTTCCAGCATAGAGAAAGCATTGGGGGGGGGGGGGGGGGGAAGACTTGCAACAATGACCCAACATATTTATTTGCAGTGGGTTTTTTTTATAACAATGAAAATTCCATTGCTTATTCTTAGAAACACATGTGCATGAGAAAGAGAAGGTAACTCGTGCTAGAGTAAACAAAAAAGGATAGGTAACTTGTGTTACAGTCTAGAAAGACTTTTTCTTTTTTTTTCTGTCTGCTTCATCAAAATTTGTCCAATATTGATTTATATTTTACCAGAGTTGAGCTTTTTATCAAGACAGTTTAAAATTTTGATTTAATACTCATGTGCATATTAACTTTAAGGGTATGTGGTTTTTTTAAGGCATACAAAAGTACCTTCTTTTAACAGAGGAGCACCAGCAAGAGGTGCACCACGTGGTGTCCCAACACCTCGAGGAGCTCCAGCAGGCAGAGGTCGACCAGCACCTCCACCACCCCCAAGGGTAGAATCTTATGAGGATTACAGCAGTCAGGTATGAAGTGGTTGATAATTTTGAATGCAAAAGTCTAATTATATATGTATTGAACCTTGAGCTTAAAATTTTATCTAGTAATCTAAATGTGCATATTATTTTAAAGGCTTATGAAGATCCATACGCAGATCCTTATGCTCGAGACCCATATGCAGAAACAAGTTATGCCTCAGGGTAAATGTGAAGCAATTTTTAAAAAATGGTTATGTTGTTTTATAGATACTTCACAATGAACATAAGGAAACCTAACTACAAATTTTTGTGTATTGTAGAGACACACAGTATTTTGACTATGGTCATGGTACAAGCGCACAGGGTTATGATGACAGCTATGGGAAAGGTAAGACAAATGGATTTATGTATTCCCATGTTAATATTTTCACTTTGTTAATAAAAATACTGAAATGAAAAGTATAAATTATGTGAAGGTGGAGCTTAAATGTGGAATATTTTTTACACACTAGGCATAGTACCTCATATTATGAATACATCAAAAACAAAATTAGGTAAGGTGTTCATTTTTACAGATAGTGGATGGTCTACAGGAGGAAGTACTTTTGGAAAAGTCCCACCAGCACCCAGAGGTGGTCGGGGGCGTCCCCATCCGTATGCCAGCACACGTGGAGGCTATTAATAGTTCGTGGATCCCCCACAGATGCCAAGTCTATTATTCACTCATATTTCACTCATCAAATTTACACTCTAAGGTACTTAGTTACCTTATTGAATAGTGATACAATATATGAAGCCTAAATGAATGATCTGATCAACATGAAAATGCTAAAGATTCAGATTTTTAAACTGAACTGCAAAAATATTTTTTAAAATAACAACTGTGTCAGTTTCAAATGGCTATAAACTCCAATAAGTACGTTGATGTCAAGGAATACACATTAAACTATGTTGTAAACCTGTGGTACCTGTATAAAAACTTAAATAAAATTATTGTGTTCACTGTCAGAGATTGTTAGTGTAGTAAAGAAAAATAAAAAAAGTGTATCAGATAAATGTTTTTATCTCTAAAAGAAAAAGAAAAAATCCAATGTCTCAGCAAAAAAAAATTGCACATATAGATGCAAATCGACAGAGACTAGTATTTGCAAATGAAAAACTAAAGGTAGGCAATAATTTGTTCATGAGATGAATTAAACTAAAATTGGGATGTGCAATCTTGTGGAAGTCTGAAGAAATAACATTAAAACGGTAGTAATTGAGGTGTATGGATCAATAAACTAAATCCCATACATAATTGTATCTGAGGCATTGGATTTGCTTGGGTGTGAATCTGTGTATTAACGTCCAAACTTAATTTTACAGATAGACAGAGCAGACTAAGTTTTTAATTCTTGAACAGAAAACTTGGTTAAAGCAATGGAGTTGGCAAAATATTCCACTTGAAAACCATAATCAGTATCGATTATATATAACTGGAATTCAAACACAATTAAAGCGACACAGAACCCCCCATCTCAGATCTGTAATTGTGTTTCTGTTATTCATAAAATAAAGAGATGCACCACAACTCTTAATATAGCGTTATGGATATGTGGTGGGGGAAACTAAGAGGAAGTTTTTGGATATTAGTAATTCTGTGGTAAATGATGTGATATATTCCAATTAAAGAGAAAAATTAAGTTTACGTTTGCTTGTGTCATTGTGATATCTAACTCCTATCAAAAAGAAAGTGAAGAAGAGACGAAAAATTACAGCCCATTTTACTAGAGACTGGTAAGACGCCCACATACAGGTAATCCTCTGTACTGATTAAAAACATAGTCCTAAATAAACATAATGCTCTTTGAACAAATTCATGTACTATTAATTTGTAAACGTAGTTGTTAAATTGTTCAACCTTAAAAAAAAAAATATTTAAAATATAAAGTGGATGATTTATGACATTGGATACTATATTCTGTCATAACAAATATTCTAATGGTTAGAATTGAGAACACCCTTTGAAAACGAAATGCAATTCTTTCTCTATATGACTTGTTACAGGGTAAATATAAAGTACAGATTTTATATGGTATTCATTTGCAACATCCTGCATATACGATGGATTTTAATATTGGTTGTTTTTTTTTTGTTTTACAGGATGCCAGGAACGATCTTGATACCACCATGGTGTTCAAAGGATTTTTATATTTTTATACAATGTTTTATGAAGAACATCTTTTAAAAAGAAATAAAGGTTTAATATTTCAATTTACTATGTTTTTTGTTGGTGATAATTCTATGCTATTTGGTTGTATTTCTTTTGAAAGGTTAGAATAACCTTTAATTTTAGTGTAAATTACAAAGTGTAACGAATAAATATCTAGCTTGTGTTTGGAGAGATAAAAGCATTCCTTTTACCATAATGCCAGCGTGACTTGAAAACCGTTTGAAACTGATAGTCTGAATTAAGTTGATGGCGTTATTGGAATTGCTACAGTACTAGTAAGAGGCATGTTTGAAACCACTGCAAGTTCATGGTTGAAGCTGGAAGAAATGTGCAGGTTGTAACATGCAGTGACGGGGGGGGGGTCTTGGTGTCCGGTGTCCCAAATGGTAATTTGCAAACAAGCAGAATGTGATATAAAATCAAAATACAGATCAACTATGAATACATGATTTTCACAGGATCACCAACAGCTCTGGCTAATCATGACGAGCAATTGTAACACAGGACGAACATCGTTATGTGATGAAATCTTCAAGTAATCACAGGTGGTTGGATCTTGACATGAATACACATACGTTAATAATTTGCATATGTATAAGGTTATATGTGTATAGATTATTAGATTTTATTCAAACTGATGAGAGCTACTAAGTTAGGGATTAGATGGGGCCTAGTGTACCACAACGGATATTACGACATTTACAATAATTTTTTACGCAAGTTTTTTGGGGGTGGGGGATTTTTTTTTCCTTTTCTATTTTCCCCCACTCCTCCTTTTTTTATTTCTCTCCCCCTTTTTTTTTATTTGTGCAAAGCATTTGGAACATAACTTTTCGTCAAGTTTCTTATTTATTTTTTTTAATTTTTTACAAAGTGGTACTTTCCCAGTTGTACAGTATTGTACTACAGAAATTGCAAGGACAACAGCATGACAATTGAAGCTGGTGTTTCGGAAGGGTATTTGTCCAGTTAAGATTTCATTAGCCGCTTGCAGGCGTTGGCACGTTAAGGAACCTTGCTGCTTCGGCGCTAAGCATACTTCACTTACAGCTGGTTATGTCTCCGTATGAGTGAAAAATTATCGATGAGACGTCAAACAAGCCTGTTGAGAGTAAGCTATAGTATTTCAGGATTCAGCTAGAGATTAAAAGATCATTTTAATTCAGTTACGAGATTCAAAGATTTTGATAACTAAATTAAATTTGTTCAGTTAAAGATTAATGAGTATAATGGAAGAAGGCTGTCTGGGGCATTTCTTTAAACAACCCAAAATAAATAATACGAAGTGGAAAAAAATATATATAAATTTATGTAATAGAATGAAAATACGGTTTGGAATATTTCTGTAGTTTGAAGGGGCCGAGTGGTTAGAGCATCGCGATAAAAATCAGGGCCTCTCCCCTCTAGTCGGCGCGTGTTCGAATCTCGCTCGCGCCGATATATGTGATAAAGATTGGCAGTTTACTTTCGGAAGGTCAGTAGTCTCTTCCCGGATATATTGTATCTGGATTCTCTCTTCCACCAATAAAAACTGGACGCCACCAGATAACTGAAAAATTGTTGAATGTGGCGGAAAACGTCAATCAATCTTTAGTTTGAACAATACAAGGGATGTTTTGACATGTTAATTGCAATGTGCAATAAACGCGTTACAAGGAATAATCTTCATTTTCTCTATGACTTGAAAGCAAAGACATTGGTGCAATCTTTGCTCAATTAAGGTTTACATGATTTTGTTCCATGCACTTTTATATTCATAATGAATAAACATCTGATGGGAGTATCTTGCGGCGGTACACTTTATTGATTACGCCGTCTTGAAATTGGTAAGTGGTTTTACATGACTCCGACGTACAAAGCCAATTAGTTTATGGACTTCTTTGTCCCTGACGCGCTTGTTTTTCCAATACCATAGCTGATGCACCATCGAATGCTTGCCATCACATTTGCAAACAAGCAAAGGATTTCAATAACTTTATTTGCAATCACTTCCCCATTAGTACTACCTGAATTTGTAATGTCGGCAGGGTGTTCTCTACTATGCTCTCCCACAAGAGACCCACAGGCCTTATAGATCACCTGAGTATTAGCCAAAAGTGACACTAGTCCCAAGGGCTATTTCCTGTTCTAAATATCTGAGCTATGTGTTGTTAAAACTGAAATGGAGTTCGGTGTTCCATAGGAACAGTCATGCCTCCCAAATGTTTGGCGGTTCATCAAGAGGGAAAATAATGGAAATTCAGTTCAGGGTTCTAAACAACTTTAGATTTTTGTGGAACAGCTTCGAACATGTTCTATCATCTGAAAAGTAAACGCCCAAGTTGTCAAAATCATGTATTACAGAACAGCTCTTCCAGCTTATTTTCTTCTTCGGCTGGACTTGTAATTACGAAACTTAGGAATAGATTATCTCGTGAACTTGTTGACATAATAATCTTTCTAATCAAAAGTGAACGTACTTGATAATTTAATTATAGCCAGTCGGTATTGTTGTGATTAAAGAGTTCAATTTCATAATAGGTCTGTTGTTTACTTGTTTATCTCGTATTTGTCATTTGCAGTCTAATATAATTATGATTATTATATTGGAAAACTAGTTAAGAAAAAGTGGTCTAGGGCTATCTTTGTGTTCGTTTAATCTTTCAATACGCTGTTTCAAACACTTCCTGACAATTAACGAAGTGTTACGTCTGTAGGAGTTATCTTTCTTGCTCTATGTTGGACGATCGATTTATCAAGTGTATTGGAGCTTCAATCAAACGTCTCCATTTCATTCTTTGGCTGTAATTATTAACAGTTAATACATTTATACCAAATACTGAATACATATTGTACAGTGTTTCCCTAAACAACTCTAAATTTAAAATAACTTTCAAGTATTCAAGTAAAGCGTGGGCAGGGCAATGCGTATATCAGGATTTCATTTTATATGGCGTCATTTTTTACCGAATATTTGAATACTGTTATCGAATATGAATTATGGACTGTTTTGACATCCCTAGTTTTTATACCATGTCAGGAAACTTCCAAGAAGTCTAAGAAATGATAAAGACAGTAATCACTATGATCATTTTGTTCCACCCTAGAACCAAACCCCTGCCCTTAGGATCATGAAATTTATAATTTTGGTAAAGGACTTCTTACTACTTCTATGTATCTAAGTATCAATAGCATTAAAGAAAATGTCTTTTAAATGCCCTGGAGTCAGAACCTCTACCTCAGGGATCATGAAATTTACTATTCTGGTAAAGGCCTTCCTGCTCTACATTACTATGCATTTAGTTTTTTTTTCACATGTGCGGATTTTTGAAAATTGGTCAGATTCTGCACTGCCCCTAAGGCCCCAGGAGTGCAGGAGTCCTGAATTTATAATTTATGCCTCATCCCCTTGTCCCAAAGATGCTTCATGTCAAATTTGAAAAAGAATTATCCTTATCAAGAAGTTAAAAGTGTTCAATCGTGAGCACACTGAATCGGTGACCACTGTGGCCACGCCCTAATACCAATACCCTTATCCCCGGGATCGTGAAATTTACAATATTGGTTAAGGGCTACCTGCTCATTCTAAATATTTATCTAGTTTCATTTTAGTATCAATAATTTTAAAGACGATGTCTTTTAACTGTTCTACACATAATACTATGTACATGTACCAAGTTTGGCCCTGTCCTGGAGACAGAGCCTTTACCTCGGGGATCATTGGTCAGTTTTTGCCTAGCCTCCAAGACCCCAGGAGTGCAGGAGTCCTGAAATTTACAATTTTATGTCCTGCTTATCCCAAAGATGCTTCATACCAAATTTGAAAAGAATTGAAATGGTAGTCATCAAGAAAAAGTTTAAAATGTTTAATTGTTGATGGACGCAGACCAACTGCAAATCGTCACATGAATTTATTAAGGTGACCTCTAATCTAAGACACAAGGCTGAACTTCTTTGTTTGCATACTTGTCAGTTAGCTAATTGGTTGTGATGGAATTAAAGCCCCTCCCTTGTAAACCCTTCAAAATTTTACATGGGATGTGATCTCTGTATGATTTGGATAATCCCATTCTGATTGGTTTTGCTGGTTGTTTGCTGTCTGTGAAGGAGAGCAGGGCTGCTTATCATGCTTTGCCACCAGCCGTAGTATTGCCAGGAAACTACCTTTATTTGAACAGGTCAGCGGTTAGAGCGTTCGCTTCGTAATAGGGAGATCCTGAGTTCAAGCCACGCTAGTGCCATGGTCGCGTCAAACCTAAGACCTAAACATAAGCAGTGATTGCTCCTTCTCTAAATGCTAAGCATTTAGAAGTGAGAATCACGAATCTTTCGGATATGACCTTGAAAACGGAGGTCCCGTGTCGTGGCAGGTGTAGGCACTACTACGGCCCTGAGCGCTAAGCATAGGTCTAAATTTGTGGTACTTCACCTACAGCAGTTACTGGTGACGTATCGGTATGAGTGAAAAATTATCGACGGGACGTAAACCAACCAACAGCAACCTTTATTTGAGGATTCACTTGGAGAGGAATATTTTGTTTCCCACAGAGAATGACCGTAGGTACTATATATTTTCTCAAGTAACTTTATGTTGTAATGATGCTGTGCTTGATTTTATTTAAATGGAAATCTTGGTTGTGTGGTAAACCGATCTGGCACTCTTGTGTGTTCTGAATTCCGATGTTTTGAAAGGGCAGATGCTTTCTCTTCTTATAAGCAGTAAACGGTTGCGTTATTAATGTTGGGTTTTTTTAAAGTTGGATGTCTGAGAAAACACGACACAATATTTACAAAGAGCACCATTTAACAGCTTACTGAAGCTGAACCATGAAAACTAATTCATCCGAGACGGCTGAAATTTAATGATAAAGTCTTTCTGTGTTTTAGCCCCGTTGGGATCCGGGTTGTTAGAATAGATTTTCAGTAACCCTTGCTTCTCGTAAGAGGCGACTAAATGGGGCGACCCTTCGGATGAAACCGCAAAAACCAAGGTGTGGCATGATAAAGACCCCTCTCTGCTCAAAGGCCATAAGCGCCGAGTATTGGCCTAAATTTTGCAGCCCTTCACCGGTAAATAGTGACGTCTCCATATGGCGGGACGTTAAACAATATATAATCAATCATATAATCTTTGTCTGAACACGACCTGTTTGTAACTTGGTAGGGGGTTGATTCTGAATATAACTTACCTTTCAGCTGATGACATTGTGTTTAACCTTACTGCACTCGTTACAATTTTACCAAGATCATAATAATCCGAATGAACGTCAAAAGATATCCCATCTTTACATAATGTTTTGTCGTCTTTCTGAATTCCTTGTTCCCCGATATTGATATGGGGTGCCTAATTAACATAAGCTCAAATAATTGAAGATAACGTCAATAGTTGGAAGATATCATCAATTCATTTCATGCGCACAATAATTCGATTAAAACTCTCTCAAAGTAATTAATGATATCTTCAATTCTGAATTATTGCGCTCATTGATTGGATTGTTGATAGCATTAATTCTGCAAAATTGATGTGCTCTATAATTGAATTGTTGCTTTCTTCAAAAGAATTAATGATATCAACAATTGAATTGATGATATCTTCAATAGTAAAAGATCTTTAATTATCCTAGTTTTGTTAATTTTGGCGCTCCATAGGTTGAACACCCTGTCTTTTCATTCTGCAAGTTGATGGGGATTTCCAGAGTATCATCTGAATCAATACAAAGTTTTGACTTTTTATGGGCAGGTTCCTTTATTTCATCAGATTCTGTGGGTGAAATAAACAAACACAAATTAATTTGGTGTCCAATTGTATGGGTTGGTGTTTTCAGTGTGTGACCACATGATGTAGATGAGGGAACCTAGATTCACTATGCCATCCGAGCATCTCGACGCAATATTACGGACCTTTAGTGTAGTTTTTCTTGCAACTTGTGCATCTTAAAGATACGTATGGAGCTCGGTGTACCGGTAATTGATCTCTTTAATTCAACTGAAGATATCTTTAATTTGTTTTTATTATACCGCCTTTGTATAAGGAACTATTAAGTGCATCAGTTCCTTTAAAGAGAGCTACAATTCAATTAAAGAGATCATCTGTTCAGTTGTGGATTTGTTGAAGGTATCTCTAATTATAAAGTTGCTCTCTATAAAAGAATTATTGCGAGGATCAATGATATCCTTAATTTAAAAGCATTGAGCAATAAGTCATTTACCTCGCGCATTAATTGAATTGATACACGCTGTATTTCAGCTGAGGCTCTCTTCAATTTAATTGTATTGCTTATCAATTCAATTGTTTATATCAGTTCATTTGAAGAAAGCAGATATCTTCAATTATTTGAGTTTATGTTAATTTGGCGCTCCATAGATTCGTTTGCCAACCTTTACTTGCATACAGATCAAAATCCCTTTAACCCAATCCTGCGGGTATTACGGTTACAATAGGTCCTCAGTACCCCTTGCTTGTCATGAGAGGCGACTAAATGGAAAAGCCCTTCGGATGAGACTATAAAAACCGTGGCCCCGTGTCAGAGCAGGTGCAGCACGATAAAAATCCCCCTCTGCTCAAAGACCGTAAGCGTCAAGCATAAGCCTAAATTTTGCAGCCCTTTCACCAATGGTGATATCTCCAAATGAGTGGGGGGGGGGGGGGGATCGTCGAGCAGGACGTTGAACAATATACCTATGATACCTATTAGCAAATGTCAGAATTGCAAGGAAATCAGATTGCAATGAGCGAAAATGTAGTACTATTAACTTTAAAATGATGTACAAAGATTAGCCAGTAGTGACAGTCTAAGCTATATACCAAAGCCAATGCAGAAGCATAATTAATGACAAAATAGTAATATGATATTAAACAAGTCATTCAATTATATATACGTTTGAAACCCCTTTAATATAATTTATTTCGCTAATATTTTGCAATTTGTTTATGTCATTTTGGGCAAAGTAATCCTGATGTGTTCTTTGAAAATTCCGAAGTAATTCCGGGGGGGGGGGGGGGGGGGGGGGGGAGGTAAACGCCACTTCTACTCGCTGAAAATATATGATCGCATCTTCACGATTGGGAAGCTCTGTGCTCTCGCCAACACGCTCATTTTGATGTTTAAACATCGAAGTGGGATCGTGGCAAACAAGGAGCGGGGTGAAGCATTAAAAGCTGGGAAGAAATTATCGTTCAAGCATTTTGACGAGATTTTCATATCGTAGTAAAAGCATAGTCGGGAACTTACTTGGGTCATTTTAGTTGTATTCCACCACGCTCTCACTACGAGCCATCCAAGTTCATGACATACAAGAAGCGTACTACAACCGTGAAATGATCGGCAGCAGCGTACCTACATCGCCGTAGTCTTCCAGGTCTGTGTAACATAAGAATATGATATTGTATGTCGTTGCGGCAACGCAGTATAATTGCATTAAACTGCTTTGAGTGTGATCATAGTGAAAACGTTTCAGTAGTATTTGAGGTAGAATCATTTTGGCACATTCGTAACAGGCGCGGATCCAGCTTTTTTCATCACGGAGGGGGGGGGGGGGGGGGGGGGGGGGGGGGGGGGGGGGAGGGGTCCAAAAGGCCGGTGATCTGGGACCTGGTTCCAGGGCGAAGCCTCGGAGCTTCCACGTTTCTTGCAGATAGTAGAATATGCGAAATTTGCACCCAAAACTGATGTATAATGTGTTTAACAAAAATAATGGCATATGTGAGGCATTTAAGACAAAAAAATTATAGTGCATGGATGTTAGCCGTTTATTAAAATGTTATCAGTTCCAGCCACGAGGAGGCATCCATAAAATAGAACATTTTTTTTTTTAAATTGCAGTGATACGCTGCAGAACAAACTAGACACGATCAAGTATATAACAAACCATTAGTTCAAAAATTTCTCAAGTGACTGAAGTTGAGATACCTAATGAGTTCACCTGTAATCCATGTGTCAAATGCACTAATGGATGATGGATGGTGAAACTTAGCTGAAGAGACTGAAACAGTCTTCGGTTTCCTTGCTTTATGAATGTTTGCACTATTTCCTTTGGGTCGATTTCCAAGGAGTGATGCAAGTGCATCAGTTCTTGAAAGTCCAATTAGTCTCTCCTCGTGCATTGTGCTGCACAATTCGCCGAAGTCCAGAAAAATGATCTTTCTGCTTCACAAATTGTTATAGGCGATACACACCCTACGTCTTTACACTTGGGTATACATCCTCATCAACAAAGTTGACAAAGACTTAACAGATCTCGCAGAGTGTCGGAGGTCTCCTTGCTAAGTTTTCCACAGTGCCGCTTCCAATCCTTCAATTCCTTCTCCAGGCCCCCTACTGACAGACAAGGCAAGTTGTCCTCCCAAAACTGTAGCTCTGAAGCCAGTCTAGACGACCCATCGTCGGAAAGACAGGTAATATTTCCAAGCAACAAAGAGCATACCGAATAGATATGCCACTTGGTCTTGTTTGTGAAATCTAGAGTCCAATTCCTGAAGAAAATAATCTAGAGATGGAATGGCCACGGCTACCTTATAATAATCCTTTGGGTTGTTTCTTGGGATGTTTGCTCTGTGTTGTTGCATGGTGCAAGTCCTTGGAACCGACACAGTAATATCTAGTTCCTCTGCAATTTTCTTTGCATTACCAAAGCAAGCTTCGAATTCGGCATCAATCTCTCCGCGAATTTCCTTCACTCTCTCCACATGTTCCATAAATAATTTGTTTGCGGTGGAAATGTTTCACGGCAAGTGGTTTGATAGTATCGAGGACATATCTGGCAAACACAAAGGTGACCAGAGTGGAAAAAGCAGTAATCGAAGTCAACAACCCCTGTGCTGTTACTTTAGTTTGTCTGTCCCAAGACCAGTCTTTATCGCTCTTCTCGTGAAGGTTTGGGTTAAACATATACTGGAGACACTTCACTACGTATGCGTACAGATTGTAGAAGACATCATAGCAAACATGGCGCTCAACCCACCTGGTCTTGTAAAGCCCAACAAGTTTCTTTCGGGAAGACTCCGAATCTTCACTCTCAAAGAAACCCCTGTCTTTTAGGGGATGTATCAAAGAAAATGAACACTGAATTTAGAATATTTATCATATTCCTTACCACTGGTAATTGGCATGCTGGCGCAATGCTTGGATTTAACACGTGGCTCCGGCAGTGTGTAAAGACAACCAGTGTGTTAACGGACTTTATTCGTCCCTGGCATCCTAATTTCTCTGAAGCCATGGCTGAAGCACCGTGGCTTGTCCGCACATGTTCTCGATCGGAACCCCAATTCTTTGGAGGATCTCTAAGAGCTTATTTGCAATCGCTTCGCCAGTGGTCCTTTCTATATTTGCAAAGTCAATGAATTCCTCCTTGAGTACTCTCTGGTATCCAGAAACCTAAGACACAAAACAAGCACTTCTTTGTTTGAATTTGTCGGTTACTTCATCAGCTATAATGGAATAAAAACCCTCCCATGTAAACCTTCCAGAATTTTGCTGATGATGTGATTCCGTAATACTTTATAACCTCGTTCTGAATTGTTTTGCTCGTGTATGAGGTATTCCTTTTCGACGATTGTATATGAGAGAAGAGTTGTTTATCGTGCTTTACTAAGAGTTGTAGCATTGCGAGAAAATTGCCTTTATTCGAGGCGTCACTTGTGGTGTCGTCTCTGTGCCCTCGGAGGGGAATATTCCGTTTCTCACAGAGAATGACTGCATCCACAATCGATTCAAGGATCTGAGTGTTGTGGTTGTACATTTCTTGACTTTGCCTATTTGGCCTGTATGAAAGGGACGATGAAGGTATTTCTGATGATGTCAATATTGTTTGATGCTCATCTTTGGCATTCCTGTGATGTTCTGAATCGTGGTGCTTCAAAAGGGATGACTTCTTCCCAAGTGACTTTTTGTAAGCGGTGAAAGGTTGTGTCTCGAATGTATGTTGATGTTGAATATTCAGCTGAGGAAACATGATGCAAAACTTGGAAAGACCACCATTTAGAAGTTTATTAAACTGACATGGAAACTGTTCCATCTATGAGGGCTGAAATTAAAGTGTTTTTGTCTTTTCTGCATTACTCTTAGTCATTGCACGACCAGTTTGTAATTTGCAAGAAGCTTCCGGGAAGGGTTGATTCTTGATGTAGTTAATTTTTTCAGCTGATGACATCAAGGTATGTTTGACTACTGTTTACGATTTTCCCATGATCAAACTTATATCTATGGGATCCTCAATGTTTTCCATTTTTGTTTTTCTCTGCTTTTGTCTCTTTGAAGGTCTGTTCATCAAAGTCAATATTTGCCTCCATGTTTTCAGACTGACAATGACAATCCATAGACATGTCCTTACTCTCTTTCTCTTGCTTTTTTCTTAGGAGGTTCATTTACATCATCAGATTCGGTGGATGAAATTGGGAAACAAACAACAAAGTGAGTTGTTTTTGTCACGGTTTTCAGCATGTGACCACATGAGATATATAGGCGACCCTGGAATTTTGTCATCTAACGCATTAAGCTGCCCTCACACATAAACCACGACCTTACTGCGACCTGAAAACTAGTAAAATAGCATTTTTCTTTCGAAAATCGTTTGGTTTTCTTTCAAATTTCCAAATTTCTCTCGCAGACGGTCCGGGGCTCTGCAGTCTTGTGTTCAGTACGTTTCCTCTATGTCCTCAATACGACCTAACCAGGACTCAGCAAGAACGCAGAGTTTCTGCGACTGTTTTGTGCATGTTCAAAATAGTCGCCGACGGTCTGCGACCTTGTGCGTCCTTGGGTTCCTCGCTACGACCTCGCTGCGTCCATGGCGACTGTGCTGCGTCCTGGGTCGTAGCAAGGTCGCAGTAAGGTCGCGAGGTATGTGTGAGGGCAGTTTAAGGAAGAGGTTTTATTTCTTGATGGAGAACATTTCTGTCCATAGCCGCATTTTGGAATGATGGGTAAATACTGTAAATTTGGTGATTTAATGCATTTGCTGCTACAAATATGTGAATGAGAGAGCAATACTTTCCACTCGATAGATTTAAGTGTCTCATTCTAAATCGATCTCAAATAATTCTGTGGTACAAAAATGTCGTCCGAGACTGAGGACTCTAATACTTACTGTACGCTGGGTCGTTGGGAACACATGCCATCATACGTTGCCTGTAACACATACTTTCTGGAATTTTTGACAAGTTCAAACACTGTCATGACACCAAGTTCAATATGCCTCTCTTTGTGACCAAAAAGGGCTTTTGACAGCGCCCTGTAGAAGCAGTTCTCATCACCACAGACCCTGACAGGAGATATATGGACAGGGCCGTCACAAGGATAGAGTGTCTTGGCAATCATGTCTTGTCACGCAGAGCATTTTGGTTTGATAATTCAGCTCTCTCTATGCTGCAATATATGTAATCTGTTTTGAATTGTGCAGATCTCAAGGACACGTCAAAAAATAAAGCCCACCACCCCTAACTTGCTGATTTCAGCAGAGATGCATGCAAAAGATCAAAATCTCTTTCTCCCATCATCAAAAAAAAGGTGTTGAACAAACTGAAATTATCTATAATTATAAATATCAATATAATGGTTATCTCCAACAATGCAAGAATAACACAGCCTAGTTTACTGTCCTGAGAACGATTGACAAGATGTAGGTGTCAGCTAGAGCACTTCACACTACAAGATGTCACAATATATGTCACGGTGTAAATGTCACTAGTTGTATCGCAGGAATTGTCCATGCCCGTTGGGATCCGGGCTAAAATAGGTCCTCAGTACCCCTTGCATAGGCCTAAATTGCAGTCCGATGATGTCTCAATATGAGTGAAAAATTCACAAGCGGGACGTTAAACAGTAAATAATCAATCATGTATATGTCTAAATCCGATCAGTATGTCAAATGCTTTTCAAAGGATCCAGGCTAGAATAGGCATAGGTGGTCCTTTGGATGAGACTGCAAAAACCGAGGCCCCAGCCGTATCATAGCAAGTGTGGCACGATAAAAGATTCCTCTCTGCTCAAAGGCCATAGGCGCCGAGCACAAGCCTAAATTTTGCAGCCCTTCACTGGCAATGGTGACTCCCCATATGCAGGCGGGTTGTAAAAAATATATAATAAACACACAGATATATATATATATATATATATATATATATATATAAAGCAGTATGGTAATATTCATATTATGACCTTCAATTTTGAAATAGTTGATGAAGCATGGTAGGGTGAAAGATGACTATCCGCTATTGCTTAACCCTTTCTCTACCGGCACTTTTTAGGGGTTTTTAAAGACAAAATGACTGTATCTTTTAAACCAATTTAAAACAATCCGTGCCTTGATTTGAGATAGGCATGTGACATATATTTTTGTTCAGAATTTGATTGGGAAAAATTTTTCAGAAATTTTATCTAAGTACGTAATGGCCTTGAATGGTCCGCAGAGGTCAAAGGTCATATAAGTGCACTTTTAGAATGTATTTTTCTCGTAAATCTTAAGTTTCACGGCCCTTCTCGATGGAATGTAGTTCAAAATAGAAAATTTTAAATATGTCAGCTAATGCGGTATTTAAAATACTACAAATGCATAACAAGCAAATTTATCAATTTTATTGATAAATAAATAATTTTGGTTGCTAAGCAACAACACCCACTGTGCAATATTTGTCAGAATTCGCCTTTATGCAGCTGTTTGTTGCAGTTTATACTTAATTAAAATGCACATGGTTAGTAAATTGCCACAGTATTTTATAATTTCAATCTGATAGCAGAATTTAATCATTGTAGGAAGATAATTCCTTCAAAAGATACAAAAATATAAAAAAAAATTAAGTCAATCGTTGTTGATCCAATTACTGTGACTAATGTAAATTTGTATACAGTTTAATGATATTAGTTGAGATAGTTGTTCCCATTTTTTTTAATTTTTTTTTTTTTATTTTTATTATTATTTTTTTTTTCATATTCCAGTAATTAAAATAATTCCAAAATCCAATAATACACTGTCTGAGAATAACTTAAATATACTGGAAGTGGAATGACAGAAGGACGGGCAGATGGACAAACGAAGGATAAACTATGATACAAAGATAAAAAAAAAATTTAAGTCAATCGTTGTTGATCCAATCGTTGTGACTAATGTAAATTTGTATATAGTTTAATGATATTAGTTGAGATAGTTGTTCCCATTTTTTTTTTTTGGGGGGGGGGGGGGGGGGGTCATATTCCAGTAATTAAAATAATTCCAAGATCCAATAATACACTGTAAATATACTAGAAGTGGAATGACAGAAGGACAGGCAGATGGACAAACGGAGGATCAACTATAATTGTCACTTTAAACAAAGCTAGTAGGGGGCCAGTAAAGACACTACAGTTTCCTTTTTTTGCAAGATTCATTTGCACACTTCCTAACAGATTCTCCCTCTTTGCTATGCCATTTCTTGAAACAATTTCTTTCTTTTGTGAGGCAAAGGGGAACATTACATATTTGACAAAAAACTGAAGTTTTGTAACTGGGTACTTTTTTCTTTAGAATTATTGCTTCAGCATTACAATACATACAATCTGTTCTCTTGTCCCCGAATTCCGGAATACATTTACTAGGTGTGTCAGAATGAACAGGTTCTTGTATATCACTTACACCCATAAGTGAGTGTGCTAATGACTCGCGGAATTCAAGTTGTCCAAAGCTTGAAGTAAAGTTAGGGAAGTTTCTTTCATGGGTTTGTCTAAATTCCTGAAACAATATGAACGAATTAACAATCATAATATCCAGTAAATGAAAAAACAGAACTTTCCACCAATGATACTGTGATCGTATATATGAAGGGTATTTGTTTATAAACTGGTTTGACAAATCAACAGCTCCCATGCATTTATTGTAATCATTTGCTACCGATGGCTGTACAAGTTCCCTCTTTTTCCACGATGTTCTGGATTTAATAGTACGTTTACATTGAGTAACAGCAGATCCCTGGTGTAAAGGTGACATGAAAGTTACAACTTTACAATCTTTCCATTGTACATAGACGAAGTTATCTCTTCTAAACCATCTGAAATCCCCTCTCTTGGCTACTCTCCCCCACAACTTGACATCTCTCAAAACTTCAGGTATAGAAAGGCTATTGCATTTAAGGACACCAATTAGATAAATTTTTCTACATAACAAATATTCAGCAAGAGGTAATGAAGTATAAAAACAATCCGTGTATAATCTGTAGCCCTGATCCACGAGAGATTCACACAATTTTACTGTAACATTATACGCGAGACCTTTGGTTTTATCAGCAAATTCTGTATTCTTTTTACCCATATAAACAAAAAAATCATATGTGTACCCAGACAAGTTACATGCTACTACCCATAACTTGATGCCGAAGCGCACAGGCTTATCTTTTATAAACTGCCGAATTCCTGAGAACTTATGTTTTGAAGCTACCATCCTCTCATCTACTGCTATGTCCTGATAAGGCTGGTACAGCTCCTTAGATCTCTTCAAGACATGGTCAATAAGGAACTGGACACGGGTCAGCTTTTCTCCTGTTTGAATAGTTACAAGAATGTCAAACAAAGCAGTGTAAAAAAAATGTTGTTCATGAAAATTAAATGGGGCATGTATCAGCATATGAACTGAAATATGTGTAGAGAGACAGGCATTTTCTTGTCTACAACTTCAATAAATTGTTAAACTAAGCTGTCAAATAGTGAATTGCATGCATGAATATAATTATATATGACATGAACCTTTATCAATATCAGCTGGAGGTGTAACTTGTATGAAAGAGAGAATGGCTTGAAATCTGGTTCTGGACATCACTTTTGATACCGGGTTATTCTGGTAGAGGAAATCTGTCGACCAGTATCTATCCAACGATTGAAATTTCACAACGGACATGTACAAAATTATCCCTAGAAATCTGAAAGAGAAACCCACTATCATGCACTGTTAATTCGATTTTTCACAAAAATAATTATGGAATGCATGATGTTGCCTTCGTAATTTTATTTACCTGTACAATTCCTCTACAGTAAGAGGAGTCCATTGCCCATGACATGCGTATGATGTTCTATCTCCCTTCCCGATTATCATCTCTGCGTATTGGTTAGTGGCAATGCAGATTGACATCAGAAGTGCCTCAGTCAAAAATAACTTCAGGAAGTCTAAGGGTGATGTAAATAAACCTGCTCCACATCTGAAGATAAATTATGAAATATCACTTAGAAAACGCACAAACAGTGTGACCTTTGATTTTTTTTTTTATACACATGTACCAATAGTTCTAAACCTCTCATATGTTAACCTTAATAATCGTCCAAGTTGAAGACCAGGTTGTCTAAGTGGATGAAAGGAAGTTGTTCTAGGGTCTGGGGCATCGGTATCCTCAATATCTGCATCCTTCCAGTGCAAACCATGCTGTGCCATTGGATCATCACTTGCAGATGATTGGGAACTACAGGTTTCCACGGTGGACTGAGATGCCAAAAACCTGTAGTGTACAATATGATTATATTTATCACATGAATTGTCAGATAAAACAGGAGTCATTTATTATTGGGTAAATTTAAGCCTTGTAGCATTGATCACAAAATACTTCTCTCTCTCTCTCTCCAGTTTCTATGTCACTACTCCCCCCCCCCCCCCCCCCTCTCTCCCGTGTGTTTACATACAAGTCTATTTACATTTTCTCTCTCTCTCTCTCTGGATATGTCTGTTTATATTTTATCTCTCTCTATGTGTTTACATGTCTATTTACATTTGATCTCTCTCTCTGCGTTTGTGTTTACGTCTCTCTCTCCCTCGTGTGTTTACATTCTCTCTCTCTCTCTCTTGTATACATTCGATCTCGATCTCTCCTTGGCTTCTCTCTCTATGATTCAAAGTTCGTGAATAAATCCATGTGTATATGCTATTTATACTACAATGATGCTTTCATAAAAAACTAATTGATATAACTGATCATTTGTGAGAGGTGTCATTAAAGAATCGATAATACACACCAAGCGCGCGAAATATAAAAAGAGAAACAAAACAATTTACTTACACGTCATCATTTACAATGAATGTTGGGTCACTTTCATCGTCGTCCAGTGCATTTTGCAGTAGCAAATCTAATGCATCCTCCTCATCTGATGATATGCAGTCGTTTTCCATGATGTTTATCGATCTGATTCACGCTTGTAAAAATAGGCCTATATTTACACGTGCTACGTCACGGGTATATATTTAGACCTTGCGTGATCCCCGAATTATTAATAGTTTTTTCCCCCTTTTGTTAGATCCGTATAAAACTAACAATATATCATTTATAAATTGCAAA
Source organism: Ostrea denselamellosa (assembly GCA_024699665.1). NCBI lineage: Eukaryota > Metazoa > Mollusca > Bivalvia > Ostreida > Ostreidae > Ostrea > Ostrea denselamellosa. The sequence continues at coordinate 12,220,815 of JAMZEH010000073.1, read as the reverse complement.
TTCGGCCTTATACGTCAATGCATTGATTGCATTTCGTGGTCAACACATTATTCTGATGTAATGTGATAGAAAAAAAAAAAAAGCGATAGGCCTACAAATCATACGTCTATGGCCTAATCAATGAATTTTGAAAAATGTATATTTACGTGTACTGTGCAGTATAAAAATGTTTTTATATCACTTTGAACTTTTTGCATTTTTCCAAAGATGTCACTGTGTACAATTTATCATAACAATAAGAGCAGCATGGCACATGACTTTATTTTCATGTAGATCTATGACGGCGCGTCGATTGAAGTCATACGACGTAACATTTTAAAGCAAACCGCAGTGCATGTCTCATTTTCAATTTATCGTTAAATAAAAACTACTGAGAGTCATCCACAAATAAAGGCTCATAGAAAAGGAAATTTTCTCTAGTTTTACAGGATGGATTTAGTTTTTCCTATTTCCATATGTAAATATAAGTAAAATGTCGATTTGTCTAAACATTGACAAATTAAAGCAGTAGAAAACGTACATGTGTAGATTTTTTGTATTTTCTTGTAAATGTGCCTAGCATTAACAATAATTTTTATATGCACTAAAAGTACGGAATTCACGCTTTTTAACAATATAAAAAATACTGCATTGGAATCAAAAATGAAACTATTAAACCTCAATTTGCCATATTGCTTGGTTTCAATGCTGATCTAATATTTTTTTCAGATCGCAGCCTGACCTTGGTGATCTACATGATAAGGTGATAGCACTCTGTAAACAAGAGGTTATAAATAATGGAGGCTTAAACAATATGATGTCACTGGTGGATTAATCATTTTAATGCTTGACATATAACAAACAATTGATTCAAAGTATTTTTTCCTTTACCATTAAATACATTTTGTACCAGTCCAATCCAAGCAATTAAATTTGTCAAGTCCCTTATTAACATAAAATTGTGATGTGCAATAAAGCCATCAAAGTTATTCTGAAATAATAAATGTGTTTTGTTCATTCAACCCTATTATAATGCCCAGAGTAAATTTTATTAATTGATCCATCCATTCTCTATCATCACAGGTGACTCATGTGACCTAAAAATACTGATACTGTAAAATTCAAAGAAACAAAAGGCAACAATTTTCTGATGATTTAATTTGACTAGAGGAAACTGATATCATTCTGCGTCTTTCTCACTTCACAAATGAAACAGATACACTTGACTCAGCCTCCAATTTCTGACCAGTTCTTTGATTAAGTGCAGATGTTTCCATTGAAAGAATAACTCTTGACAATCAATCTTGAAGACATCAATTTAAAAATTTCAAGTTCCTCAATCTTTAAAAACCGAATGGTGATCCAACCAAAGCCTCAGCAGCTGGAGAAGTCCCAAAGATATCTTCAGAGAAATCAAGGGCTTCATCAAGCAAATGGCCAGTCATCATGGGGGGAATCTTCTTGATGTAACTGCTCTTCTTGACTCTTTCAGGGTATACCATATTCCTGTCAACATGAATCAAAATGTGTGGAATACTTGGTATTATTAAGCAAAGACAAGACCATGGAATGAAAACAACATTTGTTTTAGAATTTTTTGTCATGTTTGGTGACATAGTAGGGAGTCTTGATTAAACAAGAGGCTAACAGACCTTATAGGTCACCTGAGTATTAGATATAAGTATTACTAGCCTCAAAGACTGCAAAAACTATGACAATTTAAACATAAATGCTCCTAAAAGTACCCATACTGATGAAAGATTTACATAAAATATTTTATTTTAAGGGCATACACAATGTTGCTGACATTTTCTCTAAATTATTTTTTCATCTCCTCAATAGGAAGAGTTCTTGTATGATTTCTGAAATATGTTTAACTTTTCTATTGTAGTACATGTAATATTACAATGCTTTCTCTATCAGCTTTGGTAGTTCAGTGCTTAGATCACCTGACTAGCAATGCAAAGGTCTTGAATTCAATATCCATTTGTTCTAAAGATCCCCCCTTCTTTTCTAGTCGACTAAATGTAATCCACAAGAGATGACTTGACATATTTACAGGTGACTCGAGATGGCTCGAAGTTCCCAATCTCTTGAAGTGAAATCACAGTCCCGATTTTTTCCTCTATGCATCTAAGCAAATTTACTCTTGATCTATCAAACGTTTGATCTCTCGACATGAAATTTGGGTCCCACAACATATATCTAATTCTTTTTCACTCTCGATCTCTCAAAATGGTTGTAGCATATACCCATCCTCACTCAAACTTAGGTAAAAGCTTCAAAGACATCATCATGATGCATTTAGTTTTACTTGAATATATATAGTAGTAAAGAAGAAGATTTTCTAAGATTTAATACATTTCACTATATATATTGGCCCCACCCTAGGGCCTGAACCCCGGAACCAGGAGCCACAAATTTCACAATTTAGGTAGAAAGATTAATAGACATCATTATCATGCATTTTTTCACAAATATATGTGGGAATAGAGAAGAACATTTTCTAAGATTTAATACACTTTCACTGCATAGCCACATTGGCCCCACCCTAGGGTCTGAACCCATAACCCAGGAGTCATGAATTTCTCAATTTTGATAGAGGGCTTCATGGAAATCATAACCATGCATTCTGTTTTTCTCCCACATGTGTGGAAGTAAAGAAGATTTTTGAAAATAATAGCCTTTTTTCAGCACATTTGGCCCTGCCTAAAACCGCAGGGGTGATAAGGTTATAAATTTCACAATTTATATTCCTTTTACCCTAGAGATGCTTCACACCAAAAAGGGTAAACTTTGGCCTTGTAGTTTTCAAGAAGAAATGTGAACGAATGATGCATGACAAAGACCAAGGCAACAGGTCACCTGAGCAATTTGGGTGACCTAAAAAATCATATCAGAATTGTGAATATGCACAGTATGACCATATCAAATACATAGTTTTCATGAATATTTATGAAGTGACATGATCATTTATTGATCAATCACAGTCATGATAAGATTTCAAAGATTTCAATATTTTAATAGTTTCACCCATAAGGTAGTGTTTGCTTACAATAACTAGTACTCATTGTAACGGGGACCGTTACAGATGTTCCCCACACGTTCCAAGTAAAAAGTGGTGTCAGTTGTTTCGGGATAAATGATTTGCACTATAAGAAACCATCCAATATCTAAATATATAGCTATTTTATAACGTTCACTCTATTTCATCAAAATTAGTTATCAATATTTAATAACTCACCAATCAAAATTCATGCATGCACATGTTGATGAGTAATATAAACATGTCAATATGTTAAAAGTCTAAATATACAACATCAACATCAACTTTAAAACATTTCAATGACAAATGAGAAACTAACAGCGAGTAGAAATTACAAGCACCTGAACCAATGCACATGAATACACATCCATGCAAGTGTATATCTGCACATCCAATGATCTTACAATTTAGGTTTCAGTAGTGTGTACGTCATCTCAATATCGTTGAATATACCATATATGCTACACTATCATCCTATATTGGTTTCATATTGATCCCATTAGTAGTTACTGAGAACACTCGAAAAAAAAAAAGTCCGAAGAAAGAAAAAATAATAACAATAAGAAACAGAGTAAAACCAATATGTTCCCAGACTTCGTTTGGGAAACATAATAACATACAAGCATGACTATGACGTAGTGTGAACAGAGAGATAGCTGTGGTTTCCTTAAGTAAAATTAGTTTGCCACTTTTGGGACATCTCAATTCGACTCTTTTTTGCACTTACCACAAAGTTTGTTCACAAAAGTAATACTTTTGAGGTGGAGGCATGCCATTGAAGGTTGAAGCTGCTGACAAGGTGTAGGCCCCCATGTCCCTGAAGAATAACCAGTGCCCTACACGAAGCTCTGGGAGAGGACAGTCCTCTAGGATACAATCTAAACCATCACAAGTTGGTCCCCAAATACTGCTGTTGTAACACTGCTCGGATTCATTTACCTATCAGTAATAAATCACAATAGTTTAATTTTATTGTAATAAGTAATTTGATTGGTTCACATAACTTTATCAGCATTCTTTATATTGTATAGTCCAGCAATATGGCATCCTAGGAATGATGTCATATAAAATTAATATTTTCTTTAGAATTATTCATCAAAAATGATATACTGAATTAAATTATAAGGAATGAAAGTCATTTTTGCCAATTTTAAGATATAAAGTAAGTTGGGACAGTTTATGCTATTTTATAAACTGCTTCACAGTTTATTATGCATAAACTGCCCCAACTTAACTATATAACATATAAAATAATCAAAAAAAATGTTTCCAATCCTTAAATAAATCTATATTTCAATGGAACAATTTTATCAAAAAGCAGATCTGCTTACATATAATGCTTATTATGTAACATTATCCATAATGTTATTCTTGACAATTCAACAATAAACTTGAAGAAATAATCAGATCACCAAAACATCATAAGAATGCATGAGTGAAGTTATTTGGTTGTTTCACTGACTTGTATCGACCATGGGGTGATTATCATCAGAACAATGATACTGAAAATAAATAATAAAAAATGTGGAAGGTTTGTACATATTGCAGATATGCTTAACAACATTAATACTTAATGTAATGAAATTACAGTCTGTGATTCATCAAATATTCCATTAAATTCCATAACCTGTCAGATTCCATGACCTTTCAGTGTTCTGTAACAGAGACCATGTAAAATAATCACATCCTTTAAAAATTAACATTGTTTAGCAAATCTGCAACAAGTACAAACTTTCAGCATTTTTTATTTGTTTACGGCAACATCAGTCACATTGTTTATTTCAATGGATGTATTTCATACATCATTCTGATGACGACTGCCCAATGATCAAAACTGGTTGACCAAATAAATTTATTCATGCATTCTCATGATGTGTTGGTGATTTGTTCCTTTCTTTATACCCTATTGAATACCACATTGTATCCACTCATGAGAATCTTTCACAATTTTAACCAGAAGATGTTGGTTTCCAGTTTTGATTTTGTTTGAATTCAACAATGTATCATGCATGTATTCATCATATCAGGTGTATATCATTCTGTTTATCATAACATTGCATTATTGAAACAGAATCAGATAGTAATATTCTACATGGTTGATACCCTTGAAGAAATATACTGATCTCTAAATATTTTCTCCTACTTGAGTGCTAATGATTGACATGGTCTGCTTTTCATTAGTGTTTATTTACAATATGCTTGGTCATATATTCTGTATATGTTTTCATTAAAATAATCTGATAGCATATCTATCCACCAATTTAAAATCAATATAAAAACACATGCACAAAATAGTAAATACACATATATGTATGCAAAAATTAATGCAAAACATTTTAAGTTCATTTTCTGAGCATAAATTCATGTAGATAATTTTGTACTACATAATTCTGTAAAGATAAAAAAAATGCATGCCTATAATGCATCCCATCTAAATTTGCATGCATTGTGAAGATCACTTATCAGGTTTTGTGAGTATAAATAAAATAGATTAACAGGTTTTTGTGTATCATTAAAACAGAATTTAAGGTTTTGTGAGTATCATTAAAAAAGATTATCAGGTTTTTTGTGGATCATTAAAACAGATTATCAAGTTCTGTGTGTATCATTAAAACAGATTATCAAGTTTTGTGCATATCATTAAAACAGAATATAAGGTTTTGCATGTATCATTAAAATAGATTATCAAATTTTGTGAGTATCATTAAAACAGATTATCATGTTTTAGTGTGTATTGTATTTTGCATTAATCCTATCCTTTCATTCATTTATCCTATCAAATCATATGTGTGTCCTATCATACTGTGGATCATGTCAAGAATACTTGGATACCAGAACATTACTGGTAAATAGACAATTACAACTTTCATTTCTAAAGCATTTGTTCAGCATTTTCTACACATTTGGTTTATAGAGGTTCACAATGTCCTTAATAGTAGTAAGATCCTTCATAAAGTAATACTATATTAAGTATTAGGGCTGTTCGATATGTAATATGTATTGTACCACAGCGCAATAACGCTCAACACGATTTCGTGGATGATGATACTCTTGAATAGCTCTATTCAATACCTCTCCAATGGTATAAATACGAGCCTTCAGCTTCACATAGTTTTAAACTTATAGTCATTTCAATACAGCCAGTCGTTGACCACTGACGTAAAATTGGTTGGGAAATGGGTTGAGAATATTGAAGTTTATATAAAAGTTCAAACAAAACTTGGGTTATTCAGAAATGCATATTTTTACTGAATTGGGGGAAGTTTTTGGGTCTGATATGGTATCTTATGAAACAGTTCGTAGGTGGAGAAAGAAATTTCTGACTGGCAGAGAGTCTGTCAAAGATGCAGCAAAATCTGGCCGACCTGTGACTGTAACAGGCAAGGCAAATGTCTCAAAAGTCAGGGAAATAATTGAAAGTAATGGCAGGTACATGATAAGTGATACTGTCAAAGCTGTTGGCATATCATTATCGTGGGTGCATTTCATTATGAAGCATATTTTGAAAGTACAAAAGATTTCTGCCAGATGGATACCACATATACTGACAGATGACCAAAAATGCATCCGAGTACAAACTGCTAAGCAATTGCTCAAAATGTGTCCCAAATTCAATCAAAGACAATTTGCAAACATTGTTCCTGGTGACAAAACATGGGTTCACTATTTTGAACCAGTTAGAAAAATTGGAAACAAAATATGGCTAACTAAACACGGTAAAAGGCTTGTAGTTGCCAAAAGAACCATAAGCACAAAGAAGATTCTTTATTGCATATTCTTCTCATGTGATGGTATAACCATACAAATTCCAGTGCCAAAGGGCTAAAATGTTACAGGTCGGTATTACCGAGATGTTATACCGAAAAGCTCAAGAAGTATTATCATAAATGACACCATGTGTTGGGATTTAGGCATGTTTGTTTAATTCATGATAATGCTCCATCACATACATCTCAACTTGTGAAGCAATTTTTGAAGTCAGAGAAGGTTACCATCTTGCCACACCCACCATACTCTCCAGATCTAGCCCCATATGACTTTTTGCTGTTCCAAACTTAAAAAGTTCTTATCTGGTCATCGTTACAAGTCCCGACAAGCCCTTGGCTCAGCCATCAGTCAGTGCCTCAGAGGTCTACCTAAGTCAGTGTACTGTGATGCATTTCAATGGATTCTGAGATTGAAATGATGTATTTCAAACCATGGAGAATACTTTGAAGGGATGTAATATTCATTTCACTAATTGAGTCAAATGCTTTTGAGATATCATACAATACACATTACATTTCGAACAATCCTCATATGAAGTGTAAATGGAAGTACAAGTCTGGGTATTATCATTGAAAGTTGTTTGTAGAGAAAGATAATCATTTCTAACAGTTGTTACTACCTGAAGAGTGCTGACTTCCACCTTAGCATGGTCAAACAGTAGGCAATTGAAAGAGCCATAGACTCCATCATTTACATAGTACATCATGACAGGTCCTTGAGTGTCCATGGTGGCATCATCATCTATAAAAGTCATGTGAATGTCACTAACTATTCCACATTATCAGTTTATATTAACATTTCATTAATCATTTGTATTCCTCGTGATGAATTTGCATCTCAAGAGAATGACATAATGATGAACTCTAACTTTAATGTGTACATTTACATTTTATACCAAAATATGGTAAATTCAGATCTTTACAAGATCTCTGTTTTTTTGTGCTTAATTTTCAGGACAATACTATTTCATAACTCATTACTTATCTTCTGCCAATTTTAAATATCTCACCAATGGTCTTTTCATTAGTCACCACTCTCTTGGCAATAATGTTGACAGTGAGAGTGAAAGCAGAAGCTACAAAGTATCTCCCAGGTTCAGCAATGATCTCCACTCCAGAAGAAACTGGGAAGTGCTGATCTAAGGCCTCATTGATAACACTGGCAATCTGTAAGTAATAATTGTAACAAGATGCTGTTACAAAAGTCTCCCAAATGAATTCCTACCCCAAAAAGAAAATTGCTTTAAGTCTACTTTCTGCAAAATAAACAAACTGTGCATTGTTTTCAGACTAACACCCCTCTTGCAAAACTTTGAAAGTTAATTCCCCCAAGATCCCTTATAATGAAAGGAAACCCTTTCAGTGCAAATGTAAAATGTATAAGAAAGAAAAAAAAAACAAGCTTGATGTGAGCTATTAGTTTATGGAGACATCATATTTATATATTAAACCAGCTGGAAAATTACAATTTCTAAACACCTATTATGAAAATTGCACCCCTTTAAAAGCTTTTAAAAGATGACACATTTACCTAAGTGGATATTTCATAATGTGAGTGCATCCACTAGAACATGTAAAATCCAAGAAATTCTTTTCAAAACATTTTCAGAAATTGCTGAAAAAATTTGGGAAGGAGTTTTCCTATACATTGAAGTTTTATTCAAAAATTTGATGCACTTTTGGGTAGCCACTTTCAATTTCAAGTTCACTATTTTCAACTACCATTTCATACCAAAGTTTGTTGAGATTGGACAACATTGAAAAATTAACATGTTTTAAGTTGCCATTTTGAAAATATTTATGCCATTTTGATCTGATATTTAGAATTTATCATTTTAAGCACCATTTCATCTACATGTAAAATTCAATGATGCATACTGCACTGAATGGAATTGGTGAAGATTGTTGGCCTGGAAATCCTCCTCCAATGTCAAGCAAGGTCATATTGAATCCCATGGCAAGGGCAAGGTCAAAGACAGTACGTGCCTGTTGTATGGCAACAGCAAAAGCTTCTGCTTCCTCACATCCACTGCCTACATGGAAACTGAAACACCATATTTTAATGTATGAAACTGTCAATAGTAGCAAGTGCAGCTCACAAAGAGGGTTCCAATGGTAATATTTGTGCAAGAGAGCATTAGTTCAAAATCGAAAGCTTGGGCAACATGGTCTACCCTCATTTTCTTTCATTTATGCAAGATGTCACTGTAACACTCATACCTAAATTTTTCCATTGACTAACGTTCAAGAATTTAGAATTTAGGCTTTTCCAACATGCAGATAACATGGAATTACACCCTATTCAATATATTTAAATATTCTGGTGACTTCAAGCTGCTACAAACTGTGATGTTAAAACATGAAACATTTCAGTTATCAACTTATTGTAACTTTCTAATTGCAGTGTAAAAATATAAGCAATATGAGAAATGAAGTACCAAATGTTTTATAATTTAATAATAAATAAGTATTGACTATATGTGTGACTGCAAGGTCAGTACTTTCCTTTCAATCATGCACGAGACAAAAAAATGTAAATGTTCATGATGTCAATTTAAAAAATTCCATTCAGTTTCAAGTAGATTACTTTCATTCAATGAAAAAACCTAAACTATTCAATTATTCGTACTAAAAAAAGACAACATAACCATAATCATAACTAATTCCTGAATTTTATTCAGTTCACAGTTAGTTAGAGATCGATATTGTTTGACACCTCATATATTTTGTTGTTGGTAATAGTGACACTAATTAAGACTTCACAATGAACAGTTATACTGTTTACATCAAATGTGTTATATTTTCCTTGTTAAGTGAATAGGCAGATCTAACATTTAATGTCATGTTGCAAGATGTTTCGTACAAATCCAGATAACTTTAGAATTTCTGATTCTACAGGTCTGTTTTGGATAAAAGTATACACTGGCTGTGCTTGTCCCAATGGTAGCACTGTACACAAATTAACAAATGCATTGAAAAATCAATAGAAATATACACAAGTTGATTTCATACTTTTCCTCAGTTGGTTATTTTACATGAATTCTACAATACTGTCCTATGAATGAGACAAAACTGCAATTACCTGATTCCCATGACATTGAGCTCCAGGTTGCGAGCCACCTCCAGCAGAGTCCAGGCTTTGTTTGGATGACATCCATATTTGTTCCCTAGCTCACACTGAACCTTGAAGTTGGACGGAGGAAGAATTCGTAGAACCAGTCTAAAGGACACAAAGAGGAAAGTCTTGATAGAAATTAAATTTTAACCTCTAGCCCCATAAAACCTAACACTGATCCCATGCACAAATTCATATATATCTTCTGTAAAAATCAAATGCATTACCATCTGTTCTCTAACATTTTACTAATTCATAATTGTTCCTTTAATTATGGTGTCACAAAAAAGGTTAGGTTTAGCTGCATAGGTTATCTTTAAACTTGCCTAGCTTCTGGGAACAAGGCCTTGACTTTATGGAGCTCATCCTCATTGTCAAAAGTCATCATGTCCACATGCTTCTTGGCAGCATACTTGATATATGAATTCTGCTTGCATGGATTGGCATAGATGATTCTGGAGGGATCAACTCCCAAATCCAGAACTTTCATAATTTCAGCCTGTACAGATTCCAAAAAAAAATATTCCACCGATACACATAAATTATTCAATTTAAAATCATATGCACATGTAATATTACATTGTAAGGTATTAGTCCAAGGATGAAAATTAGCTGAAATTGGGCACCAAAATCTAACATCTTACGTGCCCACCCTATAAACAATTAACCCACATCCAAATTGACTTTTTTTGGTTTGTTTGTTGTTGTTTTTTATTTCACATTACATCCATGAATACATAAATTAACTTGTTCTGTAAAATAATATACATGTAATATCCCATAGATACCAACTTATGCTTTGAACTAACCAGTGTACAATAATTATTTTTATAATGAAATTTTGGGCTGTAGGCTCCTCTCATCTTTCTTATACACTTGTTTCATGATTCTGTATACAAAACTGCATTTAAAAGAAATGTCTTAGTTCAGAAATGTTGTTGAAATCTATCTTTAAAAGCTTATCTGTTTGTCCAAAATTATAATTGTGGTAAAGAATTCACTACCCAAACAATAAATATTTCTATTAAACACTGTCATATTTTGCACCATGTTGAATACAGAAGGTGATGGCCACAATTGTCACATGCATAATAGCCTAGTCCTAGTTAACAGCAGTATCTGATTTACTGCAACTAAATAAAACTCTGAACTAAGACAAGAAAAATTACAATCAGAATTTTACGGTCACCAGATAGGCAATCAGAATCAGATTTTTAGGGGCTCACAGAGACTTTTCAGTCGCACTGGCAAGTCACACAGGTGAGTTGCCAAGTGCTTATTTGCATCCCTGTTGTCATATTTTGGTCAAGACAAAACTTTAAAACAGCACAATTAAATAATAATTTCAAATTATTAATAACTGACCTTGCTTGCACAGTCAAAATTGGTTCCCATATCTGCCAACAGCTTCAGAACAGCATAGTCATCATTGCACTTCACAGCTAAAATTACGCACTAAATCTAATCATTCAATACAAAACATAAAATGTTTCAATTCCATCAACAACCACATAATGATACAAGAGGCCCATGAACCACATTGCTCACATGAATCACGTTGGCCCTGTTATTGTTCAGCTGTTGTGATTTTAAAAAAAAATTAAATCTTTGTTCCCATGAAAAATTGACCTCATATTTTGGCCCCAACTTGGCCTCAAAGGGTCACAACATAATCAAACTTAATTATACAACATGGGGATGCCTCAGTACCGATATAACAAACATGACCTTAATGTTCCAGAAGTCAAAGTCAAAGAGCATGGTATGAAATTTAAGGTCTTACCATAAGAAATTTGTATATAAAATGTTAAACCTCTACCTTCAATAATTCAAGATATTAAATAGATTAGTTTTTCTTGAAAGTAAAAAGAAGTCTAACTTCAAGGCCTAAGTCACAATTTTAAAAAGTTTGGTGCCATAAAAAGGTCTTGTCACAAGGAATGCACTTGCAAAATATGAGAGTCCTATCAATCACCAATTAAATGTTCAAGTTTCAGATAGATAGACAAAAACAATATGCCCATCACACCTAAACTTTAGTTACAGGGGCATATAAAATTTTAATCCACAAAACTTAGGAATGTTTGCATTTTATTTGATTTAGTGTGAACCTGCTAATCTTGAAAAGAATTTGTTTTCCTTAATTTCCTGTATATTCCCATGTAAAACTTTGATCTCATATTATGGCTCCAGGGGCCCCTGAATTGAACTAACTTGAATTTGCATAAACTGAAGATGTTTGCATATTAATACAACTAAGCTGTTCTTGAGAAGACAATATTAAAAGATGTTTTCCTATATATTCCTATATAAAACTCTGGTCCCCAATTGTGGCCCCATCCTACCCCTAGGGGGTCATGATTTATAAAACAACTTATATCTGCACTGTCTGGGAATGCCTGCATATTAATATGAGTATCCATAGCACTGCTGTTACTGAGAAGATTTTGAAAGATTTTATTTATATATTCCCACATAAAACTCTTGACACCTTACTGTGACAAACTTGAGTCTGAACTACCTGGGGATATTTGCATATTTCATAATTAATCATGGCCCTGTTGTTCTTAAGGAGATGAACTATATCATCATAATTGCTGACCTCTTTTTAAAACATGAATGAAAACATAAATATCAGCAATATTTGTCTATTTTGTTTTGAATGTTGATCTTTAGATCACAAGTTTGACTTCAGCAGGGGTATCAATTTTTTTTCTTGAGACTACTTTTACTATGACTGCATTTTTTGTCTAAATAAAGTAAATTTAAAAGTTTTCAGTTTCAGAACATTGTTCCACATATCTGCCACTTTCCATTCATATAAAATTTCTCTAGTGTATATCAAATTTCTCTAGTGTAGTATTCCTCCTAAGGAATATTTTTGAAAGATTTTTTCCTCTATATCCCCATGTAAAATCTTGATTCCTTATTGTAGCCCCACCCTATCCTCAGGGGCCACAATTTGAACAAACTTGAATCTACACTATGTCAAGAAGCTTTCATGAAAATTTCAACTTTTCTGATGTAATTGTTCTTTGCAAGATTTTTAAATGACCCCACCCTATTTTTGCCTTTTCATGATTATCTCTCCTTTGGAGGGAGCATGGCCCTTCATTTGTAAAAACTTTAATCGCCTTTACCCAAGAATGATTTATGCCAAATTTGATTGAAATTGGTTCTGTGGTTCTTGAGAAGATTTTTAAATGATCCCACACTATTTTTGCCTTTTCCCTTTAGAGGGAGCATGGTCCTTCAAATGAACAAATTTTAATCCCCTTTATTCAAGGATGCTTTGTGCCAAATTGACTGAAATTAGTTCTGTGGATCTTGAGAAGATTTTTAAAAAATATGACTCATTCATCTTATTGCATCTCATTCCCTTGACCGATGATCACAGGGGAGATATGATGGAAGACATGTAAGGCAAGGAATGCCAACCAGGTCTGTCTTCTGCCATTCTGATCAGAATGGGGCTCTTTATTCAGGTCCACCCTTATGCTGTCCATTCAGCTCTTCAAGTCATCTGCATCTGCAACAACCTTCCAAGATCCCTTGTAGAACTGTCTTGGGTAAGATGTGAGGAGTGAACAAGTTTGGCTAAAATTAGCCCTGCAGTTCTGGAGAAGACTAAAATGTTAAAAGTTCACAGATGGACAGACAGATAACAGACAAAATGTGATCATAAAAGCTCACTTTGAGCTTTCAGAAAGCCGCAAAAACTTATATCAAATGCATTAAGAATTCTAATACAGGTGAAGTTCCAGGGTGATGGTATGAAATATTTTTTTACCATAATAGGACATGACAGTATGAAATATTTTTTTACCATAAAAAGGCATGACCCTTGGCAGTGTCTGCTTCCAAACTTCATACTTAGTGACAATGTCCCCGAGGTTACCTATAAAGAATGCATCTTCCTTTTGCTGAAAATAAACAAAGGATTCAATACAAATGCATATCTGTTATCTCTAAAAATAATTTGGCTTGAAAACTGAAAATACGATTGAAACATATACTTTATATTCAACATACTAGTACCATCAATTTCATTAATTCACAATATTACCTAACCTACACATTGTAATCAGTCATTTTCAAGTGTTTACTTAGGTGTTTATTTTCCTGATTTCGCATATCACTACAGTCAAACTGTTTACCAGCCACAGAAAGAACTGTTACATGATTACATTGTAAGCATTCCAGTGATTGAACATCAAGATGTTGACTAAACACCAGTTTCACTTCTTGAAACTAACATCATCCAAGGAAACATATTTGTTGAATGATTTACAAAATCTGCTTCCAACCCCCCCCCCCCCCCCCAACCAATATACAATATGCCAATTAACACCTAAAACAGCACATGTCCCAGTGTATTGATTTCCAAATTCTACAGTCCATACATCATTAGCAGTGATATCTAGCCCACTAGTAGGCATAAATTTCATTTCTGTTTGTAAAAGTATGAACATATTACTTTTTGATATTTTTTTTCATTTTTAAAATGTATTTCCATTTTACCACTATATGAAATATGTTCAAAATGATGTTGATATTGTTACAAAACTAAATAAAAAGAAGTACTAATTATTCACAAGTTTTTGTTATTAATGAATTAAGAATTACATAATAGGTTAGGTAATAAAACATTTATTGCATGGATTCTTGGGTCCCAATCAACTGTTGTCCTAAAGTATGGGAGACAATCTGGAAAAACTGTTGCCAAAGGCAATGGGCAACAATATTCCAAGGTCTACCCTCCTACCTTGGAACAACAGTTGATGAAATAGAGCAAATTTTAAAAGATTTAAATTCAAAACATTGGTGCATTTCCTCCACTGTACTGGTCCTTCTATAAGAACATACAAGTGTCCCAATACTGTGTTCATGCCCTCCCACTAAACCATGGCTAGATGTTTTAAAAAATCTATCCCATCATAAACCTCACACTAAATGAAGTATAATGTTAATCTAACTTTACAAAATGTGTAAGAGAATACAAGTTAGATTTACCTCTTGGTCGTGGAAGTTAACTTTCTCCTTTACAAGGTTCTTGATGGTTTGTTCATAGTTGATTATTTGAACAGTAGAGTTGTTTCCAATGTATTTCTTCATTTTGATTATCAAAAGTTATACAAACAATCTAAAATGGAAAGGATTTCTCTTCTGTACATTTCTTACAGCCTCTCTTTTATTTTAAACACATCATAAGTATGTCAGTTCTAAATGCATGTATGATATTCAATAAATTAGATTAAACTCTGTCAAAGAATGTTGCCTGTTAATGGTGGTGTGGTGGATCAGGAAAAAGACAAAGAGATCTATGTAACAAGTGATGATTGGTGTATTAAATAATGCTGGTGGTTTGTGTTATTGGTGGCTAATGTGCTCTATAACTGTCAACCTGTTAAGTTTTTCAAATTATAACAACCAACATATGAGGGAATTCAAGTCCCACTGAAGTGAGCAGCATATACTTCTTTTGGTAGTTAGGCCAAAAGTAAAGTACATTTACATGGCCAGACCAGAATTGACTAGCTAGTGTACAGATAAAAAGGAATTTGCCAAAAGTCAAAGAAATTAACTTCTTAAACTTATTTTATCTATATATCTACTAATCTATTTCATACCCACCATTTTGAAAACAGTATATTAAAAGTTTTTTATACCCAACCAACTTTTTAAAAGAAACCTAGCATCCCTTGAACATTTTATTTGAAATCTGAAAGCAAAGAATCTTATAAAAGATTCAAACTGGACCATATTTGATCTTGATTTTTTTTTTTTAAAATCACTCAAAATTAATAACTTTAACTTTTCAATGATATTCTAAGAGTCCATCATGATTAAAGATACACAATTATGACCTAATTTTCACTATAGTTCGTGAATGGTTATATCACAAAGTAATCATTGATAAACCAACTCATAAACTTTTCATTTAAAATAGACAAAAATGTTCTATATTTTTCAACATTTGTATGAAGTGCAACCCGCAATCTCATTTTTACGCATGTTGATTTATAAAACTATGTTATAGGAATTTAGTTTCTTGATAAGTAACATACATCAATTATTTACAATTAGTGTGCACTTTATATCCAATATCAACATAAAACCAAACTGCATGCTCTGTTCTTCTATAAACTCTATTGTACAAATGCTTTATAGCTAATAAAATGTTGATGATCAGTTGCTTTCATTTATAACAACTATAGATATAACAAAGTGCCATATATAATGCAAGAATTTCTGCTGTTTCTTTGTAAAGGGGTTGGAATTTCTACCTCCAAAATTAACTAGATGATATAGCCGTACAATGGACACAATGTTTAGTACTAGTATATAATGTAATGGATAATGAAGAGAACAATAAAAAAACTTCATGATTTTCTTATCATATTACAGCATACATGTTTAACAGTCCTTGGTAAATACTTAATACATGCACATGTATATTCATTCTTTTTGTTGCAATCTTGCTAACTTTTGAAATCTTGGATGGATCAAGCTGCATGTAGAGCAAACTAATTCATGGTAAACCTTGACAGCAAGACCAAGAACACTGAAGGCAATAATAAAACAAAATCTGCCGAAATTATAAACATCAGCAAATATACCAACATCAATGCTGAAAATTAACTGATGATAATACATTTATCACCCACAGAGTTTATTGTCAAAGTGTACTTCCTAAAATATCATCAAAATATTATATCTGAATTTTGAAATATATACACAAATGTTCATATATTAAATGCAAAAGAAAATTCAACTGTATCTATTTATATATCTGAACTTCACATCGGACTCAATTCAAAAAGATGACATGCTTTTGCATGAAGCAAACCTACTTCTTACCATGAAAACCAATACACTAAAACTTTCGGTTTTTGTTACCAATTAACCCTACACCTACAAACCTCAGAAATTTTTATTTGAAAGGGCATCTTAAAAGTATTTGTTTGATAATTTATAAAAAACATTTTGATAATCATTTCTTGCTTACAACTGTGCAAATCAGTTATTTTCAGGTCCAAATTACCACAGAATATCAACAATTACATAAATGTTATCAAGATTCACATGTTTATCATGGTAAAATGGGGTGTACAAAATTAAAAGAAATTAAAATCATATGCAGTGTATCTGAGAAGTGATCATAAAGTCTGAATCGTACAAGGGTTGAGAACATACACTGCATAAATTTACAATATGTGGTACAAGTTTCTTGTTCAATTACATAGTTCTTGTACATTTACATAGTTCCTAAAAAGGTCAAAATTCTACATGACAACTGTCCTGTAAATATGACCTGATGAGAAACAAATTCATCACAGATTTCAAATAATTTCTGACAGGCTTGTAAATATCACCAAAAAAAAAGAAATTATATCATGTTTAAACTTTCATTTGTATTTCATGCAAAGCTATTTTTCAATTTCTTAAACAACTTTTTCAATTAATATATCATGCTGTCCTAGGTTTGTTAGCTATCTCTTTATCATTTGTCATATCCATTTCTGCAGTTCCAGACTGCTGTGGTTAAAGTTCCACCGAGGCATTGATTAAATTCAATCGCCCACATGTTTCTACAAATGATAGCACAACAATAATTTTACTTCGAAGTTCATGTCAAAACATGACTGAGATAAAATAATCCCAGAATTTCTCTTTTGGATAAAGGCTGACATTTTTCTGAGATGAATAAATGTGTGTCAGCTTTTGGAATATTCCTGATTTCAAATTTTAAAAATGTGCTGAATCTTTGACAAATTGTCCTGCTGTATTTAAGGAAGGGGTTGTTAGGCTGGAATCGGAATTTCATGCACCTGCTTTAGTTTGAAGTAAACAAACTTGTGTGATTTGGTGGATAGCTATGTACGTACGTATGTACGTGTGTGTGTGTTTCAGGAAAAACTGTTTTACAAGTTGTGAACAAGAATTTTTCCTGAAGTTCATTTTGAAAGAGTAGAATGCACCTTTTCCTAATTATAAAAGTAATTATTTAAATCTATGCCACATTTATACATACAAAAGCATTGTATAAAGTACCAACATTGAAGTTCATATACATAGAAACTGAAACATCTAAGAGAAAGAAAAGAGAAAAAGGAAAAGAAAAAGTACACATTAGTATGGTGAAATAAATAATAACCAGGTAGTATTTACAAAAAATGTCAGGTAGATGTAAATATAGCTATGACTAATGTAACTCAATATCAAAGTAAAATGTACTTGATGTTGCATAAGTTTAGTAAGAATATAGCAGAATTTAATACTGGAATGCAACCTAGTCGATGTTACAGGAACTAGAAGTAAAATAATATCAACAATTGGCACACTCAAAACCACAATATGTCTATGTTTGTCGTACTACCTGCTGCAATTTTTTTAACCTTTCAAGTGCCGGGGTCATTCATGTTGGGAAAAACAAGGATATTTGGTTGAAATTGGGAAAACATTTATGACTCTTTCAAAATTAATTGATTTATCTACTAATTTAAGCAAACTTCAATTCTTTGTTTTTCATGGTAAAGAAAATTTCATTATTTTTGTGTCCAAGAGAAAACAACAAAATTCAAAAAATTTTTAATATCAGAAATTTTTTTACTTTAATGTTAGAAATCTGTGTTTCTGTTATTTGTCATCCATTTATAGATAACATTTGCCAATCCCTAATTGTCACCATTGTATCCCTTGTGAGTAGATGTACCCACACTTTGGCATGTTAATATATATATATATATATATATATATATATATATATATATATATATATATATATATATGTATGTATATATATATATTTACATTTTCAGCAGTGAAATACTGAAATTTATCCTTTTAATAAAATTGATATTTTCACGGTTGTTATTTTAACAGCGAAAATAACAAGTGTTATTTTCACTGTGAAAATAACAACTGCAACTGTCATAAAATTCATCCGTGATAAATGCGACAACCTTATTTTATGTAACAAAAAATACTTTACTGTGTTTATACTTGAATATTAAAATAAAATTTAATCAAAGTTGTTTTATTATTCATATGTATTTATTTCTACAACAAACTTAAACTTATCATCAAATAATGACTTGTTTTTCAATTTTTGAATAGATGTTCATGGTGACACACTTCCTTTTGCAAATGACATACAAATGAAATTTGTATCATAACAAAGCAAGTTAGGATTGCAGATAAGCAACATTGTTTACACTTGGTATGCATAATATACATTGTTTAAGTGTTCTTCAACAATGAAAATATCATATTCACTACAAATTTTTTTTAATTTTCTCCCCAATCAAATTAAACATGTCTACAGTATTTTCATTTTCTTAACATTCTCCGAAGAAAATCTTTTGGAGGTTCTATTAAAAGACTTTTTGTCACTGTCATGACCATGCTCAACTGACTCAATTCAGACCCAGCCTCTTGTTGATTGTCCAATTGTTCACTCATCTAGGAATATGAATTCCTCACTTGAAAATATATCTTAGTTTTGAAATAAGAAAATATAGGCATCCTCTAATACAGTGGTCTCCGTTTAATATGATGGTTTATTTTCCAAGTTATTTCATCGCATTATGCGGAGCATCGTAACAAACAACTTAATTCAAGAGCACATTAAACTGAAAGTAATGTGTTTGTTTTCTCTTGTAGTGATGCATATTCATTTCAGTTGAAATTCTAGATGTACAGAATTACAGTTTGCAGGTTTGAATTCATGAAAATAAAATGTTTAATATTTGTTTTTTGCTTTTTAAGATTATTCATTTTCAGTTATATTTTACATATCAATTATCTATTCTCTGTCATCCTTGGTTCCTACCCACCATATCTGTTTACTATAAAGTACTTCCAGATTGACTTATATCTAATCTGTAAAATATTCTTGTAGCGTAGTATACATGTGATAATTTTTGCCCACAAATCTGTACAATGCCTTTAAATAAGCATGATTTTGAGTGAAAAAAATGTACACAAGTTTGCAAAATGTGGTTAAAAAATCTGTACAGAATATCAATCATAAAACGGTTTTATACATCTATAAAAGTGTAATGCTGAGAAATATTTTTTAATTGATTTCATAATTTGATAGTTGTTCAGACCTATAAATATTTCAACATTTCTAATTTTCTTGTAACTTTTATTGTATCTGTGATTAGTAAAGATTAGGGAGATCACATCTGGTGACACAATCAACTTACAATTAAAGTGATCATAGAGTTTTCAATTATTTCAACATAACATATGAAAAATAAGATTTAAAAACCTTTTCAAAATAATAAAAGATGTTTTCAGGGAAATTGGCCCATTTATCTTCATAATTACCATATTGATATACAGCTTACAGTAACAAAATATCTTATTAGTTTGTTTACCTTTAATTCATCTGAAATGAAATCAAATGTGAATTTGGCTTGGTTTCTTCTTAAACAAAACACCTGTTTGACCTATTTCTGACCACAGTGTAGACCACTTTTGTCAATGATCAGCCACACATATCAAAGTTAAATTGACATGTTATGCAATCCAAACAATGGACTGTTAGTAGAGTGAATCACAAGAATTCATACATAAATATAGTACTTTTTTCTCTTATTCAGTATCAATTTAGGTGTACAGACGTGACGGCATGAAGAGAGTTAAAAAACTGGTAACATTTCTTTTGTACAAACATCACACGTATGCACGTACACATTAAACACACATACTCATATAAAATTTATTTGAGAAGTCATTGTTTACATTTCAAGTGGTCAGTGATGTGAATTTTTTTTGGAAATTTCCATGCTTGTATGCGTTTTTAATTTGTACAGAAGATTCTACTTTAATTGCATTCATATACATGTAAAATCAATCTTCTCCTAAAACAAACTAACTAGATAGATATCACAGTTAAATCATTACTTCCCTTGACCAAGATAATGAGGGTTGTCATAGAGACTTGTATAGGTCCAGGTGACCAGTGCCTGGTGCATTGGAGCATTACTAACCCCAGTGTAGCCAACTTCAAAGGAATTTCAAAGTGCTGAAGGCTATCTAATGTACACAACAGGTAATGTTATGCTTCACACCTTCACTAAAAATAGTAACATGGAAATGAAGATTGTGAAAAAATATTATTGACAGGATTTTGACATCCTAATATGCAGAGTTTGCATTTTGAAACATCATAATAACTAGACAAATTTACATTGACTTATTTAGAGAAGGTTTTGTGTTTTGAAAAAAACATTGTGAAACACCATAACATCGTATTAAACCACAATTGCATTAAACAGAGACCACCACCATTGTATCTAGCTTACAGACAATAAATATTTTTAGTTAGTTACTTATGGTAATATTATCTCATTGACAGATTTAAAGAATACTGATTCCAAGCTTAAATGCAATAAAATTACAAACAAGATAAATGTCTCAAAGTATCTCATGTGATGAGTTCTTAGCAAAAATCAAACAAAAAACTCGGTGGTTTGGTTTTTTTTTTCATCTTTCAGGAATTTTCAAATGTCACTTTGGATAAAACAACTGCTTCTCAGCATTGGAAATGGGGCCCAAAATTCAGTCCTGTTCAGACCCTTAAAATATACTAGACCTGTCAATGACATCAGATAAAATGTTTGGACAATGAATGTATTTAGTAATTCAATAAAATCAGGACTTAAAATCTGCTGGACATTTGGACTAAAATCTACATATTATGGTCATATTAAAACTTTATTGGCCATATTTAAACTTTTAAGGACCAGCACATTTCGGGAACTCTTAATTTAGAATATACCTGGCCAGAGGAAACACCTGCACTCAACCGATACTAGCTGGGATCCCACGGTGGTTCTGCGTTGAAGTCAAACTTCCGCGAAAGTCTGCAGAAGCCCTCGGGGAACTCGATGTAGAGCCTCAAGGATAAACCACCCTGAAAATGCCCAAAAACAAATACCTTAGGTACAAGAAGCAGTATATATTGGGTTATCTATAATTTATATTAATCATCAATGAATCAGATGTTCAATTATCGACTAACTATATGACTGTCCTACTTTCCCAATACCTTTTTCTATTTGCAAACACAGGTCAAATCTTTCAACAAAGTTGGCAAACATTGTTTTGGGTATTTAAAATCATGCAATATACTTGTTTGTCTCAGCAATTTGTTAAGATCAACATTCTCTAACTCCAATTTTAGGTCGTGCTAATTTTTTTTATCTACTGAAAATAAAATAATCAGTGACCAAATTCTCTGTGTTACATCTATACATAGGGATGACGACATTTTTAAATCACAAAGTTCAAGGTTGTCACCACGTGAAAATCACATGGTTTTTTTTTCTTTTTTCTTTTTTTTTATTTTGCAAGTAAATACGACTTTTGTAAAACAACAAATGCGGGTAAGTTTTGGGGGAAAAATATCAAAACTAATCCAATTTTACGAAACGATAAGGTGACGTTGTAACTCAAGACCTTGTTACTCTATGCCATGAAATATGAACTAAGTGAGTTCCAAACAAGGCATGGTGACGGACATTCAATAATATTCCCTTTCAACTCACCAATACAGAAACCTCGGGAACGCTAGTATCCTTCTTCTCTTTGGCCGGAATTTTGTCCGATTTATATGGACAAATATGATAATAAAATACCCCCTGTATAACAAATATATCCCCCTGAATATTAAAAGATCACTTGTTCAATGCTCATCCACAGCGGAAGTTTAGTAAAAGAGAGAAACAAGGCGTAATGACGTGTAAACCCGGATAAATAATCTACAATCGGCTTTTCCGTCTTAAGCTAGATTTGATTTTTTCGATTTGACTGAGTGCAGTTGTTGTTGGGTTCCTCATGAATCTTCCACCCATAGTATCCCCCCTGAAAATCGATCCACTCCGGGGGGTGGGGACAGTGGCGGATTTAAGGGGAGGGGCGCACCCGGTGTAACGAAGAATTTTGACCTGGTTGAAAATTGACCCGAAGTCTTTTTTTCAACGTTGAATATTGAGACCAAAGATGTTGAATTTAGGTCCTAGTCCGTTGAAAATTGAGTCGCGTCGTGGAATTTTTATCATAAACCGGTTTTAAATTCAACAACATAAAAACACATATTAATGAATTTATATATACAACTGTGACTTATGCAATTAAAAATTCACAGTTGGTTAATATTTATTATTCAAATTGACATGTTTATATATCTTCAATTTCGAATGGATAGTCTGCGCAAAACATTGACCATTTTAAACATGAAGGTCTTGAATTATCCGAAGAACCCTCAAAATATGCAATATAATTTATCTATAGCAATCTTTTCGCGTGTTTTCTGTGATATTTATATTTTAAAAATTATGCCTAAATTAGAATATTAGTCTATATGGTTACACGATATACTATTACAGGCCGCGGAAGAGCGCGGTTTGTCCTGATATATATGACTGCTTCATGTATAAAGATATAAGAAAGGAATGTTACCCTTTGAACATCTACAATTCAATTGATGCAGGCGCGGATCCAGGAATTTTATCCAAGGTGGGGGGGGGGGGGGGGTTAGGTAGTCGAACCTTTTCACAAAATTGATATATAAATCGTTATATTGTAATTTTTTTTATCTTTGCAAATTACGGGGGGGGGGGGGGGGGGGGGGCTGACCTTCCCCCCTCTAGATCCACGCATGTGATGATATATCAAAGGAAAACCATTGTAAAGTACTATGCAACCCTGTCTATGTAGTTCATACTAGAAAGTTATGTGAATTTTTGAATTGCGCAATAAAAGTTATGATTAATCGATTGATTGGTTATATATTTTTAACGTACCGCTCGAGAATTTTTCACTCATATGGAGATGTCCGCGCAATAATATGATTATACTAATGTTATATGCAATACTAACGTTGCATATATACAGTGTGACGTTATATATATATATATATATATATATATATATATATATACATACATATATATACTGACGGGCTTTAAACACGTTTTTTTTTTTTTATTATTTATTAAAACATTACATATAGGGTTTTTATTGCAAAATTTACCCACCATACATCGTATTGACTGTCGATTTACCTGTGTTGATTGTTTGCGCGTTGTGAGTAGCATCGCACGAAATTTTCAGAGCTTTTTTTTTCAAATACGTGAAAAGGTAATAGAGGAGTTTTTCGCGATAAAACAACTTTGTTGGTGAAAGCATAGACACCACTAACAGAAAAAAATTCAAAACCAAGATTATGCCGCGGTTAAGCAATGAAATGCGCAATCAGGCACTTGGTATGCTGCAAGCAGGCATTAGACAGCATGAGGTTGCAAGGCATTTTAATGTCCATCGTTGTACAGTTAGCCGGTTGTTGTCACGATTCCATCAGACAGGATCCCCAAATGATCGTCCAGGACCTGGTTAACCGTTAGTGACAACGCCACGGCAACAAGCGTTCATACGGCAACGTCATCTGCGCAATAGGTTTACGGCCGCTGCGACCACGGCGAGAGAAATCGTTGGACGTCTTGGAAGACCTTTTCATCCTAGAACCGTTTCCAGAATTTTAAGACGCCATGGGACCCGCTGCAGAAGGCCTTATAAGGGGCTGCAGCTTAAACCGCATTACCCACGGTACAGATTGCAATGGACAAGGCAGCATCTGACTCAACGTCAAAATTGGTCACATGTTGTGTACTCAGATGCGTTCAGATTTAACGTTAGCAACGCAGACGGCAGATGTCGAGTTCCCCGTCGTTTACATGAACGTTTTGCAGACAATTGTGTCCTCGAGCGCAACAGGTTTGGAGAGGGAGGCGTCATGCTCTGGGGTGTGATTAGCCACAATTTTCGGTCACAACTGGTCGTTTTAAATGGAACCCTCACTGCTAGGAGGTATGTGGGCGAAATTCTGCAGCGTATTTTAGCACCATTAATGCAGCAGCATAGGCAAGGAAATGGGTGAATTTTCCAACCGGACAATGCGCACGCAAATATCGCAAGACTGACACAGAATTGGGGATTTAAGTTACAATAAATATTAGCGTTTGGGTTGTATAATATCTAGATAGATAAATTGAGCGAATATGAAATTTAATAAACATCGTAATTGTCAATTTGTACTGCGTTTGTTTCGGGTTCAATTTATTTCATTTATCACTATTCGCTCATGAAATACAAAAAGGGCGTACAGTGTTTTGTGGATACAAGGTTATTTTTGCGGATTCACACAACAAGTAATATATTTAAGTGGTCTTGAGGTGATAAGGGGAGTCGAATCAAGACAGGTGAAAACTCGTAACATACAGACTCGTACTTATATGCCTTGTAAAGTCGTTTACCTTCTGCGTAAAATTGTCTCTACTAACTAATTTTGCTATCTAAAAGACATCTTAATTAAATTATGACTTCATAATTAACTCTTCATCCTGCAGTAATGCACAAAATGCATATCGTCGGTATGATCCATTCTAATAAAAATAAGAATTAAATCTTCATATCTTCTGCGGCCTGATACTTTGACGCTTGCGTCAAGTTGCTTTCTTATTTAGTTCAGAAATGCGTTTGCAATGTTTATATTTGCTGTAGGCTAACATCACTCGGTTTTTTGATTTTATCTATTTATTTTTATCCCTCCGTAAAATTGGTAATTTTATTAGTATTTGGGAAATGTTAGAGGTTTGAGACATGATGCATGTACATTTTCATGCATACTCAGTTATGTACAATGCTATGTATGTTACAGACAGGACCACAATGGTATAATTGTGCAATCCTGTATAAATAAAGGATATTGCTGTTAGTAAATATATCTATTTTGACAATCGTTTTTTTTTCTTTCTATAACTTAAAGTGATCTCTGTAGGACTTTCACTGCCTAGTTTACGAAACAGTCAAACAACGAACTCCGTGACACTTTCTTCTTTTGTTAAGTAGAAGATCATGGGGGGGGGGGGGGGTGGCGGACCCTCCCTTTTGGGATTTTCAGAAATTAAAATCTAAAGTACATGACGTAACACGGATCCCTTGTAAGTTTTTAAGATTATGCATATGCAGGACATCGGCTGGTGCTCCAGGAGTGTTCAATCCCCCCCCCCCCCCCCAACTCCATCTTCGCAAGCTAAGGGTTGTTCGGTCCACTCCACTCCCCACAAACCGAAAACCCCTGGCTTGCAAAGGTGCTTTTCCGTTATATGCGCAGGTGGTGCTTTTCCGTTATATGCTTCCCCCCTTCATGATATGGTGGTGCATTCTTTCATGATAAGGTGATGCTCTTTTATCATATGCTGTAGTTCTTTCATGATATGGTAGGGTTTTTTGTTTTTGTTTTTGTGATATATATATATATATATATATATATATATATATATATATATATATATATATATATCTGTGTGTGTGTGTGTGTGTGTTTCTTTTATGTTAAAGCAATATAAGCTGTCAAAATTGTTATTTTGGGGTCCTAAAATTTAATCGAAAATTTTGTAAACATCTACCTTCTAATACCTGATTTTATCGATTAAACTTTTGACATGTTGTATTTTTTGCATTAAATGCAAAAATGTTCGACAGTTGAAATGAAGTCTTCCCGTACCTTAATTTTCCCGACATTATTTCCGTATGCAATGACCTAAAGTTGAACTCATTCGGCAAAATCAAATGCGCAAGCGCAATATTTCCGGTAAGCACGAAAGATGTCTGACACGAAAGGTTCGAAGCGAGGGAGAAAGCCGGCTTTGGAATTTTGCGTAATGTTTCGAGCGATCCCTTAAAACTATCATAACTAAAAAACATACTATGATAACTTAAAAACATATAACATTGTTAACAGTGCCAAAATAATGATGGTAACTAGAATTTTATCTCACCTCGCCGTCCATATTTTAATGACCCGGATACAAACCGATCCACCCCGATCAGCATCAGAATCATTCGTGTCAACATCGGTTATCTTCGGGATTGTCGCCGACGATTAATCAGCTGCCATTGTTAGGTTCAAACGGAATGTCGAGGAATATATTTTTCATCACGTAAAGGTGTGTAAACGATGCATAAGAGAGGAAATTCGATGCAGTTCTTTTTTCCAATCATATCAACGTTCATTTAACCTCTTTTAATGCCACTATAAAAAATTGCAATTTTGGCAGCTTATATTGCTTTAAGATGGTGACATTATTTTATATGCTGTGGTTTTGTGGTTTATCATGATAAGATGGTGCTTTTTCATTTATGCTGGTGTTTATTCAAAAGATGGGGCTTTTTCAGTATATGCTGGTATTATTTCTTCGTTAGATGGTGAGTTTATAACGAATGGAGATTTTTCATATTGTGCTGTGGATATTTCATTATGATGAGGTGATCACTCGGAACTCCTCGTATATCCAAGAGGTATCCCATAGGCGATGATCAAAATTTTTAAAAAGGATTGATAAAATGCGATCAATGTATTCCAGCATTAACATTTATTTTCAAATAAAACTCGAAAGGCATGTTGGACATTTTAGATTTAAACTTGACAATCGCAGTCTGCAGTGGCGTAGCTGCCATTGACGCCAAAACGCCCGGGCGTACACATCAATTTGACAACAACAAAATTGATTTTTATTATGCATGATTTTATAGCTAGAGCAACTCATAAATGTAACCTAATAAGCCTCAAAACCATGAGCTCCCGGGGACTTCGCCCCCTGGGCCCCTCCAGGGCCGTGCCCTTGACCCACTGGGAACCTTAAGACGGCCCCTAGCCTATTCTGGATTGGTCACTGCGTACACTTCACTTCAAGGCTAGCTACGCCACTGGCAGTACTTATTAGTACAATGTCAATCTAGTGTGTTGGAATGAATGTGTAAATGTTGTTACGCAATGTATTATTCGTTAAACAGAAATGCGCAATCGAAACTTTTAAAGGTTGAAAGTAGAACACCCGTGCAAGCGCGGGAAATCACAATATGAATGCGTGTGTACACATATATTAGTACAATACATGTAACTGCAATACCCACTACCACTACCTGTCATTTGTCAATATGACAGTTCCATTTATGGAGCGCTAAATTAACATATACTCAAATAATTTTCGCGCATTAAGTAAATAATTGATATAATTAATTCAGTTGAAGAGAGCAACAGTTCAATTACTGCGCGCATCAACTGAATTAATGACTTCATCAATTCAATTGAAGAGAGCAATAATTAAATTATTACGCGCATTAATTGAAATTATGGGCGCATTAATTGAATTATTGCTCTCTTCAATTGAATTATAGCGTGCATCAATTCAATTGTTGATATCATCAATTAATTTAAATAGCAACAATTCAATTAAAGCGTGCATCAACTGAACAGAATAATTAATGCTATCATCAATTCATTCAATGCGCGCAATAACCCAGAATTTACGATATCATCAATTATTTGAAGAATACTTTAATTGAATTGGATATCTTCAAATAATTAAAGATATCAATTATTTGAATTTATGTTAATTTGGCGCTCCGTAAAGGATTAATATAAAACGGGAAAAATTGTGAAAAAAAAAACCATACGAATTAGCGATCAGAATGTAACAGATCTTGGTTCAATATCAAAGGAAAAGGGTAAAAATTTCACGACTCTGGGTAATTTTTTAACATTGAGAAATTATCATGGGTTATTTCTCTACAGGGTCAAAATTTCACGACTTTATGGTAATTTTTGAACACTGAGAAATGATCACGGGTTATTTCTCTACAGGGTCAAAATTTCATGTCTCTGGAGCCATTTTTAACGTTGAATTTCACATGCTATTTCCCGACACAAATAAGCACAAATGGTTGTGCCTAAAGATTTTTATTTAAACAATGGCATCTACATTAAAGTACATGGAATTATTTTAATTTTGCTTACATATGAATGATTAGTAAATCTAACACTTTAACAACTGCCTAAAACACGTCCACTAACATGAAGTTAAGACATCATTCAGTGATTTTATATGCACACTACGTTAAGCTTGACCCCTTTTTTTTTTATCTAACGGTAATGATTCCTCTGTATACATAAATGAATGTGTTTTCTGATTTCCAATCCATACTATTTTCCGTTCTGTTTTATGTCCCTCAGGTTTAGCAAAACCTGTCTATATCCACCGTTATACTTCTGTTCAAAGATAAAATTAACCTATAATTAACAGACTTGCCGCTTAAATACATCATCATTGTTTCTATTTATATTATCATTTTGGTTTTCCTGTTCCGCGGTTGTTTATTTGTTTTAGCAATAATCCACTGTACCTGGGACACCAACGGGTTGTGGGCCAATGATCAACGCAGATTTCTCATGATCAGACTATGGATCATTCTGACAAAGTTGTCAGCACCTTTTTTTTCCAGATCACAAGCATGACAATTAGGTGTTATTGTGGGAAACCTGTCTATACGAACAGACCTTATGACGCAGAACCAGGGGTTATCACTTAGGAGCTACACAAACGGACAATGATCCGACGCAAGTATTGAAGGCAAGATTGAATGGAGCCGTTAACACACAAAGCTTAAAACTTGGTGTTCATTATCATGGATGATTTGAGTGTTATGGTGCTAAAGGTTTACGATAAAAAAGAAACGGGTAAATTAAAAAAAAGTTTGGACTTGTTCACCACTTGCTGAGCGATTCATCAAGCTAGAGCAAGAATTATGGTTGTGGTCTTGTGCTGATTTATAACACCACTTATAAATTGCGCTGGAAACTCTGATGGAGGTGAACCACGATGAGAGGTTTTACCTCTGAGGATTACAAAGCACGTTTAGTAAATAAAATACATTCCAGTGCTCTTGAAATTGAAGATGAATTTACACACTCCTGCGATTAACAGATATCATCTTCTGTGGATTAAATTGAGAGTCGATGAACAGTTATCATCTTCTGTGGATGGGATTGAGAGTTAATGAACACTACAAGTGATCAGTATATTTTCAATATTGATTTAACCGAACCATTTGCACTCTTACATTTATCGACAGTCTTCAATAGCATTTTACTTGACGAACGTATTAGTAAGCACGTATTCTAGGGTCGGTACCCGTGCTCATGCCCAAGTATGATTTCGTCGGGGTGTCAGCCACCCAGCTCCCCTATATTCACGACAGCTTCCCCCCTGGATCTCGGATCAGCGCCGTAAAATACAGTACAATGAGGAGTGTCCAACGTCCAAAAAACAAGGTTTACAGGGCGCAACTAGAACCTAGCAAAGAAAACGTGGAGCTCCGACTTCCACAGTTACAGACACACAGACTGGGTGGAAGGAGGAAGATTGAAAAATCACTTCACGGCACAACAAATGTGGAAAGACAGAAAGCTTATTTCCGACTGAAGGGGATTCCACTTCATCAAGTGTACTCTTTGTATCGTGCTAAAACTGACCGCTTTGACAATAACCAGAAGACCCCAAAAGGACAAAAAAATTCAAGTATGTCTTTGACGAGTGTTTGGAAGGATTCAACGGATATACAAAATGATCTGACAAATCTGGATATGGCGGAGACGGTCTCCTCGAGAACTAGTGATTATAGTGAATATGGTACGTTTTCGCGCAGAAGTCGGTTGCAAGAAATGGACAGAGAGTCTCCTGTCCCAGGTTTGCTGCCGGGAAGGAAGTCAAGGGCCCGGAGAAGCCGCAAGTTAGGAAACATTGTATCTTCCAAACGTCTGCAGCAACTGCTGGACAGTGATGACCCATTAGATCCGGACGCCTTCTATCATCGATAGGACGGAATTTTTATGATCAACACTTTATTAAGCTACACAGATTATGTTTACGCGTCAGCACTCATCTTCAATAAATATCACTCAACGAGTATCTATGTGTATTTTTTATGGATTTCGTGGAGAATTTTTTTTTTCACCAGTACAAGAGGTAATTCTTTATTGCTGAATTTATTTACATATCTATCTTCATCAAAACGTTAACAAAGCCCACAGTTTGTTCCAATTTCAATAGACTGTCAACGGCCTGGCGCACCGAGAGATCGTCTAATAATGAAAAACGATAATAGTTTAGCAAACATCATTTATTCATTTTAAATGCGTGTCGTAGTTGTGCAATGCCCAGTTGTTTTGTTATTGCATTTAGTGCAAGAACATTTATTGTGAAAACTTTTCAAACTTAAGACACCCACACAATATACATATTATATCAGCTTTATAGAAATATGAGCCAGATAAAATCAAACTTGAAATCTGATTTTTAAAAAGTACCACGGTTTACAATATCATGCTGATGAAAATGAAAGAAATTCAGTCCTGGTGTGTGTAATATTTAATCAATGTGCATGCAACTAACCAGTCTGCATGGATTCCGCGGAGGGATATAAAGTAAAGGGATCTTAACAACTGATATCCATACTTTATCTACCAATGGTCTTGACTTTCTGCAATTGGCCTCAGGTACAGTTCAAGATATGTGTCAGACATGCGAT
The DNA here is from genome assembly GCA_024699665.1 of Ostrea denselamellosa. Taxonomy (NCBI): domain Eukaryota; kingdom Metazoa; phylum Mollusca; class Bivalvia; order Ostreida; family Ostreidae; genus Ostrea; species Ostrea denselamellosa. Next base: position 12,189,464 of record JAMZEH010000073.1, on the reverse strand, counting down.
TCCATGAAAATATAATCAAGTTATATCATAAATGTAAAACCTTGTCGGCTAAACTACTAACCCAAGAGTCCTCTGACTCCCATCGCCGCGTTTATATTATGACATGTGCGTGGTCTCCGAGAGTTGGAGGGATCTCGGTTTACTAAACTACGAGTAGTCAATAACTTTAGGGGTAGTTACGTCATTTGTAACACTGCTGTAGGATTTATGCAATTCCATCAAAATCTTTGATCATTATACAAAATGTATCAATAATTCGTATAAGGGAAATTTATCAAAGTCATTTAGAAACCAATACATTTGGTTGATCGATTATGTTGTTTAACGTCCCGCTCGAGAATTTTTCACTCATATCTAGACGTCAACATTGCTGGTGAAGGGCTGACCTATACTCGGCGCTTATGGCCTTTGAACAGAGAGGTATCTTTAACGTGCCACACCTTCTGTGACACGGGGCCTCGGTTTTTACGGTCTCATCCGAAGGACCGCCCCATTTAGTCGCCTCTTACGATAAGCAAGGGTTATTGAGGATATATTTTAACAACCCGGATCCCCACGGGGTCCAGTACATATGGGAGAGGTCTCTTAAGTTGCAAAAATTGTAACCAGTCCCTTTGTATATTTATACAATAAAATATATCCGAAGAATTCAGTAAAATTTGTGTGGAAGGATAGGGCATGTGCACGAAAAGTGAAGAGTAGAGTTAAATGGGGTCTAATGTAAAATAATTGAAATCTTGATTTAGCGAGTATTGCAAACAAGACAATTAATTATAAGAATACGCCGATTTATCCTATGGGAAGAGGGATGCTTTGAATTTTAGATAGCTTTTAATTGATACATACTATGTATCAACTTTCAGTCTAGGGGCCCAAAATATGATCACCGATACCAAAATTTTGTAAAAAACTAGGACATAAATGTAAATGTGTCGTTACTCTTTTCAATCATACTAGATGGTAATATTTCTATTAACTGGAGTGAAATGTCAAATGTTGCATTTTGACAGGTCATAAATTTAACATCAGCGTAGCTTGCAGTGACTGATGTTGATATAATAGGCTGTAAAAAAGTCGTGCATCAATGCATTAAAATAGCTACAAGGACATGTGTTTACTTTGAATTGACTGTAGTTCTGTCCCTATTCTTCCAACATTGGCGATATCATACTTAACGATACTTGCTACAAACTTTTTTTTTGTCCAAAATAATGAAAACGAAAACTAAGTTTATATTTTATAAGTAAAAGGGTGAAACAGCAACTGCGCTGTAAAATTGTATTCTTGAAAGCCAAAGTTTTCAATACTGCAGCAAAATGGACGCGAACGAAAAGTTGTGGACGGACTGCAAACTATTGGACATCTGCATTATCATGAATATAGAGATCGAATAACGTTGGTTCTTTGCCCGTTCAAAAAAAATTTAAACACTTCAAAAATTCTCCGATTATGTATTTTAGATGAGCTTTTGTAATGAACATAAAACAACTTTGACATTCAGTGAATTTTTTGTCAATGATCATCTACAATATGAAGTAGGAGACATGGTGTCAAGGAGTTTTAAGAGGCTATATATCAGTTTTTATTGCGTAACATGGAATGATAAAATCTTGTATTATCTGTGGAATACTTGTATGAAATTTGGTGGGTTTGTTTGGCACATCGGATGATTCGGAACCTCCTGCTGTATTTATTGAACGATTCGGAACTCCTGGTGTATCTATCATATGGTTCGGAAGTTCTGACGTATTTGTCAGCATATTCTTCACATGGAATGCAAAATTTTCTGCATCATCACAAAATCCTGGAAAAAAAGAAAAACCATTCATGTATAAATCATTTGGAGGCTTAGTCTTCCGTTAATGACCGACATTTCAAACATACACAGTGCAAGAAGCTTTAACTAATCTACAGCATTAGATTTGTGTCATGCTTTACGTCTCATTCGAAAATATTTCATTAATGTAGAGATATCATCAGCTTAGGTGAAGTGTCACAAATTTTCACCAATGTACGACGCTCACAACCGTTGCAATGAGGCGTTCTTCATCGTGCCAACGCCTAACGTGACACATGATCTCCATTTCAAGGTCATATCCGAAAGATCCGTGACTTTCACTTCTAATAGATCGGTTGCTTGGCGAAGAGACAGTCACAGTCTATGTTAAACGCCTGGGGCTGACGCGTATATGATGCCGGATTATTGAAGCTGAATTGGCCTAGTCACATAATAGGCTGAAGTGCTTGGGAAATGCGACCGATTGAGGTTTCCTGTTTATCAACTGTATGTATATAATACCATCGATTTACAAATTAAGGCAGAGGGGAATTTTGAGGACATACACAATATTTCTCAATAGTGAATTTCACGTACAGTTCACTTGCAACCTATCTCGCTTCTGCAAAAGAAGTCTTCCGGTATATAACCATTTCTGTTTAAGATTTAGCATATTTTGATAGTTCCTGGTGATCTGACTACTGAGCTATCCAGGTTGGTATGCGGAGTATGGTAATATTACTACAATACAAAATTTAAACCTATTTAGGAAATCATTAAAAGATTATTCATATCGAAGAGATGAAAAAATAATTTTAAAGAAAATGTCAGAAACGTCGCGTATGTCTCAAAAAAGAAATTGGGAAATGTTACAAACCGACATCGCAGTAAGTCCAGTGCCTCCTATTAACTGATATTCACTTGAAGCTAGATGCAACATCTCTTCGTTAACCATGCTTTATAAAATACCTCACCATCTAGTGGCAGTTAACTCTAGTACATATATTAATCTCGGCTGAGATTCGACTCGGTTGAATATTTGGACAAATATATCTGTATTCACGGACGTGTTGCAAGCACTCCAAACAACCACTAAATCGAAATCAGGTCTCAGACAGTACCAGCAACAGTACGCAGAAGTGACAAAGAAAAGCTTGACTTTCTGTGTACAGAATATGCGAAATATGTGAAACACGAAGTTTCCAGAATTGACTTTTAAGGGGTGTCGGGTACAAATTTGGTGCCCGAACAGACATGCAAGATGTTCTGGCACCAAATTTATACACATACAGTTTATGTATGTCACAATTTTAAAATAAATAAGCTATAGGAATGCTAATTTTTACATGTAATCCATTAAGAATGCTTTATTTTTACCTGTTTTTTGAAACGTGATATCAATTTGTGGAAATGTGGTGCACCGCAGTATCCATCTGAGCCGAATCACAGCCGAGATTAGTACATATCTCACCCATCACCTTTACACACACACCCGCAGCACAAATACTACGAAGTACTCTTTTGAGCTCCCTACCAAACTAAAAATCTGGTCCAGAACTCTTTTTTCTTTTTTTTTTATCTCAGATTAGACTAATGTAAATTTTCACTCTATCCTTTTAGTGGAACATTCCATACCTTTACTCTCATTTTTGTACATTTGTAAATGAATACCAATCTGTTAACGCGTAGTTACTGAGTAGTCATCAATAGTATCGATGGTTCTACCACAAATAGCATAAATTTTCAGAGTGAAAATAGTTTCGTACCTGTGGCACAGCGAAGAGCAGTGATTGTGCAATATAAAACTGTCGTTGTACTTTGTCATGTTTCCAGAGGTGAACTACATTGCCTGGCAAAAATGCAAGAACCATTAACTTTTCACATTTATGTATTGTATTTGAGTGGCGAACTAGTAAATTGCTGTTCTACTTAGTGCGTTGACTCGATGTGTACCTGAAGTAGTTTTTTCATAATTTCCATGAATGTCTCCAACAAAGAAATCTCCCTGTGAAGTAGTGATCTGGTCATATTTATGAATATTCAAAAACAAATCACACGTGACAGGACAGAAAATGGCGGTACCACTGTCTTTCCAATCTGTTGTAGAGTAAACCCTGCTGTTCCCACTTATCGGAATTAAATGTTTCCCTAAAAAAATTCGTTAAAATTAAAACAAAGAGCATTTGCCATTTTTTCAATTGTAGGTTATATAACAATAAATAGTACAGCTGGTTATTAGTGATGTATCTTGTTGTTTTTTGGAATATATTTATATTCTATCTATCTATCTATCTATCTCTCGATCTAGATAGATCGATCGATAGATAGATACAGGATTTCATTTCAAGTTGAAAGATCAGTCCTTTTATAGAGAAATTAAATATATTAAACTGCACATGTTTCTTTCTAAAAGATAAATAAATAAATAACACAGTTAATATAATTATTGGGGGGAAAATACTTCAATAACAACACAATGTGGTCAATTGTGACCAAGATCATTGTCAAACTTATTAGTCAATAATGACCCCTGCACATAAATTCTTACTGTACACGGGTGTCGTTTCCGGGGTTTGTTCTGAACATATGTCATCTACTCTCTTTCGTTTGGGGTTATGGACAGACCCAAAATCCATAGCGACAGATGAATTGTTGTTATCAAATACGTTGGCAGTTTCCTCATACATGATCTGTTCTAAATATAAAGAATATTCCCCTTTCAGTTGTTTTTTTTTTTTAGCACTAGGCCTATATGCATTCATATTTTAAGAAGGAATATACTACAACAGAGAAATTTGATATGGATGAAAAGTGGAGTGTATGAACAATGCTATTTTAAAATTAAAAACTTTTTTTTTTACTTTATCTAATCAAAAAATGCAGTTTTAGTAGAAAGAAATCTGGTAAAAAGTAAAACCTCTATTGGACTTGAAATAGCGATCTACAGCTTTGCAGTAGACATGCTACCCTGCTGAGCCACTCAGCTAGGCAATTCAATATAAGATGAATAGACAAATACTGGTGATATCTATATTTTTATTCATGTTGTAAAAGGAAGTCAGTCATGATGGCGATGTAGTATAAGCCTACCTTCTTAAACAAAACCTATAGCAATGTACGTGGGGTTGATATATAAAATGTGGTATGATTGGTTTGGTAAAGTCAATTCTAAGGAATTCAAATGAATTCACTCACAACAATATTAACGAAGCCGTAGGCATGCGTGAATTAACATTAACTGTCCATCGTAGGAACCTACTGGTTTCTCTCCGTTAAGCAAAGGTTTCAATCAAATGTCCACAAAAATTGGAAAGTGGCGAAAAACATGGTTGATGGATCCAGGCCTTTGCCTTTTGGGGACGTTTTCTTAGTTTATTACAAACATCCAATAATTCATGAACAATAAGAACTGCCAGTTTTAGGAAGTCTTGTAAAGATTTTTGTCTCTGCCTTCTCTAGTCAACATTCGTTTTGTATCTGAATGGGCCGTCATAGAACACGTTTTTAAATCCCCATGAACCAAATTCTTCAAATTCGTATTGTATACACCAGAAACATCCGATATAATTTTCATCCAAATTTTCAATATTCACACTCAACTAGTTTTTGAATTAATGGACGCAAATGTAACAACTTAAATTGGACATTTTAAAATAAAGGATTATACCTCATTTGTGTACGTATTTTGAACAAAGGAAGTTGGTATATGTAATATAACACCTAAACATATGCATACACAGTGCCAATCCTGTGTGACACTGTATGCGATAAAACTAGAGTACATCGATGATCGTGGCTATTCACATGCGAATTTACAACATATTGACCTACTAATCTTCATATACTCACCTTAAACAGTTATGCCCTTTTAGAATCATCAGCTAACAGCTTTGATATGTCCTGATGATAATGGAGGGAGAGACAACTAACGTTTACGACATAATTTAAGTTCTGAATAATACTTTCGCTCTGAAAATTTACCTTTATTTACGTATGGAAATCCATTCTGGACTCCTTCACGACTCTAAAGCGTGTAGCATAATGTGAGCGGATCCAACGGGTCAACAGAACCCTTTGACACATTATTTAAAATTTTTAATGAAAATGAACACACGTTTCGATTACATAGGATTTTAATTGTCCTTGTAAGGAGCAGCAATCATAAACATTTCCTGGACGTTATCTTTAGTACATGGTGTGTGTATAAAACATGCGTTTCACCAACATAGTACAGTCAGCAACATAATAACTTTTCTCGTGGAGGTCACCCAGTACCAATATCACTTACAGTCTACTACGTTATGTCCAACATTTAATTAGATTGATCTATACTGGACACACACACACACACACACACACGTTAGGGATCGTGGGCATTTTGGTTTGACAAAGTTTTGGGGAGAAATTTTAAGTGAAATACCACTGTTTTATACATGGATTGAGAAAACGTTTCGTGACTTGAGTCCTGTTCAATGTGTGTTTCTTCACAATTTGCACGTGTCCATGAACCACACGATAAAAATGTGGTACACTTTGGGTAGTTGTGTAAGGCAGACAATCAGTCAGCAGACATCACTACGTCATTAATAAAGTGAACAGCGATTAAACGTAACTAAAGTAAAGGTATGACACCACAAAGACGTCATTCACAGACACATAAACGCAATCAAGGAATCAAAATGCTTCAGGTTGGACAAACCCATCGAGATGTTACTGTCCAGTTTGATGTGTGCCATAGTGTCATCTCTAGAGTCTGGACACGTTTTCAGGGGGACTGTTACAGTCAATGAGAGGCCTGAGAGAGGCAGACCCCGTGCCACAACGCAACGCCAAGACTGGTACATCGTAACGTTGGCCCGGAGACGGCGTTTTCAACCTGCTCCAAGACGGACTCGTCAGTTTAATGTTGCCACAGGCTACTAATCTCAGGGATTACAGGCCAGTAGTGCGTCCTAGACGTCTCCCATGTCATCGACAAGCACGCTTGGAATTCGCACGTCAACATGTGAATTTTTCAAAAATAGATGACATTGGGAGCCGGTACTGTTCACAGATGAGTTCCGATTCTGTCTGGATTCCACAACAGTCTTAAGCGTGTGTGGTGGGAGGCCAGACAGAGATATAGCCAGGCATTGGTGGCTGAACACAATCGGTTTTTGGGTGGCTCTGTGATGACTTGGGGGTGTGATCTCTCTGGTGGGTCGCACTGAAATGGTAGTCATGAGGAACGGCGCATTGACTGCTCTCCGATACAGGGATGAAATTCTTCATCCAGTAGTCAGGTTGTTTGCAGGTGCAACCGGGCCAAATTTCATCCTGAAGGGCGATAACGCCCGTCCCCATCGTGCTCATGTGGTTCAGAAGTATCTGCTGAGGGAAACTATCGTGCGTATGGAGTTGTCTACTGTCTCACCGGACCTGAATCCCATCGAGAATGTGCGGGATCAACTTCAGCATCAAAATTCACAGCGTCCAAACCAACCACAGACTTTGAATGACCTTTAAAACGCACTGAGTGAGGAATGGAACAATTTCCCATAACAGAACACTGTGAATCTCATAATGAGTATGCAACGCCGATGGTAGGCTATACTGAGAGCGAACGGAGGTCACACCGAGTATTGATGAAACTCTGAGTCAATTTTGAACATGTTCTGTAAAGTTCAAGTTCTCTTTCTTACCAGATTTCTTCACATCATTCAGTGACATGTTGTTTTGTGCACTATGCACCCCCCCCCCCCAAATCAACAAATGAAATCGAGATTTCTGATTAAATATCGATGAAAAATGATGACAACGTTTGTCTTTCATTTGACCTGCCATGTACATACAAAGCTTTAGTTTTAATCAGTGAAATAGTCCATGATCCCTAACTTATTTTGTCCAGTATACTTTGAAAGTAGTTTTCAACACATGCAGTGATCGATCGAACTGAGTGGCAACATTTAACAAAGTTTTCAAAAACGACGATTTTTTCTTATTTTGAATGTATTGACATGTGTTAGTGTTTTGGGTTTTTTTTCTCTGTCGATTTAGGCATGCGTGCGCAGGTAATGTAGATCAGACAGTAGGCCCAGGTAATGCATATACTGGGCGATTGCAATATGTACAATCCATTGTTCTAGAATTAATCAAAGTCTTGCTCATTAATTATCCCCCAATTAGTGCCATTTCGGAACTGAGAACAGGGATGAATTAGATTGTCCATATCAACTACTGCGTAAATATTGCAGCACGGTCTATAGTTTTGCATCATACCTCGTCAAAGAGAATATATATATATATATATATATATATGTGTGTGTGTGTGTGTGTGCATATATATATATATATATATATATATATATATATATATATACAATAGTGACGTTTCTTAAGATAAATTGAGAACATGTAAATATAAAAATCGTAATCACGAGATGATGAATTAATCGTAATACCAAAATAAATAAGTCATAATCACGAGATCATTAATCGTAATACCAAGATAAAAAGTCGTAAGTACGACATAGAAAGTCGTAATAACACATAAAATGTCGTTATCGCGATAAAAAGTCATGTTGTTGTTTTTTTCATACGACTTTACATAGATATGAAAGTATTTTTGAATAACGATGCACTAAAAGTTTGGGACGCCAAATTAACAAATTAAAATAACAATAAGGTAAATTATTTGATGCGCGCAATAATTCAAATAAAGATCTTTTGAAATAATTAATGATATCTCCAATTCTGATTTCTGATAAAAATAATTATTTCGCTGAATCGATGCATGCAATAATTGAATTGTAGCTCTAACCAAATACATTAATGATATCAACAATTGAATTGGTGAACGCTACAATTCAATTAAAGAGTTCAATAATTCAATTAATGCGAGCACCAATGTTTATAATGTGCGCAATAATTGAATTATTACTCTCTTCAATTGAAATAATAAAATTATTAATTTCATTGCTGCGCGTAATAATTCTTTTAGAGAGAGCCACTATTTAACTAGATATATTTAACTAGAGATACATGTATCTTCACTTCAACATACCTCTTTGATTGAATTGTTGCTCACTTTAAAAGGATTGATGTGCGCATTGATTCCTGAAACAATTTAGATGTAAATAATTGAAAGAAATCAAATCATTTCTACCGAGCTCTAGATATAATTTTCATGAGTAGTATTTTCCCAAAATTAATTCATTTATTTTGCACAATAATGGAATTCATGGTATATTCAAATAATAAAGGTATCTCCAGTTATTTGAGTTACGTTAATTTGGTGTCCCCATAGAGTTCAACTCATTCGGCCCTACATTTAATCAATTTATTACCCTATTTGAACTCATTATGTGATAATAAGTAATGGCTAAATATTGGGGGAATATCTCCGCCCGAGGTTGTTTCCCGATAAATCAGACCGAGTCGTTTATTACATATTCCAATATTTTTTTCTGATATAGATTCTATGCCTGCAGAGAGTACCAGAGCTTATACTGAACCATAAAAGCCAGCACTGTAAAATAAAACACTGAGACTACTTTAATGGGGCATAGACACGATTTGAACTAAAAATTTTCAAATTTTAATGTTTACAAGGCGTAACTAAGGTATTTCCAATAGTCAGCAGAAATTTCAATGTAAGTTGTCGAGTTACAAATGAGATGCAGCACTCATAATTCTTCAGCTGAAATCATGTCCATGCCCCTTTAACTCAGTTGTGACGTCACATCTTTTTACAAATAGAAATTTCGTTAATATGATCTTTTTATTTTGTACTTAATTACAACTTTTTAATTCGTTATTATGATTTTCTTAAGTCGTAATAAAGACATTTTATATCGTTATTACGACGTATAAAGTCTTTTTATGTCGTTAGTACAACATTATTAAGTCGTAATTACGACTACATATTATTTCTTTAATACGACTTATTATCTCTAGCTTAATTAAGACTTTTGAAATGAATATTATCATGTTCCTGATTTGGACCCCCCCCCCTTTTTTTTTTAAATTTCACCTTGAAGTTCAGTGCTTACCAGTATGAAAATCGACCATGTACCCCATTCTTTCTTATCTTGTTAAATAGAGAACGTAAACTTGTAATTTTTTTTAACTCTAGGCAGTCTAACTTTCAAAATTATCTGCGTTTGAGTTTAATTCCAATTTGAGGTTGGGTCATTCGACCCCCAGTTGCCCAAACATTAGATTCAGCCTGAAGTTCACAACCCTCCACACCAAAACTTAAATCCAACATCAGCTCGAAATTTGACTGGTGAGGATACCGTATGATTCCAAATTGGGACTGATGTGTCGTGACATCTGGATTTCTGCGAATGTACAGGTTTTTTTCCCCATTGAGAACTGCATCATAACGAAAAGAGAAGAAAGTAGACAAGCTTTATCATGTATCAGGTGCGTATCTTTAAATCAGATCATTAAAAAGTTATGATCATTTTTAAAGCACATTACAAAGACTCTTTTATACATGATAATCTACATGTACGTTTAAAATATATAAAATGTAGAAAACTTATTAAATTCTTAAAAGTGCTTCCGAGAACTTCAAAATTATGAATCTAGTGCCAAAGGTTTAATATGAATGAAAAATATTATAATCGTTATATCAATATTCCAATTCCACGTATTAAACATTCTGGGGGGTGGGGGTGGAATTTTTTTTGGGGGGGGGGGTTGTTGTTTTTTTGGTTTTTTTGTTGTTTGTTTTTGTTTTGTTTTTGTTTTGATGTTTGGGTATTTTATTTTTTTCCCACAAAAAATGTTGGTTGGGTATTATAATAGTTATTCATAATAGATACAGGTTCATGAGCAGAATGCATACTGTGAAGTACATATGACATGATAGGATAAAAAAGTTTTTAAAAAATTTAACGAAGAACCGAAATCATATGATATATGGAAATAATTGTGAAAAATATGTAGGGAATGGCGCCTGGCTTTGGTTCGGTGAACGTGCTGTTCATCTAACATATCTCATTAAAAGAACTTAAAGTAGGATGATAAAAGTATCAAATAGAAGACAGATTTACTGGCAATTGTGAAAAGTTTGAGATTTTTCTCGTAGAATATATGACCTTTAGATCCTTCTATTACGGTTTTTGAATTCCTTTGTTTAACTACAACTGTTCCAAGAATATTGCATGTCAAACATTGCAATATTTAATCTTATTCATTGGTATTGTATACATTTTCATTTGAATTGTATATTTTCTATACACACTGTATAAATTTTCATTTGAATTGAAAATTTTCATACATATTGTATAATTTTTCATTTGTATTGTATATTTTCCATTAATATTTTATGATTTTTCATTTGTATTCTATATTTTCCATTTGTGTTGTACAATTTTTTCATTTGTATTGTATCCGAGAGATTGTTTGTTTTGATTTGTTACGAAGGATTCCATTTGTCACCTTCTAGCCTGTATCGTGTTGAAAGCGAGTAAGATGTTCCGGATGCTCAACCACAAGATAATTTCCGTGCAGGATTAGTTAAGGACATACGCGACGTTTCTCAATGATATATAATTTCCCCTGATATTTCGCATACAATTCACTTGCATTCTTTCTCGTTTCTACAAAAAAACATTGGAGCATATTACTATGTATGTTTTGAACTGGCATATATTTTTGAAAATTCCTGGTTGTTGCAAGTAAAAATGAGACGTGGTCTCTTATGTATTACAGTAAGTTGTATAAGTGGACATTGCTGTACCAAAGAAAGAGAGAAAAAATCTCTGGAACAACCGGGTACCGAACCCGAGACCCTTGCATTACCAGTTACCGGGCTGACACTAGCAGCCATAAACCAGCAGTCAATAAGCCCGTAGAAGCTAACAGCCATTAACCAGCAGTCAATAAGCCCGTAGAAGCTAACAGCCATTAACCAGCAGTCAATAAGCCCGTAGAAGCTAGCAGCCATTAACCTGCAGTCAATAAGCCCGTAGAAGCTAGCAGCCATTAACCAGCAGTCAATAAGCCCGTAGAAGCTAGCAGCCATTAACCAGCAGTCAATAAGCCCGTAGAATCTAGCAGCCATTAACCAGCAGTCAATAAGCCCGTAGAAGCTAGCAGCCATTAACCAGCAGTCAATAAGCCCGTAGAATCTAGCAGCCATTAACCAGCAGTCAATAAGCCCGTAGAAGCTAGTAGCCATTAACCAGCAGTCAATAAGCCCGTAGAAGCTAGCAGCCATTAACCAGCAGTCAATAAGCCCGCAGAAGCTAGCAGCCATTAACCAGCAGTCAATAAGCCCGCAGAAGCTAGCAGCCATTAACCAGCAGTCAATAAGCCCGTAGAAGCTAGCAGCCATTAACCAGCAGTCAATAAGCCCGTAGAATCTAGCATCCATTAACCAGAAGTCAATAAGCCCGTAGAATCTAGCAGCCAACTAAGGAACATCACCAAAGTTCTGAGAGTACTCAGGAAATACTGAATTTGAAACCTATTTTGAAGGAAAATATTTGAATTAAATTCGTGTTTTGAATCAATAAATGTCAATCACAAAACGCATGTGCAACTAAGCTCACATGAGAGGCTACAGATTGATAGTGAAATGAATTTATATATAGTAATTTATAATGAAAGGATGGAAGCAAATAAAACTGACCACATTTTCATTTTCTGATCTTTATGAACAATTGATTTTGCCACCTTACATGAAAGTAAATGAGCTCAATAGAATATCATTATCTTAGTCATTAAGTACCAATTAATAGAGTTATATGTTTGGCCATCCTACCCAGTAGCAAATTTTCACAGCAGTACAAAATTGATTAATCACGGACAATGTGAGAAAAAGCGGAAATAATCATGGCGTATACTCGAAGGCTCCAATCGTCACATAAATTAGGTAGCGACCGCATTTATATTAGTTAGCGGTCGCCAACTAAATTAAATGACAACCGCCAGATAATAGATATTAGCCACCAAATGAAGTATGTAGAGAACACCAAATAATAAGTGGCGGTCGCCAAATCATTTAAATAGTGGTCGTCAGCTAATCCTCTATTAATGTTCAACCTACCTAAAATTCTGTACCGTATATACTACACACAATTTTGTAAGCATTTATCTATAATTTGTTTGGTCCTCGAAGGCTCACCACCTCCCAATGATGCTCCATTTATGGTTGTAAAATTTCTACTGTAAATATATAGCTATGAAATAATAATTTAAAGAGAACAAATATGACGGCAGAAAAACTCCACTGACTTAATGCCAATGCCCCTGAAGACAAACAAACCAGGATATACCAGTATCTTACTGTCAGTCCAGATCCTCGTCACGGTACCATGTATTCACTATTTAACGGTGGTCATCAGAAGTGTTCAGTCTTGCACTCAAATACAGCAACTTTCCTTTCTCACATATTTCTAATAAGAAAATCATTAATGAAGTATCATTTCATGCGATCTTTGAAACACCTTAAGGTACCGCACATATTCGTCTGTTTGGCACTAAATACTTAGATTCTAGGATTTCCTACGACGATCAGTGGACTCTTTGACCCTATCTTCCTTTTTCGGGGCGTAGACCTATACATGAAGAATTCTTCTGATCCCACGCAGTACCGTACACACACGTCATGTTCATTTTATATCCGTGGACACACTTGGTACATCGTACATTCAGTTGGATGTGGACTAAATGTATCATGGGCACAGGCTGAAAAACACTTTTGGTCATATGATTGCAATCATTTTATTTCATTAAAAAGGTATATGTAGGCATTGCTGCTGCCCAATCCCACTTTTGTGAATAAAATAATATTTTAAAAATCGAATTAAAAAAATTAAATCTCTTATTTGTACCAAATCAATATCATTGTGTTCAGTAACCTAAACTTTTGACTAACTTTCCAAAAACTTGATATTGATAAAAAAGCTTTTGAATCTTTGGAATAATAGTTTTAATATATGACATCATTCTCTACTCTGTTATTCTAGATAATCTTACAGTACCGAGGTATTCCTCCATTTTGGGGGGTCATTGTGCACAAAACAACATATCCATGATTTCCATGTGTTGTTTTTCTACGAATAGTGCGGATGTGGATCTGAGGCTCTGTTTTATATGCACACAACGAAAAGCATTGTGGATTGTTAGTGTACTTTTCACAGAAACAGACTTGATCAAATAATCTTTCGTCACAAATGGACTAGATTAGAGACTGAATGCATAATGAACATTTTATATTATCAATATACTTTGTGATCATTGTATATCGTCAGTACAACAATGCATCTTTATTGATCAGTATGGAATTTCATGTAGTCTTTGTTAGTTATCTTCTCTGTTAAAAGTGAAATTAACACCCACCCACGCAGATATATTTAATATCAATATCAGGAGGAGGTCGAAAACTTTACAACTATTTTGATTATATTTAAATGTAATGTAGGTATTTAATTTATTTGGTTGTGTTAATAAGATACAGAAAGTGATGAATTTAAAATGTAAATTTAAATTATTATACAAAATCGGGTTGGTCACTATGGTTACGCAGAACATCAATATAAGTATCTTACACACGTATAAGTGACCCTTAAGGGTGCGTCGGGGTCAATTTTTCCCCAGTTATCACCACTTGTCATTTTGAATCAACAATGGCGGATTGTTAGAAAGTTGTTAATAGTGGGCGATATTATTGATTTTAAATCAACGATGGCTGATTACTAAAAAGTTGAAAGTAGTAGGCAATAGTATTAGTTTGGAATTAACTTTGGTGGACTGCTAGAAAGGAGTTAATCGTGGGCGATAGTATTAATTTGAAATTAACTTTGGCGTCACGAAAAATAATGTCAGATTAAAGAAAACTGTACCACAGAAATAAACTTCAGATATATTTTGAAGGGAAATACAGTTGCTGTAGGAGGAAATGTATCTATGATACTTTTTATATTTAAAAGGATAATTCACTTTGTGTTGAGGTCGTGGAACTCTTAATTTCCTGCTCTGCATTATGACCATTCTAACAAATTAAAACTGACGTTCAGTTTCGCATGGCAAACACCAGGTCACATGATCAGAGTAGGTTAGGCGCATAAAACATACACTCGCTTCAAAGTATTTTGGTCAGCTTTACTGGTTTCATTTAATTTTCTACAGACAAAGTGACATATTAGTTTAAAGAACAATAAAAACACATCAAAATATGAGGGATTTCTTTATCTTGTAGGCAGATAAGAATTCAATATTTTTGTGTCTGGTATTTTTCGTCACACACGGCCTGAAGTTTCAGCACTTATTGCGTCGCGATTCGTTTGATTTTCATACTGATGATGGCCTTAACTATGTAACACTAAGGCAGAAAATACAACCGAAAAACTCTCAGGGAAGATCACAATCTGAGGAGGCCTCTAGCGACAAATGGATTCTACACCTGAACATGAAATATGTCCAGTCGAAAAGAAAAGGTGAAAATAACAAGCATTAATCAATCTCATAACTCCTATAAACAATACAAAATTAAGAGTTGGGCTAACACAGACCTCTGTAGACACCAAAATTGGGATCAGGTGCCTAGGAGGAGTAAGATTCCCTGACGACCGGTCTTACTCATCGTGAACCCTATATCTTGATCAGGTAAACTGAATAATCCGTAGTCGAAATCGGTGTGTAAAAAATTGGCCTAACAATAGGTAGGAAATAGATTAGATAGCATTTGATCCAATGACAGGTCGTATTGGGAAACTAGATCGTTATAACGACCATAGAATTTGGGATATGCTGACTTTAAACGAGACTGTTGAAACCCCCGCAACATTAATTTGTTTGTCAGTAGAATGACTCGATTGAAAAACTAATCATATGCAGAACTATCTCTTTCGTATTCAGTCAGTTGAGAGATATAAACATACTGTATTTGTTTTCAGAAATATGAGGCCCACAGGCCTTATCGGTCACCTGAGTATCAGTTAAAAGTATTACTATCCCCAAGGGCTAAAAAAATTTCTTTTTTGCATATCTAAGATAAATTCCAATATTCAGCAGCAATATAAAAGAAGATCTCTTAAAAACGCAGATGCTCCTAAAAGTACTAAAGTGATGATTGATTGATTATTTATTGTTTTCCGCCACACTCAACAATTTTTCAGTTATCTGGTGGCGTTCAGTTTTTGTAGGTGAAGGAGAGAACCAAGATACAATGTACCCGGGAAGAGACCACCGACCTTCTGAAAGTAAACTGGCAAACTTTCTCACATACATCGGCGCGAGCGAGAATCGAACCCGCGCCGACTAGAGGTGAGAGGCACAGAATTGTAATCTAAAAATGAAACATCAGAAAAAGACCGTACGTTCCTGCTGCCAATACCAATCCGTTATAGTTTCATTTTCCCACATGGAGACGTCATCATTGCCGATGAAGGGCTGCAAAATTTATGCCTATGCTCGGCTCTTACGGCCTTTGAACAGGGAGGAATCTTAATCATGACACATATGCTGTGACACGGGGCCTCGGTTTTTATGATCTCATCTGAAGGACCGCCCCATTTAGTAGCCTCTTACGACAAGCCAGGGGTACTGAGGACCTTTTCTAACCTGGATCCCCACGGGGTCTATCATAAAATGAATGGAAAACTTGTGTAAGAGTCATATTTATAGAAAATACAGGTATCACTGTTAAATATACTGACGGCTTTAAAAATGCAACACATATTTTTTGATTTATTCATTGCAAACATTACATATAAAACTTTTATTACCAAATTTATCCACCATACATCGTATTGATTTTTAAAACCCATCTCTCGATTTACCTGTGTTCATTGTTTGCGCGTTGTGAGTAGCATCGCACGAAAATTTCAGGGCTTTTTTTCAAACACGTGGAAAGGTAATAGAGGAGTTTTTCGCGATAAAACAACTTTGTTGGTGAAAGCATAGACACCACTAACAGAAAAAAATTCAAAACCAAGACTATGCCGCACTTAAGCAATGAAATGTGCAATCAGGCACTTGGTATGCTGCAAGCAGGCATTAGTCAGCATGAGGTTGCAAGGCGTTTTAATATCCATCCTTGTACAGTTAGCCGGTTGTTGTCACGATTCCATCAGACAGGATCCCTAAATGATCGCCCAAGACCTGGTCAACCGTTTGTGACAACGCCACGGCAACAAGCGTTCATACGGCAACGTCATCTGCGCAATAGGTTTACGGCCGCTGCGACCACGGCGAGAGAAATCACTGGATGTCATAGAAGGCATATTCACCCTAGGACCGTTTCCAGAACTTTAAGGCGCCATGGGATCCGCTGCAGAAGACCTTATAAGGGGCTACAGCTTAAACCGCATCACCCACGGTACATATTGCAATGGACAAGGCAGCACCTGACTCAACGTCAAAATTGGTCACATGTTGTGTTCTCAGATGCGTTCAGATTTAACATTAGCAACGCAGAGGGCAGATGTCGAATTCCCCGTCGTTTACATGATCGTTTTGAAGACAATTGTGTCCTCGAGCGTGACAGGTTTGGAGGGGTAGGCGTCTCATGGTCTGGGGTGCGATTAACCACAATTTTCGGTCACAACTGGTCGTTTTAAATGGAACCCTCACTGCTAGGAGGTATGTGGACAAAATTCTGTAACCTGTTTTAGCACCATTAATGCAGCAGCATAGGCAAGGAAAATGGGTTAATTTTCCAACCAGACAATGCGCGCGCACATACGGCAAGATTGACACAAAACCTTTTTCAAATGAATGCCATTGACGTCCTTGATTGGCACGGTATGTCTCCAGACTTGAATTCAATTAAACATTTTTGGGACAAGCTGGGGAAATGTGTGCGCAGCCACCAGCCTCAGAATCCGCAAGAATTAGGGAGAGCCTTGTTGGAGGAATGGCATTCCTCAGAGGACCATCCGAAATGTTTGTCAATCAATGTCACGTCGCCTTTGCGTCGTCATCACTGCTAATGGAAGTCATACCCTGTACTTGTGAACAAAACCACATTTTTGACGCACCTCTCATTGACATTCATTTCAACTGTAGCCTCTTTGTGAATAAAATGATGTTTAAAATCAAAGAATAGTGTTCAGTTAACATGGTTTATAATATACCACTATGAATTGTTTATTAGATATATGACCAAATTTATAATATATAAAATTATCAAGTGTTGCGTTTTAAAGTCCGTCAGTATATGAAAGTAATACCTCCTCCAGAATTTACTCTACCATATTTAAATCTATTTTTCATCTTTGTTTCATAACAATCCATATTTAGCTCATCTAAGTAATTTGTTTTCGTTTCTTGGAAGCAGGAAATATCATGTAGGTCAATCAGTTCTTTAAATATTGAGATGTCACCTGTTGTAGTGAAGTACTACAAATTTAGTCGCATGCTTAACGCTCAGGGCCGTAGCAGTGAGGTTCTTCAAGGTCCTGGGTGCATTGTATCTGGGTTCTCTCCTCCATCTACAAAAACTGGACCCCACCAGATAACTGAAAAATTGTTGAGTGTGGCGGAAAACAACAAACAAACGTGCCAACGCCTGCAGCAATGCGGTTTTAAGATCATATTCGAAAGACCCGTGATTATCACTTCTAAATGCCGAGCGTTTGGCGAAGGAGCAATCACTGACTGTGTTTACGTCTTAGGTTTGACACGGGCAAGCACGAGTGGGACTCGAACTCGCGCCCTACCACTCAGCTACAGCATCCGGCTGCATATGCATTCATACAAACGACACAAAATATCAACAAGATGATAAGGTTATACTATATATTGATTCTGTTTAATTTCTCTGATGCCATGGAAGGTTTGGCGTCTTAAACGTAAAAAAGTCAGCAGATCAAAATCTTAAGTTTGAAAATCCATATACTGTCAATAAAACAGCATTACAGTCTGGATTAGCATTTAGCTTCAATGCAACATGTATAAGGATCAAATATAGTTCAAATCCACGGTAAATATAGTATAGGAACTGACAACAATTGAATTTGACGGTACTGTTTAAGGCTCTTTGATATTTAAAAAAAAAAATACATATAGTCAACTCAAAATATTTCAAGAATTAAATGTATCATCTCTTTAAAGTATTGTACTCTTGCAAATTAAAGAACCGTCATATCTTTAATTGCTCATCCCTTAATTGCAAATCATAGATAGTGTCAGATTTTGCATTAATTGTTCATCTCTTGCAAATCATAAAATATATCAACTCTTGGGGCATTTCATGTAAATTAATTTTTCATCCTTTGAATTGTTCAACTCTTGCAAACCATATTAATCCTTCAACTCTTGAATTTTTCAACCCTTGATGTGATGTTTGATCTTTGAATTCACAGATTGTGAAGTACACTTGATAGAAAATAGATTCTATATATCCCAGTGAACTCGTAATAAAAGACACCACAGAGTCTTCCTCATCTGCTTCGTACTTTACTGAAAACAGATGCTAGCGGCAAACTAAAATCTCCACTTTATGACAAACGGGACGACTTCAGCTTCTACACCGTCAACTTCCCATGTGTATGTAGCAATATCCCATTATTATCTGCATATGGTGTTTATCTCTTCCAAATGATTCGATACGCAAAAGCTTGTTCAGTTTTTAAATCGAGACAGGCTTCTGACAAACTAGATGGTATTACAGGGGTTTCAACAGTCTCATTTAAAGTCTGCATTTCACAAATTCTATGGTCGCTATAACGATTTGGCTTGTCTTTACAACCTGTCAATGGGTAAAATGCTGTCTGACATGTTTCATACCAATTGAGGCCATTCTTTGCACACTGATTTTGACTAAAGATTATTCCGTTTATCTGATAAAGATATAAGGCTCACGGCGGGTGTGACCGGTCGATAGGGAATACTTACTCCTTCTGGGCACCTCGTCCCACCTCTGGTATGTCCAGGGGTCCGTGTTTGCTCTTCTCTTAATTATAGATCGCTTTCGTTATCTTCATGTTTTCATAGAACATTTCTGAATTTATATGAAACAGAGCACTTTAAGATATTTAATATCAAAGGGACGAAGGAAAATAACGGCAAATATATTTTTTCCTGTCGCATTTGTCCCGCCTAGTCGGTAATAAGTCGGAGGCTATTCACAATTATATGATTATAATGATTTATTTGTGAAAGTAAAGGGGAACATTTGAAGTTACTCAAAGTAGATAAAATATCGTTAAAAAACTACACGACCCCCTCCCTTAAAATTTGGAATATCGTGTTGATCTAATGTCTTCTTTTACTGCCGGTGTATTTGAATGAAAAAGCGGTCAATCCATAACACAACCAGCTGTTGTAAATCCCGTCATTTGTCGCCAGGTAAACATATGTCACAGGTAAAATGAAATACGAAATACCAGATGTCAAGAAGATTCGTAGCGGCTCGTTGGTCTAGGGGTATGATTCTCGCTTTGGGTGCGAGAGGTCCCGGGTTCAAATCCCGGACGAGCCCATATGTTTTGGAGATTTTTTAAAATTCCATTTAAAACTGAGAGATGGACAGCGGAAACACAATACAATATTTTAAAGTTCACATTACTTTGGTAGGGAGTTGTACAAAGATACCACGAAAGTTTCACACTTGCATGTAACTTTATTGTAGGGATATATATATATATGTGTGTGTGTGTGTGTGTGTGTGTGCAACATGTCGTCTAGTAAGAGAAAGCTTACGATGGGTACACCCAGAATTTTGACAGATTATGCAATAAAAGGGTTAAAATAGAACGAGAAACAACTCGTATGGATAAGAAGAAAATTTAGTAAAAGCTAGGAGACACACGTAAGGCTTTAAAATTTAAATTTTGCCATTTTTATCTGAACACACGAAGAAACCTTTGAATTCATGATGATCTTCAAAGCGCAGTTGAGAGCAAATTGTTGCATTATACTAGTTGTAAATTGTCATTATCGATATTATTTTTCTGATTTTATCGATACGTGTTTTTAAAAAACAATTAAAATAAGGAAAATGAGCTCTAGTGTCTCTTTAATAACACATGGGTATGTACAAAATATGATTGATTGATTGATTATATATTGTTTAACGTCCCACTCGAGAATCTTTTACTCATATGGAGACGTCACCATTGCCGGTGAAGAGCTGCAAAATCCAGGCCTATGCTCGGCGCTTATGGCCTTTGAGCAGGGAGGGACCTTTGTCGTGCCACACCTGTTGTGACACGAAGCCTCGGTTTTTACGGTCTTATCCGAAGGACCGCCCCATTTAGTCGCCTCTTACGACAAGCAAGGGATGCTGAGGATCTATTCGAACAACCCGGTTCCCCATGGGGAAATATTGCAACGTTTGGCATGCCATAAATATCATATTCTTTAATTTCTGTTAGTGAATGATGATCATAATATACAATTAAGATAGGTGTTTAAAAATCGATTCGTTACAGTGTGAGAGTTAGTGTTTAAGAGTTAGCTGCCATTTTGTAACTTATTCAATACATTACGTTATCTTCTTTGAATTTTTGCAAAATAAATCAAAATCATCATCAAAACCTGAACAAGATAAATATGTTTGATCGAGGTTGATTTGATCACAAAATTTATGAAATATATCATGCGGGTCATTAATTAATTAGTAATTAAATAATAGGGGGCTTAAAATTCGCCTTGTTTTACTCCTCTCTCAAGATCATAATAATCAGAATGCTACACAAGCCCTTGGCAATGTTCAAAAAGATAATGACTATTTTCGTTTATTTATTGAAAAAAACATAATTTTGAGCTTTACAGTCCATCAGTATTTAACAATATAATTTAAAAAAAAATATGTTACAAACTAAAGAGTCCAAGGGGGGAGGGGGGGGGGGGGTTAACCCGTGTTAGCGGGTTCCGAAAATTTTTCTTCAAGTACTGGTACCTTCATCACCCGATAAAACAACAAAGAAACACTTTTTATTGTTTTTATTTATATTTTTTGATGTATTTTTTTTTAAAACATAAACTAGATTACGAGAGTACCAAGCCAATACATCCTTTGACCTTGACAATGCTCCGTATATGGTGATGATTACGCAGACGGGTTGGTGCTAAAAAAAAACAAACCTGGACCTTCATTGTGGAAGATGAAAGCAATATCAATTTCAAAAGAATTTCAGTGAATGTAAATATATAAGAATTTTTCGCACTACATAAAAACAAAGTTTTGTCATTTCATCAGTTGAGTATGAGATTTGGTTCCCAACTTTTATTATCATAAATATAACGAACCATTTACTTATGAATTACTAAAATCTCTAGAAAAATCTCATGATACATCTGTAAGTCCGGACCAGGTCCATTATCAAATCATAAAACACCTTCCTAAACCTACCAAAGAATGTCTTCTGCAAATCTTTAACATGATATGGGAAAATGGTAACTTCCCATTTTCCTGGTCACAGGCAACAATTATTCCTATTCCAAAACCTTGTAAGGATCACTCAGATCCTAATAATTATAGACCAATAGCCTTAACAAGCTGCGTATGTAAAACCATGGAACGGATGATCAACGAACGCTTAGTATGGTTTCTTTAGACTAATAACATTTTAACTGATATACAATGTGGCTTCAGGAAAATTCGAAGCACGGTCGACCAGTTAATACGACTTGAAACGTATATTCGAAATGCCTTTGTTAAGAAAGAGCACGTCGTCTCAATATTTTTTTTATTTAGAAAAGGCATACGATACCGCATGGAAATACGATATCTTAAAAGATCTTCATAATATAGGTCTTAAAGGCCATTTACCAAACTTCGTTAAGAAATTTTTAAGTAATAGGCATTTCAATGTTCGCATAGGATCTACATTTTCAGACAATTTCGAACAAGAAATGGGCGTGCCACAAGGAAGTATTTTATCAGTTACATTATTTAGTATAAAAATAAACAGTCTCGCTGAAGTACTTAAAAACAACTTTCATGGAAGTCTATATGTCGATTACTTTGTTCTCTGTTATAAATTAAATAAAAAAAAAATGAATTCCATCGAGCGTAAATTACAGTTATGTCTAAACAAAATTCAATGCATTTCTGTTCTAAACGGAAACACCACGATGATCCGCAGCTGGAATTAGATGGCACTCCAATTAAAGTTGTAAAAGTTATTAAGTTCTTAGGTGTCATTTTTGATAATAAACTCTCTTTTATTCCGCATATAGCAATGCTCAAAGAGAAATATACAAAAACCCTTGATATAATAAAAGTTGTTGCAAACACAAAATGGGGAGCAGATAAGAATACTCTTCTACATCTGTATCGCTCCCTCATACGGTCTAAACTAGACTACGGCTGTATGGTATATGGAGCGGCAAGAACATCCTACATTAAAGCCCTTGATGCAATCCATCATCAAGGACTTCGACTGTGCACAGGAGCTTTTCTAACCTCTTCTGTAGATAGTTTGTATATTGAGGCAAACGAACCACCTCTAGATCTACGTAGAATAAAACTTATCTTACAATACGTTGTTAAATTAAAATCTAACAATGACAATCCTGTATCTAATTGCGTTTTCCACCCACAGTTTGAAGATTTGTATGAAAAAACTAAGACGTGTATAAAACCAATTGGTCTCCGAGTACAAAAAATATTTACATGATTCTGACTTACCTATGGATATCATAAAACCCTCATCACGTTCAGAAATGCCATCATGGAAATTACTAAAACCCAAAGTTGACACTTCACTTTCTGAATATAAAAAATCTGAAACAAATTCCGCTATTTTCAAACAAAAGTTATCAAACTAAAACAATATAAACATTCTACAACTGATATTTATACAGATGGTTCGAGAGACCAAAGTAAAGTTGCTGCTGCTGCTGTTATCAATAACAACGTTTTCTCAACACGACTCCCAAATGAAGCAACGATTTATACCGCTGAAGCAAAGGGTATCCAACTTGCGTTAGAGTACATTAAAATTTCTAAGGACAAATACTTCACTATATTCTCAGACTCCCTATCTTGTCTACAGTCTATAAGTAATATGAATATTGATCATCCATATATTTTAGACATTTTAAACCAGTATTATCTTCTAATTAAACAAAATAAAATAGTTGAGTTCTGCTGGATTCCTAGTCATATTGGTATCCATGGTAGCAACAAAGCAGACAAAGAGGCTAAGAATGCACTACAAAACGATATTGTAAATTTTAAAATTCCTTACACAGATTTGAAATATAACATAAAAGTATGTGTAAATGATCTTTGGCAAATATATTGGGATTTCTGTGACAGAAGTAAACTGTATTCTATTCAAAACAAAGTAAACAAATCGTGTAACATCGTAATGAAACGCCAGGACGAAGTTATTATTTTAAGAATACTCATCGGACATTCAAAATTGACACACTCTTATTTATTAAACAGAGAACTTAAACCTGAATGTATATCTTGAGACTGTCCATTAACTATACAACACATTCTTTTGGAATGTAGTGATTTTACACACACACGAAATAGACTTTTTAATAATTTGCAATCAATGTATCAACCTTTTACAAATATTGACTATCATCTTATTTTAAAATATTTACAAGAATGCGACTTTTACAGAAAAATTTGATTCTTTACAATATAACCTATTCATATACACAACAAAATCATATATGTTTTTACCTGTTTACGTATTTTTAACTTTTAAGTCCGTTGGATGGGACGTTAAAGGGTACCCCGTGTCCAGGATTACAACCCCCTGGCACGTAAAAGATCGTTTCTTTGATTTTCGAAATAGAGTAGGCTCACTGAGGGCTGTCAGGGAAACTTCAACTTTCATAACCAACCATATTTCAGTTGTTTAATCGCCGTAAAATGGCTGAAATATTGCCAACACGGCGTAAAACCCCATTCAATCAATCAATCATAAATATAGCAAATGGTTGTTTTATTTTAGAAATTTTAGAAATTGTGAATGTTATGTCTGTTGAAAAGTTTTCTTCCAATACCTATATATTATTATTCACACACGCATTTTAGAAGGGCATGCAAAGCACAAAAAAAGGGATCATGGATTGTTTTGCTTTAAAATTTTTAAATAGTCGCATCGGACAACTGTCCATTTGATAGCTAGTATATTTTTTAATTGGTGCCAAATTAATTCTTCCTCGCTGAACAGATGTGTGGAGAATTAACTAAATTATCATGCAAATTAGCGCATAGGGTGTTCGTCAAAGGAACTTGAACTGAAGATGAGAAGTCGTGAGTGATGATGACTTCTCAGTGTTGGGAATAATCGCAATCATGTGTTGCATAGTTGATAATCATAATATCGGACTTGTCAATAGTCTTTTAAGGTTCCACCAAATACACATAAAGAGACAGAAACAAGATTTTTTTTTTTAATGTCTTTCTATTCTACGAATAAAATTTGAGCGCTCTATCTAGAACCGAAGAAAGGAAGATGACAGGTGGAACTTCCGGCATAACTTATTTAATGAAAATTTTGTATTAGCACAACCGTAGGTGTTAAAATTTTTCGTTTGGTAAGAAATTCTGATTATTTAACTTCATTTCTCTTAATACACATATAAACAATACGAATTCAAAATATTGTAAGTAAGATATTGTAATTCGAATTTTCTCAGTATCGTTTCAACAAGTCGGTGATGTCATTTTGATTTTACTATTTAGTTTTTAAAAGATGGATAGTTTTATTAAGTACATGTATTTTAAGCTCTTTGGGGTGGGTGTGGATTCAGCCATTATATTGAGTACAATCTTTGGATGTGTAACATGAAATCATATTCTCCATTGTACTATACTAGGTTGTTGAATAGACAAGTGATTGCAGACACTAAGTCAAATTTATTGAAGAGACTTATTTGTTTGATCATAATATACATTAAAATAGTAGAGCTACAATGTCTCAAAGTGGGCCCAGCCCAGCATTTCACATGAAAAAAGAAGTCAAGCTATTTTTTATAGCATGATGAAGCCATTATGCAGAACCTGTTCAAGAAATCCACAATGATAGTAAAGTTACCTCTTCTCTAGTTTTGAATGTTTTAATATTTGTAGGCTTGTTGAAGGACACATTCAATTCAGTCATGTCGGCATCAGCAGTTTATTTACTTGATTCAAAGGGCAAGGTTTGTATATATATTCCTCAAATAATATTTTTTTTCACTGTGCTTGATAACTTCATCACTGCCTTAACTCTGTTACTTTTGAAAAACTATGTTATTTGTAAACAGATGTGTCTTGCACACCAAATTCAGCAAAATAAAGTGCAACATCTGAAACGGTATATGTCCTAAACAGCAAATGCATACAGGTGACTCTCGATCTCTTTAGAAGTGAAATCATGGTCCCAATTTTTCTTTCTGTATGTAACTTTAGCAAATTTACTTTTGATCTCCCAAACTTTTGATATTTTGAAGTTCTTAATCTCTAAAATTGAAATTTGGGTCCCATTTAACTTATTTCATTGTTTTTCACTCAAGATATCTCAAATGGGTGGTAGTAAATTCACCGGTATATTAATTTTTTCCACTTGGGCCTTCCCTGAATAAAGGTGAATATCTGAGGATATCTTGACCATGTTAATTAGGTGTTTACTTAAGTGCCACATCATCAGGGCTACTATTGAGGATGAAAAATTAATTGTTTAATTGGTTAGTTTTCTCCCTTGTGATTGATCTTTGCTATATAATTCAACTAGGATTTGTTTGGACTTGACAAGGAGATGATAATTTTAGAAAATATTTTAGAGATGTGTCAATGAAACATTGGTATTGAATTGTTTATTAACCAAGAACCATACAAATAATAGGTTTAAGGTATATATAAATAATAACTTATACAATAAAATAGTAACGAAACATACATAACATACTTTATTTATAAGAATTTGTGCTTTGTGTAAAGCAACTGAAAATAACTTGGACACTTCTTGAAACTTGTGCATTGCATATATTTAATAGGCAGTGTTGTTAGAAATATGTATCAAATAATTTACTGAGCTTACTACATTTTCAATAAATTTGATAATGTGGATATTAAAGATAATTTCATACAAATGTAAAAAGGAAGCTGCATGTTGAAAATGAGAACATGCAGTGGTGTGACATACAAACATAACAGAATGCAAACACACAAGTTATGATGGAAATGGGAATATACTCTAAATTGATATAACAAATCAAATCCTAATGCAAATTCATTGTTTGGCATTTATTAACTGTCCATTGGATGGAGTTATGTTCACTGGACAATGCCTATGCTTGTAATTTTATTATTTCAACCTTTTTATGTTAATTTGAAATGCTATAAAGAATCTATTAGATGAGAGGAAGTAATGAAACATTTATAGATTTTATAAAATGCTGAGTAACATTTTCCACATATTGTGATAGAGTTTTGGTATTTAGGGTTACATCATAATAGTTTAACTTGTTAAAATTATTTGATATTATCAAACAATTTGTAACTACATTTCATGATATTACTGAATATTTGTTATTACACTGTCTGCATTCTAATTTTAGCTTATCTGAGCTAAAAGCTCAAGTGAAGTGAACTTTACTTGTGGAGATTTGTCTATCAAATGTTTGTCATCTGTTAATTGTCCACACATTTGACTGCTTCTCAAGAACTACTAGGTCTTTTCCAAGCAAACTTTACACAAATCATCTTGGGTTACAAGGATTCAAGTTTGTTCATATGAATAGTCATGCCCTCTTCTAAGGGGAGATCGTTAAAAAATTGGGTGGGGTGATTGAAAAAAAATCTTCTGATGTAAAACCACTGAACTAGAAGAGCCAAAACTTGTAGAAAAATTATTAATTAATTAGTCTGTGCAATGATTGGCAACAATTGACATATTAAAACTAAAAATTTAGACAATCATTATGAAATGGAACACAAATTTTGAAAAATGCAAAAAACAAAGAAAAATTTACAGTTTCTTTTTTATGTTTCAGACAAAATAAAATTTTAGAATTGAGTATATTTAATACCTAGAAAAACAAATTATAAATTTTATTACCAAGTTATATCTGGTCAGTGTAAAAGTTAATACTGTTTGATCAAAGTGCACATTTCCAGACTCTTGAAAACTAAGACTCTTGATCTCTCAAAGTTTTAATTTGGTCCCATGGACTTCCAAATTTTCAGAATTCAACTGTAGTTCAAAGTTTAAAATTTGTCAGTGAGCAAGATTAACTGTTAAGTAGAAAATGATTGAAAAGCAAAACCTTACTGTGTTTTTTTTCCCTTTTTTTTTTTTTTTTTGAACCAATTTATAACTGTTCTAATTAATATATTTTGATGGTTCATCATTTCAAATGACCAGCAGTTAAGACATTTTTTACAACTCAACTTTGATCATAAATAATTCATTAAGACTGTTGGTGTTAGTTAATATTTTAATTTCAGTTTAAATTTGAATTTTGCTTAGAAAAGTAATATAATTAAATCTAGAAAATGATTTACTAGTAAAAGCATTGTAATGTCATGAAATTTCACGATGTTGCATGTTTAGAATTTTTCAATAAACATTATTTAACATTAAATTAAATAGATTTTAAGAAACGAAATGAATATCAAATTGTGTTATGAAGGATATAAAATTGTGTGGTTACATTTCTTCTAAAACAACTTAATGATTATGAAGTGCAAACTTACCCCAAACCATTTTATATGAAAAATCCAGTAATATGTATGCTATTACCTCTCTTCCTTAATATATATATTTATAGGTGCTGATGTGCTATTTTTTATGATAAATATTTATAGGTGCTGATGACCAATTTTTTATGATAAATATTTTGTAGGTGCTGATGACCAATTTTTTATGATAAATATTTTGTAGGTGCTGATGACCAATTTTTTATGATAAATATTTTGTAGGTGCTGATGACCAATTTTTTATGATAAATATTTTGTAGGTGCTGATGACCAATTTTTTATGATAAATATTTTGTAGGTGCTGATGACCAATTTTTTATGATAAATATTTTGTAGGTGCTGATGACCAATTTTTTATGATAAATATTTTGTAGGTGCTGATGACCAATTTTTTATGATAAATATTTTGTAGGTGCTGATGACCAATTTTTTATGATAAATATTTTGTAGGTGCTGATGACCAATTTTTTATGATAAATATTTTGTAGGTGCTGATGACCAATTTTTTATGATAAATATTTTGTAGGTGCTGATGACCAATTTTTTATGATAAATATTTTGTAGGTGCTGATGACCAATTTTTTATGATAAATATTTTATAGGTCTGATGAGCTATTTTTTACGATAAATATTTTGTAGGTGCTGATATCCCGCAATTATCGAGGGGACATAGACATGTCAGTCATTGACAAGTTTATGACACTTCTTATGGAAAGAGAGGAAGATTTGAACACATCTCCAATTATTCAGCATGGCAACACAACCTTCATTTTCATCAAGTACAACAGTCTCTACTTGGTTGCAACATCTAAAAAGAATGCTAATGTTACCATGGTCTTCTCCTTTCTTCATAAACTTGTACAGGTATCTGTCAAGCCTGCAAAATGAGCACCATGTATTTTTGGGGGATGAGGTTGGGTTGAAGAGTTCTTTTAAAAAGTATTTTGTAATATATTTTAAGGAGGAATGCTACACCAGAGAAATTTGGTGTGGATGAAAAGTGGAGGATGTGTACAACATTTTGAAATTGAAAACTAAAATTTACTTTATTTAGTCAAAAACTGCAGTTTTAGAAAAACGTAAAATGCATAAAAGATCATTAAATGAATTGGATAAAAACCTGAAGATCTGATAGTATATGTCTATTTTTATGATACAAAACTCATTTATTTTTATAATCTAAGTTCAGTAAAGATTAAACTGAATATTTACATCATTATCATTTCTTGGAATTTTCTTGATTCATATGCCAGTTTGAAATTTTTGTTCTCATCCACAGGTATTTATTGAGTACTTCAAAGAGTTGGAGGAAGAAAGCATCAGAGATAACTTTGTGCTGATCTACGAGTTACTGGACGAAGTGATGGACTTTGGATTTCCTCAAACAACTGACAGTAAAATTCTCCAAGAGTAAGCACAACTATACTGCAAAATGTTTTATAAAATTTATATTCAACATCCCAGTGTAGTGTAGAAAGATTTTTCCACAGCACTTTGGGAAGTTTCCTGGGCCCTTCAAATTGGAAAATTTACGACCAAAAATTGTCAGTTGAATAACATTTTCTAGTAACAAAACACTCATAATTGTCAAATAACACCTTTCATTTTATTACTTTCATTGGGCTATGAAATTTAACTTTATCATCATCAGATATGTCCTTTGCTATTAAATGAGTTAGAATAGTGAGTAGTTTATTTGTAAGCAATGTACTTTCGGTATGGGACTTGCCACAATGGCCAATATTTGACAATAAACAATAAGGTAACATGACGACACTGTTACATGTAACTTCATTCAAAGGTCATATTTTAATTACTTCTACAGTGTCATACTGCATGAGTACGCAACAATTCATTTTATTACTTTTCCAAAAAATTCTGTCAACAGCTTGCTCTCTTCACTTTATTCAAACTTTTTCTTTAGCATTTTGAATTGTAGCTCAGGATGGATTCCACACATGTGTAGCGATCAGGAACACAGATTTTTGAAAATCAACAATGTTTTGGGGGAAAATTAAGAGTTTTTAAGTCCCCTAACTTCTTTGCTGAAGGGGACTATTAGTTTACTTTTGGTCTTTCCATCTGTCTGACTGTCATTTGGAATCGGTTTTCTGGACTTTTCCACATTGGATAAAGATATTCAACTGAAATTTTATATGTGATTTTGTCTTGAATAGTTACAGAGCAAAATTAAGTTTCGTTACGCTTGACTTACTTTTGACTGAATTATGCCCCTTAATGAATGCTTGAGGTTTTCCAGACTTTTCTCTGCATTGGATGAAGATATTCAGCTGAAATTTTATACATGACTTTGTCTTTGATAGTAATAGATCACATGTAAGTTTCGTTACACTTGATCTACTTTTGACTGAATTATGCCCCTTGATCAATTACAAGAATCAGTTTTCCAGACTTTTTTCTGCATTGGTTAAAATATTCTATTGAAATTTGATATGTGGCTTTGTCTTGGATAGTTATCAATCAAGTTTGAGTTTCATTATGCTTGATCCACTTGTGACTGAATTATGCCCCTTTATGAATTGCAAGAATCAATTTTCTGAACTTTTCTCACATTGGATGAAGATATTCAACTGGAATTTTATATATGACTTTGTCTTGGATAGTTACAGATCAAATTTGAGTTTCATTATGCTTGACTTACTTTTGACTGAATTATTCTATTGGTAGGGAACTTTGTTTTGGGACAATAATGTTATACAATGTATATAGAAATTTTCATGCCAGAACAAAATACTATACAAATTGATTAAATGATATCCAAACATAAGTATGGTGATTTGTATAATTGATGATTCCCTGGGGCTGAATGGGCCAACAGTAGAGACCCAAAGAATACCTATGGGAATTGCAAGAATATAGATTCCAAATTAGCAACAATTAGTTTCTCTAGATAGATCCTGAAATATGTAGGGTACATAGTTGTTCAATGGAGGTTTTGTTTTAATGTTTAATGACTGTTATTGTTCCAACTAATAAGTCCAATCTCTGTATGAGCAAGTTGACAAAGATGAGGGTTGATGCTCAGGAGGTCTCCTGTTTGTAAACCTAGAGTGCTTATTGGAATGAGGTAGATAAGCATGATTTACAAATCTTATAGATTTATCACACAAGAGGGTCACAAGATGGAGATAGCACCCCGACCACCTCCAGCGGTCACCAATGCTGTATCCTGGCGACCTGAGAAAATCAAATACAGGAAAAATGAAGTGTTCCTTGATGTCATAGAATCTGTAAACTTACTAGTAAGTTGATACAAATCCTGCTTGAAATAAAACTACAAAGAATATACTAACAAATCAGTAAAGAATTGTTAAATTTAACAGGTCAGTGCTAATGGTAATGTGCTACGAAGTGAAATTGTTGGATCTGTGAAGATGAGAGTGTACCTGTCTGGGATGCCCGAGCTTCGACTCGGTCTGAATGACAAAGTGCTGTTTGAGAGTACAGGCCGTAAGTACACAAAGTTCTTCAGTAATCAAGAAATAGAATGGAATATTCATCATGTGCACCTACATATGTACATTTATTTACTGCTTTAGTAAATGGATTGATATTACAAACAGATATTATGAAAATTATCTAACCCAAGTTTTCATCTATTAAAATTCCTTCAGACAGGTGTATAAAGTTATATTTTATTGTTCACACTGACAAAATTGTTCAAATATTTGAAGAATCAGTTTTCAGAAACTTTGTTACAGGTGGGAAGAGTAAGTCAGTGGAACTTGAAGATGTGAAATTTCACCAGTGTGTCAGACTGTCGCGATTTGAAAATGACAGAACTATTTCTTTCATTCCACCGGATGGAGAATTTGAGCTCATGTCTTACAGGTTGAACACCCATGTAAGTAATGAAAAAATTACCTTTGTTTATTTGTGAAATGCGAAGTTGATAAATTTCTCTGTTTTAATGGTCCTGATTTGAGAATTTTGTTATTTGTAGGTGAAACCACTGATTTGGGTAGAATCTGTCATTGAGAGACATGCCCATAGTCGAGTAGAATATATGATCAAAGTAAGCTTGATTTCTTTTATCAATGTTTTAACATTACAATACCAATAATTTGTTAATATTATCTTTTGAATTTTCACACTGAGTTCACAATGTATATTTCTAGGTGCTGTAGATCTAATTTTATGTGCAAGGTGTTTATATTCTCATAATTTTTTGATATAAAGACTTATGAAAATTTATTTCTTGTGTTTTTTTTTTTTAAATTACTTATGCGTATGCTTGCCAAAATTTATTCTCGTGTATGAATTGGCAATGCCAAAGTTGCAAAAAATTTATGGATCTACTGTATTCAATGTAATGAAAGCTTCAGTTTTGCTATTCTAGAATTATTGCCATTTCTTTCTTTGTAACAGGCCAAAAGCCAGTTCAAAAGGAGGTCCACTGCCAATAATGTTGAGATCATCATTCCAGTTCCTGCAGATGCAGACTCACCAAAGTTCAAGACAACAGTTGGTAGCTGTAAATACGCTCCTGACATGAACGCAGTCATCTGGACCATTAAATCATTCCCAGTAAGATATTAATCATGTTATGAGAAATTTACTGTTTGAAAGTTGATCCGGTTTCCAATGAAAAAGAAAATATGAAACATATCCAATGGAAAGGAGAATATGAAACATCCAGAGATACCCTTATTAGAAAAAATATCAAGATGAGATGAGGACATTATGTTTACATTGATTTATATGCTAACTGATTTAGCTCACCCAAGCCTTAGGCTTAAATGAGATTTTCTTATCCAGATTTTTCTGTCATTTGTTTTGAAATGAACTTTTCAAAATCTGTAGGGTCCACCAATCTTTCCTTCAAATCATCTTTATTTTAAGGACGTTTAAGGAACACTGGGTTAAATATGACAAAAATTACATCTTGACACAAGTTTGTTCAAATCATGGATCCAGGAATATGTCAATTAAAACAAAATTATTTTTAAAATCTTTCCAAGAACAGCAATTCTATGATTTGTCAAAACATTTGTACCCATTTCTTTTCACTTACTGACTGCCAAAGCTCAATAATTCTATTGTAGCTATGAACATCTACGCAATGCTGTTTTCATTGTTAGAATATTTCAAAAATGAAATAAAGACATTTAAAGAATGAGAGAAGCAATATTGCTAAGTTAATTGACAGAGCATCACATTTTTCCGAGTGGAATATACCATCCACTGACTGGAAATTCAGTTTGGATGAGTTTCATTTTCAATGATTAATTAAAATTATTTTCATAATTGACAAATAACATGTTTCCATATTGAGGAGTCAATTGAAAA
Organism: Ostrea denselamellosa; assembly: GCA_024699665.1. Lineage (NCBI taxonomy): Eukaryota > Metazoa > Mollusca > Bivalvia > Ostreida > Ostreidae > Ostrea > Ostrea denselamellosa. Next base: position 12,155,778 of record JAMZEH010000073.1, on the reverse strand, counting down.
TTTGGAATTATCATTCATTATTCTGTATTGCAACACCTGAACTTGAGTCCACCCTATTAGGTTATAGCAATCAGACAATACCTGGTATGCAATAAAATGTCATAAGAACCAAGAGGGTCACAGTTTGTTAAAACAATATGAAAGCATCCTCGTGTAGTATAGAGCTTTTTTGTACATACCATGCCCCTTGGACCAGAGTGGAGAGACAATAAGGTACAGAGATTTTCATAGGAATATGTAGTGCAAGGTTCACTTTGTCAAAATTATATGCAAGTAAGCAAAGGATAAAGAATGTGGTCACAATTACAATATGCTGCAAGTTTATAAATAAGAATTTGGTGGAAGTTCTTTATGTAGCCTCATATTGATAATAAGTCTAGATACAATGTGGCAAATACATTTCGAGTATCAATAGATAGCATGAAATCAAAATTCAAATTTACTTGAATTCTGGACTTTGTATTCGGGGACAGTGGAGGTCCAAAGATTTTCTGTTCTGGCCTTAAATTCTTCTCATTGGCAATAAAATCGAATGCAGTTATAAAAATTATATGCAGGTATTCTGAGATGCACTGTTAAGGGTTTTCACTTTGCATACAAATCCTGACAAAGGTTGCTATTAAGAAGTCATATGCAATTTCATAAAAACTAGAAAACTGACAAATCAGAAAGGGTCCCATGATAAACCTGAAAATTAAAAGGAGTCTTACTCTACCTAATCCAAGTATAATGTATAAATTTTATGAAAATATTCCCAAGGAAATTTAAGTCATTATGTGCCATAGAAAGTGATGATGGATGGATAGACAGATGGATAGATAGAGTGATTACTATATGAATCTGAGCATTACCTTTAAATTCTATGAAATCTTCACAAGAAATCTCACATTTTTTCATGCCATAGAAAGTACTATTTTCTTATTAATATTGATAACTTCTAAGTCCCATGACATAACTCTGTAAAGACAAAGCTGATAAATCTGAAAATTAAAAGGTTTCTTCCCCAGCTTATCCAAGTATTATGTATAAAAATTTTGAAAGTCTTTCCAAAGAAACTTAGGTTATTCATAAAGTGCTGATGGATGGACAGAATGATTACTATAGGGCACCCACCATATGGCAGGGTCCTAATAAACCATCCAATGAAATTGCTCATGTGGTTTGGGCTTGATAAAGTAAAAAAGGCAATGGTCATGTTATAATTTGTAGAATTCATCACATATTTGCATGATGTACACTATGTTGCTGTTTGTTGTATAACTCTTTAAGATTATTAGAGCATATTATAGATATAGATCATTTTCATAGAACCATCATTTTCTGACAATAGTGGGACATGATCCAAAAACTCAATTTGCTGTGGAATGAAGAAATTTTACCAAAAGTCATATTCAGAGATTTGGTTAATTGCCGGTCATGGTGGCACAGTGGTTAGAGCGTTCGCTTCATAACCGGGAGGTCATAAGTTTGAACCCACTCATGCCATGGCTATGTTAAACCTAAGACATAGGTAGTAATTTCTCCTTCACCAAACACTTGGCATTTAGAAGTGACAATCATGGGTCTTTCAGATATAACCTTGGGAACGGAGGTCCCATGTCATGGCAGGTGTTGGTACTTAAAGAACCCTCAATGCTACAGCCCTGAGTGCTAAGCATAGGTCTGAATTTGTGGTACTTCACCTACAGCTGGTGACGTCTCAATATGAATGAAAAATTTTCGACAGGACATAAAACAAACAAACAATCAATCAATCATTTCTGTAGATCTTGCTTACCAGATGAATCAATCATCTTTCATAATGTCAGACAATTAAACTGTCATTTGTATGATTATTTACGTACTCTGCTTTCATGTGGACTGAAATGGAAACCACTGTTTTAGGTAATTGGTTCCTCATGCTCACATAGAATCAATTAAATCTTGAATGTCGAGCCCAGTTTTAATTAGCGATGTTAATCAAGGATTTGTATTCAAAGCTCAAACCCTTGATTATGTGAAGAGGCCAGAAACATTGTGTACATGTTGTCCATTAATAGATCTTGATTTGGGTCTCTTTAGACATCTCAGACTCTTTGAATAAGGAGGTTCAGGTGCGCCTTATAGCTAATGGGCCTCTTGTAATCTCTTTTTGTAGGGAGGCAAGGAGTACCTGATGAGGGCACACTTTGGTTTGCCCAGTGTGGTGGGTGAAGATACAGAGGGCAGGCCCCCTATACATGTCAAGTTTGAGATTCCATACTTCACTGTATCAGGAATACAGGTAATTTATGTCCGACGCAAGAAAATTAGTACAACGAGAAAATTGTATCTATATATAAAGGCGGTAAAATATTTTGATACTTGTTGTTCCATAGAATAAATACTTTACTTTTGGCAAGTTTGACATCAATTTCCTGTAATACATGTATATTTCTTTTTGTTCAACAGGTGAGGTATCTCAAGATTATTGAAAAGAGTGGGTACCAGGCCCTTCCATGGGTACGCTACATCACTCAAAATGGAGATTATCAACTTAGAACGCAATAACTTGGAAGAGAAGAAGAGAAATGTATAGATACCATTCTTAGATGTAGCGATAAGGAATGATTAATTGTTCTGTTGTTGTTATCTGAAGTACACAGCTGTGTTGTGAACACGAAATAATTATAACATGGTGTCAATCAGCAATCTCTACTTCTTTGCTTTCATTGTAAATGAAACAAGTACAGATGATCGGGGCTGCTTATGTTTTTTCTGGATGGAAATTAATATAAATACTAGAGTACAGATTTGCAAACAATTATTTATCATTATTTTATAACCCTTTTGTCAAGAAATAATATTTCATATTTCAAAATCAATTTTCATGTATGCTTTATGTACAAATTGTATTTATAAGTGTCATAGTCTAAACTAAATAAAGTCCATTTAAGATATGTATATTACTTGTTTGTTTTGGGAAAAACTCTCCAAGGACAGGTTTAGAATGAAGCAGTTTTGAAATACATGAACTAAATATATATACTCCATCTTTAACAAATTACCTTTGCTCTTTTAAGATTGATTGATTTCCACCACACTCAACAATTTTTCAGTTATCTGGTGGTGTCCAGTTTTCATAGGTGGAGGAGAGAACCCAGATACAATGTATCCAGGAAGAGACCACCGACCTTCCGAAAGTAAACTGGCAAATTTCTCACATATATCGGCACGAGCGGGATTCGAACCCGTGCCAACTAGAGGTGAGAGGCCTTGTGATTTTGAGTGCAATGCTTTAACCACTTGGCCACGGGGGGGGGGGGGGCGCCTCTGTTAAGATATCAGTTAACAACCTTTTTTTCTGGTATGGGGGGGGGGGGGGGGGGCCTCTGTTAAGATATCAGTTAACAACCTTTTTTTCTGGTATGGTGATCTTGACCTTTTTACCTTTTCCAGCTGACTTTTGTTCGGTATCAAAGTACACTTAATGGTTACTGGCAACCCAGGTGAAAGATAACTTTCTTACTGAAAATTTCTGCATTGCAAAGTAATGGCACAAACCACATTGTTTTGCCAATCCTTGTGGCCATGTTCAAATGACTTGAGGGGAGAGGGTATTTCAGGGATAAAGCACCTTCGGTCACAAGCAGAATTTGTTTCCAGACACAGATACATGCCCTCTAGTCTTAACTCGGACTTTGTCAAGGATGAGCTAATGCATCTACATAACTAAGCTAAGGTACAATCTCTCCATCTTTAGCTCATCTAAGCTGAAAGCTCAAGTGAGCTATTCTGATCACATGTTGTCCATCTGTCTGGTTGAACTTTTCACATATTTGACTTCTCCAGAACTGCTGGGCTAATTTCAACCAAAATTTGCATTAAGTATTCCTAGGTGAAGGGGATTCAAGTTTGTTCAAATGAAGGACCATGATTTCCAAGGGGAGATAATAGGGAAATAGCAAAAAACCTTATTCCCCAGAACCAGTAGGCCAATTTCAATCAAACTTGGTACAAATCATCTTTGGATGAGGGGGGTTCAAGTTTGTTCAAATGAAGGGCCGTACTCCCTTCAAAGGGGAGATAATCACAAAAAACAGGGTGGGGTAATTTTTTAAAAATCTTCTCGAGAACCACTGGGCCAGGAAAGTTGAAATTTACATGAAAGCTTCGTGACATAGTGCAGATTCAAGTTTGTTAAAATCATGGCCCTTAGGGTAGGGTTAGGGTTAGAATGAGGAATCTAAAGTTTTACATGTGAATATATAGGAAAAATCTTGTCAAGAACCATTGGGTCAGAATAGTTCAAATTTACTTGGCAGTTTTCTGACATAGTGCAGATTCAAGTTTGTTAAAATCATGACCCTCAGGGGTAGGTAGGGTGGGGCCACAGTAGGAGATCAAAGTTTTACATCCATATAGGGAAAATCTTTAACTATGGGCCAAGGTGACTAATGTGGCCCTTGGGCCTCTTGTTTTATTCCAGTAATCAAATTGATTGTAAATAAAGTTTAAAATATAAATTCTTAAAATATTTATTATGCTTTTGTAAAAAAAAAAAAAAAAAAAAATATTGCATATTATGTTAACTTAGATAGCTTGAATTTACATACAATAACCGTCTACATCATACTGTAATTAAAAAGCATGCTAACAGACTCTATTTTTGATGTGCATCTATTATCTGGTATCATCACAGAGATGTATTTAGATAAATTTTCATTTTTGAAATGCATGCGGGTATTTCTATGAACTACAACTCTTCATTCTGGCATACTTCATGAAGCACATTCATGAAAAGTATGCCAGCATGAGATATTGCAGTTCATACCCCTCATGTATTTAAAAAAAGTGAAGTTTATTTTTTTACATTCACTTTCTAGTTTCATTTCTTTCAGAATTCACAGCTGTTGAAGTACACATACTATATTTATCTGTATCCGTACATGCATCAATTACCACTGCAATGCATTCCTGAGGAAATGACTATCATTACAATTTGTAGAGATATCAAAGACAAAAACATTGGAAATATCAATAGTGTGTTTTGAAATGGCAAAAGTAAGTTTGGTGCTTGTTGTGCTCTAAAGTATGTGTAACTGGGTGTATGCAAAGCAACTCATTGCACAATATAAGTTTGTAGGACAGAAGAAATTGCAAATCTGATTTGATATTCCTATGTCTTTGTCCAACACAGAATTACATTTGTTGAAAAGAACTTTCCTAAATGAACAGGTATCTACAAGTATTTTATAAAAGTGACTTTATACCGTTTCATCTCTAGTACTTGTATGTTGTGCTTTGACAATTTTATATAATGAAAATGTGCAGTTGTCAGATCTACACGGTCAATCTCTCTAGAAGTACAATAATTATATCACAGATGTTCTACCTATAACATAATCGCACTAACAAAGCACTTTACTGGTATGGATGGCACTTTTCTCTACAATGTCTCCTCTAGGAAGATGCTATTGCTTGCTGTTGTAGCAGGATCTATAATAGGCTGTGGTTGCTACAGACTGGACCACACCTATCCCACACTGAGAGTCTCCTGTTCTATTTCCTTCTGCCCCTTCTGTATGAGGGAGCACCCAACACTGGTGAACCATCCGTGTCATATCCTAGCATTTTCCTCAACTTTACAATCTCTTGTTTATACCTATTGATGTAGAAAACAAAAAACATAGCTACAGTAGATTCAGTGGTGGAGAAGATCACAGTAACCAGACACTTCCTTTACTGATCAACACTGCATTCTAGATTTGAGTAGTAGTAAAATTCTTCTGAAAGTTTTTATATGCCATCTTCAGACAGGACATATTATGGTATAGCAATGTCTGTACATCCATGGGGTTTTCTGTTTCTAATTTCATTTCACTGTCAATTGTCAAGCAGAAATTTGTTGTGTAGCTTTGTAGGTCGCTCTAAATTCTGTTCCAATTTGACCTCTTGCAGGAGTATTGCCCCTTTATTTGAAATTTAATGCTATATGGAGGGTACATGATTTAGCTGTCTAAGTCCTCTCACAGTTTTCAAGTGAGGACTTTCCTACTTTACAGAGTGTTTATATGGGTACTGAAGATGTGTATGTGGAAAGGATTTGCTTTCATTTTTGAGAAAAAATGAGTTGTTGAACTTATTTTGAGGAAATATTATGAAGTGAGTACATGATTTTCCTGTCTTCTCACACTTTCCAAGCTAAGGCCTCATAAACAACTTGAAAATGTGAGCATTGCAAAGATTCTGACTCCCAAAATTTTCTGATTTTCTTTCACATTTGAAAAAATTGCAGATTATTGAACTTACTCAATATTTTGGGAAAATAGTTTACCCACAGAGCTCTTCATCTGTCTATTTCCCTACTGTCAGTTTTAAAGCTGTGACATTTTATTTATATGTTCAAAAGAAAACATACTGCAGTTTGATGATGACTGATACTACCTTCAGTATAGTTCTAAACTCACAGCTTTAGAAAAATACCTTGCATAAGCTTGTGATGGGGGTATTATGCACCATTTCCAGTATTCTTGTTCATTAAATGCTGATTTATGAAGATAGATTCATTAACAATATCAGATTGTAACTTCTACTTATTAAAGTATTACAATAATTACCGAACAAGATGGTGATCAATGTAGTCCTGACTTTCTTTCAGTTGTTCTTTTAACACAATGTTTTCACTCATTAGTTTGGCTCTTTCCTCCTCCAAGTCCTTCTGTGTATTTAATGTGTACTCTCTCAACTGTTTACGCAGGGCAGCCCAAGTCTCAGCTGGTTTTTCACCAGGTCTGTAAACATTTAAACAAATTGTTTATCACAATATACTTTAAAAGCTGTAAACATATTACATTTGACAGTGTATCAATTTTAGCAGAAGAATTATATAGCTAAATGTTTGCAAAATACATGTACATTGTATTTCAGTTTAGGACTTGAAATGGAAAAGTGCTAAATCAAATCCAGGATAAATGCCAAAAACCTGTTTTTCACCAAAGATCATACATGCTAAATGTAATATGTTTACAAACTCCATATATTCTAAATCCTTAAACAAGAACACAACTTTTTCATGAAATGACTTGAAAAAATCACCTCATCCTTAAATCCTCTTCATCCGACACACCAAACTGAAAAAGAAGTTATGGTAAATTTAGGTGATTCCATGTCTGTTTGAGACTTTGTGATTTGAAGTTTTGTGATGGAGTATTATTTTCCTTATTAATCGAAATTGTACAAAGTTTCTAAAAATACCAGCATTATCATACTCGTTGCATATCACTGCTCCCACTAGTACATTAATAAGCATATGAAATTTAACAATTGTTACCTTGTTTTTGTAGTTGTCTACAGTTTGTTTGAGTCTGTTGACCTCACTTTTTAGGCGCGTAATTTCTCGTAAGTTGGAAGAGTTGATTTCTGAGTCTGACAGTTTTAACTCAGTCTCATCAGGTCCCATGTCAATATCGTCTAAACCTCTCTCTTCACACTGAAGTCGTAAGTTCCTAAAATGTTGATTTTATATCCTGTTGGTTTTGAATTATCAAGTGACAGTCATGGATTTCATCACACAATGCCTGACTGGATTTCAACAATGAGGATGCAGTACTTTGGCCTTTGCTTACAAGAACATATTAATTCATAAAATTAATTTACACAACAAATATGTGTTCGTGGTGCCTGACACGCAACAAATCTCTCTTCCAATTAGAGTGATGTACCAAAGAATTCCAAAATTATACTGTGCTCAGTATTTAAAATCCCACTAGATAAATGTTGTTCGACAATCATGCCTTGTGTTAAATCCGAATCCTGTTGTACATTCTTACTCTTATCAAATTTTATTTTGAGAAATCAAGTTTGAAATATGTTTTTCTAGGTGTGATGTGAATTATATATCGGACATAGGTTTACTACCCAAAATTATTTTTTATTTAGTGTATCAGGACTCCTCAAGAAAATTTTAATTTACAAGATGTTGCAAAGCATGTTGGTATCTTTCAATTTAACTTATACAAGTACAATACCTGTAATGGATAAGTAGTTCTTCATATTTGTGCAGCAGAGAACGCTTGCTCTCTCGATATTGCTGGGCTGCAATACTTAGTTGCTCCTCCCTCTCCTTGTGAGAACGAGAAATGTCCTTGTGCATGTTTTCTACATAGTCTCTCATCCTAGCAGAACTCCGACCATCAGGTCCAGCATTATTTTTGTCCACAAATTCCTACAGAATATTAAAATAAAGTGAAGATAAGTTTCTCCTCTAATTTATCCACGACATTCTTTGAACAGTGATGTATATACAATAATATTGATAGACTTGCAGATATATCCTCCACATATTTGATGAGTCTCCCCCTGTAGTCCTCGCCCAGGTCCTTAACCTTGTGCTGGAGCCTGTTGAGTTGAAGCTCTAGCTGCTCCTTCTCTCCACGTGCAACAATCAAAGCCTGGAATTAAACATCATTTTCTTTGGTCAAGGTCAGAAATCCACTCTTAGTCTGGCTTCTCAAGAGAGAAGGGCCATGGCAACAATTTTAAAAAGGGGCAAAAATGGTGAAACCTATATTTTATTTTGCCATGAAATATCATCAATATCTAAATTTAGAGTATTTATATACATGTACCTGCTAAATTTCATATGACCTATATTTGTAGTTAGAATCTTTGAAGAACATGCAATACCAAGCATGTTTTTGTTAAATGTTTCAAGTCTTACTGCGGCTCATGCACATGTGACAAATAAATCTATGATTCTGTTCACGATCATAAGACAGTCTGAATAAAATGCAAGTACATAGAATTTTTATCATGCATACTTAGCCATTATGATAGATACAGTATTATTTATTTCACAAGCAAACTATGTGTTCTCTTACATCATTGTTGTAGCACCATGAAAGCTATAAATGATATCTATAATGTAAATATCATGTATATTTTGAAATACATGTGCATCAATTATGTAAACAATCCCAATGCCCATTTCAATAGTTCTCTCCCTTACAAATACTTACTGCATTCAATTCAGCCAAACGACGCTGTCTTTCCCGCGCCAAATTGCGGGATTCCTGCAACTCTTTTTGAACAGCAAGTCTGAAACAATTAAAAATCACAAATGAAATCCTCATAGTTTCAGTCAGGGGTTCGTTTGACCTTGTTTGAGGAGCTACTTACAGTTTGGCCTCCAGTTTCTGCTTGTCATCCCCATGCTCTTTCTTGAGTCTATCCATATCTCTCTCATAACGTCTCTTGTTGTTGAATAACTACCAATTATACAATATACAATTATGGACTGTTTAGAAGGGAGACATCACAAATTATCAGGTCTCAGTAAGGTCATCTCCTGAGGATGCATTTATTGACTTGTGCCATATTTGTTCTTTAAAACGTCAAAAAAACCGTAACAACACTTTTCTGCTGAAAATTCAAATAAATTTTCAATGATTTTCGAGGAGTGAAATTGATGTCACCCTCAGCTATACTTAATGTCATTCATTTACCAGATGTGTAAGTTAAATACTACAAAAAAACTGAGGTTGAAGCAGATAAATGAGCAGCAACAAGATAGAGAGCTTTTGATTGTGACATCATAATAGAATGATGCAAAAATATAACATCAAGTGTAAACATTACGTAATGTATTTCATAAAACAAAAAAGTAACCATCAAGCGAAATGCAAAATTACATTAAAATGGGAATATCTTTCTTCTCATTTGCTGTCTGTGACCGTTAATATTGACACTAACATCTCTATTAGAATTTATTGATTAAAGATTCTGCATATTTTTAAATAACTTTTAATAGAATTATTTCACTTGTGCCATTGAAATTTAACATCTAAAGAGAGATAACACAGTGGTCACCCTGCACATGACGGACACATCACAAATTGTCTCCCTTCACATGACCAGCCCTTGATCAGTGAAATTGACTGTAATATTCTGAAGGATGATAATAAACTTAGTAGAATATACAGAATAAGAATAATCTTTCAGATTAATGTAACATTTATTACAGCTTAAGTATCTGAAGCTTATTTTGTAATTAAAAAATTACAAAATTTGGCATTTGTGGCATTCGTACATAAACATACCAAAATAACTTCAATATCCAATGAAGTATTTGGGAGATCATAACACTATTGATGAAATTTGAAGACGGGACATTGATCAGATAAAAATATATGTCTAGATTACAACAAGAATCTATCAGTAGCTTAGAAAGGAAGGCTAGCTCATTCTTTTTACAAAAAATATATTGACACAATTAGCTAGGCATAGCTGTGAAATATGACTCTGCATTACATTAGAAATTCCTTTATGCTTAAAACACTTCAATTGCCCTCCTCCATTACTTCGACCGAAATAGCCATTTCAATTATACATTAAGAGACAAACATGCTCTAACAAAATTATGACAATGAAAATCCTAAACTACATTCAACACAAAACAGTTAAGCTTCAGGGAATATGAGTACAGCAAGTGGCTAGTGTTATATCTTAAAATTGTTTGTATATGTTGGAGGGGGCAATCACATGATCAAATGACCAAAGGGCTTTTCATTAGATTTATTTACACATTGCCCAACTTTATAACCCAGTGAAGTTTCTGAAATGATTATTTTAATATCTCTTAAGTAAGTGGGTACACGTAACAATTCACACATAAAGATCTTACTGTGTTTTCTACTTGTGACCTGTCTGTCTGTGAACCCAGTATTTCATCTGCCTGCAAATGAACCACAGATATAGAAATATTCAAACCTGACTTTTGAAATGGTCCACAATCCTTCTCAATTTATTTTGTGATATTTATTACAGTTAATATGAATCAACCCATGTCTTTTTAATGTAACAATGCATTGTGGTTGTAATTGATTTCTTAGTGTAAGAATTATTTCCCCTTCTAAATAAATACATGAACACAAATACTTATAAATAAATACATGTATATATGTCTAAAGTGGCAAAGGAAAGAAATGGGAAACTTACCTTGACTTTGCCAGAGGAGTTCTTGATGACAAGAGCTTTGACCCTGCTAACCTCTGCTTCAGGGTCCCCTACATCTGGGTCACTATCGGCCAAGGTGTGAATCTGTTTCATCAATGCTGCCTTGGCATTCACCAAGTTCAGTAGTTCAATGCTAAGTTCATCATTCCTTTTAGCCTGTAACATATTACATATTGGATTTATCAGATGTACAATTACATTGCGGAGAATTCTCTCTCTCTCTCTCTCTCTCTCTCTCTCTCTCTCTCTCTCTCTCTCTCTCTCTCTCTCTCTCTCTCTCTCTCTCTCTCTCTCTCCAAATTAATTTAAATTAAAATAGCAGTGTACAGTATAAATAAGATATTCAAAGAAAATTATTAAAAAAAAAACAAACCACACACACACACACACACAAAGGTAAATTATAATGCAAGCACTTTCATTTAAAAATTCTCTGTGTTAATCTTAAAATTGTTTTGAAATGTCTTGACATCATATATTTGACCTCTCTTCATTTAGACAATACATGCAGTGATAGACTACATTGTAGACTGTCATACTTCTTTTTCATGTTCCTTGACAAGAGCTAGATAGTTTGTTTTTAGGACAACATATTCATCTGCCAGCTCTTTTCTGTCCTTCTCCATCTCCAGTAGTCTTTCCTTGGCATTCCGAGTACCTTTGTAATTTTTATCACGCTCGTTTTCTGCTTCCAACAATGAATTTTCTAGCATTAGAATCTAAAATGTCATAGATTCATGATTAGAACCCAAAATACCATGTATGTAATGAAATTTTGAATATTAAGAAATTAATTTGACAGGCTAAATAGCACAGAAAGATGTAATTTTCAATGTTGGATTTGATGTGTTCAATTGTAATTTGATAATTATATATTGTGCATTAATGAAATATTCCACATCTACAAACTAGAGAAATTTTATGAGAAAAGCATGTTGGCATGTTATAGCAACAAAGTTTTACATAAATTCTGAAAACGGTTTTAGGTATTTCATACCTGGAACAATATATTTGTTTATTTCATTGATATTTCATTTTTCTTATGAACCATTGACAGCAAGCTATGAAAATAACTACCTATTTAAATGGTATTGAAATATTATTCTGATTTAATTTCTCTGAGATGGCACATTTTCTAGTTCACCCCTTACCTTATTGGTCAATTCAAACTTGGTGGCCTCAGCTTCCTCTCTGATCTTGTTGTTTTCTATCTGCATCTCCACCAGAGACTGTGACACCTGGATAATCATATCAAAAAATGGTCCTTAGAAAATACCACAGAAATTCTAGATATTGAATTATTGTGCACAATTCGGATGAGGATAAATATATTTTTATTCACAAATCATTTGAACTCATGCCTATTACCTGTTTTAACCTGAGTACAGTACACAATCCAAAATTCTGCAATTCATTTCCCAACATATATTGTTTTGTATGACATGCATATTTACATATACATACTCCTAACCCGCCTTGTCTTAAAGCATAATTTCCCAAAAGTCAAATCATATACTGTTATTGTATTGAATATATGCCAAGGTAAGAAGGGGTGGGGACATAAAATGGTTCAGCTCTTCACTCCAATGAATGAACCCTTATATTTATATGCCCCAAAGATTGAAGATTAGGGGGCATTTTGTTTTTGTCCTGTCTGTCATTCTATAATTCTGTCATTCAGTCTGAAACTTTAACCTTCCTAAAAACTTTTGAACAGTGAATGCTAGAGCTTTCATATTTCACATGAGTATTCCTTGTGACAAGACCTTTCCATTGGTACCAAAATATCTGACCTAGTGACCTTGACCTTTTGTTTGACATACTTTCTAAAAACTTTAACCTTGGCCATAACTTTTAAATGGTAAATACTAGGGCTTTCATAATTCTTGTGACAAGACCTTTCTGTTGGTATCAAGGTAGCTGACCTTGTAACCTTGGCATTTGACCTACTTTTCAAAAGCTTTAACATTGGCTTGGCCATCATTGGAATATGCCATTATCGGGGGCATTTGTGTTTCACAAACACAAAAACTGATTTTCATGTAAAATAAGCAAAAATATTATTCAAATTGACATTAGGAATTTCAACAAAAGTTTGATACAGATATTCTTGCTAGATTGAAGTCTGTGACAAAATAGGACTTAAAATTTGTGTCATATTTTACTCACGTATATTGAATAATCTTTGAATATTTGTAGAATTGGTGATGTATTGTATGTAAAAGTTATCAAAATTATCAATTATGATTACTTTTCATGAAATAAAAGATAATCAATATTACTCTGTCATTAATATTTGTTTCAAAGTGTGCTTCTTGTGAAAATTGTGATTTTCATGGCTTTAGCAAAAGGGTAACTTTGAAGGGCTGCAATTCGTTAGAGTCGATCTGCACTAACATACTCTTTTTTTCTTTTTTTTCTTTTTTTTTTTTTTTTTTTTACATTTTGTCTTTCTGATAAAGATGTATCAGTTAAAATGGGTTATCTAAATAGTTTGTTACTGTTGAAAAAATTCAAACCACCAGAGTACATCCTTAATGGCTATAAATCAACATACCCATAATTTAAATTTACTCTCAGACTGCTTTTGTGCAATAACCACAGTTTAATCCTTCCCTCACCGTACTATAAGCAAAGTATGTACTCACAATCTAAACCCTTTCAAGTTCATAAATAACATAACTACAGTTTTCAATATGCCCCTAATTTAACACCCACACCCACATCCTGTGAAATATCTTACCTTGAGCTTCTCTTCCTCTGTCATCAATAACTGCTGAGACAGATCAGTTTTGGTGTGAGCCATGCTCCCAAATTTATTCTGCATTCCATCTAGGCGAGTCTTCAGTCGCTCATTATCATCTTTTAATCTATGCTGGAATAAAACAAACAATGACGATAACTACATGTAAATACAAAAAAATTAGTTTAATTCGAAACTAGAGTGATCTTTACTATCTTCATTCTGAACATTAATTTTTCAGCATTATTGTAAATTCTAAAATTAAATCACAGTGTTCTCTCTTTTGTTGATAATTTGAGTATTTTATTTTCTGCACATAAAATCATTGCACCAAACTGAAGACTTCTATTGGGAATTTGTAGATCTGTAAAATGAACAACAAGCACTTTTACACAATACTGTAATTTCACTACTCTGTAACATACATTTTCAACCTGCAGCTGTCGGATGGTTTCCTTGACATCATTAAGGTTGCTGATTTGTGACATTGGTGCAGGACCTACTCCAGACTGCTGTTTCAGATCAATGATTCGGGCTCTATACTGGGTGATCAGCTCCTAATAAATTCAAAACACATACTTCTTTCAACATTAAAATGTAACAAGGAATGTGAAATTTCTGTACAAGGTACATGCATGTACTATGTATTACTTTTATTTGTAAGATTACTTTATTTTCGTGGAAATTTATCATTATATTGATCATGTTGATGCAATTACTATTACAATGAGACTATCACTAATGATATTGTATATAAATGTATCAAACTGAATGAACAAAGGAAAAGTTCACAAAAATTATTTCTCACTGATAAATTTAACAAGGTGACAAGATTGCAGAAATATCATAAATCTCATGAAAAAAAAAGTGAATTAACATACTCTGAATTCTTGCTCAAAACAAATTTTATTCTATAAAGTGGAAAACAATATTTTGACATGAACACACCTGAGCATAGGAGTCATTGATAATGGGGAAATTCTTCACTTGAGTAAGCCGTATTGTAAATTGGACAATAGCATTGAAAGTGCTGGGGTCAGGTTGAGGCTTAATGTTCAGCAAGGCTCTTGTCTTGCAATTCCCTCCTAACTCTTCTCTCAACAAGTGAGTCAGTTTTGAATCACTGCAAGAAAACAACATATTTATAAAAACCTTAATTACCTAATTAGAATACCACATATCATCTAATTAGAATATTGAACATGCAGATCTGGGACTGCAATGCAAGAGAAAATAAGTTTTGCATATGCATCAGATGTCTTTTTATCATATGTGTAAGACTGATTGAGTGATTGATTGATTATATATTGTTTTACATCCCACTTTCACTCACAAGCACTTATGGCCTTCGAGCAGGGAGGGATCTTTAACATGCCACACCTACTGTGACATGGGGCCTCGGTTTTTATAGTCTCATCCAAAGGACTGCCCCATTTATTCGCCTCTTACAACAAGTAAGGGGTACTGAGGATCTATTCTAACAACCCGGATCCCCACCGGGTGTGTAAGACTGTAATAACACAACAGTGTAAAACTGTAATAACACTACAGTGTTTTGATGTTGAAACCGTATACAGAGACAGTTTGTATATTAATTAATGATAATGTTAAATTAACCTCTGTTAAAATTTTACTGACCTATAGCTAATAACACGGTCTGCATAAGGGTTGCTGGCCAATGAGATGACAAGTGAATTCAGACCAATGAGAGCTTTACTAAGTGTTGGCCCCTCCCTTTGCCTCAAATGAGCAGCATCTTCATTCAGTTTCTCCAATCCAGGAAGTTCAACAATGGTGAAGCGTGAGTGATTTGGCTTTAGATTATCTCCTACTAACTAAAACAAACTTTAAATGATATAATTCCTCTTTATATATACACAAACTAAATCCAAATGAAGCCTGTACATAAATGTCAAAAAACCCCTTCCAGAAGAATAAAAATTTCCAAAAAAGAGAAATCAATAAATCAGCTTTGTTGACAATGTTACCAAGTAAGAGGTTAGGTGTAGGTTTATTGGAGGCTCTCTTATCAGGGCAAATACTGACCTATTCAATCAATACAAATCCATACCATGATCTCTAGGAACTCGTGAACAAAGCTCCCATTCAATGGAGTTTGCTTTCTGTATATAACACCAAAAAATGGTCTATTCCTCAATCACCTTACCTCAATATCATGCTACTCAATAAAAACACCTTTACTCCATTCAAAAGGAACAACTGGACAAAGAAGGTAAACTTATTTCAAAATTAGAAACTCCTAGAGAAAAAATCAATCTTGATTAATTTTTTCTTTGTTTAAATTCTGCAGCAATAAAAACAAAAAGTATTTTGATTGTCAATCTGGGACATAAAAATAATGGGTATGTATCAACTATTTAACTAGTGCATTTTATTTGACGATATACTGGTGTCAAAAGATATTGTAACTGAAAGGTTCATTTTTCTATTAGTATTTGTAAAATATTCTAGTTTTTTTTTTATTAGAATATTTGTAGAATATTTTATAATATGATTGAATTTCTTACCCCTTATCCTGTTGTAGATAATAGAAAGTGATTCCATATCATCTTATTTGTCATGTTATCAGATGTCAGATTATGTCTTTCAATGTTCTTGTTTAAAATGTTTGAATGGAACATGATCATGTACCAGTATACAGCTAAGGTTGGTATTGAACCCCGAATTAAACACGAAACCAATGATGTCTTTACAAACAAAATGTAATCTATTATGATGGTACAATTATGTGGAAATAGATTTTTCAATTAGTTTTAGAAACTGCTTTAAAGCTCCATTCTATAAGATTGCAAAGGTGGGAAAAAATAAGAGAAACAGAGTCTGAAAAAGCTCTGGTCATGCTTGACAGGATTTGAATTCTAAGTACATACCTGAGAATTTTATGCATGCAGATCAATAAAAATAATAAAATTCTGAGAAGTGTAATGCGTCATTTTAAAGATCATAGGAACTGAGTAAAAGGAAGTAAGACAATGAAATCAATAAAGATACAACATAGAAAATGATTAAATGTATTTCAACCATATAGCTCTATGTAAATACATACACTGCACTGGCTATATTTAAATGGCATTTTATATGTACAATAGACAATTCATTTTGATGAACTCTTTTAAAAATCTTTTAAGAATCTGATATCATATGGAGTAGTTTAATTATATGATGTTTCCTTTAATAAAAGTTATTTCTGAATAAAACAATTTCTAGTTTAATGTGCTTTCCTCTGGTAAATGCTTTTAGAGTAGCTAGGATACAAACAATTCCCAATGAAAAAAAATGAACATAAAACAAACACATAGTTTTCTTCATTTAATCTGCTTTTCCATAATTTTATAAATTGATCACAATGGTGTGGTTTTCTTACCTTTCTATGTTTTATCTGACAGACAAATAATAGGTTTATATTATGGTCAGACAAAGTATGATAATGGTAGTACAAAATTTACATTATAAAAGACAGACTAAATGCTGGTTACTGCAGAATCCATCTATCATGCCACAGTACATGTAACTAATTTGGCAAACTTGCTGTTCACTAACAATTCATGAGAACATAAAATTTTGAGTGCTTATATACATCCTGTGATAAACTACATTATATGTATGTAAATTAGTGTTTAAATATTGGATTTTGCAAAAGAGGTTTCTCACAAAGTAACATGGAATTAAAATGTTAATTAACATGAATATCAATTACTCAGATATATAAATAAGAAATCTACAGCACTCAGTTGTGAAATTTCATTTTCAATTATATTGCTCTCTGGACTGTAACAAGTTAGACATGTGGAAGACCTGAGTAATATTCTTACCATTTCTAGGTCAATATGGATAATGGTGGCAGCATGCCCGGCAGCTGGACCAAAATCAGTGGTGGCTTCTGTTCGTCGTGCCATTCCCTGACGGAACTGAGCATGACCATCTGAGGCATCTCTCAGCACAACTACACTGCAGTTCTATAAAAAGAAGGGACACACAAATATCAAAAATGATTTCCAAAAACAAGGTAAAATAAGGTATCAAAAGCCAAGACATTTCAAAAATATGGGAAATATGTGCATGCTGTAACAATTAAAGGTTACATCTTACTATAAAAGGAATATGACACTGGTTTTAGACATCAGTAGATTTTGATTACTAGTATTCATTTACAGCATACGTAAAATATCCTTGATCTTGTTTTACTTGCCTTGACATGCACCCCTTTCTCTGCAGTCTCATGAATATCCAAGTATGCCCCGCCACTTCCTGGAACCTGCAGCAGATCCTTCACCAGTTCATTGTACACCTCTATCATGGACATAGTGACGTGAGGGTTCTGTCTTCTCACTTTTGTATCTGTCATATACTGATCTACAATTTCAAATGACCCAGATTCTAGAAATAATACAATTAATGTACATTAATTCATCATTCAATACAAAAGTATTTGGTAATTACCAAATATTTCAGATTTAAGTAACGAATTAATGTGGAAAAAGATGATTCAAGAATTTTAAATAAATTCATTAAATTGAACAAGCTATAGACTTTATTCATGAAAATAACATAGTATTTAACCTAATTAAAAACACAGACCTCCAGTCAGTTTGCTGAAAAGATAGTCCAGAATTAGAGGAACAAGTCCTGCCTTGTGAGTGCTCTCCCCTTGTATTGTGAAGGTTTTCCCAGACTCACTCTCCCCCATAACAAGCAAACACACATTAAATCCAGCCATGTGTAGATCTAACAGGTCATCCACTGAGTTTTTGTATATATCATAGTTTGTGGCATCTTTTCTGTGTAGATTGGTTAAGCTAAAAATTTACAATTAATGTTTGTTACTGTTCCTGATGTTCTATAGATTATACCAGTGGCATTTAAGATTTTCTTTTTCTTAATAATTTGGTATGAGTAAGATAATCAAGATTTCTCTTTCAGTAAGTTCTACATTGAATTATAATTTTTTTCAAACAAATTAGCTGGTTTCAAGTTATTTTGAT
The DNA here is from genome assembly GCA_024699665.1 of Ostrea denselamellosa. NCBI lineage: Eukaryota > Metazoa > Mollusca > Bivalvia > Ostreida > Ostreidae > Ostrea > Ostrea denselamellosa. The sequence goes on along the minus strand of JAMZEH010000073.1, from coordinate 12,137,058 downwards.
ACTTCATTTACTTACTTTACAAAAGGGCCACCAGATTTGGCTGCAATCCTTTGACCTTCTACAACCAAGGACTCTGATCCTTCAGCTCTGATGGGAGGCCGGATCCGACCGACCACTTCCACATTCATCTTAGTCCCCACCTAAGAATGTTATCATAAAACATGGATATTTATTCCATGAAGTCTTTGAGGATCACAAAAATCATTATAACTGTGATCTGTTATTCCAATATTGTGCCTCAGTTGGGAAATGAATTTTGATTCATATTGCAATGGAAATGAGAGTGTGATTGCGATGAAGTTCACCTGCACTGAGGATTGAACCTGATATCAGGAATGTTACCACAAGACTGCAATATTCAGACCAGTTGGACTGGCTGGTAAACATTTCTACACACCTAACTAAAAGCATTTGTAATATCTTTATTATAAACATTTATTAATATACTTTTAGCTTGTAGAGTATATTTAATCAGTTTATATATATCAGACTCCTAATCTGTAATTGTTACCTGGCGATCCATTCTCTTTATTTCTATCGCAGTATTCGTGGCTACCGTACAATTAACAGGCATATGATTTAATGTAGCTCTACAGTTCTCTTAGATCCAATACTACGTTTGTCTTATTAGGAAACAGAATAGAAGCTGTGCTATAGTCTACAGTAATATATATGGATATCATGCGCCTCTGGTCTCTTCATTTCAACACTTTCGTTTGTTGTCAAGATTTTTAAAAACACATAAGATTAAATGTTAATGTTTTTCTTTTAGTTAAAATTCATATACTTACGTAATATATTTAGATTCCACAAAAAAAGACACCTTTCGTTACGCTTTATAGCACTTCCTAACATTTGTTTACGTTGGATTCGGGGTGTTCGTTATTAATGAAGTTGTTCTGTAAATTATTCGATTATTCGCCTACTCCATTTTCAAAACGCAAAAACTCTACAAACTTATGATTGTTTGACTGTTTGTTTGTTTTACATCCCGTCGACAATTTTTTACTCTTATTGAGACGTTATCAGCTGTAGGTGAAGTGCCACAAATTTAGATCTATGCTTAGCGCTCAGGGCCGTAGCAGTGAGGGTTCTTTCAGGCCCATAGAAAGCAATTTCATTTGGGGGGGGGGGGGGGGGGGGAGGGGGGGGGGCACCACACCAAAGTAATTTACGACAAAAAAGTGATATCGACAAAACCATTAGTAAACCGATAACTGCATGAATATGTGCAAGCATTGAGGTGTACATAAATCTAATTATGTACATAGGATCTAATTAGTTTCCCAGAAAACTCCTTAAACTTTAATTTTACGTTTTGTTTGTTTGTTTGGAGGGGTGTTAAGGAATTTTTTGTTTTGTTTTGTTTGTTTGGTTTTTTGCTTGTTTTTTATTTTTTTTTTTTTTTTGTTTTTGTTCTTGTTTTTGTTTTTGTTTTTTGGGGGGTTTTTTGTTTGTTTGTTTGTTTGGTTTTTTTTTTGTTTTTTGTTGTTGTTGTTTTTGGGTGGTTTTTTGGGTTGTTTTTTTTTATTTTGGTTTTTTTTTTTGTATATATCTTTATCATTTTGTTATCAATCATTTCTGAGTCATAAGGTATTCAGTACTCGGTAAATTTTCCAAAAATCGCCAGTCTGTGTTCACTTCCACTTACGAACTCCTCAACTATTTTTTCTGGATTCAGTTCATCAGTCTCATTTTTATGAACATACAATAAAAGCAAGTTGTTTGTTCGTATTTGGCTCATTGTTGATCTCAGTGATGTTTTCATTTTTTTCAAGGCGCTGAATGAGCGCTCACTGGTAGCGTTAGTTGCAGGAAGTACCAAAATCACTTTGAGAATTTTGAGGATCTCGGTAAACAGACTTTTTTCATTTGAATGTCTGAAAATTTCAATCACACTTGGTATATCTGGCGTAAAGTCTTTTGGCAAAACAGTCTTTAACATTATAAGGTGGCAGTGAAGATCCTTTGGCACCAAATCTATATCATATAGGGTCGTGACAAAATTGAATTCTTCTTCAAACGTTTGACCTGTGCAAGCCTTAATTACGAGGTCTTCAAGATTAACATAAGCTTTGTAACTGGTTGGTCAAATCTAGATTTTATGCCAGCTAAAAGCAGATCTAATGCCTCGTAGAAATCTTTCCTATGCATATCTGCATTCGATGAAAAAGTATGTGCTGCTGTCCCATCATCAAGTTTACGAGGAATTTTGCGTTTTCTACGATGAACAGGATCATCGATGTTCATCTGTTTTGCTTTTTCAACAACTTCCTCGTAAAACTGAGTGAAGATTGTCTCATCTCGGAGATTTTGCAAAGCACTCGTCGTTGATGCCATTTTTTGACCATCACTCGCCGAGAGATTTGGAGCCTGCAGAGCCCTTGCCAAATTATCTCTATATCGTAAAAGTTTTTCACTCAGTAAACACCCAAAGAAGAAATCAAACCTGCACATATGAGCAGCCACTCCCCTAATTCTGTTTCTCATTTCTACCTCACGCACGTATTGGGGGCTTTCATCCCCAACATTTCTTAGAATTTCATAGTTTGACAAAATGCTCAAAAATGTGTCGGCGTTTATTGTTCATCTTGTGGGACACAAAACCCCTTTTCCCGCTGACGTTTTCTCTAAATTTTGGGTATTTTTTAATGCATTGAAAATCATCTCCCTTCTTGGAGATTCTTTAATCAACTTTGTTATATCCTTTGTAATGTCCAGGGTGTCTCTAAGCAACTTACATCCTTTAATAGAATCACTGCAAGCTAGGTTAAGAGCATGGCCATAACCGTGTAGGTAAAGGGTTCTGGGTTCAAGTGCATGAATTTGTGTTGCAACACCTGTCTTTGAACCAGCCATAGACACAGCCATGTCATAACACTGGCCTCGTACTTTGTTGATAGGCAGATCGAACCTCAAAAAAGCATCTTTAATTGCTAGGATTATTGAATTAGCCCCAATGTCAGAAAGACAGTACATCCCTAATAAATCTTCATGAGCGGTAAAATTTTGATCAACCCATCGAATGCATAACACAAGTTGCTCTTTGTTGGAAATATCTCGTGTTTCGTCTGCCATTATTGAAAGGAATTCAGACGATTTGATGAAAGCAACAATTTGTCGCAAAACCTGCAACCCCATCACCTGCAAAATTTCATTTTATATATCTGGAACAACATACATATTTGTCTTGCATTGTAGTCATTCCTGAAGCTGGGAATCGCGTTTAGCCTCTAGCATGAAAAATTAATTAAAGTTCGAGTTTTTCTCGTCTTTATCACCTCGAAGAGCAATTCTTTGTCGAGCAAGAAACTTCAAAATGTTTGTGATTTTAAGCAAATTCTCTGTGTTAGACTTCTCGACTTTGTGCGTCTTTGAAAGACATTCATTTTGCTGGAAAGAAAATATTCCGTGACTGATTTGGGGTACTACCGATCCCTGGTGTATGCCATTTTTCATGTACAACCTGGGCCTTTTGAACTGGGATTTCTGAGATATCATCTTCTGAAGAAGAAGAATCAATAAAGGAAGCAACCTTAACATGTTTGTCTGTTTCTTTGTTTGCAGTTTCCCCCAATTTACTTGGTTCAACAGACTCCTCAATTGTGTTAGACTCCAAGAGTGGGGAAGGACTATTTTGTGATTGTTTTGGTTCAAAAGAGCGATGAGGTTCAGAATCCTCAAAGGATAACCTCGAACGCTCTGAAAGAGGTTCCGCATGCTTGTGAATACAGGCAACAAAATGATTAGGTGTGGTGTCCAACCATCTATTTTTGTAGCAATTGTTTGATTCCACATGATATGGATAGCATCCTGATATTCTTTAGCATCAGCACGGTCAAGAGGAACAATAAGCTGGTTATGATCTTGTCTGTTTACACCCGGGTTTTGCACCTCGGGGAAAATCGACATGATTGGTTTCTGCAAAACGTTAGAAGCTACGAACATATGTAAAAGGCTTGAATAGTAAACGTTGAACTGATATTAGGGCAGTTGGGCATAGGCATTTTGTATTAAGACGAAGCTTCTATGAACAAGCTATCTAATGAATTATTAGACCTTGAAAGTTAGTCAAGGTCACACATATTAGATACCATTTGATCAGTCGTCCCTTGCGAGATTTTTTTCACTCGTATGAGTCGTCAACAAATACCGGTAACGGACTTTAAACGACACTTGAACAGTGAGGGTACTTTTCCGTGCCAACGTCTTTCGCGACACAATTTAAGGTCATATCCGAAATATTCTTGACTTTCACTCGTAGTGCCGGGCACTTGTCAAAGGAACAGTCACTACATATCATAGGTTTGACGCCAGATGCGGAGCTGGGAACGAGAACCGAACCATTACCTCATGATTACGACCTTTTGGTTGATGCCCTAAGAAATGTTAAGGCATTAAGTGCTTTTCATAATATTTTTTAATTTAAGCTAAAGGACAGCCTTTATTTCATGTAGTAGCTGGCTACCAGGAGATAGGTTTTCTCACTTCAAGTAGCTGTGTACTAGTAGCTACATTTCCGGTTTCAAGTAGCTGTGTACTAGTAGCTACCTTTTCCGGTTTCAAGTAACTGGCTACTAGTTGCCAATCTTTTTATGTTCAAGTAGCTAACTTATCGATCTCCATTTTAAAGTGATAGACAGGATCATTTCCAAGACATTCCTAGACATACTACTACAAATGGAAAAAGGAAATTCTCATATCTAGTGATCATTCATCCAAAAAACTAAAAAAAAAAAAAAGAAAAAAAGTTCCTCACTGACAATATCTTCATAGTCTTTGTTGATCAGGTCTTCCAACTGAGGTTTCAACAGTCTCGATTAAAGTCAGCATTTCGCAAATTCTATAGCTGTTATAACAAACTAATTTGCTATTACAACCTATAATTGGTCAAATGCTGTCGGACGTGTTTCATATCAATTGTTAAGCTGCTCTTGCACATGGATTTTAACTACGAATAACTCCTTTACCCGATAAAGATACTCGGCTCATGGCGGGTGTGACCGGTCGACAGGGGATGCTCACTCCTAAGCACCTCTGGTGTGTCCAGAAATCCGTGTTTGCCCAACTCGTAATTTCTTATTCCTTACAGGAGTTTTTGAGATTGATCACTGTGCGTTATCTTCATGTTTTCATTGACATTCTTGGTAAAGAAAGGGAACACTAACAGCGTGGTTCTTTTTTCTTTATATAAAAAATGATAAAGGCCCCCTTTGGACATAGCGAATAACATACATTATTTTATTACAAATCGAATAACATGCATTATTTTATAACAAACAAAGGCATCGCAATACAGTATAAATAAAAGTAAATCTGCAACTTTGTATCACAGTAAAGTAACGAGCAATACATTGCACCGGTATGTAAGCATATACTGAACACTATATACAACTGGTATTGAGAGGCTTTCATTTTATTTTGTCAAGGGGCATTTCATTTGATTGATAAGTTGTAAAACATATTTCATATCCATGAGTTGGTTCAACAGATACTGGTATGTTCAACATATCTTCTATACATATTCAAAATTTTTGATTAAAACATGTACAGTAACATGTAGGGTAGTACAATGAGTATATGGATAAATTAGTAACAAAATTTACACTAGTTCATTAATAACAAAAGCATTAAATCTCATCTTTGCAAGCCAACGGTTTCTGGTCCACCCTGCTGAGCAGAATGGACAAAAACCTTTGGTTTGTGAAGATGGTTCAATTTAGTACGCAAGATACACGAAAGTTAAAAAAGTGCATGTAGCTGGCAGTTGGCAAAGACGAATCAGATGTACATTTAAAACTGAACCCAGGATATACAAGGCTGACAAGCATTACAACATGCTGAATAATGAATATTTACATTTCATACTGTTTTCTATATGATGATCCTATGAAGCTCCAAATAATGTTAATTTCCTCCACAACATACAATTGGATGTAAATGCAAATGAACAGTCAGTGTACAGGGACTATGGAAGTTAACATGAAAGCCATGTGTATTTCAAGTATTCTTGATATGTCGATTTTATACTTTCATTTTTATATCAAAATAAATATAAGGAATTGCAGTCTACGCCTAGTTTGTTGGTTGGCTGTAGGTGATACACTACATTGGAAATATAATGCATTTACCCCCACCCCCCCTCTCTCTCTCTCTCTGTGTGTGAATTTGATGGCAAAATATACAAAATAGTGAATCTTTTACTCTCCTTGGTTCATTATATCTATTACATCACCATGACGTATCATCAAGAAAGAAAGATTGATAATACCTATATCGGCATAAGGTAGAAGATGTTGCTTATGTATATTCAAATATAATACACAAGACAAGCTTCTGTTATACACACAGTCAATAATACTTCTAAGAACATTGAGCTCTTTGCTTTCATGCGTGAAACCATTCTGATCGCTGAATTGAGCTTAGGGAAACTGAAAAAGGTATCGGACGTTTCATGTGCCAAAACCCATTTGATGATGACTGCTGCTCTGGCACCCCTCTGGTTCTGATTTACCAGACAGTCCACAACAGGGAAAATAAAACATCCCATGTAATTTGACTGGTGTTTTGGGGTGGTATCTGCAGATAACTGTCGCTGAAATTGCAGCATGACATCGAGGACAATCCTTCAGAGACTGACGCCGAAATCTGCCACGACACTCAACGGTTTCTTCTGCCGTAGACAGCACATTTAGCTTTCTCTTCAGCCGAAGCTTGCTGTTCTTTTCCTGTTGCAACTCCGTAGTCCTCAGGTCCAGAATGGTTGACATTAATGTCACCTGCAAAAAAAAAAATTATAATAATAAAAAAAATTATAGAAAATGGTCAACAGACCTTCAAATTCATTGGGAAAATGAATATATGATAATTGGAAATTATTTATACAAGATTCTATAGTGTATTTTTTTCCATCAGATATTTACCACCAATCAAATTTGACTTTAAAAAAAACCAAACCAAAAACAAACAATAACAAACAAAAAAACCAAACAAACAATCAAACAAACAAAAAAAAAAACCACAAAAACAAAACAAAACAAAAAAACTGCAGGTGATCCCAAGATATGAAATAATGAAATGGGTGACTTTATCCAGATTTGTTTTTCCAAGTTAATGAAAGGTGCACATTTCCATTTAAAAAAAAAATATAAATAAATAAAAAATCAATCTTGTTCTCAAATACACTCAATACTTTTGTCTAAAAATAATACAAGTACATATATTAAATTAGAACACCTTTCTTCTTTAATTCGAAGTCATTTTAGGGACCAAATAGTAAATTGAAAAGGTTATGATAGCTTTACTAAATAAAAAATTAAGGAGAGTTTTCTTTCGGTGTAGTGGAGGGCGTGTCTCCTGTGTGTGTGTTTTGTTCTTTGTTTCTAATGTGTGCAGCACTTCAATTAAAGATCTCTTTCAATAATTAATGATATATTCAAATCTAAATTACTGCGTGTAGTAATTGAATTGTTAATAGTATCAATTATTCTATTGAATTAATGTGAGCAATTACTGAATTATTGCTCTCTTTATCTGACTTAACGGTATCATTGATTCAATTGATGCATGTAATATTTTTAAAGAGAGCAAAAATTCAATAAGAGATATCTTCAATTTAACATATCTACAATTGAATTAATGATCTCTTTAATTGAACTGATGTGCACATTGATCAAATCAATCGATGTGTGCATCAATTCAAATCGATTTGATGCGTTCATCAATTGAGTTATTGCCCACAATTATTGAAATTCGAAATAGTGGTATCTTCAAATAATTAATGATATCTTCATTTATTTGATGCTCCATAGGTAGGATTAAGTAGTTGGTGGTGCACAGTTGTATTTGCCTGCAAAAATATAGCACCCCCCCCCCTTTTGGGGGGGGGGGGGGGCGTCAGATAAATGATATTTATATTATTGCAGTATTGAGCAGTTGGCACTGATGGTTGAATCCAGGAATGTTAAAGTAACCTTTTCTTGAAGCTGCGTTATCATCTGAAGTTGACTTCTAGTTTCCATTGTGAGATCTTCATTAACTTGCTGCAGACGATTATTTTCTTGACTGAGATCATTAGCTTGCTCCCGCCATTTTTCTTTCTCCAAAACGATATCTTTCAGTAATTTTATTTCTTGCTCCTGTTCTGCAATTTTTGTCAAAGCTTCATGTTTTATCAAAATGTCTGCTTCCAATCCAAGCAACTGAAATCAAAATTAAGTTGCTGAAGATCTGATACGTGATGAAGTAGTACTTTGAAAACATATTACAATCACAGGGACTGCAATGTTAGATGTTGATATAAATTTAGATAAGCCCCTGTTCCACTATATGTAGGAGTGAAACTGAACTACCCCCTGCATACAGTGAGACATATATATATATATATATATATATATATATATATATATATATATATATATATATAAAACACATTGAGAGACATTGTACAAATTCCAATTCATTATTAATTACACGAATCTTTGATTTCCATAGTCACTGCAAATGTTGATTCGTATCAAATATTTTTATATCAAATATTTTATCTTCGAGTGTTAATTTGTTGATTGATTATATACTGTTTAACGTCCCGCTCGATAATTTTTCACTCATATGTAGACGTCACCGTTGCCGGTGAAGGGCTGCAAAACTGGCCTATGCTCGGCGCTCAGGGCCTTTGAGCAGGGAAGGATCTTTAACGTGCCATACCTGCTGTGACATAGGACCTCGATTTCTGCGGTCTCATCCGAAGGACCGCCCCATTTAGTCGCCTCGTACGACAGGCAAGGGGGTACTGAGGATCTATTCTAACCAAGATCCCCACGGGGCAATTTTTTGAAGCATGAAGGAAATCATGAAGGAAAAAATGTCTGTATAAAAATGCTGTTAAAAATTTTCTGAATTATTGTCAACTGTTGACTCCAATGGATACATCAAATTGTGTAGTTTTATACACAGGCACTTATATCGCTTGAATTCGAATATACTCTTTAATAGTAAATTCGAACCTAAGCAATATAATTGCCTGTGGTTTCATGTCTAAAACATATGACCAAGTCTGTCCTCCATATTTCATTGTATTCACCTAAAATCACTCCGCTCTTTTCACGTGTACCTTGTATATTGTATTTATTTGTATATATTGCATATAGAACCCATGTACCATAAGTGGTGTCAAGTCGTTACCTTCCGTTTTAGAATGTCAATTTCTTCTTGTCGAACAACCACTTGATTTTCTAAATCCACAACTGGATAACATCATAAAAAAAAACAAAACACACACAGATGAATAAGGTATCAACAATATATACATTTATATTAAAATCAACCAAATTTGCCTTGTTCTCTTTTAAAATATCATCACTGCAGCATAAGAATAACATTTTCCAAGTCAAAATATAAGAATTTCTATAGTATGAATAACCCCCCAATTTTTTTTTGGATTGAAAGTACAAACGTTTCAATTAGGATTATTCTTGCACACACAAAGGCACATTCACAGGGTACTGCATATATATGAAGTACTAAAATGTCCAACAACCCTGTTAGATTTTAAGAATAACGTGTCCCTTCCCCCAGAACAAACGGAAACGTTTCACATAAAATGGCTGAAGATAGTAAAAGTTTACCAGAAAAGCTAGCACAAAATCTACCAACATATTTACATGGCCACTGTTTTTGGCTTGCTATTCAGTACGTTTGTAGGGACAGATCGAATTAGGAAATAACCTATCCTCCATGTAACTGCAGTTCTGTAGCTCCTGGGTTGTAAATGTCGAAATGTCCCAATATTTACAACTGGTGAACCACAGAACTGCAGCTAATTAGTCCAATTAGTCAACAATGTGTGAAGTGATAACTACCAGTAGTGATTTACTTAATGTCAATGACAAAGATTTTCTTCTCTTGGAATGCATATAACATTGTGTACACTGATGAAATATGGTACACGAATGAATAGTTTTCAAGACATGTGTGTGTTTGTAGATGTATGAACAAACTGATAATAATTGTGTGTGTGTGTGTGTGTGTGTGGTTCGAATCACGTTCTGTCCATCTTTAGTATTAAACAGTTTGTTAAATTTAGAGGTATTCAAACTCCGAGTATAAAAAACTATCTAAATATTTTCTTCTTGCATTTGAAATAATATCTGAGTTACATGGAAATAGGCAATGATATTCATCCCCAATTTCTTTTTTCCCGTACGGAGAACGAGTTAATGATGTTGATCAGCACAAAAATGAAATTGTACTCAGTGAGATAGATTCCTTCAATTATTATTAATGTTAACTAGGGCTTTTTGGCTTTCTTTCCACACAAATCTCTATCAGTCTATGCCCTGTTTGGGCTCTGAATTTGAAAATAAATCTATTCTATTTTACAAAAATGCCGATAATTAAGATTTAATATAACATCACACGCTTTAAAACGTACTTCTGATGGCCTGCGTAACGTTGTTCCCATAGTGTGGAACAGTGGATCCCAGGTTGATACCGCTCGCACTTTCAGTTGCCTGGTCCTGATTCATTCTGAAGGCAACAAACATTTTCTCATGAATTTGCACAAAATATTTATGTATACAAGTTACAAAATCAGTCTGAAATAAGTGTATAACATGTATATTTCATTTGTTCTCCATAACCTTAATGTTACGACGAGTTTGATAGTATTGAAATAAGTACGTCCGATAATATACAGAAACTATTTGTATAGTATGTGGTTACTTACGTGTATACTACGGCGCTCCCACCGCTCAACATTTGTATTTTACATTTACAAGATTCCCTCTCCCTCGTAAATCCATCCTTACTACTAGACCTATTATTTTTTAATACAGACAATTCCACGAAAAAAAACTACGTAAAAAATGAAAATCAATATATTGGCATTGTTCCAACTGGAGGCGCCGAACATAAAATCAGAAACACGGATGCGATCCGTTGGAATTTGTAGTATCCTAGCGTAAATATTCAAGAGATGAAATATAATGGTATGTCACATGCTAACATAACTTTTCTTTTTATCTTTTTAAGAAATGTTTGTCACAAAACATGAATATTTCCAGACTGTGTTTATCCTATGACCTACATTCTTGACATGTTTGTAAATAGGCCTAACGAGAATTTAACGGCTTGTAAAAGTGTGAAAAATAATAATAATAATAATAAAAATTACCAAACCGTAAAGATATTTACCGTATTTTTTGCGATTATTCGATTTCTGCGAATAATTCCTACAGGTGAAACCTGACAGCTTGGTAAATAAATGAAATTCCCCTGCCTCGTGATCACCTATGACGTCGACGTTGTTTCCAAAATGATGAAAAGTGAAAGCACACGAACCTTTCTTTATATATATTTTTTAAAGTTCGAATTCTGCTCACCTCCACTTTGACGATATGAATAAATATATATACCCCGTCCTAAATAATATATTTTTGCAGGAGGATGATACTGAGATCTATATACATGTATAGGTATATATATCTACTGGGTTTTTTTAAAGTTTAAAAATAAGACTTTCAGTGGCCCGTTTCACAAAGTGGCCTAGATTTGGGCCTAAGTTAGTCCGACTAACTATGTTACGCCAAATTTTAGTCGGGTCTAACTTGCGTTTCTGAAAGCGGCGTAACTCTGCGTTTAAATGCGAAATAAACTAGTCCTTTATAATTGGTACTAAGCATGCGCAGATCATTTTGCTTTTGGCTATGAGACTAAGATAGTACGTGGCGGATCAACTTTCTAATTCAAAATTAAATATTCATACATATTTGTCGTGTGTTTGTTTTGACAAATTCACAAGGTTTACAGTTTACAGCTAAAATTTTACTTTAACGTACCTTGTATAATTAAGCAGAGAGAGAGAGAGAGAGAGAGAGAGAGAGAGAGAGAGAGAGAGGTGCAATTTTTGTTATCTGTCATCTATTTAAAAATTCTAACAATATTCTTAGAGGTTGGTGTTTGCCTACCCTAACCCCCAGTCCCTCCCCAATTTATAAATAATACAATAATAGAAACTATGTTAACGAATACGTTGAAAAAAAATAATTGTATGTTAAAACAAAAATGTCATGTTAATTACCACGATTACAGTTACAGTAAGCGGCATTAAAATGTATATTGCACTAAATGGTAATCTACATGTACTTGCGCACTAAATCGAACAGTGTTCGTCTGCGACCAAAAAAAAAAAAAAAAAAAAAAAAAATGGATGGCGAAAGTTGTAAAAAAGGAAAAGTTTCCAAAAGAAAGCCAAACTGGACGGAAGAAGACACACAGAGACTCGCAACAATGGCCGTCGAAAACCGAGAGATTTTATTTTGAAAATTTACAACAAGTGTTACGTCGGAAAATAAGAAGACAATTTGGGCAGAAATAACAAGACAGTAAGTTGTTACGAACGTTTGTAAGCTCAGTTAATATTTGTGTTCATCAAAATATCAAAATTGATTATTTAAACTGAAATATACATGTATACAGTAAATATTACATAAATATACCTCTTCTTGTGGCAAATCTCAGAGAGAGAGAGAGAGAGAGAGAGAGAGAGAGAGAGAGAAAGAAGAAACAGAGAGAGCGAGAGAAAGAAAGAGAGAGAAAGAGTTATAACAAAAGTTGCTGTCACATCGGTAGAAATTATGTGCCTATATGTTATTTATAATTGTACCTTATTGATAAAAGGAAAATTTGTTAACCCCCCCCCCCCCCCCCGCAAAAAAAGTTATGAATGGATTTCCCCACTCTGATTTTCATATTTCTTAGTAAGATTAAAAAAATTTAACTTGATGTAGAATAAACTCTGAATCAATCACATGCGGGACAAGAGATGTTGAAGACGTTAAAAAGAGATGGAAAGACATCAAATTAAGAGTAAAGAAGAAGGAGGCTTCAAGGAAGCAGCTACAAAGAAAGACAGGGGGAGGTCCTCCACCAACTTTACAATTTAAGCCATGGGAGATGGAGGTTGGTGTAATTTCTCATTTCTCCCTTGTTATTATATAGTATTATTTTTCTAACTTATATTTTAAAACTTTATATGTATTAAATATTTTGCTGGTATTTTTTGATAAATATTTATTGATATAATTGACAACATAAATCAATTTACAGGTGTTGTCACTAATTCCCCAGGAAAGCATCGTCGGGATAGAAGGAGCTGTTGACACAGATTTACACGCAGACTTAAATAAAGACACATGTAATTTCATTTTAGTCATGTTATGCATCTTAATTTATATTAGTCCGAATATAAATTACTAATATCTTTATGCATATTTTGTGCATATATCCATTTTACGATATGGAAAATCATTGAAAAACTACGTTTTCATTTTCTGTTCGTTGCTTGAATCCTTGACTCTGTTGAAAATATTTTTTTTTATTGATCTTACTTTGTTTCACCATTGCAGCGTGTGCTGAAGTATCAGTAAAATCTGCTGAGAAAGGAGCTCAAGAACTTATTGTAGATCCGTTTATAGGTAAAATTTATATTTACCAATGTATAACACCACTCTTATCATAATTTGAGATATTCTGATATATACTCTGCAAAAAAAGAAACGCATAGCCCTTTTGAAATTTTAAAAATGCAAATTATGTATTTTACCAGGTAAACTGAAATGGTCAATTGAGTAATTGATTTTTTACAGGTAAGTATGAAACTTTAAAGGTCTGTTCATTTGATTTGGCTCTCTGCCAAATTAGCTCGGCGACTCTCTAAAATTGCACATCACCTCTATCGCCATGGAATTTGGCTTACGTTTTTCACGAGAACTTTGTGCTTAATTCAACCACTACATTAAAGCGTATAAAAGGACGAAGTTTGAAGCTTGAATTCATCATAACGTTAAAATGCTGCCATGCCAAGGTTGGACCCTGCTACTCGAAATATCGTCATTGGCCGTCTCCAGGCCGGAGTATCCCAAAGTGAGATTGCACGAACTGAAAACGTAAATCAGAGCACAATTTCTCGGCTGTGGAACAGATTCCAGCAGACTGGCTCGACTAATGACCGACTGAGGAGTGGGCGACCTCGCATTACGACTCCTGGACAAGATCGCTACATCCGGGTCTTTCATCTACGGAATCGAAACGTTGCTGCAACAGCTACTGCAGTCGGAATACCTGGATTGAGAAGAATCAGCTCGCAGACAGTCCGCAACCGACTTCGACAATATGGCATTAGACCCAGAAGACCGTATTTTGGAGCAGTTTTGACACCGTTACACAGACGAGAAAGAGTCCGATGGTGCAACAGATTGAGGGGCTGGACATTCCGCAACTGGCGTAGAATCTGGTTCAGCGATGAGTCCCGTTTTCTGCTACAGAAACGTGATGGAAGAATCCGTGTATACCGGCGCAGGAATGAACGTTTCTCTTCCTCGTGTGTCCAAGAAGTGGATAGCTTCGGTGGAGGTAGCGTCATGATGTGGGCGGCGATCTCTAATGACCGTAAAACAGAACTGGTACATGTCCCGGGCAATTTAACGGCTCAAAGGTACAGAGACGAAATTCTCCAACCTCACCTTATGCGCGTAATTGACCGACAGAGGGAGTTATTCCAACATGACAATGCTAGGCCTCACACAGCCCGCTTAACAATTGACTACCTTCAGCAGAACAACATTAATGTGCTACCATGGCCTTCCAAATCACCGGATTTGAATCCGATTGAACACTTATGGGACCAACTGGATAAACGTGTGCGCCTGCGCCAACCTCCGCCTCAGACCCTCGATCAGCTCCGTCAAATGTTACAACAGGAATGGCGAACAATTCCACGCAATAACGTAAGAACATTGATTGACTCTATGCCAAGGAGATGCAGAACTGTGTTGGCAGCTCGAGGTGGTCATACACGGTACTAACTTAAACGTGACAGGAAGTGTTCTTAACTGTGATGATCTGACTTTTTTTTCACCAATATCTAAGGTTTGGACTGTAATTTTTTTTCAATTGAAACAATTCTAGTGAATATCTACATTTTTATTGTAAAATCATAATCCAAAATACATCTACTAAAATCTTAAAAAATCCATTATGCGTTTCTTTTTTTGCAGAGTATATCTACCAGAACAATTATGCTTTTCTTTCCTTTTTGAAGTTTTAATGTACGAGTTTACTCAGATTGCAAAAGCACAGAAATATGAAGAAATTAAGAAAGTTAAAGCAATCTCCATAGTATTACAGAGAGAATTTTTAGCTTTTAATATACTCGTACAGTGTATGAAGTGGACATACCGACAAAAGCTTTACCAAAGCCTGGTCCCAGTGAGACCCCTACCGCGGCGGACACTCCCCCACGTGCCCCACATGCTCGCGCAAGAGGGATACATGCTCCAAGTAAGTCTAATATTGTAATATGTATACCATTTGAATTTGTTTTGTAGAAAATACGAAATTAAAAAACAACATACATACTATAATTCTTTGATTTTTAAGTATGCGATTTTTAATACAACAATTTTAAAATGAATAAAGACAGGTGGACATTCATTGACAAAAATTAAACAAATTAAGTTACTTGATAATGTAACTACTAACTTTTTTTAACACCCCCCCTCTCTCTCTCTCTCTCTGTCCATTCAATTGCTATTTCGACAAAATTAAAAAATCTTGTAATTGTATGGTTGTGTATTATTTATACATGTATGTTCACATATAAAGAAATGAATTGAATGTATGATTGTGTAATAGAAAATAATTTGTTACTATTATTTTTTTTTAAAAAAACCTGGTTTTAGAGAAAAGAACGAACACAGAAGACAAGGCTGTGATGAGCTTGGTACAAGTGAAAAGACAGAGGAATGAAATTGAGGCTAGAAAAGTGGCTGCATTGGAAAGAATTGCCGAAGCATTGGAAGCTAAAGTGAAAAAATAAATATGTATTATATAAATGTTCATAAAAGTTCTGTAATCCTCAGTCTTGTTTGTTGTGCTGTTGCTGGGGCAATGTCGCGGCAAATGGTGTTGTGGTTCACGTTAACAACACGCCCCCCTTCCCGCAGTGGAATTCTCTCCTCGATGGCCATGTTGTGGAGCCTGAAACAGGTTTCGATCACTCTTGAGCATTTTAGAGGGGAGAATGGTAAAGATCCACCTGATTTATGAAGGAACCTAGTTTGGAAAGGAAGAAAATTAAATTAAAGAATGATATTTTACATCTTTTACCAAAAACTACTCTGTAAGTGAATACCAGCACCATTAATCTATTTGAAAAGAAGAAGAAAAAAAAAATTGCAAAGCAGAAAATTACTGTTAGAAATTCTGCGTTTTATTGATAAAAATATCAATTAAGCTAGAACGTGCAGTACCTGAATCTAGATTTAAGGACACCAAAAGCCCTTTCAACAACTACCCTAGTCCTCCCGTGAGCATCATTGAACTTGCGTTCCTTGTCGTTGCTAGGGGTTGTAAAAGGTGTGATAAGCCAATTCTTTAATGGGTACCCGGAGTCTCCGAGTAACCATCCTTCCTCAGATAATGCTTCCATTCGTGTTGGAAGTCCCGAGTTGGACAGCACGAAGGCATCATGGGAGGATCCCGGGAAGCAGGTGTTTAGGTGCAGGAATCTTGATAAAATACATAAGTGTACACATGAAATCTCTGATTTTATCAATTCGAATCGAGTTGTCAACCTTATAAGGAGTGTTTAGTTATTGGTAAAATTCTAACCTCATCCTAGCATCTGAGACTGCCTGTATATTTAGAGCGTGAAAACTTTTCCTGCAGACATAGGACGGCTCCTCTACCCCGCTCATGCCTTTGATGGGAATGAGGGTTCCATCCACGGCACCCACACAGTTTGGGATTCTCGCTATGGCGTGGAATCGGGTCTTTATTTCCCTCAAATCGCAGGGATTGTCCGAAAATGAAATATTCTTAACTTTGGTGTTGATGGCCAAACACACTATAGGAAATTTAATAAACGTAATTGTTCAAATAGTATAGATGGCAATAACATTGTGTTGATCAATTAATAATACATATATTTTGTTTTGTATTTTCATTAATATAGACAGTATACAGTGAGTATATCACCTTCAATGTTTGATTTATTCATACCATTGTGGATAATGCGGGAAACTGAGGGTCTTGATATGCCATGCAAGTCTCCTATCTCCGAGAAAAAATCGCCCTTCGACAAATATCTGAGTGTTACTAGAACCTGTATATGTAATAAAACAAATATGCATATTAATGCACTTGTCATGCAATAGAAAGTCATTGACGTACATAGTATCAAAACGAAACGACATATTTGTATTCAGGCACGTAGCATTGCTTTACTAAAAAAGAGAAATTTTATTTTCCACAATGATTTACAATGTGCTCTATGGTACTTGCATAGCAGTTAGTCGTTATTTCTGGTTTTTATCTTTATTATTATTATCATTATTTGTTAGGTTTTTTTTTTAAAGAATATGATAAACTTGCCGTTCCATAACGTTAAACGTCGGGATAAAAATCAAAATCAAAATATAAATCGTTAATTTATGATGATGTATTCTTCAAAAAAGTGACAAAAATAAAATACAACAATTAGACACTTGTTCATTTATTTTTATTAATTAAAAAAAACATGACTGTGTACCTGTGTATGAACAGGGAGAGCATGGGCCCTGTTAGTTGGTCTTGCAATAAGCGGCTCCACGTCGTTTATTAAACGTTCTATAACGTGGCGAGGAAACCGATACCTCTCTATAAGGTCCCTGTCGTCATAGGTCAGTAAACAGTTCGTCCTGTTGATATAAATCCTCTCTCTTCTCCTTCGTCTCCGCCTCAAAATCAACAACGTCGCCATCTTTGTATACGGACTAACAACTTACGCCTACCCGAGAGCAGGCGTAGATTTAAACCCAAATTTAGTCCCGACTAAAGTTCTGCCTTTTTGTGAAACGCAACTTAGTCCAATTTTAGAGTTTAGACCCTTATTTAGTCTGGACTAAGCTTACGCCTGGACGTAGGCTGTTTTGAGAAACGGGATCAGATCTCTCCTCCTCACTCCACAAGTGTCTGACAGCTCAGAAATGATTGGTTAAAATTCAGATACTCTCTCTTCCAGTGTGCGTATCCGTCTTTATGGAAACGTTTTCACTTATCACATATTCAACTCTCTTGAAACTAGTGTATATAGATGTTGCTTTTTGAGGCAATCGGTGGGGGCGGGGGTGCCCATTGGTCTTAACGGTAACTTAAATATCACTTCAAAAGCCTTGCAGGTGAAAGGTTAACAAGTTTTAAAAAGGAGTGTTACATGTTGATGGCGCAAGTACATCATCTTTTAGACCCGAAGGACAATTAAACTGAGCTTCAGAATTTGTAGGCACTTATCAGAGTGTGTATGTGTATTTGGTGGGGGAGGGGGCAGCCGGTGTAACGAAGAATTTTGACTCGGGTTGAAAATTGACTTGGGGCTCATTTTTCAACGTTGAATATTGAGACCAAATGTACTGATTTTAGACCTAGTCCGTTGAAAATTGAGCCGCGTCGTGGACTTTAAACCGGTTCTAAATTCAACAACATTAAAACACACATTAATGAATTGATAATTACAACTATGATCATTCAAATTAAAAATTTACAGTTAATTACTGTCTATTCTTTAGAGTAATATATTTACATCTGGCATGACTATATTTTCTTTGGGTTGGAAATTCCAGGAGGGGGGGGGGGGGGTGTTCTAGACTGAGTGGGACTCTGCAAACGGTTTCTGGCAGAGCGACGTCCTCTTGCTCGTGCCCGTCTACATGTTTGGTAAGTTAACGCCTGCGAGCCTGATAATACTAATACATACATAAAATTCTCTCACCACGAACGAAACAATACAAAAAGCCTCAAATACGAGGAACACTGAAACACTTAATATACAGCCTATACCTTACATGATACTGTGACCTCTGATCAATAAATACTGCCTCTAACACGGGGACAAACACAATGCACAACCGGCATCTACTATATTGAATAATCCGAGATAACTGCTCGAACACAATACCCACGTGGCATTTACCACCTACAGAATGATACGAGATACATGCGACTACTCGAACATTCTCAAATACTAGTTAACAGCGATAAACATGCACATGATATTGTACTTTAAATGTATATCGAACGTATTTCACAATACTTACTAGCATTTATATACACTAATGCTTACACCACCTAAATACACAAAAATACAAGAATACCAGGCCCGTAGGAAGTAGTTTCACTTTGGGGGCACCACACCAAAGTAATTTACGACAAAAAAGTGATATCGACAAAACCATTAGTAAAAAGATAACTGCATAAATCTGTGCAAGCATTGAGGTGTACGTCATGTACATAAATCTAATTATGTACATAGAATCCAATTTCCCAGAAAACCTCTCAACTTTAATTTTAAGCTTTGTTTGTTTTTATTTGGGGGGGGGGGTCTTCTTTTTTTTTTTTTTTTTTTGTTTCTTTTTTTTTTTTTTTTTGTTTCTTTTTTTTTTTTTTTTTGTTTGGTTTTTTTTTTGTTGTTTTTTTTTTTGTTTATATCTTAATCATTTCCGAACCATAAGGTATTTTGTATTCGATAAACTTTCCAAAAAATCGCCAGTCTGTGTTCACTTTCACTTACGAACTCCTCAACTATTTTTTCTGGATTCAGTTCATCAGTCTCATTTTCATGAATATGCAATGAAAGCAAATTGCTTGTTCATATTTAGCTCATTGTTGATCTCTGATGTTTTCAATCCTTTCAAGGCGCTAAATGAGCGCTCACTGGTAACGTTAGTTGCAGGAAGTACCAAAATTAGTTTGAGAATTTTGAGGATCTCGGTAAACAGACTTTTTTCATTTGAATGTCTGAAAATTTCAACCACACTTGGTATATCTGGCGTAAAGTCTTTTGGCAAAACAGTCTTTAACATTATAAGGTGGCAGTGAAGATCCTTTGGCACCAAATCTATATCATATAGGGTCGTGACAAAATTGAATTCTTCTTCAAACGTTTGACCTGTGCAAGCCTTAATTACGAGGTCTTCAAGATTAACATAAGCTTTGTAACTGGTTGGTCAAATCTAGATTTTATGCCAGCTAAAAGCAGATCTAATGCCTCGTAGAAATCTTTCCTATGCATATCTGCATTCGATGAAAAAGTATGTGCTGCTGTCCCATCATCAAGTTTACGAGGAATTTTGCGTTTTCTACGAAGAACAGGATCATCGATGTTCATCTGTTTTGCTTTTTCAACAACTTCCTCGTAAAACTGAGTGAAGATTGTCTAATCTCGAAGACTTTGCAAAGCCCCCATTGTCGTTGATGCCATTTTTTGACCATCACTCGCCGAGAGATTTGGACGATTTTATGAAAGCAACAATTTGTCGCAAAACCTGCAACCCCATCACCTGCTTCATTTTGTATATCTGGAGTAACATACTTCTTTGTCTTGCGTTGTAGCCATTCCTGAAGATGGGGATCGCGTTTAGTCTCTAGCAAGAGAAGTTGATTAAAGTTAGATTTTTACTCGTCTTTGTCATCCCGAAGAGCAATTCCTTGTCGAGCAAGAAACTTCAAAATGTTTATGATTTTAAGCAAATTCTCGGTTAGATTTCTTCTCGACTTCGTGCGTCTTTGAAAGACATTCTCCAACATCTTTAACCCCCTCCTTTATCGTAAACCCCCTTTCCATTGCCTCTTTATGGCAATCAGTTTTCTCGTGTGCGGCGAATATTGTGGTTGCTTTTTTCCAGTTTTTAAAATCACTTGATATGAAAGCTTTTTCTTTCTTGTGACAAGTGAGAGTCTTCTGATGAAATGATTTTATGCCAGGAAAACAGAATACAACATCTCTGATATCTACGTAATGTAACCAAGACCACCGCTCAAAACAGGAGGCATTGAAAGATCTCATCTTTATACCAAACTTTTTTGCTGGAAAGAACATATTCCGTGGTTGATTTGGTGTACTACCGATCTCTGGTGTATATCATTTTTCATGTACAACCTGGGTCTTTTGAACTGGTATTTCTGAGATATCATCTTCTGAAGAAGAAGAATCAATCAAGGAAGCAACCTTAACATGTTTGTCTGTTTCTTTGTTTGCAGTTTTCCCTAATTTACTTGTTTCAGTAGACTCCCAATTTGTGTTAGACTCCAAGAGTGGGGAAGGACTATCTTTTGATTGTTTTGGTTCAAAAGAGCGATGAGGTTCAGAATCCTCAAAGGATAACCTCGAACGCTTTGAAAGAGGTTCTTCATGCCTGTGAATACCGGCAACAAAATGATTAGGTGTCCAACCGTCTATGTTTGTAGCTATGGTTTGAGTCCACATGATGTGGATAGCATCCTGATATTCTTTAGCAATTCGGTCAAGAGAAACAAGAAGCTGATTATTATCTTGTCTGTTTACACCAGAGTTTTGCACCTGGGGAAAATCGACATGATTGGTTTCTGCAAAACGTTAGAAGCTACGAACATATGTAAAAGGCTTGAGTAGTAACAGTTCTGGGTTGTTTTTATTGTTTCCTTTTGTAACGAAGCAATCAAATCACTAGTAACTAAACACTCTTCTGACAGGGAACTTTCAAAGACACATTGAAGTGAACTTTTGGTTGTGGACATGGTCACAAAAGTGTTTTCATTCGTGTAGCGCTTCAGGTTTGAAACAAGTTCAAACACAATTCGTACCCTCATTTCCTTAAAATTGTCCTCATGTCCAAACACAAAAAGAGAGAGTTCTGAATAAACAATTCCCATCACCATATATCTGGATCGGGATACGCTTAGAAGGAGCATCATTTGGATAAAGATCTGAGGAAACAGAATTTTTTCGAATATTCGAAGTTGGGATATTAGGTATGCTTGTTGGAAGAAGATATTTCTTAAAACTTTGCCCTTTGAGTCTAACAAGAAAACTTAGTGCTCCCCGTCCCTTTTTTCCTGCATTCCTTGCTTCTTCGTGCACTTTTTCGAAAAATGACTTTCTTTCGTCCGTCTGGGCATACACTGTGAAATATAATCAAAGTTAAAACTGTGTCGTAGGTTGATCTTACACTGATACGATAGTGTCTACTCTTGGACCAAGAATGAAACAGGTCTTGACAGCATGAGACTTTACAAGCTTTGAAAAAGTTGTTACACGTCATTGGGGGCGTTATGTCACTGATGTTCACCTTTACCATAAAAACTATGATGATAAAAAAGTCAACAATTCATCATATTAGCTTTACAAAAAGATTTTAAATATATACAAACGTTGAACTGATATTAGGGCAGTTGTGCATAGGCATTTTTGTATCAAGATGAAGTTTCTATGAACAAGCTATCTAATGAATTATTAGACCTTGAAAGTTAGTCAAGGTCACACATATTAGATACCTTTTGATCAGTCGTCCCTTGCGAGATTTGTTCACTCGTATGAGTCGTCAACAAATACCGGTAACGGACTTTAAACGACACTTGAACAGTGCGGGTACTTTACCGTGCCAACGCCTTTCGCGACTCAATTCAAGGTCATATCCGAAATATCCTTGACTTTCACTCCTAGTGCCGGGCACTTGGCAAAGGAACAGTCACTACATATCATAGGTTTGACGCCAGATGCGAGCTGGGGAAGAGAACCAAACCATTACCTCATGATTACGACATTTTAGATGATGCACTAAGAAATGTTAAGGCATAAAGTGCTTTTCATATTATTTTTTTTATTATTATTTAAGCTAAAGGACAGTCACACTGACTGACTCCGAGTCTCATTGAATTAAATGAACTTTGTGCTTAAAAATAATTATACATTACACTATATGTGAATTTTACTATATGATTTTTCTAAAAAAAAAATTGGGTGGGTGGGTGGGTGCACGACTCCCCACCCCCCAGCTGCATTGCTTGCAATTCTCGGCGAAAAGTTCCATATAATATCATAATTAAACCCCTACCGTTTAGAAGCAACTCTGTCAAGGTCTTACCTTTCGCATCGTCATGGTGAACTGGAAATGAAGTCCATTTATCGGCTATAATCAACCGTTAAACATCGTCTACTGCTTCTCAAATGTGAAAAATCGGTGAAGGGAGGACGGAAGTTGACATGATTATGCAAATGAGAATTCTCTTGCTGATGCACCCACTGACTGTGTGGTTTTGGAGCAGGCAGGGGCACATAAAGTTTAATAAATCTATCGCAATCCCAAAATAACATTGGAAATGCTCATGATGATTCCCTCCTCTTTTGTTTTGTTTGTTTGTTTGCTTCGACTCCAACCCCACTAAGTTTTGTCACCCATTAAAAATAAACAGACATTTGGCTGTATAAATATCAATGTGAACGTCTGAGAGTATGCCCACGTGTATCCGTGTATGTACACGTGTGGGTGTTAATTCAATATATTGTGAACTTTTCTATTACGTATGACATTTACTTTCCACTAATTTTGATACAACGAATGCATGCATGCAATCAGTGAAATTATCACCTTTAACGTAGGAACAAAAAAGTATATACCAATAGAATAGGTTATTAACTCGCTATCTAACGTATTCATTGCTAATTATATTTACTATTTTTAATTTTATCGACTAATGAAAAAGGGCTATTCTGAAATTATATCAACTTCCGTCCTCCCTTCACCGATTTTTTTTTTTTTTTTTGCATTTGAGAAGCAGTAGACGATGTTTGACGGTTATTATAGCCGATAAATGGACTTAATTTCCAGTTCACCATGATGATGCGAAAGGCAAGACCTTGACAGAGTTGCTTCTAAACGGTTGGGGTGTAATTATAATATTACATCGAACTTTTCGCCGAAAATTGCAAGCGATGCAGCTGGTAAAAAAGAAACCCAAGATGTGGGCGCGATATACCTTGTGAATAGTTTGTTTACAAGACAATTTTTTAGTATGAGTATTTAAAACGTCGATCGCCTGTGATAAAGGGATAAATTAGCATAATGGAATGCGAGTGTGACATAGGGTCAACCCTCCAGGTTAATACTGTATTGTACATGTAAATTACTCTGCTTACGCTATGATTGTATATATTTTATTCGTTCTCTGTTTTAAATCAACCAAAGAGATAACAACAAACTGTTATATTGTTAAGTAGAGAATCATACGTGTGAGTGGGGGGAACACACGTGAGAGAGAGGGGTGGCGGACCCTCCCTTTTAGGATTTTCAAGTTTAAGATCTATAGTGAATGAAATAATACCCTCCAAAGTAACACGGATCCCTTGCAAGTTTTTAAGATTATGCATATGCACGAAATCAGCAGGTGCATTAGAAAAATTCAATACCCTCTTAAACCCACCCCCGAAAAAGTATCTGGTTTTCTTTGGTTGTTGTTTACTGTTTCTTGATTTGTTTTGTTCATGTTTGTTCTTTTGGGGGTTGTTTCTTATTTAACCGTTTGTTTGTTTTTTTTTTAGGTGGGACACACAACCCTGATTTTTAACGTTACTTAATTTTTATAATAAAGTGGCAAAAATATGACATTGGACCCCTTTGGGAATCATGGGACTGTCTGTGAGGAGTTTCTGAAGTGGTCCTTCCGCCTTCAAAAAATATGGTTTGGTTTTCACCTAATTTTCGGTTTAGTTTGTTTTCAAGCATTATAACATGTTTAAAAATCATACAATGGCAGTACATGCAATTATGTTTTTAAAAAAATGCTGTGAAATTTAAAGTGATTCATAAGCAAGATTATCATGGACAACCGTGGCTTCAAACATGAAAATAATAATAGTGTACTGGTCGCGGTAGCTCAGTGGTAGAGTGTTCGCTTTGTAACCGGGAGGTCGTGAATTGGAGCCCGTTCGTGTCAAACCCAAGACGTAAACATAGCTAGTGAATGCTCCTTCGCCATATTATCGGGATTTAGAAGTGAGAATCATGGGTCTTTATGATGAGAATATGGAATTTATTAAGAATACCATGTAACAATGCTATATTTTCAACTGTAACTCAATCTAATTAAAATACATATCTCTCAAATAGCGCAGAGCTCTGCACAATTTGAGAGATATGTAATTTAATCAAATTGACTGTAACTAGACCTTTTATTACATTAAAGTTACACAAACTACAGATATATATTTGAAACATACTGAAACTAAAGTATTTTAATGTCAAAACAGCAAAGGATTATATAATGATTTTAAAATAGACAACCATTTCATATACATGCATATTCAATTTTTAAAATCCTACAAAGGAAAAGATTCCTGCTCAATCAAAGTAACAGGGGCCAATAGACACATGTACAATCAATTTCACGTACCCTACTTCGGAGAAAATGCAAAACTTAATAGGATTTCTATGTGCAATCGAATTTACTTCGTATACTACGATCTTTTTTAAATGAGCAGACATATTTAATATATACATTACACTATATCAGCATACTTCTGATTATGCATATGGAATGTTTTCTGGGTTATATCCATCTACATATTGATCAACAACATATCTATTCAATTGTCCATCAAACCACAATCACAACTGTACACAATATATCCCATGGACTAGACTCATGTCATAACAAAATAAGCAGTGCTGGGCTCATAGGATAGATAGCTACATGTCATGTGTCAATAATTATATATCAGTATTATAGACAGCTCTATATCGTAATTGAGATCTTGTTCCCTTTTAATCTGATCCCATCTTTATTCCAACAATCTGTAAAATAAACAAACAAAAAATCTCCATAATTAACAAATAGGTAATACATTATGAGCATAAATTTCACAACATTTTGTTCACATAAATGTACAATAATCACAGTAGGTCAGGGAGCCAAAATGCTTGCATTTCTCTTCTACAAAACCTTACACAATGCCAAAGGCCAAATTTTCAAACTTTATCCCATAGTACATGATGATGTTTGCTTATCATTAAAGGACATTTTACCCTTCTCATACCCCCATGGTGGCCTCAGATATCATGGTTTGAATCAGTTTGAACCCATACTAAATAATGAGGAATAAGAGTACTGGAAATGGTACATAATTCACCTGTCACAAGTTGATGTAGTGAAGGGGTTTGTTTTCTATGATACTGATTAGCAAAGCAAACTGCAAAAATACCACGAGTTAAGTAAGGTAGTATAAGCCATAATCACGCTATGACATACTTTCTTATGCAATGTAGGAAGAAGTCCAAGCCTAAAAACTGTGACAGACAAACCATGAGCCATGTGTGTAAAATATTTCCCAAATAATGACAAAGTTCAACAACCTGTAATTTTTTCAAACATAAAAGAATTTGTTGGGAATCAAAATCCTTGCAATACACACATCTTCAATTTCTTTACAAAGGTCTTAGCTTGAAAACTGTAAGAAGAGTTAAATGGGCAAATCCTGTACAGTAAAACATGGTTATAGTGAATCTCCTGGGCCAGCAAAAAACAGTTCGTTTTAAGCAAAGTTATATCCAATACTATTTTCATTATTTTTCACTCATAGGGGAATATATAATTCTTTGCAATAAACTTGAATTTGCTATAAACATGTTCATTATAAGTGTTTTACTGTACCCACTTTGTAATATTTCCTAATCAACAACCAGTTATTTTCTCAAAAATTAAAGAAAATCAAAACTTGTGCTACATGCATATCCTTAGTACCCATACAAACAATCTATAAAATAAGAAGGCCCTGTGGAATTGTGAGAGGAGTGAGACAGACATACTCTTTATGAAATATTTCCTCAAAACTTACAAAGTTTAACAACCTGTCATCTGCTCAAAATTTGAGGAAAATCAAAATTCTTGTCACATGCACATCTTCAATCCTCTTGAAAACACTCCATAAAATAAGAAGGTCTTCATTTGAAAATTGTGGAAGGGGTTAGATGAACAAATCATATATCCCCATATAACATTATGTTTCAAATAAAATGGTGAATACTCCTCCAAGAAAAATAAAAAAAGGATCAAAATTGCAACATATCTAAAGTAATTCACATAGAAGCTACACAGCAAGCTTCTGTTTGATATGAGAGAGAGAAATAAAACTAGAGACAGAAAACCCTGAACCAATGGACATACAGGCCTTGCTGTACCACAATAGCCCTGTCTACAAAAGGGCATTTAAAAAAGCTACCACATAGATTTAGTGACTTCTGGCTCAGTGGATCTTCACTAGCCAAGTGTCCTATTTGCTTACTCTCATCTGATGAGAGCAAGTGAATCAGACACTTGACTAGCAAAGAGGACTCTGTTGTTACTATTCTTTAATTACCTTCCAAGGATATGAAATATAATTACATGTATATATAACATTCCATTTGAACAAATTGTATATATCTTCTTTAATGAGCAATCTCAGATGCTTCATGCCCAACTAGATTGAAAAATTCAAGAGCATCTGAGGCAACAGTCAAATTGTGGAAAGTTAACAGAAAACAGAAAAAGATGAACAAAAGTCAAACTTTGTAAAGCTTACTTCAGTCATTGCCTTAGGTGAGCTAAAAACATATTTTTAAGAATTTTTAAACCAACCTGTAAAATTCCAACAATGACACCAAAGAGACCAATGACACTAGCAAAGATTTCAAGAATCAGAATTTTGACAAACAGTGTTGAATTCTGTGCATCTGCCAGAGCTGCTCCTGAGCCAACAATTCCTACAGTGATCCCACATGCAACGTTGGACACCCCAACACTCAGTCCAGCCGCAAACATACGGAAGCCTGTGAAATATCCAGTATCACCATAAGAGATTGAAATACAACAAAAAATGTATATAAACATTGTCAGTCATGCATCTTCCAAATCATTAATTTTCGAGTTGATTTTTTTTTTTTTGTGGTTTCAGAAATTGCAACTTAATATTTGGGGTTGAAGTAATGTTATTTTTAAATGTTTACATTCATCAATAATACTTTTTTAGCTCAGTAATTTTATATCATCATATGGGAACTTGTGTTTATGTCACAAATAGACATGCTTTCTAAAGTTATTCAGAGCCTAAAAATCTCTACCTTTTTTTCTTTTTTATATATATATATGGAAAAAATGTCTATGTTGTTTATATTATGGTGAATGCGAGGGACACTTTTTAAGTTCATATAGTAGGGCGGTCTTTTTAAAACCGCTTGAAATATCAAAATTTTATTTATCTAAGACCATCAAAATATGCCCCGTCTGCCTCAACACACATTTTACACCGATCTACCCATTTCTGGAACGTCACACGATACTCCTCTTTAGGTATATGTTGCAGACACTGGTTGACCGCACTGCCTATACGACAACAGGATTCAAAGCGGTGCCCTGCCAGCATTTCCGTTAGTCTTGGGAACAACCAAAAGTCACAGGGGGACAGGTCAGGGCTGTATGGTGGATGATCTAAGACATTGAGCCCAGATTCTTTCAGATATTCCTGTACCGTAGAGGATTTATGGGCCGGTGCGTTATCATGGAGTAATTTGATGCCGCGGACACCGGTGCGTGGTCTGCGTTTCTGATAGGAATCAACAAGTTGAGTAAGAACACTTTCTCTGTAAAACTTTCCAGTGACAGAACTACCTTTCCGGACTGGAATTTGAAGGACTGGACCTTTCGAAGTGAAGAATATTGCATACAACATGGGATTTGATGTTTTGCAACGGCGCGCAATGATAGGTCTGTCGCCCTCAGATGAAACCCAACCTTATTTTTAGCCTTAGAATCGGGTTGAAAATGAGAGATCCAGGTTTCATCACCTGTAACTATCTCTTCCAAATGACGTGGGTCATATTTATCATATTTTTTTTATAACTTGCGATGCAAGTCTATTCCGACTTTGTTTCTGCTCGTCAGTGAGCAAATGGGGCACCCAGCGCGCGCAGATCTTACGTAGCCCAAGTCGTTCACGCAAGATCTTCAAAATACTTGACGAATGATTGCCACGTAATTCTTCTATCTCTTGCACGGTATAACGTGCGTCTTCCTCAGTTAACGTTTTCACAGTAGCAACGTTCTTTTCCGTCAAAACGGAAACCTGCCTACCCACTCGAGGGTCATTTTCAACTGATTCCCGACCATCATTAAAACGACGTACCCACTTGCAAACTGTAGCATATTTTAAAGCACCATTCCCATAAACCTTCTGCAAATCAGCATGAATTTCCGTTGACGGAAACCCGAGGTGTGCTCGAATCTTACAATATACCCTCTGTTCAGAGATTTTTCCATCCATATTGAACGCTGTATTTTACTATAGTGTATAAAACCACGTGTTGAAAATACCCACCGCAGCGCGCACGTGGACGTCGTACACCGCATACCGTGATACCGTTCGAGAGAGGAATGATTACGCAAGTTCTGTGTAAAAAATCGTGCAACTTCATAATCGCGTTAAAATGTTATAGGCTTACTCTATGAATTTAAAGTGTCCCTCGTATATCAACAATGTAAGCATAGGGTACTCTATGTAAAATCAGCTTTGTCAATTATTCAAATTATCCCACCCTTTCATTTTGATTATTTATATACCCACTTAGTACAAACAACCAAGATATTTATTTATTTTTTATAGTTCAGTCTGACCGATTTGGAAGAAGTCCATACCACGAAAAACCAAACTAAACCCCCTCTTTGAAAATCAATGATTTTACAGTAATTCTAAGTACATGTACATTACTACACTCCACTGTTCTAAAAATGAATACAAAAAAACCCCAATAAATATTAAAATGCTGTGTACAATAAAATAAAGCATCTCAATTTAAAGGATTCATCAAGTTAAGTTAACTGAATACCTGCATCATAGCTGTCTCTGATTACTTGTGCAGAATCTTTTTCTTTGTCAAACGCCTGAAAATAAATGTGCAGTAACTGTAGTTGTAACTATCATAGCAATGCTCTCCATAAACCTATTGTAATATCTATACTACATGTAACAGAATCCCACTGTTTTAGGAAGACTGTAGCAATGGAATTAAGAAATCATTGGCGTTTTATGAAGGTGAATTTCATAATATGCAATTGATGACTTTTCACAGATTTTTTATTGACATCATCGATATAGGATTTTTAGAAACATGATTGTAGCAAAATTTTGACCATAACTTTTAACTTCTAAGTAAAAAATTAGATGCTATACATATATATCAGTATAATGCATCCTGATATTAGCATCACAACCTACATACAACACATAACAAGCATTGTCAATTTTTTGTTAAAAAAAAGAAAGAATATTCCTTATTTTCCTTAATCTGCAGCCACTTACTCCAATGCTTTGTCCAATGATGATGGCCATGATGATTCCATAAATAGCTACAGCCTCACAGAAGATGATGCTGATCAGGTTCTTGGTCTTGATACGAGGAGCCTTCACACCCCCTCCTAAGATACTAGCACCAGTTGTGAATATCCCCCTACAACCATAAATTCACTAAATGACACTTCAATAAAGACTATAAAATGTATCTAGTACGGTATATATTATTACATGCTTATGAATTATTTATATTGTGTCGGTATAAGCATCACATACATACTTTTTTTTGCACCATGGGTGTTGATGACTTATTGTATCCTTACAAATATCCAACTAACATGAGTGCTTTTGTAATTAACGTTAAAATAGACCCCATAAAAATATGTAATCACTGATTTGTAATAATTGGACAAACATTCAATGCCATTTTTATTTCTCTATATTTATTTTCATATTTTTTCCACTGTAAGGTGTTTCAGGTGCAAAAAGTACGTATGAACATTTCTGAAAATTTACTGAGCTCTCATTTACTTCTGGTATACAGAATTATATATATATGATCCATAGTTTCTCACAGTACTGAAAATGCATTCTTACAATTGAATCTTCCTACAAAAAAAACTACTAAATTCTTCTTATTTCAAAATCTTATGTGTATTAATTTAACATCTATAAAAAGATAGGTTTTTCTAGTCATATTATTTTAATTGCACTGACGAAAAAAGTATCATGTAAGATTTGAAACAACAAGAAATAAGAAATTTTTACCATGCAGCACCAACAACTGAGAAGGAAATAGCAAAAGCAACTCCTAATGAAGCCCACAGGTAAGGAGATGTTTGTTCGAAGAACCTGTCAAAATACATTTTATCAATATTTGATTATCTGAAAACACAATACAGAAAATCCTAGTCAAAGTACATTGTAGTACATTTTGTACATGAAAATGCAGTAATAAATTATCATAATACTACTGTATTTGACAAGGAAACCATAGCATATTTAGCATGACCAAATTTAGTTTACTTACCAACCAAAATCTATCCTTGTTCCTTTGCCAGTTAACACATAATAAAATGCTGAAAATAACAAGAGGCAAAATGAGTAAAACACTATCATATTCCTTATATGATACTTGCTGTAAAATAAAAAATTTTGATGGTGGTCTAATTTATACAGTTTTCGTGGTCTGAAATATTCTTTAATTTAACTATTTAATGAACAAGGTACAAGTATTTGTCTCCATGAAAATGTACAATTTTACTATACATTGTATAATGCAGGGCAATAACATGAAACACACTTCTATATGTTTATGCTACAAATCTACCATGGGATACTTTTGATACAGTATACATGTAGTTTGAATGAATTGGAAAGCTTTTGATTCAATAGAATGGAACTTTCCTTTTTGAAAATTTTAGAGAAAGTTATCTTCCAAACTTTCATACAATGGATAAAACTTCTGTATGAAAGTCCAATTTTTTCATATAAAACAAGCATTCTGAGTGTATTGCAGGCAATACAAGTCCTCTACTGGTACGACAATTTAGTCAAAAGTAGGTCAAGCAAAACAAAACTCAAACTTGATCTGTAACTATCCAAGACAAGTCACATATCAAATTTCAATTGAATATCTTCATCCAATGTGGAGAAAAGTCTGGGAAAGCTCAAGCATTCATCAAGGGGCATAATTCAGTCAAAAGTATGTCAAGCGTAATGAAAGTTAAACTTGATCTGTAACTATCTAAGATAATGCCACATATCAAATTTCAACTGAATATCTTCACCCAATGCAGAGAAAAGTCCAGAAAACTGATTCTTGAAATTTATCATAAAATACACTAAGCCAAGCCACTCATTTATACATGTTTGTTTTCAAGTGATGCATCTGAGAAACCCAATGGCATTAACCTGATTGTAAGACTTGTAATGTTGATAACTGACAGAAATATGATGCATTCTTCACAAAGTACCATCTCACAAAGTTCTGGAAGGTAAATGTGACATGTTTTTGTTCTACATGCAATCCACTTACCCTTATGAAAATCAAATTCATAATGACCGAACCCATTGAGGAATGCTTTCAAATTATCCAGACCCTGTGGGGATCCGGGTTGTTAGAATAGATCCTCAGCACCCCTAGCTTGTCGTACGAGGCGACTAAATGGGGCAGTCCTTCGGATGAGACAACAAAAACAGAGGTCCCATGTCACAGCAGGTGTGGCACGTTAAAGATCCCTCCCTGCTCAAAGGCCATAAGCGCTGAGCATAGGCCTAAATTTTGCAGCCCTTCACCGGCAATAGTGATGTCTCCATATGAATGAAAGATTCTCGAGTGGGACGTAAAACAATATATAATCAATGAATCATAATGACTGAAGTCAAAAATGGTATGGAACAATTTCTCCACTGTCTCAGGTGAGTGATCAGGTAATAATATTAAAAGTCTGTAGATTGTGAGGTCCAGTGAAAGGGCAACTCAAATGTTTCAGTCTCTCTGTGCAATTTTGGATCAACTTTTTGAAATACCACTGAAGGTCTCGCCCACTCATATAATCTTACATTCCTTTGATGTGTAACTCTGATTTTATATACTGATGTATGCCCACAAATCCAATATATAAAAGTGGTGGCTTTTTTACAGGACCTCATAGTTGACCATGTATCCTTTCTGATTGACTACTGAGCTAAACTAAAGCAACTTGTAAGAAGTGTAACATACAATTTCGAAGTTGAATTTTTGTTGTGGATTCAATTTACAGAGTGTAAAAGTAAATGCATGGCCTGCAGAAAAAATAGATCTAATATTGTTTGAAGCAGGTAGTGATGGTTTAATAACACTACAATGGAGGGCATACCAAATATATCGATAATATATCAAACATTTATATGTACATATATAAACAAGGCTCGACACTAAGGTATGTTTGACCAACTCAGACTGGTAAAAGCTTGGTTCGATCTAGTTTATTTTGTGTCAAAGTAGCCTGACTGGTCATGTTAAAACGTCACATTTAACTATAAAACTAAAGAATTTATAACTGAAATTTCTAAGGCAACATTAATGTCCACAGTAATCTACAGTATTTATATTTTGATTTCAATATATAGATGGTTTACCCACAGTTATCCTTCCTGTCATGTAAAACGCCCTCTGGTGGCATGTTAAAAGTAATTTTCTTCATGACAAAATCAATCGTAACCCACTGTCAGTCTTGCTATCTCTTACCTCCTATGGAGGCTTCAAGGTAAGTCTGAACTGTGCTTTTGATTGGTAAGAGATAATGACACCAATCATAGATTACTGGCAACGTACCACAACTACTATTCAGTATATTTTTAGTACAAAGTATTATTTTCCTATCTGATCGAATATAATGAAATTGATAATCAAAGCAAAGCTTAAGTCACAAAGCAACACGACAAGCTTGATCCAATGATTATACATGTGAGTCATGTGATTTGCTCTTCATCTGCTGAAAAACGATGAGTATTACAAGTAATGCTTCTGGAAAAATGTCACTGCGGTATGTTTCATCGACAATAGATGAAATAAATATATTGTTTGGAAAGTACCACAAACATTTCTAAACTTCAGACAAGCTTTCCCATACCTTTGTACATTTTATTGTTGTTGATAATTGCTTGGTTTGAAAAAAAAAAATCACAGCTAATGTGACATCACAAACATTAACTGGCATTATATTTCCCGCATTAAATGAATAGGCAGATTAAATGCCTAAAGTCGTGTTGCAAGATGTTATGGGTCTTTGCTCATCTCTATGGTCACAACATACAACATATTAAATTAAATAGAAAAGACACCATAGATATACCATCCCCAGAAGGTAACCCATTTCCATCAATGAAAGACATCAAGATAGATCAGACGGGTGTAAATAAATTATTCAAAAAGATAAACCCAAATAAAGCATGCGGGCCCGATTTGATTACAGCGGGAATCCTTAAAGACCTGGCCGACAGTATCACACCATACTTAACAATCATCTTTCAAAAAACCCTCGATCTAGGAGAGATACCTAATGACTGGAGATATGCAAATGTTACAGCCATCTTTAAGAAAGGGGATCGATTTAAAGCCAGTAATTACCGTCCAGTTTCTTTAACATGTCTATGCTGCAAACTACAAGAACACATTATTACAACTAATATTTTATCCCATCTAGATGAGTTTGACATACTTACTGATTGCCAACACGGATTTTGAGTGAAAAGGAGCTGTGAAACTCAACATATAATTCTAGCACATGAGTTAGCCACATCACTAGACAAATGCATCAAAGATTACTGAAGAAGCTAGATTTTTATGGGAGAAGAGGAAGTACATACCACTGGATAATATCATTTCTCAGCAATAGGTCACAGCAAGTTATAGTTGAAGGAGAAACATCGGAGAGAAGGAGTGTAAAAAGCGGGGTGCCCCAAGGGACCGTACTTGGGCCGCTACTGTTTTTAATATTCATAAACGACCTACCTGAGTGTGTTACATTAAATACAAGGGTATTCGCTGATGATGCAGTAATGTACAGGCAGATCAATAATGAGAAAGACAAAAATATTACAGAATGACCTATTCCATTTAGCAAAATGGGAAGAAAAGTGGGGCATGTCATTCCACCCTGACAAGTGTAACATCCTGAGAGTAACCAGATCAAGAAAACCCATGATACACCAGTACCAACTAAAATGTCATATACTACAGACAGCGATACTACAAAATACTTGGGAGTTGACATCACGAAGGACCTATCATGGAACAATCACATTGATAAGAGTAGTAAAGAAAGCAAACAGCATGTTAGGATTCCTGCGCAGAAATCTCAACATCATTAGCCAGGACACTAAAGCAGCAGCATATTTCACACTCGTAAGACCTAACCTGGAGTACTGTGCTTCAATATGGAACCCCCATAATAAAAACCAGATCAACAAACTAGAAATGGTCCAGTGACGAGCAGCAAGATATACCATCAGAAGATATCACAATACCAGCAACGTATCAGACATGCTTGACAACTTAGAATGGGAAACACTATCATCCCAAAGAACGAAGATCCAACTTACGATGCTGTACAACATCATCAATAATTTAGTAGACATACCAGCGGACCAGTACCTAACAAACACCAACAGCAGGACAAGATCAGCGCACTCCCTAAAGTTCAGCCAATACCATACCAGAACAGACACAATGAAGTACACCTTTTTCCCCAAAATAATCCCAGCCTGGAACCATATACCAACATCAGTTGCTGAGGCCCCTGACATGGTATCCTTCAAGCAGGGGCTTACCACACTCACTTTCTAATAGACTGTTAGAGGCCAGCTTGTAAATAATTCTCAATGAAGATTAGAGCTATGTCAATTGGACTCATTTATGAGTCCAGGGACGCTTCGGTAGTCGGATTGGTCTAACTGGAGATAAGGAAAGCAAGATGGTACACTTTCTACATTTCTTTCCTTTACACTTTCTTTCTCGTAGACTTTTCACCTTGTTTCAAAATCAAACTCTTAACCTTAACTACTAGCACAGCTCAGCCGAAATATAATGGTCTAAGAAGACAGTGTTTTGTAGCCTGTAGAAATAGAAATATGTACTGATATATTAATTTCTACATCTCTACCAATTCCTACTGATTTCTGATGGGTTTTTTTTACACTGATGATGTCTCTATTCTGCTATTTTGTGTAGTCTTGGATGACTAAAAGCTACATTAAACGAAGGAAAAAGAATATGTGCAAAAATGAGAATGAAAACAACACTAGTCATCTTCACAAATGCAAGATGATGATTGACCCAATTTATGCTGAAAATCTTGTCAAATTTCCTTCTCTGGAAAAACATGCATTCTCAATATTCTGATGACAGAATAATTTTCATAATAATTATTAAATACATAGTATGTTATCTATGATACTGAGAGATAAGGAAATTCATGAACATGTAAATAAGAGGTCGGGTCTAATGATGTTAAGGTCAGGTCTAGCACAATTTTTAGCTATTGGTCCGATTGGTCTAGTTCTTTTATAAGTTAATGTTGAGCCCTATTAAACCAGGTCTGTTAAATAAGTCTAATTTTAACAAAAGATATTTTATAATTTCATCTTCCTAGTTCATCTTAAAGATGCATTCTTGAATCACCAAGCAGCCTTACCGATGATAAGTAATGCCAAAGTTCCTAGCATTAGCGAAATAAAATATACAGGGAATAATGATATCCCCATCTGTTTAGTGGATGGTTTTTGTGGATTGTAATCCATTTTTACGATCACTGTTTTACTCCAAATACACTAAATCATATGATCATTGATCGCCGTCTTCTAACCGGAAGTGGCGTCGACTTTGATAAAAGGGACGCTGATAACTCGGTCTAATTTATTTCGAGTAACATTATGAAATATTGTAGAGAGCATGATTCAAACAAATAATATTGATTATAAAAGGTCCATTTAATGCTTTGATTTGAAGTTTTAAATATTTTAGTTTGAGTGTCTTTTCCAGAACGTTTGAAACCCGGCTTATGTGATAAATGAAACGATACCAACTTAACATTTACGGTGCTCAAGGTGGGCGAGGCCTGAATGTCTCTTTTCAACACAATATATTATGTAAAACTGTTACAAAATATTGCGTCCAAGTGTTCTCTCTTAACAAATTTCTATGCCTATCCAGAAATATCATCATTCACGGTTCGATTTCTGTAATTAATCAGAATTTGAAAAAATAAATTAAAAACAAATAGTTCTTGGTTATGATGCTTCCAATATGACATTCAGATCATTACTCTTACAACAAAAATGTTCAAATGTGATAATTATAGATTTAATACACAACTGAATCAGAGCTACTTGCAAGAATTCATTATTTTATTCATGGTCGTATTTGGAATTTTGCATATAAATACTAGTATGCACTCATGAGAACCCGTTAGTCCTTGTGAATATTGTGATAAGTTGCAAATTACTCCTATATTCTACGGCAGCATTTCGGATAGAAATAAATAAATGAATAAATTTAATTTTTTTTCCCTATTTTTGTGTATTCCCATTTCTGTGTATTCTCAGAGAGCTTTGTCCTGTAAACAATTGTATACAGATAATTTATAAATTGAACTCTATCGAGCGTCAAATTAATGTAAACTCAAATGATTTGAAGATATTGCCCACAGCAAATCAATTAATGAAAGCAATAATTGATTTAATATGCGCGTTGATTCAGTTGATGGAAACAAGAATTGATTTGATGGGCACGTCAGATATCTTTAATTATGTACAACGTTTTTATATAAGGAATTAATTAATGCGCGGCTCAATTTTTTAAAAAGAACAACAATTCAATTAAAACGATCAGTAATTCATTTGTGGATATGTTGAATTGTTGCTGTCTTTAAAATAATTATTGCGTGCATCGATTGAATTAATGATATCATTAATTAGATTAAAGAGAGCAATAAATCAACTATTGCGCGCATGAATTGAATTATTGCTCTCTTCAACTGAATTGAGCGTCATTTTATTTGAAGAGAACAACAATTAAAATCTAACGCTCATCAATTCAGCAGAATAATTAATGCAACAATTCAATTAATGCGCGCAATCATTCAGCATTGAGGATATCATTAATTATCCGAAGAGATCTTAAATAGTTCAACTGTTGAGCACATCAAATAAACTGATATCTTTAAATGATTAAAGATATCAAAGATATCTTCAGTTATTTGAGTGTATATTAACTTGGCGCTCCACAGAACTCTCTCTAAAGGAATAATTAGACATCTCTATAACTAAAAATGCAAAACGTTTCACATCCATATGCAGGTACATTTTCACAAAAATCCTGTAAAAGTACGTCTCAATTCTTGTCGGATGTATCCTTTTCCCGAAAATATTCCAAAAACTTTTTTGAATGCGAGGCACTGGCGTTTTATATAGTGATATCCAAGTCTTTATCACCTCTACTTTGAATATGTCACTGTGACGTCATGGCAGTTTCTGAAACGAACTAGACCTACATGTTGTTTGCTGGCGAAAAAGGTGAAATGGTTGGGTGGAGGGGGGGGGGGGGGTAAATATTCTAGATCTATCTTAAAAATTATTTTAAGTATTTAGTTTGATTGGTTGATTGTTTGTTTGTTTTAAGTCCCGTCGAGAATTTTCCACTCATATTGAGACGTCACCAGCTGTAGGTGACGTACCACAAATTTAGACCTATGCTTAGCGCTCAGGGCCGTAGCAGTGAGGGTTCTTTAATGTGCCAACGCCTACCGTGACACGGGACCTCCGTTTTTAAGGTCCTATCCGAAAGACCCGTGATTCTCACTTCTAAATGCCGAGCGTTTGGCGAAGGAGCAATCACTACCTATTTTTCGTCTTAGGTTTGACGCGGCTATGGCACGAGCGGGGCATTTAGTTTGATGTTGACGGACAAAATCAAATGCTTTGAATACACAGTTCATGAAAAACTTGTCTATGCATCGACATGTCTACACGTGTATCAATCGGAATACAGACGTTCAGTCATTTATGAATTTGTTTTACAACATATATTGATAATTAAAATTGAATTATCATTTATCGACTTTATTGTCGTATTAACAAAATAAATTCGAAGGTCTTTAAGTGCAAACGAGATAAATATCAATTTTCTTATAATAAGTTATTATGTCGATGTTATTACGTATGCAGGTATATCACGGAATAATGACCGCTGCATTCCGTTGATCTCTGCAATAACCGTGGTAGAATTAAGGAGTCTTTGAGAAGAGAAATACAGACGTAAATACAAACACAGAGCTGCTTTTATGATTTTTTTTTTTATCATTTATTCATTATTTGTTTGTTTATTTGGGTTTTCTTTGTTTTTGTTTGTTTAGTTTTGTCAAAGATGATCTGGTCATCATTGACATTACCATTGATAATCTGGAAAATTATGGCAGAAAATACTCATCTTTCAGTTTGTATACAGAGTTATCCACCGTGGAGTAACTCTTCTTTTGTTAATCGTCAAACTTCAAGCCAATATGGCGTACAGCATGCTGAAAGTAGAAGTGGGAGTTAACTAGTTACCAAGCTGTTCTTGCAAGTTTGGACATAAAATGTAAGAGAGTGAGGAGTGAGGGGAGTTCCACTGTCACGCGATGGAGGTGGAGGAGGAACACGTGCACACCTTGCTCAGTATGGGCTTTCTAGAGTCCGAAATAAGGCGGGCCCTGCGGAGGGCCAAGAACGACCTTAACGAAGCAGTCGCTTACCTGACGAATGACCAGACGTTACCGAACGATTGGGAGGAAGTGGATAGAATTGATGATGTTGAAATGAAAGACATTCACCCTCGGTCGAGTCAGACAATGTACAGTCCTGACCCTCCTCCAAGTTATGATGAAGTTCATGCAATGGATGTAAGTAAAGTTTGCTCCAATTGTTTTGCAGGTTTTACGTTCTATGACAGGTTTTACGTATTGTTGTAGGTTTTATGTTATATTGCTATTTATAACCTTGAAGTTGACTATCATAATACTCACAGTGAGTGTAAAGAGAACACAACATATATAATGTGATATATCAGCATTCAACAGATCTCAAGAGTTCGAAATTTTATCAGTAAAGTCAGTAAAATTCATTCGATAGACCAAGCCACGAACTATGCATTAGCATAGCTAACAGGAATGAAACACCATTTTGGAGAAATTGAGAATTTCACTTTGACCTGCCTCTCAATTGATATAAATCCTCAGTATTATCCTTAACAACAT
Source organism: Ostrea denselamellosa (assembly GCA_024699665.1). Lineage (NCBI taxonomy): Eukaryota > Metazoa > Mollusca > Bivalvia > Ostreida > Ostreidae > Ostrea > Ostrea denselamellosa. The sequence goes on along the minus strand of JAMZEH010000073.1, from coordinate 12,097,110 downwards.
TTGCCTACTTAAATATGCCTCATAGGAATACATAGAGAATTTACTATTTCTGATTGTAATCAAGTGCCAGTTAAGGAAATTTTTAAAAAATTAAGTGTGATTACTGACCAATGCTATGACTGTACAGTAATTTTAGTGAATGATTATATTTATGTGTCCCTTAAATGTTTTTAGCATATCAGCAATTCTTCATTGTTACTTTTAATCATTATTTTCTATGACCAAAACACAAGAAATATGCCAGAAACTACATATGCAACCAATACATGCAATAAGTAACTTGTAATCCACACTGTGGACAAAAATATGTACATCAAATGTCAATGAACGAAATATGTTAATTATATTGAATCCGTATCCCCTCTGTAATCTTTCTGTTGAAATCTGTTTCCTCACTCATGGTGATTCAATCTTCTGAAAATTAATGATTGTATAAATCAACTTACTTAGACATACTCAAAAACAATTACCAAGTACTTGGCCAAAGAGAGGGCAAGGGGGTGTCCATTTTCCCTGACAAAGTACTTTTTCTGTTATCATTACATGCAAAGTGTTGGTCAGTTTTTGAAAGAGCAAAGTTTTATCTATAGACTGCCCTCTTTTTTAAATTGTAGTGTTGAATTATATTGCAATTGTAAAATTTAAGGAACCTGGTCCAATGAATTGAATTGAAAGATCAAACCCTCTCAGAGAGAGGGGGGTGTATCTTTTTCCCAACAGTGTACTTTTTCATGCAAAGTTGGTTAATTTTTAATTCAAGTTTGTTCTAACGAAGGGCAACACCCTTCTCCTAGGGGAAATAACTGAAAAAGCAAAAATACATTAACAAATTTTAAAAATCATCTACAGAACCAGCAGGCCAATTTCAATGCAACTTGGTACAAATCATCCTTGGGTAAAGGGAATTTAAGTTAGCTTAAATGAAGGTGTATGCCCCCTTCAAAGGGGAAATAATCACAAAAATGGGTGGGGTCATTTAAAAATCCTCTCAAGAACCATTTGGCCTGAAAAGTTCCAATTTACACTGAAGCTTCCTGACATAGTGAAGATTCAGTTTTGTTAAAATCATGACCCTCATGGATAAGATGGAGCCACAACAGGGGATCAAAGTTTTACATGGGAAATCCAGGGGAAAATCTTTAAAATTCTTATCTAGAATCACTGAGACAGAAAGAGTTCAGTTTTACATTGCAGCTTTCTGACATAATGCAAATTCAATTTTGTTAAAATCATGGCTTCTCGGAATAGGGTGGGGCCACAATAGGGGATCAAAGTTTTACATGCAAATAGGGAAATTCTTTAAATATGGGCCCAGGTGAGTGATGTAGCCCTCGAGCCTCTTGTTTAAACAGTAGTATTGAATTATATTGGAATTGTAAAATTTAAAGTAATAATAGCTTTAAATCAGGTATTTTATTTTGTCATAAAAATGTGTTATTATGATAGTTTAAAATTTTATCAAAAAAAAGATCCCAGTATGTTGAATATATATTCTGATGGACTTTAAAAATGCAACACTTTATAATTTTATATATTATAAATTTGTTCATATATCTAATAAACAAATCCATTGTGGTATATTATAAACCATGTTAATGAACACTATTCTTTGATTTTGAACATCATTTTATTCACAAAGAGGCTACAGTTGAAATGAATGTCAATGAGGGGTGCGTCAAAAAATGTGGTTTTGTTCACTAGTACCGGGTATGACCTCCATTAGCAGTGATGATGGCATGAAGGCGATGTGACATTGATTTACAAACATTTCGGATGGTCCTCTGAGGAATATTCTGCCATTCCTCCAACAGGGCTCTCCCTAATTCTTGTGGATTCTGAGGCTGGCGGCTGTGCATGTCTTCCCAGCTCGTCCCATAAATGCTCGATTGGATTCAAGTCTGGGGACATAGCAGGCCAATCAAGGACGTCAATGGCGTTTGTTTGAAAAAAAGTTTTTTGTCAATCTTGCCGTATGTGAGCGTGCATTGTTCTGTTGGAAAATTAACCCATTTCCTTGTCTATGCTGCAGCATAAACGGTGCTAAAACAGGCTGCAGAATTTCGTCTACATACCTTCTAGCAGTGAGGGTTCCATTTAAAATGCCAGTTTGTGACCAAAAATTGTGGTTAATCTCACCCCAGACCATGATGCCTCCCCTTCCAAGCCTGTCTTGCTCGAAGACACAATTGTCTGTAAAACATTCATATAAACGACAGTAAACTTGACATCTGCCATCTGTGTTGCTAACATTAAATCTGGACTCATCTGAAAACACAACATGTGACCAATTTTGACATTGAGTCAGATGCTGCCTTGACCATTGCAATCTGCACCGTCGGTGATGTGGTTTAAGCTGTAGCCCCTTATAAGGTCTTCTGCAGAGGATCCCATGGCACTTCAAAATTCTGGAAACAGTTCTAGGATGAATAGGCCTTCCATGACATCCAATGATTTCTCTCGCCATGGTTGCAGTGGCCGTAAACCTATTGCGCAGATGACATTGCCGTAAGAACGCTTGTTGTTGTGGCATTGTCAGAAACGGTTGACCAGGTCTTGGGCAATCATTTAAGGATCCTGTCTAATGGAATCCTGACAACAATCGGCTAATTGTACAAGGATGGACAGGAAGAAGCTTGCTAGGAGATAGGTCAGGCAAATAGGCAGGATGTGGTATTAATTCATACATGTTTCACTCTACAGCATCTATTGCAACTTTGCAAGTGTGGACTCGTGTGTTTTCCTATTGCAGCAAAACACCTTTAGAGAGTTTACATCAGCATTTATCATGGATGGCGGTTCTCAGCTGGTCTAGCAAGTTTGCACAATACACTCCAGTTACTGTACTTCTCTTGGGTAAAAAGTCCAACATAATAGCGCCTTTTGCGTCCCAACATACTGTGGCCATCACCTTGCCAGCAGATGGTTGCATCTTGAACTTCTTTGGCCTCGGGGACCCCTGGCCCTACCCACTGATGACTCAGCTTTATTCTCTGGCTGATAATAATGAACCCAAGTCTCATCTACAGTCACCAGATGCAAAACAAAATCATCTTTTGACTTAATATGCTTCAACAAGTTGCTGCATACTGATGCTCTGGTTGCCATTTGCTCACAGCTAAGGGATTTGGGGACCCAGTGGGCTGTTTTGCTTCCGCATACCTAAACAATCGTAATATCGTTGAAATGCCATCATGTGAAATGCCTAATGCATGCATTATTTCTTCCACCTGAATTTGCCTATCAGAGTATACCAGATCTTGAACTTTGTTACACATTTCTTCATTGGTAGCATCCAGTAGATGTCCGGACCTGGCTTCATCTATTAAAGATGTTCTACCATGTTTGAATTACCCTACCTAGAATTCAACCTGAGCATAAGATGGTGCAGAAGATCCATAAACATTGGCTAATCGCCATGTATTTCCTTGCCAGTGTTACCTTTTAAATACAAGTACCGAATTACAGCACGGTACTCAACTTAAGATGAAAAGCATGCCTTTTCATCACTAGCCATGTTTGACATTCAATATGTTATTAAAGAATGACTAGATATGTGTGCAATTTTGTACAAACATGTATTGAAACAAGGCATGAAAATCGTGATGATCTTGGTCAATCAGAAATGGGATAGACTGGTTACTTATTGACTCACCTTTGTAGCATTATATAGGAATCTTTTCTTTTTTTTCGGGAAAACAGTAATGCAATTTTGCTTCATTCCAAACCTTTAAATAAATTTTCCAACACAAATAATAGTAATAAAAATTCTATCTGTCATTGAAGTATTAAATCACAATTTTACAACAAAAAATTTTCTGACACCAAAATGACAGATATTAAACTTTAAGGAACTGATGAATTGAATTGAAGGATCAAAGGATTGAATATACTCTTTATAGTCATTAAAAAACTTTTGGATAGATGTGTTCAAGGCATGGATTGAAGTACAGAACACTTATTAGAGTCTGCTGTTACTGCAAATTTACCTTTGTTTGATAACCGTATGATCCATATTAGTCAAAAAATGTTCTTTAATAGACATTTATTTAACAATAACATCATTATTAATGATATTATTGAGTAAGATGGTACCTTTCTTAGTGATGAAAAATTTAGTGCTAATCCTAGTGCAAAGATTAACTTCTTAGAATATGCAAGTATGATTCAAGCTATAAAGACATGGATTAAGAAGTCAGGTACAGACACTAAATTTAAAAGATTACGAAATCCATTTCTTAGAACAAACGTTTACAATGTATTGAAGTATAAAAAAAAAAAAAAAAAAAAGAAAGAGTTAAAGTACATTTATGAAATTTAAGCTAAAACTCTAAGGTGACTACAGGTACAATATGATAGAATGAGCGTTTAGATATAGATAACAGAGTAATGAAAATTATCAACATACAACTTTTCAAAACAACTGAAAATTGCTAATGCCATTGGTTTCAATACTGAATAATAAACAGAATTTTAGTAACAAATTTGTTTCTATTCAAAATTTGAAAAATAAACAAATCCAATTTGTAATGTACATTGGTGTTTGTATTTTCTGAATCAATGTACAGAAACAATGTACTAGATACAGTCAAACCTCGTTATCTCAAACTCGATGGGACCGAGAAAAAAGTTTGAGATATCCCAGGATTAGAGATATCAAAGGTAAAATACTTAGAGAATAAGTGGTTGGGACTTCCAAATCACTTCGACATATCCATGGTATTCAAGATATTGGTGTTTGAGATACCAAAGTTCAACTGTATTCACTAAGTATTAAGGTTTACAGCATGGATATATTAGTTTTTATTTTGATTTACCAGTTCTTTTCATAAAAGGGGGCATGTTCCATCTAACAAACACAGACCCCGGCATGTTCATTATTAACAATTAAAGGAATGCAAGCAGTGGTGTCAATACCTGTTATTTATTATAATTAAACTATATCATCCAATTATTTGACCAGTCTTTACCAGAAGAATGGCTTGTTTGGAGCACAGAGTACCAAATGATTGTGAATCAAGCATCTCATAATTCAATTTTTCTCTTGAATAACCAAGTGTTATGTGATGTAGTTATAGTTTTAATTGGCATACATAAAAGACAAAGCTTAAAATATAACCTTTAAAAAATTGTTTCCTAACTTATTCAATATTTTTTACTTATGAAATATTTGGTATAAAGATCAATTTCAACATTCATAAAATATATACAACAAAGAAACAAATCTCTTCCTAATAGGTATTAAATAAATGGACAATATGAGAAAAAATTCAATTAATAAGAGGCTAAATGTAAAAAAAAATCTCCGAAAAAAGGTCACCGATTTATATGTGGTTGACTTTTATGTCAGGTATATTATGTGGTATATTAATTCCCAGTATAACTGTAGGCTAGCTTGCCTATGTACTTGTTTATACATGTAGACTTGATAGAAAACTTTGTGTTTCAGAAGACAGATGAGAATGGAGAAAATGGTGGTACAGAAGAAGAAAACCCCTTAGAATTTCCTGTTACAAATTTGTATGAACTCGAAGGACGTGTTTTTGCTGAACACTGGTCAATTCCATATAAAAAGGAGGAGTCTCTAGGGAAATGTCTGATTGCTGCTACAAGGCTAGCAGAAGCCAGTAAGTATGCATATATTGCATGAATTGTACATTTAACATTATTCCTAGCATATTTCATCAATGTTCAGGACTGCAACTTTTGAAAATTGTGCTCAAGTATGCCAGGGGTATGTGTAGGTCTTCAGTAGGTTAAAGCATTATATGTTACATATTAATTGGATATTATGTATGTGTTGTTTTTTTATTAAGGTGTAAAAGTTATATACTTTATGCAAATTATATAATTTAACTTGATCAAATTAAAAGTAATTAAATTAATTTTGTGGGATAGTAAATGCCTCACTTGGAAATATTTATGATCATGTGATTACATAGCAAGATTTATAAAGTAAACGATAAAAGTGTGGATGGCTTGTTGGCAGAGTTTTAACATATTCAGCAATAAAAGAAAGCAAAAGACCATCAGACAAGGAATGGAGCAAGGAGAACCACTTTCAGCAATGGAATTGTGTGAAGGAGATTAAATTTCATGTTACACATATAAAAAAAATTTGTGACTACATGTTATAAAGACAGGACTATATAAGACTCTATTTTCTCACCAATATCAACATTCATGCTTTTGTTTAAAAATCAAACATATTTTGTGCAAGAATCCCAATGTTGTAAATTTTATCAAAATGGCTTAGACCCTGAATTATTTTTTTTTTCCTTATCTTTTTTTTTTTATTTCCCAGAACCTACTCTATAGATCCTGAATTATGACATCAATCATTTTTGGTATTTTGAATTAAAATGGATATTTTTCACTCTTTTTTTCTTTTACACAACTCTAAATGCAGGGGTTGACAAAATTTAACTATAGTTTTATCTGTCCTGTGCACATGTGATTAAAAATGTTTCCAAATCTGCATTCTAGTTTTTCTGAAAGAAAATTGTCATTTTGACCAAATTTGATCAGTATTGCAAAATCGTGCCACTTTAGATGCTATAATATGTACTCCAAAGAACTGAAGATATCAGAAACAAATATGTGCAGTTGTACTGGAGATGATTTCTGTTATGAAATAAAAATATTTAGTCTTTTGTTAAAGCTTTGAAATTTAAATTTATCATAATGTATAGAACTTTGCTATCTTATTTCTTCCTCTGTGGTATTTCTATAAATACTTTTCCTGCAAACATTCACCTTAAAAATGTTAATCCTTCATAAATATGCATTAGAAAATCACTTTAAAAAAAAAAAAAAAATAGGCAAGTACTTTGACAATACTTATTAATAATTACGAATTATCATTTTGTTTAGTTTATTATTTTAACAATATTCCAACATAGAGAAAATACTGATTAATGTGGCATATATAGCATGTATATAGCTTTAAGGGTGTAAAATGTTTTACAGTTTTTATGCTCTGGCAGGAAATTTATTGAATTTTTATTCTATTGAATAGTAATGTAGAAGTATTACCTCCCTTGTCTGGAGTTGTTTTATTTCCATTCACAGTTCATCGTTTGAATACTGTTAAATCATGATTTTTATGTGAGTTTAATTTTCATTATTTTCATGGTATGGACAATCCTTAAGGTTTATGTCATCCATGAAAACTAAACTGCAGTGAAAATAACAACTTTTCGATCACAGATCAAGCACTTAAAAACAAATTTTCTTCAAACATAAAAACCAAATTAAAAACAAAACAAAACAAAAAAAAAAAACCCCAAAAAACCACCAATGATCCCAGGAAAATTAGTGGTTATGGATGTTTGGGATTCTCAATCATATGACAGTTATCAAACTCTATATTTCAAATCATTATCAGTAGCACATTGAAATACACATTTAGACATGTAATCTATTGCAATGAATATGAATTACTGTTTCTTCTTCATCAAAGATTTAACTGAAAGTGATGAGCACTGTAGGAGATTTCTGGAGAGATGTATGCCTGAATCATTTCAAAAGGTAAGTGTGGAGTACTTGTCTGTTTGTCCTGGATGGGTAAAAATTGGCTCAGGATGAGTTAATGCCATTCTGCACTCGTCCTCAGTAATGAGTAAAATTTTCTGAATTCAAAAATATTTTACAAGTTTCTAACAGAAAACTACTTTGCCTGTGTTCACATTAGCATTGCACAGGTTAACTCAGTCCTTTGTCAACATTTAGGATGTTTGCAAATGTAATAGATAAACTCCATATCTATATAATTCTTTTAAACATTTTTATGGTGTTAAACATTAAAAGCAAAATTGAGAATTAGCTGATGTTTGCAAAGATTTTTGTGGGTGCTTATAAAGTCATTTTCTCATATGATAAATAAAAATTCAGTGCATGTCTGAGTTCAACCAGAAAAGGTTTTGCTATTTGTGTATATATTTAAGAAATGAAATTCAATTTTGAAAATTCATGAGGATATGAACTGCAAATGCTTTACATCAGCATACTTCCATGAAGCATGTTAGCACTTTGTGAAAAGTACACCATAATCATTCAGTGCTTCAATATGGAAGCATCCTGAAACACACAGTGTATATAATGTCTCAGACATTGTTGGGATACTAGTAGTGTATATTTGCAGGTTGACTCATCTTGACCCATGAGCAAAAACAGAATAACACTAATATCTTTTAAGGAAAAATTGTGTATTTTATATATATACATATATGCACAAGAATTTTGTCATCAATCACAATGTTTATTCACAGCTGATGACATCTGGTGCTGTTCATAGGTGGAATACAGAAATACAAGATGGAATTTTTAGTATGGCTGAGCTGTTTATAGATATGTGTGTTGCTCGCCTTCAACATCTACCAGTGCACCACGAGATCCTTAACATTCTCACACTGGTAGGTTAAGATCCTGAAAAATCATGAAATTTCCATTTGAAATTGTTTTGGTGGAAAGCTTAAAAATCAGGTTGTATGTACATGTAGAAACAGTACCAAATATTGCCAAAATGAAGAATGCTGTATCCTCTTCAGCTTCTAAACACAAAGAAAATCAGAATTTGAAGGTGACAAACAATCACAAGTGTGTCTTTAAAACTGTTTTAAGCAGATTTAATTATTTTGTAAGATGCATAGGAAGATTTTAATTTAGGAGTTTGTGTACTGAATAATTCTTCCTCTAGGTGTTCAACAAAGAAAGTGAATTTCATTTTAAAAACCGCTCCAAGAGAGACCGTGCTTACTGGGAAGATAAGCTGGAGGATGGTCAGTTGTACACTGTCAACACAGGCTACAAGTCCTCTATTGTAAGTCAGCTAATATGTTAATATTGACTACTAGTCTGTTATTGTAAGTCAGATACAAATCTGAACTGTAAATGTGTTATGGTAAGTCAGCTACAGATCTGTTATTGTAAGTCAGGTACATGTCTGAACTGTAAATCTATTATTGTAAATCAGACATTCATGTCTGAACCGTAAGTCTGTTATTGCAAGTCAGATATTCATGTCTGAACCATAAGTCTGTTATTGTAAGTCAGATATTCACGTCTGAACTGAAAGTCTGTTATTGTAAGTCAGACATTCACGTCTAAACTGTAAATCTGTTATTGTAAGTCAGATATTCATGTCTGAACCATAAGTCTGTTATTGTAAGTCAGATATTCACGTCTGAACTGTAAGTCTGTTATTGTAAGTCAGACATTCATGTCTGAACTGTAAATCTGTTATTGTAAGTCAGACATTCACGTCTAAACTGTAAATCTGTTATTGTAAGTCAGATATTCATGTCTGAACTGTAAGTCTGTTATTGTAAGTCAGATATTCATGTCTGAACCGTAAGTCTGTTATTGTAAGTCAGATATTCATGTCTGAACCGAAAGTCTGTTATTGCAAGTCAGATATTCATGTCTGAACCATAAGTCTGTTATTGCAAGTCAGATATTCATGTCTGAACCATAAGTCTGTTATTGTAAGTCAGACATTCACGTCTAAACTGTAAATCTGTTATTGTAAGTCAGATATTCATGTCTGAACTGTAAGTCTGTTATTGCAAGTCAGATATTCATGTCTGAACCATAAGTCTGTTATTGTAAGTCAGATATTCATGTCTGAACCATAAGTCTGTTATTGCAAGTCAGATATTCATGTCTGAACCATAAGTCTATTGTAAGTCAGATATTCATGTCTGAACCATAAGTCTATTGTAAGTCAGATATTCATGTCTGAACCATAAGTCTGTTATTGTAAGTCAGATATTCATGTCTGAACTGTACATTGTTGATACAGAAAGTCTGTTATTATAAGTCAGCTGCATCGTCAATACAGCTACAGGTCTGTTATTGCAAGTCAGTTACATGTCTGAACTGTAAGTCTGTTATTGTAAGTCAACTACAGGTTTGTTATGGTAAGTCAGGCATAGGTCTGTTATTGCAAGTCAGTTACATGTCTGAACTATAAGTCTGTTATTGTAAGTCAGCTACAGGTTTGTTGTTATAAGTCAGAATGGTACATTGGCATTACAGCTACAAGTTGTGGTGGCTCAGTGATTAGAGCAGTCACTTTGTGACTAGGAAGTTGTGAGTTTAAACCCTTGGCTACATCAAACCTGAGACTTAAAAATAGGTAGTGACTACTACTTTACTAAATGCATAGCATTTAGAAGTAAAAATCACAGTTTTGTGTGATGAGACCAGAAAAAACTGAAGTATTGTTACAGCATGCATTAATACAATAAGGAGTCCCCATTGCTGCAGCCCTGAGTGCCATGCATAGGTCTAAGTTTATGGCACTTCACCTGCAGCTGGTGTTGTCTCAATATATATGATAAATTCTTGAAGAGAATTTTTTAAAATAACAAACATATAGCTACAAATCTGTTATCGTAAGTCAGAACAGTACATTGTCATTTCAGCTACAAGTCTGTTCTTGTATGTCAAAATGGTATGCTACCATTGCAGCTATGAGTCTACTATTGTAAGTTGGATATATGTTCCATTCAGTACTAGCTTGAAGTTTTGTGTATAAGTCTGATACATAATCAGTTATTTAAAAGTAAATTTCAAATGCAAAAATGTCATATTTAGGTGGTTCAGTGTCATTCACTGAAAATGGTTAGGTGACTTCTCTTCAAATATTACAGAACCAATCATCATCAGTTTTGGTATACCTCATAACATCTAGTAGACAAACTGTGTGTACAGTCATGATGAGCAAGGAGGTCTATATTAAACTTGTGGAGTTCATGACCTTAGCAGTTCTAATTGCTTGGGCAGGGCTCTGTGACTCTTTCAAAAAATGTAATTACTTATTGACTCCTGGATATCAAACCAAACTAAGTTAATTTTGAAATTCATGACCTCTGGGTCAGGGCCTTTTGTACAAGGAAAGCTATTTCAAAATGTACTATTTTTTAAAGTCTTTATTACTCCTGAACATTTAGTACATAAACTGGGAACATAGTTGTAATATGCTGGGAGACCTCTACCATATATGTGAAATATTTTTGATCAGTTCAAGATCACTAGAAAAAAATTTACATCTAAGCCAAACCTCTTTTTAATGTAGAAATATCCTAAGTTCATACTAAGGACAGATACTGTTTAAAAACAGACAATTTATGCCTGGATGAAAATTTTGTAATGGAGAGACATTATGAAGGTAATGATTGTCACAAGGTTACTTATGATGATAGTACATGACCCTGATCAAAGGTAATTAGGCCTAGGTCATGAAAATGTTTGAAAGATTTTTTCCTTTCCGTAATTTGTAATGGATAGATACATGTATTAGTACAATGCTAGCACACAAACCTTTACCAAAGTCAAAATAACTGATAACTATCTAGAGCTCATTGCATTTTCAACATTCAACACTTGTAATTTAAGGTTTTTGTTGTGTTGTGATCAGCTAAGACCCTTTTATTTAAATATGTTTATAATATAATTAGGTTTTTTTTTATTTTATATATTTGTTATTTTTCAGGATCCATTTGGCTGGCTTACACATGCTATTAATAGAGTAAGTAAATGTGCATGTGTATGCATATTTTGTTAATCTATATGTAAGAAAATGACCTCTTTGTTTTGTTAAAACAATTATATAACAAGCTATTTTGCCATTGCAGAGAATAATGCACTGTTATATACATTATATTCAGTGTAAACTTTGATTTAATGTGACTTATATATAAGGAACTTGGTTATAATGAAATTGCAGTCATATGCTTAATAGATCTTTGTAAGAAAAATGGCATTATGGAACTGAATTTTAAGGAATTCTTAAGTTTAAGGATATGATACTTATTATCAGCCATAAATTATTTTGTAAATTTTAGTGTAGTTAAGTAACATTTTCCAAATTTACATATATTTATGTACAATACAAAAATTCTTTCATGACCCTGTAATTGGAGATGAGGAGCATATAGTTTTTAGTCTGTTCACAAAAACTTTAAACTTGGTACAAGGCCTTTCTTTGGGTATAAAAATTTTTGACCTTGTAACCTTGACCTTAGAGTTTGACAGTTTTGAAATCTGTAAGTTTGGTCATAACTTTTGAATGATTGGTGATACATGAATAGGGCTTTTATAATTCACTTGTGTATTCTTAGTGACAAGACCTTTCCTTTCGTTCCAAAATTTTTGACCTTGTGACATTTACCTTTGGGTTTGACCTACTTTTGAAAAACTTTGGCCTTGGCCATAACTTTTGAATGGTTAGTAGGGCTTTCATATTTCAAAGGTGTATTCCTTGTGACAAAACTTTTCTGTAGGTACCAGAATTATTTTGCTGCTATATAGGGACATCAGTGTTTCACAATCTTGTTTCAAATTTTGAATATTTTCTTAATGTAATATACATATTATGTTGGCATTGAACTAAGTGCAGGTATATCAAGGTTGTACTTTGTAAATGTAGATACATAGAATTATGCATTGATTGTATTCTCTTTTTATATTCTAGTTTGCATTTAAAGGTGGATTTAATTTAGTGAAAAAATTACTAGAAAATGAAGAATTGGATGCTCCAGTAAGTGAAGATGAAGTATGATATTATTTGTGGTTGTGACTTGAAATAGGAAGTAAACAATGTTCAATCCTTGATTTCTATTGCAGTCTATGGCAGCTTTATTGAGGCCTTTTGGAATGTGTGCAGAGTTCCTCAATCCTAAAGTAGTAACAGAAATCCTAGCTCCAGGAATGGAGAAGACAATCAAGTATATACAGAATCTGGAGGAAAAAGACCTCAAGGAAAAGGTAGTATTAAAAAGTGAAAGTTGGGAGTTTTAAAGTGAAAGTTGAGTGATGTAAAGTGAAATATGGTGAAATTAGTGTGATGATAAGAAAAACAGAAGGAAAGAGAAGTAAGAGAGATATCCACATGATAACCTTGAAATTGCTTGTTGGTCACCAGTATCACTTAAGGTAACTTACTACACCAAAGCTTATGCTCTTTAGGGCACAACATCACAATATGGTGATTTGAATGTTTTGTGAAATTGTTTGTATCGATTACTTTGGTTGTATATCATCATAGCTCAGTGGTTAAAGCATTGTACTGGTGAACTGTCAAATCTGTCAGAGGCTTTTGTTCATAATTACGGAAATAGATTTTTAAAAATCATGTTTTTCATCTAAAATTGCATATTTTCTGCCTTTTTAACATATATACTTATTATATATCATCACAACTTTCATAACTAAATCATTTCCTGTTGATTTGAGAAACTCTTTCAATGTGTATAGAGCCACCTTAACAAGAGGTTTTGGTATTGGTAAATGATTTTAGAAGTTGACTGATAGCATTGTTTATGCAAAAACTACTTTTGTTCCATGTTTTGACAGAAAATTGGAAGTGTGTCAGATCTTCTGGCCTCCATGAAGTTATTGTGTATCCAGATGTGGCCGCAGCACACAGAATCTCTTGATGAACTTCGACTGGAAGTTGCTCTCAGAATGTTGAAATCTCCACATTTTAATGCTCGAATGAATGCATTAAAGGAGGTAAGGGGTATACCATGATTTTTGGGATAGGGTTGATGTGGAGTATTGGATGAAAGGCTCATTTTTAGCCACTTTCTGAGAAAAATCATTAGATTGGTAGATTTGGCAGATAGGGCAAAGATTTTCTCACTATTTCTATTAGTATTATGATATCAATAGGGCATGGGTATTGTTGCAAGTGTTAGTTATACAGGTATAAATCCAACAGATGTGTCAGAAAGCATTGATACAGGTCATTCATTATGAAAATACAGTAAATGAAATTACCACTTTGCTTACTGTAAGTACTGTGCATTCAGATTTGGTTTACTGTTTATCATCTGCCATGTTGGTTTTTACATATCTGCTATTTTCAGCAAACCCAGTAAAATTGATTGAAAGTAATTACATAGTTTGTTGTGTTTCATTTGTTTTAAATGATTTGTATGTAACATATAAATTATCTCATTTTTTCATGCAGAATATCTTCAAGTATAAAGTGTAACAGTCTGAGATCTAGAGCATGCTCATTTCTAAATTTAAAAAAAAATATTTTTCCCTTACTTTATTCTGCTTCCTTATAAACCATATAAGCTGTTATTTGATCTTTAGATGCAATTTTTTTAAACTTAGGCCATAGATAGGTCGATTTGGTATATTGGGCAAGGTAGCCAAAAAATTGTTGGCCCATATTACTGATATTTACGGTATTTTTGAATATGCATCACAGATTTATTATAGGAAGATGATTTCATGTAAATATAAATAATAATAATAAGTTAAGTGATTTATATAGCACTATATATGATGAAATATCACTCTAGTTGCTTCACAAACAAAGTAAAAAACACTCCAAGAGACTTACATAATATGCATTACTTAAACAATAAAATTAGCGAATTAAGATATTCAAAGAAAGGTAACTATAGATGCCCATCAAAATTAAAAGTGCTGATAACTAATTAAATAACAATAATATTGATAAAACATTAGCATCCTGTAGGAAGCAATATTGAAGCAAAATAGAGGGAAGGGGGTGAAAGTAATGAGCCAAACGTACCCTTAAACAAATTTTTCTCAGATTTATATGAAATTTTAAAAAATTCCAAAAACTTTCCCCCTCTTAAGTTTCCCTATTCTTCTGGCCTATGTAAAAGAAGCATATCTTGTATAGGTGACAAAGCTTATAGAAGATGCCACATCTAACAAGATGTCAAAGACAGCTATAGACTTCAAAACTATACTGCACTGGTTGGTGGAGAACAAAGTACTCTCTATAGCTCTAGAAGGTAAGCATGCGATCATATCACAGTTTTCCCAAGAGGTATCAATCAAATTAAAGTATGGCTGTTTTCTGTCTGACTCTTTCTTGGAATTTGTCTTATATTGATCTTAAGAATTTGGTTGGATGTACTTGTATTACCAAGCTCACATTATAATGTGTGAGTGTTAGGTATAGTTTGTGTAGTGTATGCCGACTGTGATTTAGGTAACATAGACCAAGTCCAGTATTGTGAGAAGGTGAAAGGTATAGTGGATTTCCTAGGATCTGAAATAACTACTGAGGAGCTGGCTATGATCTGGAAAATGCAGGTACAATCTGTACTCTTTATGTCTTTTGCTTTGTAGAGACTTCAATACATTTTTTTTTTTTTTTCATTAGAATGTCAAAAATTCAGGAGATGTGCATATTTTGCAAGGCATCAGTACATACAGTGTATATACATGTATTCCACTTCAGGTTGGCCAGACCAATCACGTGATAGACAATATTCACTCCATCATCGCTGCAGCTGCTGTTAAATTTGACTCAGCCCAACTAGAACACTTGTTTCTTTTGATTCAGAAGGTAAAGTGCTGTAGATATTCATTGATAAGTATTTGTACAAGTTAATATATTGAAATAATGAGTCATGATATAATACAATAGAAATATTTCCCTACATTGTATTCAAGTACACTTTGTATTATTATTTTTACAGAAGTGGCAGGATGACCATAATCGTATGAAGGAGAAACTGCTTCGTCTGATTGGTAAAATAGGAAGAGATGCCAAAGAACCTAAAACTACAACCAGGGTAAGAGTGGAATATTATCTCTAATCTCCCTCATCCCAAATTATTTGTCTTTTTTCCATTGAATGATAACATGTACATTGATTAATTATGAAGTTTTACAACAGGTACTGGAGCTGTTGTGGGATCTATCTCATTTACCCACTCTGTCAAGACAGTTGATTGAGTTGGCATTGGAGGAGCACCTGGCCATCCTCAGTGACTCGTTCAGTGTACGAGAACAAGTCAAGCGAACCTATGTCATAAAATGTGTTGAAGACATCAAAAAGGTCAGTGTCCATGAAATGTTTGTCTTATGAAAATTATTACTTAATAATATATGCATCTGAAAATGTATATGCAAATTTATTGTACAATGTACTGTATATTTTTCCAATAACCAGGGTGCCTGTGTTTTACCTTCATTGAAACAGCTGCTAAATATTTGTAAAAATATAATGAAGCAAAATAACCACAAGTCTGAAAAGGTAAACACAATTACTTTTAAAGTACTAGTGTTAAAGTTGCTTTAGTTCTGTAGTGTTTGTTGATTTGTAATTAGATGTAACATTTCTGTACATACTATGTTTCTAATTTGTAATAAAGTGCCATCTTAACTGTTTTACTGATGTCATTGACATTGAATGTTTAGGGTATCTTACATGAACTGAACAAAAACCATGATGTGATAAAGCTGGTGACCCAGAGTTTGATCAAACTTCACAAACAAGCCCTTGCTACTGTTGGTGATGGACAGTTAGGACCAGACAGTATTGTAGATACCAGATATCCACACTCAGAGGTAAGGCGAAAACAGACAGACAGACTTCAGGCTTTTAGACTGCATAGAGAATAAAGAAATATACAGCGTATTAAGCTTCAAACTCAGGTATCCACATTCAAATTGAGGCTTGAACAGGTACGCAAATCTGAGGCTTTGAATTGCATAATTATTAGAAAATGGTGTTTAGATACTGTGTACCAGGAAATTTTCATCCTGTGTTTTCTTTTTTTTGAGGGGTGTGTGTTTTTTTGGTTTGTTTGTTTTTTGTTGTTGTTTTTGTTTTTTGTGGGTTTTTTTTCCTCAAATGCATTGAAAAAATATTTTGTTTTAAATTTGTTTTAAGATTATTTATGGCAACTTGGTAATGAAAAATTAAATTTGCCCAGTTTTGAATTCATTCATTATGAGGGTAAAATGACTGAAAGTAAAACATTATGAATATTATGTATATGTTTAAATGCTTGTTGATTATGAATAAAATATGGTTTAAACTCAAGTAAAACAGGAGTGAAAATAATTCTTGTAATTGAAGAAAACAAAGTAAAGATGAAAATTTTGTATGCTTTATAGACTATTCTTTGTATTGTACTTGGTATGTGATATACCAAGTGACTAAAGATATTTTAAAGAAGGGTTTTTTTTTTGTAGTTTGTTTCAACGCATCTGCAATTTCTCCAATACACACTACAGGAGGGAGCCCTTTATCTGCCCTGGAGTCGAGCTCGGGACATTTGGGGAACACTAATTGCTAACTCTGATGCTTGCCAATGGGATAGAGAAGTTAGTATTAAAATATCTCTTGTGAAAATACATTTAGGAACATTACTTATGCAGTACATATACATTGTACTGATTTGTAGTACACATACACTCTGTAAAATATTTCATTCATTATATTTGAGCAATGACCCATGCTATTTCAGACATGCTTTGAGTGGTTCAGTAAAGGTTTGCCTGACCTAGAGATGGATACTCAAACTCAGCTGTTCCAGAAAGAGTTGTTGAAATTGGATCCTTCAAAACTCACAGAAAAAGGTCTATTTTTATGCCGTTGTTCTTCGACTGTTGTCGTGTGTTGTCTGTTAACAGTTTTACATTTTTAACTTCTTGAAAACTACAAGGCCAGTTGTTACCATTTGTGATGTGAAGCATCTTTAGGATAAGAGGAATGTAAATTGAAAAATTTATGATCTTAGCTCTCTTAGGGCCTCATGGGTGGGGCCAAAACTACCAAAAAAAAATCTTCTTCCACACATGTTAGAGAAAGACCAAATCCATGGTTACCATGTCCATGAAGCACTTGATCAAAATAGTAAAATTCATGGCTCCTTGGTCAGGGGTTCAAGTCTCTAGAGTGGGGCCAATATGGCTACATGGTGAAAATGTATTAAATCGTAGAAAATCTTCTTCTCTACTACTGCAGCAGAAATCTAATTTGTGACAATTATTTTTTGCATAATTATTATGAAATATGCATGGCCTTAATCAGTCAGGGATGTAATTGATTTTAGTTACAGAAAATATAACTAAAATCAGTTACAAAAATTGTGCTTGCAAGAGTTGTCTTTCCTTGGAACTTCCAGTGAGTGATCGGTAAAATCATAAAACGGCTAAAATTTGCAAAATTAAGCCCAGATTTGAATTCCCTGTGTAAAATGAAACTTAAAAAACATGTATAGAAATAGAACAAGGTTCATCCTGATTTTTTATTTTTTTTTTAAGGATATCAGATTTTAGTTACTTTTCTCTTAACTTCACTACTTTCAAACCTCTTGAGCAAACAATTCTAATTGATGTGCAGATATGAAATTTTGACAATTTATTATTTAAAATCTCCTGAATTCAGAAAAATTCAAACATCCCAAGTGAAAATTGTGCAAGCATGGTTAATTTCCAATTAAATGTGAGCCACTAAGGGACATTTTTCACTGATTTTACATCGAAAAAGTAAAATATTCTACCTTTGCACCAACACTTGACTCCATCTTTACAGACGTAATGAAACTTTCATAAATTTAAACATGGAAATACCAGATACCTTTGCAAAAAATAGTGCAAAATATGAATAAATCATGTTTAAAGTTGACTTTGGCAAGATATGAAAATAATGATTTTATGTTATATTTTTCCTTTACTATTTTCAGTTATGCCTCTGACTGTTAATTGTCAGGTCAACTGAGACTTTGGGAAGGGGTTGGGGAAAATAACTTGGTCATATTATAGTAAATACATGTAAGTGTTATATCTTAGAAAATTTACTGTAATCTACTGTGCATTGTAGGTTTGTAGCAGTATTTAGCAAGCTGATAAAGCTGTATACTTAGATAGGAAATTTCATGTCCCCTGGAGCAGGGGGACTGAATTCTAGAGGGGGAGGGGCAAAATAATATTTTTTCTTCTGATGTTCACTGAGAGATGAATGCACATTTAGAGGAGAGGATACAGCTGTCTAATAAAATTAGATATGATATAATTCATCTGAGGGGGAATGAATAAGGACTGATTTAAATGCTTCAAACTTCATTTTTCTTTCTTTCTTTGAATGGGAATTGTATTCATATTTAAAAATATCATAAAGCTGTGTACAAGACTTCAGAATGAGGTTTAAATACAGATATTAGACTCCCTGACAGGTCTCTAATGGGCTATGGTACTCAGGTGACCACTAAGGCCTGTGGGCCTCTTATATAGTTTTCTTTGGCATATCAGAATGTAGCTTCTTTGATTACATGTCCAATTTTTTTTATTTGTCTTGTGTAGGTTTTACCTGCTTTAAGAATTTCTTTGAAAATGTGAACAAGTATGAACATCGTCTGAAAACAGATGGAAGCAGACTGGTAAGATTCGAATAACTGTGTTCCATATTGTTTTCTTCAGATATGTGGAAAGTGCTTGTGCATAATCTTTAGTTTGGAGTGTTAATACACAGTAATTATAAAGAAGGTTATGATATGTTTAACAGATAGTAGAGAAAAGTGAGTTGCTTGGTTTAGACTACATATGGGAGATCTGCCTGAATACTCCAGATGAATCCATCGCAGATAAAGCTATTCAGCTTCTTCTGTGTGTCAGTTACACAAATCTTGCTGTCAGACTCAAAAGAGTAAGTATCAAGTGTAAAGATTAAAAGTACTCTAATGATAGGACTATCAGGCTTGTAATCATTAATTCATGAATGTTTGAATGGGCACTTGTGATATATGCATATAATATGTTATTGAACATTGCAATATTTTCAGGACACTGTGACTCTACATAAGAAATTCATATCAGAGTGCTCCAATAGACTAGAGGTAAAAAAAAAAATATATATATATTTTCAATATATTAATCAAATAGTTGGATTATGTTTTGATGTTCATTGAATAATGAGTGACCCTGTGATTTCAGGCAGCTATGATCGGGATAGGGGGGACTGCTATTGCCCAGGCCATCACCTGGGCAACAAAAACTTTAACGGCAGCCATTGTGAAAGAGGTAGCAAATGTACCTCCACCCTCAAGGTAGGGCTTGTTCATTCACTGATTTTAGAATTTTTTACAAAATTTCAGTGATTTAAGCATGAATTTTCTTGTTATATGTACATCTAATAGGATAGTGTATTGCATGTTTTGAATATCTTATTTCATAGTAATCTGAGTCAAGCATTTTTCATGGTGCTTGTAAAATTAAAGCTTATTTTCCATTTAGCACAATTACACATGATAAAGATGAGTGTTTCCCAAATTAATGGATGACTGCCATTGGTATTTGCAGGTCCATTAAGTTAATGAACATTGAACGTCTGCTGTGGATTGCTGAAGTGTATGTCCTTAATGTGGAAGAGAGCCACCAAACAAGCAGAACCATCCTACCTCATGGCGCATCCTTTCATGGACTGCAGATTAATTTAATGATCACCTGCGAGTCACCCAAGCAGGAGTTTATTTTACTGGTCAGTTTTATATGTTGGTAATGTATGGTTGCAAGTCATATGACAAAAATTTGTTTGCTTACATGGCTGAATGACTTGCAACCACATGAACAAAGGTCAGTAGACATTTTTGAGGTACTGTTAAAACTTGCAGCCTTCAAGTATCTGATACGTGTGTACATAAGGAAATGGATCTGTAGTTTTTAGAACATTACCAAATGTTTGGGTTATTGTTTATGTGATATGGTAACGGCAACCTATGTTCCTGATATACAACATCAGGGGCTTTCATGCATCTATCATTAGATGATGATAAGCAGTATGAAAATCTATGAAAAGGGGTGAAATCAGTTACATATATGCACTTCAGGTTTGTTGTTGAGTGAGACTAGTCTGAATGTAGATATAAACTGTCTGACCTCAGGATATGTGACAGGAATACTTATTGGTTGTTAGTGGTAAATAGAAGTTTAGGGTTATACATAAAATATGTACATGTACCTGTATTATACAATTGTATACCTATTGGGTAGAGTTTCATTAAGCTTTTAAACCTTGAAATAGTTGGTTGTTTAGCCATACAACTATGTAAAGGGGATGCATTATAGATTTTTTCATACCAATAGCGAATACCAGCAAGACATTTAATGATAGTGCAGTCTGGTGGTATTTTAAATAATTAGAGTCTATAAACTTATAAGATAATTGTACTAAAGTCAAAACCTCTTTGAGTAAAGGTACTATGCTGATTTTTTAGTTGTAAAATTTTTTTTTCTTTTTGTATTGGATGGCCTTCCTTGAGTCATTTTCAAACTGCAGTATTTATCTTTCTGTAATTTTCACTGTATTAAGAAAAAAGGAGTATCAATATTTTAGGTACTTCAGATACTTTAAATAGGGATTCAATGACCTACAGTTTTCCTTATTTTGGAATGCTTAATATACAGTAGGGTGACAAAAAGTTAACCACAAACAAACATTTACAGATATATCTCATACAATACCATCTTTTTAAAAAAAAAAAAATTCTCCTGACCTATAGTTAATTTCTTTTTATAATTTCATGATACACATGTACTATGGCAGAGATATGATTTACCAGAAGAAGAAAATAAATAATAATAATATTGAAATATTAATAAAAGAAAAAAAATCACTGTTTTGTAGAATTAGTTTTTTATTTAATCAAAATTGGAATGAAATCAGGTTTGGAGAAATTTTAAAACTGATGGTTTTATATGAAAACTCACTTTAGTCTCACTACTTTACATAGAAATGAGGAATTTATCATAAATTGTATATGTATTTGGTGTTTGTGCAAGTGCATGCATGTCATTTACACCAGATGTTGAAATATTTCCTACAGTGCCATGGTAATGAGACATTAAGCTCGGTCCGGACTCGGATTGCCAACAAACTCGGACAACCATCAGATAATGTGCAGATTGTGGCTCAGGACAAGATGGTGAGAACCTATTACCAATCTTCAATTTGTTCAATTTTGACTTGTCTGAATTTTCCACCTGAAGTTTAATGAAGTCTGTATCACAGGAGAGTGCTAAAATAGGCTGTGCCTGCTTCCCAATCTCCATTCATTTTTATGCTCCACACAAGTTGCAGAGAGTATAATGTTTTTGACCCATCTGTCAGTCCTGTTGTTGTCAGTGCAACTCCTCTGAATTTACTTAACAGAATTCCATGAAATTTTGCAGTTAATAAGAACTTTGTGTAGAAGAAATTCTGATTAAATTTTTTTTTCTTGGAGTTTTTGAACTTAAAAGTTTGGCCAAAATTTAATATAGTACTGAAACAATTTGTTTGTGCAACTCCTCTGAAACCTCTGAGCAGAATTTTATGTAACTTTGTATTTATTATGAACAAACTGTGTAGATGTGCTTATGAAAAGGAAATTTCTGATTAAGTTTTTTTCTGGAAGTTATGCCCCTTTTGAACATAGAAATTTTGACCAAAATTTACTATTAGGTCAATTTGTGTGAAACTTGTTTTCAAGCCATGTGTAATTAATATTTCTGTTTTAATATTTTATACAATTTACATTTCTAAACATTTTTTATGCATATCATTGCTGATCATTATGTGTAGCATTGTCATTCATTGTGGGCACTTTGATTTTGTGAACTTGCTCACTTTCTCTTTCATTTTGTGATTTATATAAATCAACTCTATTTCAGTTGGATACCCAAAAAGACCAGAAACTTCTACACCAATTGGAGTTTGAGGACAATCAGTTGATACAAGCCCGTCTGACAACATCAACGATGCATTCCCTTGGGAAAGAGGTAATTATAAGTTACTTTTTTTGTAACATTGTAGAAATTACCTGTTAGTAATACATGCTTTTATCTGAATTCACGAAATTCATTCTCTTTATACTTGTATAGTTCTCAACATATACAATTTATAAACTGAAATCATTGGATTTGTTCAATCTTATTACTTGATGTCACTTTATAAACTCTAAAAGCCTGGATGTCTTCTTTTTTCAGCCTATGACACCAACATCAAAGCAGAACTTTGACTTGGAGCAAGAAAAAATGTTACCAGGAGTTGTCATGGCAATTGAAGGCCAAGTGTTTGATATGTTGTATCAGCTGGCAGACTTAGACGAGCCTAGGTACATCTGACAGTCTCTTTTATAAAAATGAAAAACATAATGAATTAATGAAAGTTTTGATTGCTTCTGAATGATACTTGCACATCTCTGTGTATTACTAAAAACTTGGCATGTTGAAGGAAGTATGGTGTTGCTCACCAGTCTTTGATTACTTTTGTAATGAAAACAGCTTATGATCTTATTGTGCTAGGATTACTCATCGGGTGAGGAAGTTATTGATGCTTATACCAACAGACCCTCAGATCTCAGAAACTCTGGAAAGCATTGGCAACAGGGTAAAGCTTGATTATTATGAGATTAATATAGTTATTCTTTGTTTGAATTTCTTCTTACCTACTGTTGTCAGCAGAAAACAAAATAAGAATTTGTATGTTTTTCTTGTACATGCATGTTTAACTTAACTGGTGTATTACCTTGTTAATGTGTAATAATTGGGCATTCAGTATGACTTTCCATACGATAGGGACTGAAGCAATGTGCCTCAGGTGATGATATTAGCCCCAGAGCTAGTCCCAGAAAATCAGCCTCAGCCTCTCCCCTCCCTAGCCCTCGTTTGGCCCCTAAGGATGTTTTGAAGTCACTGTTTGATGCCAGTGCCCAAGATATGTCAGCATTCCGTGTGCTCTATAATTTGGAAGTATGTCTGTTTATGAAAGTTCATAAGATATTCAATGCATTTTCTTAGATTTTATTAAGTGATTGATACAATTAAGCTTTCATTTTGTTGGAAAATCAAGAAATATGTTGTTTTTATTATAGAAGTATATGATATACTGAAAATTTTATGCATTTTACAAATAACTGTAGGTTCTTAGCAGTAAGCTGATGCCTATAAGTGTGGACTTGGCCACCAGGATTAGTAGTCAGGCATTCTGTGATGACTTCCTGTCTGTAGGGGGTCTACAGTTGGTGGTGAACGTTCTACAGGCAGAGTCCCTGGCCCCAGAGGTGAATTACACTATCAGACAGGGATGTTACTCAATATGTCTGCAGCTTGCCCGCTTCCTATTGTGTGGGCAGACATTGTTTTTGGAAATGGATGATATCCATGGAAGCAAGGAGGAAATCAGATCAGCATCCAATTCATTAATGGCATCATCCCCTCATACAACATCGTCTGTCAAGCAGTCTGCTGGAAGTCATGCTGTACAGGTACAGTGTTTGAATATGTTTTATCCTCTCACAACAGCATTATGGAGGGATATAGAAACTTAGCCATTCCTTTGAATTTCTGTGTTGGTGTGGTCATATGGTTCTGTGTTTGTTTTCAGGATTTAAGCCACACTTCTTACCTTTATCAGACTTTTAGAAATAGTACCTCATATGTGATGGTCAAGGTTACTGGAGGAACTTTCCAAAATTTCTTTTGTGTATGTTCTTATCTGATTCATATCAGACTTATAGAAATATGAGGGGAGAATGACTGGAAACCTTCAAAATATCATTGATTTATCACTGACAGTTTCATGAGCTTCCTTCTCATACTTCTTGTAAATCTTTTACTGTGGAATCATTATTGTTCATGGATGCTTAATGTTTGTGGATACTTTTACCAATGACTTTACATCCCCAAGAACCATTATTCTTTGCAATAGTTTCTATAGTTTGTTGTTGTATATTTTCAAAATAATGTTAACACTTGAAATTACATCCTTACGAACTAGTAAATGTTTAGGAATCCGCGAACATTGGCCCCCATGAATATTAATGATTCCACAGTATTTGATTATTTCATAATTAAATGTTCAGTGTTAAAACACTTTATTTTAGCCTATACTTTGAGTTTACCCATTTTTATTGTAAAAATTCACAGATGTGTGATGTTTGCTCCGATTGGTTGATAATTTAACTTGAAAAGAGTGATAACTCTTAAGTCTGTGAGAGGGCAGTGGGGGAAATATGAAAATGGGACTAAATCTGCCAAAGGGGAGATAATATTAAGTGAATTGAACACTTGCCACGCAAAGATGAAAGATACGGGTCTTATGAAATACCTTGTGTGCTAGACTTTATGTATATGGTAAGGATGTTCTCTTTCTGCTTTTATTGATTTTGATAGTCAAAAGTGCACATTATTCAGAGACAATGTTTGGGAAGTGCAGAGCTGTTGTGTGAATTAATTCAAATATAAATATATAGAAGATACAAGAATGTTTTTCAACAAGCATTTTTATAACATTTAATGGAATACATGTACCCATTTTTTATAGACCATGGATGTCCACACATTCACAGAAACAGTTTCCTGTTTTCTGCGTGTCACATGGGCAGCGGCTGCTGGAAGGCTCCACCTCATTGGCACATCTCAGGCAATGATTGACAGCTCCTCAGGTCATGGTAGAAGAAGCAGGCAAAGTAGTACAGGTACCAGAGATGTGCTTAATTGTCATTGAAGACTCAAATGTCACATAGTTCTTTAAATCTTGTCTATGAAATTTCATAGTATGAATTTGAAGATTTATGTAAATGTGTTGTATCACTGGTAGGTAATTTTGATAATGCATCTATATGTAGTAAGCTGTTGTTTGTGATGTGCAGGAAGTACTGCTAGTACAGGTAGTGAGAGTGATGGGCAGAGTCTTCATGCTGGGGTGTGTGCCAAGGCCCAGGACATCCCCACTAAGGACTGTAACATTGCTAAGGAGGCCTTGGAGATCCTTATCACATGTCTACAAATCCGATGTGAACTCATTGGTCAGTACACAGTCTACAAATCCAATATGAACTTCTTGATAAGTACACAGTTTGCAAATTTAATGTGAATTCGTTGGTAAGTACACAGTCTACAAATCCAATATGAACTCCTTGGTCAGTACACAGTCTACAAATCTGGTGTGAACTCATTGTTAAGTACACAATGTACAAATCCGATGGGAACTCAATTGTCAGTACACAATCTGCAAATCTGATGTGAACTCAATTGTCAGTACACAATCTGCAAATCTGATGTGAATTCATTGATAGGTACACAGTCAAAAAATCTTATGTGGACTCAATTGTCAGTATATAATCTACAAATCCTATGTAAACTCATTGGTCAGTACATAGTCTACAAATAGTCAGAATACATTCACATTTGTAGTATGCAGTCTGCAAAATCTGATATGAAGTCATTGGTAGAAACATAAAATCAGACATGAACTTAATGGAATATTGTCTGTTCCTCAATGCCAGAACTAAATTAAGTATAGTGGCATTAAAATCATTATTCAATGTAGATGTAATAATGTTTGTATATGAAATATCTGATTGAAACAAAGCGAGTTTTGCAAAGCTAACATTAAGGAAAGTATTGGTTAATTACGTCACTTGACCGAGCCATGCATTCATGTTGAATTGTACCTCACAATTTGAAATGAATCTCTTTCAGCATCCTTTTATTCCTTGCCTTGCTCCAGTGACTTTATCATTGATATTTTGGTGGGTTGTTCTAATGCTGACATAAGAAATGCTGCCCTTGAGCAGTTCTTCCTGCTGAGTCAGACAGATTGTACAGCACAGCGAACACCTCACCACTTTATGCTCCAGTTGTTGCTGAAGGCTTATGTTCCATTCTGGGTGTCGTCTGCTTCTGCTCGTGGAGTGAGCCAAAGGTCAGTATTCAGGACATCTGAGGTTAACATCAAGTGTACACATTTACTATAGTGTACAGTTTTACTATAAACAAAAAGGAGTGGACTGATTTTCAGTTGATATATTTTCAGATTACTTGGTCAATGCAGTCAATACTTTGATTTACTTTGTAAACTTCTGGAAGGCCTTTCAAGTGAGTTTAGATGATTTAGCAATTTCTTTTTGAAAGAGGTGTTGAGATATGATAACATTGATTCCTCACTGGTTAGTTTGTTTAGTTCCATTATAAATTCTTCCTGGTTATTACAGAGGAGGACCAGACAAAACTGCAGATGAACCCCACAGCCATGTTGGAGGATGAGGTGGCTTGGTTGGGGAATTTTGTTCCCTCTCTGCATCCTGACATGTCAGACACAGACAACAGTCTACTTGCTGGCCACTTAAAGCTGATTACCACACTGCTTACATGTGAGGGGGTGGATGAAGAGGAGCATGGTAGGTGTAAAAAAGACAAATCAAGTGGATCTAGGAATTCAATGTGAAAGGATGTAAAGAATAGCCAATTCCAGTGTAAATATACATCAAGATTTCTACTCTTACAGTAGCCCATATCACAGATGTAAATTTGGGTTTTGTTTTAAAATTTCAATTTTCGATGTCTTTCAGGACGAACCTTGGTGTATGATATCTTGCATGACTTCCTGTTTCCTGCCTCCAAAGTGATGATGGACAGTATGAACACCAGTAATGAGGAGAAGCTTCAGGAAGTCAGTCCAAAGTGAGACCACCATAAATATTACCCACTTCCTCTCAGTATTCTATAAATGTATTGCAATTTTCAGATAATACATTGATGAAGATTATTTTGACAATTTTTGGGGGGAAAATCCTTAGTTTATATACAGGAAAGGTCAAATTCAATTGCAACCATATTTTAAGATAATTTTGATAGTTAAAAAAAATAGCATACATCTTAAAAATGTTTACCCCTAGGTTTGACTGAGTCAGAATGACCACAAGGGTAAACACTGCATGTTTGTTATGTTGATATGGTGACCAGGCAATTACAATTCTTAGAGCACTAATTTATGCCAGTGACCAAAATTATCTATATTTGTATTTGATTACTATGGTTTTGAACAGTCATCCTCTTTGTTTGTCTTTACTGAGCTATTTAGTCCCCTACCGGCTTTGATGGAGGGGACTATTAGTTTACCCTCGATCTGTCTGCCCATCCATCTGTCTGTCATTCCACTTGAGGTTTTCCAGACATCTTTCCGCATTGGATGAAGATGAATTTTTACAAGGCTTTGTCTTGGATAGTTACAGATTAAGTTTGTCCTACTTTTGACTGAATTATACCAGTTGATGAATTGCAAGAATCAGTTTACCAGACTTTTTTCTACATTGGATGAAGATATTCAATTAAAATTAGATATGTGGCTGTGTCTTGGATAGTTAGAGATGAAGTTTGAGTTTTGTTTTAAAAAAAAATGTTAATTTTACATTCCAAGCTCATTAATCACAAAAGGAACATATCAATGGAAATGTATATCAAATCTGTTAATTACATGGGTATTTTTGTGTCGTCGATAAAGAAAGTCTGATCTCTAACAGTTCTCAATATACCACATTTCTGCAATCATGGGTATTTGAAATTGGCCTTCATAAGTGGTATTTAGAGGTCCTTTATAAGTATTTAAAATACAGATATGAATGCTGTATTGGTGTATTGTTTTGTATTCCATTTGCACGATTCTTTATATATTTCCCCCACATACAAGGGACACTTTTTAAGTTCGTAGAGTAGGGCGGTCTTTTTAAAACCGCTTGAAATATCAAAATTTTATTTATCTAAGACCTTCGAAATATGCCCCGTCTACCTCAACACATATTTTACACTGATATACCCATTTCCGGAACACCGCCCGGTACTCCTCTTTAGGTATATGTTGCAGACACTAGTAGACTGCACTGCCTATACAACAACGGGATTCAAAACGGCGCCCTGCCAGCATTTCCTTTAGTCTTGGGAACAACCAAAAGTCACAGGGGACAGGTCAGGGCTGTATGGAGGATGATCTAAGACATCGAGCCCAGATTCTTTCAGATATTCCTGTACCGTAGTGGATTTATAGGCCGGTGCGTTATCATGGAGTAATTTGATGCCGCGGACAGTGGTGCGCAGTCTGTGTTTCTGATAGAAATCAACAAGTTGAGTAAGAACACTTTCTCTGTAAAACTTTCCAGTGGCAGAACTACCTTTCCAGACTGGAATTTGAAGGACTGGACCTTTCGAATCAAAGAATATAGCATACAACATGCGATTTGATGTTTTGCAACAGCGCGAAATGACAGGTCTTTCACCCTCAGATGAAACCCAAACCTTATTTTTGGTCTTAGAATCGGGTTGAAAATGATAGATCCAGGTTTCATCACCTGTAACTATCTCTTCCAAACAATGTGGGTCACATTTATCATATTTTTTTATAACTTGCAATGCAAGTCTAACCCGACTTTGTTTCTGCTCGTCAGTGAGCAAATGGGGCACCCAGCGTGCGCAGATCTTACGTAGCCCAAGTCGTTCGTGTAAGATCTTCAAAACACTAAGCAAATGAATGTCACTTAATTCTTCTATCTCTTGCACGGTATAATGTGCGTCTTCCTCAATTAACTTTTTCACAGTAGCAATGTTCTTTTCCGTCAAAACGAAAACTGGCCTACCCACTTGAGGGTCACTTTCAATTGACTTCCGACCATCACTAAAACGACGTACCCACTTGCAAACTGTAGCATATTTTAAAGCACCATTCCCATAAACCTTTTGCAAATCAGCATGAATTTCCGTTGACTGAAACCCGAGGTGTGCTTAAATCTTACAATATACTCTCTGTTCAGAGATTTTTCCATCCATATTGAACGCTGTATTTTACTATAGTGTATAAAACCACGTGTTGAAAATACCCACCGCAGCGCGCACGTGGATCTTGTGCGCTGCATACCGTGATACCGTTCGAGAGAGGAATGATTATGCAAGTTCTGTGTAAAAAATTGTGCAACTTCATAATCGTGTTAAAAAGTTATAGGTTTACTCTACGAACTTAAAAAGTGTCCCTCGTATTATGTATTTTTTGTCTCTGGTAAAAACTACATGCGTCAACTCTATGAACAAAATATTAAACTAATTTGATACTGGTAAACATGGTGACTTGGTACCAATGTATTGGGTCACAGTTCAAGGTCAAACAACATCAAATGTACATTCTAAAATATTAATTTCAGTTGCCAATTAATAGGGGACATATATTGCTTATGCAGTACTCTTGGAATGCTTGATAGCCCCATATTGTCTTTGCCAAAGGGGACAATTAGTTTATCCTTGGTCTGTCTGTCCATCTGTCTGTCATTCTGAATCAGTTTTCGACTTTTCTCTACATTGGATGAAGATATTCAACTGAATTTTATATATGACTTTGTCTTGAATAGTTACAGATCAAGTGTGAGTTTCATTACATTTGATCTACTTTTGACTGAATTACGCCCCTTGATAAATTGCAAGACTGAGTTTTCTAGACTTTTCCTTTCATTGGATGAAGGTATTCAACTGAAATTTTATATGACTTTGTCTTGGATAGTTATAGTTCAATTTAGTTTCATTATGCTTGACCTACTTATTATCCTACCAGTAGGGGACATTGTATTGCCTGCAATACATTCAGATTGCTTTTTCCATTGTATTCAGGCAATTAGCTTGGTTCCAATGGCACACAAAGAGAAATTTACCAGATTTTAATATTTAGATAAAAATTCATTGTGCTCCCCAAATGAAATTTGGGAACATATTGGTTTTACTCTGTTTCTTTTTCTTATTTTTTCTTTCTTTCTTTTTGGGACTTTTTTGTCCATGAGTGTTCTCAGTAACTACTCATGGGATCAATATGAAACCAATAAAGGATGATAGTATACCATATTTAGATGTGTGGAACGAACATCATTTTGTCTGAAATGCCTGCATGTACATGCACGTGCATTGCATGTTTTGTTGATGATTTTTTGAAAATTTTGTTAAAATCTTTTGAAGCTTAGGTTGTGAGTGTATGTTGGTATTCTGAAAGCAAATATAAAGGAAACTGACTTTGGCGCACGTGCATGCACCTTGGCTAACTTTCTTATAAATGATGCAAATGACATCAAATTTGTACTGTAAGTATATCTATCTAATGCCTATTGACTGGAAACAACATCAATGTTGAGTCTTACTCATGTGCACATATATGCTCATATATTTCTTTTCCGTCATTTTTGTGGTACTTAAATGGCAATAACCTTCGAATTAAAAGTTAAAATGATCCGAAATTTGAGTTTGGGTTTATGATTCAAATGCCTATTGAATGTGCGTGAGTGTGCATGCAATATCATTTTTGACATCTAATTTCAAGTATCAGTCCATAACATTTGTAGATTTGAATGGTTTTGAAATTTATTTTGGTGGTATGTATTGGGATTCCCTACTCAATGGTAGTGTCAAAGTCACTTCCCCACACATGCACTAATTTCTGATTGACCGATATTGAAATCACCATAACTTTCTTATAAATGATGCAAAAGACATATAATTTATATTGTAAGTATATCTATCAAATGCCTATCGAATGACATCAAAATCAATGTTGTGTTTTACTCACATGCAAGTATATGCACGTGCATTGGTTTTCTTTCATTTTGGGGTACTAAAGTGGCCATAACTTTTGAATTAAAAGTTATATTGAAGTGAATTCTTAGTTGTGGGTTTATGATTCAAATGCCTATTGAATGGTGTGAACAAAAATTCATTCGTCGAATTCGCGTGTGCGTGAGTGCGCATGCATTATCATATTTGATGTCTAAATTCAAGTGTCGGTCTACAACATTGTTATATTACAATGAAATGTATTGAAATTTATGTTGGTGGTATATATTGGGACTCTCTACTCAATGGTGTTGTCAAAATCACGTCCTCACACGCACATACACATGGGATAAATTCTGATTAGACAATTTTGAAATAGGTGTAACTTTCCTTTTTTTTATATATATATATAAATGAAGCAATCAATGTGAAATTATATAGTAGGTATATCGTTGAAATGTCTATAGAATGACATCAACAATAATAATGTTGTGTCCTACTCATGTGCGTGTCTGCATGTGCATTGTTTTCAGTCTTTGAAATTTCAACTCGTTGTAAGATCTTTTATTCAAGTATTTGAAATTTATCTTCTTGTAATATATTTGGACTTGTAATATATTGACATGGTTAAATTACTTACCAGCATGAGCATTCACCTTCATTAATTTTGATTGGTTAATGCATAAATGTCAGTAACTGATTGCTTTGGGCATGAACTGGATGAAATGCTATAAAATAGTCATATATTAGGTAGGGCAGGGTAGTGTGTGGAAATTCCGTATTGCGACATATTGCAGTAGTTTGAACTATATTGCAATATGTATTGCAATATTTTCAATGAGATGTGAAATGATTATTTTTACACTAAGTTAGAAAATATATGAGCCCGCCATTTGGCACTGATGTTTTAGGCAATGTGATGCAAGGTTATGATAATGTACTTGATATATTATAATGATATAGTAATTGATCAATAGGTAGAATTTTAGCTGCATCAAGTTTGCCTGATCAGGAGTCTATTTGCATTTTACATTTATCATGCAATTTGATTTGACTGTACGTTTCTAAATACAGGATGAGCGTTTCCTTAAATTGCTTTCATTTATATGCCGTAGTGTCTAAGTAAGTAATAATTTTTTCAAGCTGGGAATAAAGATTTTACTGAGTAGAATCATTTATAGTTAATAAAATTGCACTGCTTTACAAAAAAAATGGGGGGGGGGGAGCAGATGTGAACATCAAGTATTAACCAAACTATTCAGTCATTTGTGGCGCCACATTTGGAGTTTTACTCGTATCCTTTTCGTAAACTTGTGGGGGAAAAGGGGTGAGTGGGAAGGGGAAATGATACCCTCTAAATCTGCCATACTCCTGGTGGGAAAGGAGTGCCAATTCATTTCACTAACCTTTGGTCCTGTTATTAATTCACTATATTAGTATCAGATCGCAAACATTCAAAAGTTCATTTTCATGTACTAATAAATAAGACAAAATTTAAGTAGGGTCCTGTTGCTTTCAAAGGTCATGTTTGCACTTGTATACAACACATAACAGTCTGTAATAAATGACAACATTCATTTCAAACAAACTCCTACCAAGGTAATTTCATTAGTCATTTCTAGATTTTGTGTGATAGTTTTTCATCCCGACAATTCATTCAAACTTCTATAATATTCCTTATTTCGCTCTCGATATCGGCCAATCACACAACACCTAGACTTTTACACCTCTGCTCAATCTTGGGTAAACTGCGTCCGGGTTATGCATCACAGGTTAGGAACGTTTTGTGACTTGGATTTCAGGAATCACGAGCTCGAGCATTTTTACGGTCAACAACATTTTTATTAACGAACTGCAGTACACTGAAATATTGATATTACTGCGTAGCCCTAATATTCAGACGCTTTATGGATTGATATGTTCAAAACCACTTGTACTGAAACAATTAACAACACTTCCTACTTGGGGGAACATTTGGGGAACATCTGTAACAGTCCCTGTTACAATGAGTTCTAGTTTATTTCGTATTGCTTTTAAACTTTGCCGAAGAGCGAGAAATGAACTGTTCATTTTATTATTTGTATGATAAATATATACTAAAAGGTAATTATGTAACTCAAAATTTTTCTTTAGAAATTCAAACTTGAGAGTTACATGTAGATTAGTCAGTCAAAACCAGAGCTTAGTAAAAAAAAA
The DNA here is from genome assembly GCA_024699665.1 of Ostrea denselamellosa. Taxonomy (NCBI): domain Eukaryota; kingdom Metazoa; phylum Mollusca; class Bivalvia; order Ostreida; family Ostreidae; genus Ostrea; species Ostrea denselamellosa. Next base: position 12,063,792 of record JAMZEH010000073.1, on the reverse strand, counting down.
AAATGTCCTAATTTGGTATTATCTGAAATTTGTGGTATAAAGAACCCAACTATATAAAAATGTGTCACTATTAGAATATGTGTTTGATTCTGCAGGTGCAGCAATTGTGAATCTCGTGTGGCAGCTTACAGACTATTGATTGAATTGGCCAAGGAAAACTACTCTATGTTGAGCGATATCTGTAAGCAGCTGATTGAAATGCACCATCTTCCCCAGCCAGACTGTGCCAATGAGTGGGAGGTAGGTCATGGTTATTCAGCTTTGGGAGTTCTTATAATAGTTAACAATTGAATAGGAATGAATTGTTCTGAGGGAAATTCACACTTTGTTGCTATTGTTATGTTCAGTACCTGCCACCAGTTGATGGACGGGCCCGATGTGGATTTGTTGGGCTGAAGAATGGTGGTGCCACATGTTACATGAACTCAGTCATCCAGCAGTTGTACATGGTGCCAGGAATTCCTGAGGTTGTGCTGGGGGTGGAGGAAGACAAAGCCGATGAAGAAAGGTCAGGGTTTGAAGTAAACTTGTTCATTTTACCAAAGACAAACCAAAGTGAAATTTTTCAGATCTGTGCATGTACTTCAAATATGGATGTTGGAAATTAATCAACATGTTTGAATACAAAAACAAACTGTTTTTGATGATGCAAAGTATCGATTGGTATATTCAGCATAGATACTGTGTTATTGGTAGATACATTTACAACATGCACCTGATTGTATATGAACATATAGAGCAAAATATAGTTGCAACTGGTTATGCAAACATTTTCATCAGTAATAGGTTATTTTTTGCCTTTGATTCAAATCATAGTTGGTTAGCATTACACAAATATATTCAAATTTGTAGTGATTTACACCGTAAGTCAAAACATCTCTTATGGATGTTCACTACATTCTATAGTGATGACATACCTCCATAAAAAAGTCACATCGTCTTGTGTTGAGTTTGATTGCTAAAAAAAAATACATTATTTTTCTTATAGTGTGTTTTTCCAAATTCAGCAAGTGTTGGGTCATTTACTTGAAAGTAAGCTACAATACCATGAACCAGAGAGATTCTGGAAGGTGTTCAAGCTCTGGGGCCAGACTGTGAACATTAGAGAACAACAGGATGCTTTTGATTTTTTCCAAGCTTTGATTGATCAAATAGATGAACATCTTAAGGTAGGTTTAATAGCTCAGTGAAGGTCAAACTGTTTATTTATGAACATTATACAGGAGTCATTTGGACAAATATTGATGTGCTGGTATTTTAGTATGTTAAAATTGATGCTGTGATATCATAACAGGCATTGATTGTGTTGAATTTCTAGTGACGCTGTATAATTATTACAGTAACTCATGACATCATAATAGGCACTGACTGTGCATTGATTTTCTAATGCTACTGTGCAAGTATTACGTTTTTCTAGTGACAAAGTATAAGTACAATACATATAACGGTGGGATTGTTGGACCAAACAAACATGTAATGGTCTTTAGCATGTCCCAAGTGATAATGATACATTAAATTGAAAATAGAAATATTGTCTCACTTAAATATATGTGTGTGTGTGTGTGTGTGTGTGTGTGTGTGTGTGTATAATTTATGAATTCTTGCACCCATAGGGCATTAGGGGTGGAGCAAACACTGCTAAAAATTGACAAATTTTCAAAAATTTACAACAAACTGCACAACTGTAAGAAATGCATAGTCATATAGATTAGGAAGACTTGGGCAAATATTGTAAATTTCATGGTCCCTGGGGTAGAGGGTTTGACTCCAGGGCAGGGCCAACTTTGCAAATTTATGGTGTTTATTTGTAATAAAAACATTTACAAAGCATCTTCTGTAATATTAATGTTACTAAATTTAATCTGCATTGATGTTTAATAGGAGCAGGTGGTCCTTTACCAAAATTATAAATTTTATGATCATAGGGGTAGGGGTTTTGGTCCCAGGGTGAGGCTAAAATGGACATATTAGATAAATGTATGGGTTACAATTGAACATTTTTAACTTCTTGATACTGCCCTTTCAGTTCTCTGAAATTTGGTTTGAAGTATATTTGGGACAAGAGGAACATAAATTGTAAATCAGGATTCCTGCAGCCACGGAGCCATAAGGGCAGGGCAAAAACTGAAAAAAATGACCAATTTTCAAAAATCTTCTTTACGAAAAACTAAATGCATAGTCGTGTAGAACATGAAGGTTATCTTAATCATCCAATACACAGTATATTTCTGGTTTATTTTATTTTATTTTTTTTTTTTTTTTTTTTTTTTTTTTTTAGAAAAATGGTAAACCAGAAATCTTCAAAAGAAAATTTCAAGGAATTTTCTCTGATCAGAAAATTTGCAAAGATTGTCCCCACAGGTGAGTGATTTTGGTACAGTAAGTCCATGCTGATAAGACCAAGATGATCTTCTATATGCACACTCTGAAAAGTAAAATGGGTATTAAAGATACATTTTTGTCATCAGGTATGAGAGAGAAGAAGCTTTCTTAGCTTTGAATCTGACTGTGAAGAATGCCACACTACAAGATTCACTAGATCAATTTGTTAAGGGGGAGCTGCTGGAGGGTGATAATGCCTACTTCTGTGATAAATGTGGAGAGAAGGTAAATGAAAAACAATTGATATAGCCCACAATACAAAATGCCATGTTAAGGACGGGTAATAATCAGGTAGATAGAAGGAATGATAGACAATGCCATGTTAACAACAAGTGATAGTCAGGTAGATAGAAGGAATGAAAGCACAAAATGTTATATTAACTACTGGTAATACTCAGATAAAACAAAGTTGAAACACTTGAGTTAAATTTTAAATAACAGTTTATCATGTCTTTAACAAAGTTGAATAATAATTTGCAAAGTAATATCTACAAGATTATTTTTCAATGCATTATAGTTTCAAGGAAATAATTTTAGTTTCTTTAAAAAAACAAAAAAAACCATGCACACATTAATGGAATTCTGATGAAATATACCAAATTATGCTAGTAGAGAAGTCATTTCAAGGTTCATCATTTCTACTATAGCTAAATGCTTCAACTATGTGATAATTAATATATAAAGGCAAAAACTAAATATTTACGCTTCTTTATAGAGAAACACAATGAAAAGGATGTGCATTAAGACACTTCCACCATTGTTGTGTATCCAGCTAAAGAGATTTGGATATGATTGGGAAGCAAATCGAGCTCTCAAGTTTGATGACTATTTCAAGGTTTGTTAAAAAAAAAAAATGAATTACAATGCTTGTCAAGTTTTAGGAGACTTTCATATAGCATTGTATTTGCCTTGACAATTACAGTTTCCATGGATATTGGACATGGAGCCCTACACCACTGATGGAATGGCCCGTCGTGAGGAGGTTTTGGAAGCAGTGGATAGCAGTTCAGAGTCAGACTCTGGGGAATCCTTGGTAACTGAAGAAAAGGCCCTGGAGATTGTGACTACAGGGAGCAATGTTGAACACAGACAGATTAACTATGAGCTGGTGGGAGTGGTGGTACACAGTGGACAGGCTAATGCTGGACACTACTACTCCTTCATCAAGGACCGCAGGTGGGAGATATTCTGTGCCATTATAAATGTTCTCAATACTACACAAGGTTGAGGAGGAATAACACGTGGTCACAAATGATACCAGTGATGCAAAAATGAAATTCTGAATTATATTCTTTGTCCTTTTAAAATTCATCACTTGTTTGGTTAGTGCAGTGGATTAAGGCTGGTAATCTATAGATCATATGTTCAAGTCCTACGTGGTCTCAACTTACAGCATCAACGGTCGCAAATAACAAATGAGAAGATGACTATTCCCATTCTAATGCAATTTCACAATTTTCTTGATGTTTACGTCTTCCTTTGTAGAATTTTCAAATTTTGTTTTATGCAAAACATCATACAATGTTTACATTTGACATCATTTTTCATTATTGTATTATGATATAATGTCACAATCAAAGCTCTCAGTTTGGCAATGCTCATTTAATGAGGCCAAGTACATAAAAGAAAGAGGATTTCTGACTTAGCAATTTGGAATAAATTCAGAGCATTCATCAGTTGTACTTTGTCAAAATAAAAATTGCCTTTGCCATACAGTATTTTGTAGAGGTTGACTCCCAAGTATTGGTACCTTTTAATGGGACCTCGTGAGATTTTCTCTGAAAGCAAAGAGCTTTTTCATATTTCTGCATCAGTGCATTAGCCATTCAAAATGCAGATTACAAATCAGTTGCATTAGAGGAATTTTACTGAATTATCATGTTCAATTTGTACTGGTGTGTACCATCACAGATACACTGTAATTTTCAGAAGTAAGGATGATGTGGAGGATGGGACAAAAGGCTTATATTCAGCAAGCCCAGTAAAATTGACTAAAAGTAATTACGTAGTTTGTTGTGTTTCATTTGTTTCAAATGATTAGTATATAACTTATGGATGATCTCATGTATTAATGTAAAGTATCTAAAATAAAAAAAGTGTACCAGTCTAAGATCCAGAGCCCACTCCTTTCTAAAACATTGTGTTATATATCAGCATTATCTTACTTCCCCCTTATTCTTATCTACTTCATTATGAATCATTTAAATGGTCTTAAAAAGAGAATGTTTTTATCTTCATATGCAATATAGGCCTTAGCTGGGTTGATTCAGTATATTGAGCAAGGCTAGTGAGCTAGCGAAAAAGAATATCAATCTTATTTTACTGAAAATTACAGGAAGTGTTTTTAGGAGAAGGTAAAGGATTTTCTCTTATGTTGCTTTCAGAGGTGACATGATGTCCAATCTGCAGAGAGGGAAGTGGTTTAAATTTAATGACACTGTGGTTGAAGAATTTGAGATGACAGAAGACAGCATAGAGGCAGAGTGTTTCGGTGGGACTTACAAAGCCAAAATTATTGAACCAAGTAAGTTCGTAATATGTACTACAAACAGATGTAATTGTTTTCAAGTAAATTATGTGGAATGTACATGTGTGAAATAAAATATTTTTATGACCATACTTCAGCAACCACATTACCAGATGAGCGAGTAAGATACTGGAATGGCTATATGTTGTTTTATGAAAAGTTGGAAGAACCGGCCAAAACTCCTGTCTCTGCTAAAAAGACTAAACTTCAAACCAGGAAAGCTATGTTGGAGGGAGGGTAAGGTGTTATGAAATGTTATGAAAAATTATTTTTCTTCAATATCAACTTCTAAATTATTTCAGGGTCATTAATATTGGAAAGTACTGAGGAACATATGTTTAGGCCATTACATTTGTATATTATTTTGCAGAATATTAGAATGATGGAAGTGAGAAAATACTGAAAAAATGTCATGTGAAGATTTTCTGTAAAAAATATACAGAATGTTTCATGCCTTTTCCAGAAAGGGAGGTTTGGATTCTGACAGTTTCATGGAGTTAACAGAGTTGGTGCATAAGGGTGAGAAGAAAGGACTTTTTATGGAGGAGATGCCAGCCAGTATTCATCAGATCATTCAAGCAGAGAACCTGACCTTTGTCAAAAACAGAGATGTCTACAATAATGATTATTTCAGATTCATTAGGGAACTTGTGGCAGTGAATGTGGTAAAGACAGCATTTTCATAATAAAATTCTTTTATTGTCTTCATTGCATGTAAAATAGGACAACAATTTTAGACCGAAAGAATTGAGTTTATGGTAAATAAGATCAGTAATGCTGGTCTTGATCTCTCTTTCTGTCTTTCCTGGTCAAAACATTCTATAATCTTTAAATCTATTTATTTGCAGAATAAAGAGAGTCATAAGAATTTTCAACAGATGTCTGTAAAATCTCTACAACTGGGTATTCGCTATCTGTTCAATACCTTCTTTAGATGTAAAAAGAAAACAAAGTGAGTTTATTGATTAGATGTAAAAGCCTTATAGTTTTTAGTGTCTGCCCACAATCATTTTTTGGTGAGAATCTGCTCTCCTACAGAAAGCTATGGACCAGAATGAAGTTTTATACTGTTGCTAACCATCCAATGTATATTTATGTAGCTATTTTGGAGTTATGGAACTTCAATTTCTGCATTAGTGTACCTGCATAAGTTTTTTTTTTTTTAACAGTGTATAACAACTCAAAAATGCTTTCATGGAATCAAATAAACGTTTACAGTAATATCTGCCAACCTAGAGTTATGAGTGTTTGATATCTATACATGTATAATGTTTTCACTGAATTCCATGGAATTTGGATTCAAAAGCTGCAAAGGACTTAATATTGAGTAGTGAAGTTGACCCGAGTTCACCTGCACAAAGTCAAGGTTATAGATTGAAACTGTGTGAAGTTCTTGTTTATTTATAGATATAAAAATTGAGATATCCAGATCCCTAGTGTTACTTTTTTCTATCTTTCAAATGGAAATAGTCAGTTTTTGTGTTAGTCATCTTGATGAAAACTATGTTTGAGTGAATATACATGTTACAGTAGATATCCCACTCTGCTGCATCTTATTACACACTTGAAAGTTTTGAAGTGTATTTATTGTGATTTGTAACTAGAATGCTCCTGGATGAGTGGGTGGAAACAATTGATAATATTCTGGACAAGAGTAAAGATGCCTGCGAATGGTTGGTGGAGTATCTCAGCGGTGCAGAGGGGTCATCCTATATCAAGTATGTATCACTTCAGCTGTCTACAATGAATAGAATTGATCATTATAATCACCTCTCAAATTACATTAAATCTAACACTGTCCACAGAATGAATTCAGAACTCTAAAGCAACTTTCATCATGCTTACTTTTATTCATGGATTGTCAATGGTTAGTGTTTTTGTCAAGTAATATCCATGAGTGCTTGTGAATGAAAGTTGGTTTGTAATAATTGGTATGGCTTACAGGCTTAGTATTCACCCTTTTGTTCATTTGTGAAATGATTTTCTTTTGAAACAAAGGCAAATGAGAAAAACGAATGTTGAATGTGAAGATATTTGAATTTTGGCAAATTTGTGTGACCTTTTCTTTAAGAGATTCTTTGCAGGGTCCTTGTTCAGATTAGTCTTGTTATATTACAGACCCTTCCTTCTGGAGTGCCCCTGCAGAGATGTAAGGTTCACCATGGCGAGGCTGCTGGAGAGGGTCATGTCTTCTCACTTCAAACATGGAGGAGTGCCAGTATGTATATTCTGCTGTTCGTTGTTAATTTATCTTCTGTAATGCAAGGATTTATCCAGGAATTAGTATTTTTCTACACTTTTATATAGATGGAGAAAACTAATTGCTGCTGGCACAAATCTCCACCACTAGAAAATTTTGAATAAAATGATTCAAAATCGTGTACATGTATTGTGAGAGCTTTTGAGGCATTTTAACATCACCACTAAGACATCAAAACTATGTTTTCTACCAAGAATCTGCATTTAGATAAAGTAAAACAGAAAATCTCTAGTTATTTTATAAAGATGGGAATTTTTACATTTGAAATAGAAATTTTACGAAGATAAAACTCATAATGAAAGATACCATTACCAGAAGTAAAGCAAGTTTTGTAAAGTTTGACAGATGTATCTAATAATTGAAGAGAAAAGGTAATAACTCTAATTGGTTACAGTTAAAATACTATCTCCTGCTTTAAATGCTTCTGAAAAAAAATTCAAAACAGTTTTGTAACTTGGACAAAAAGCTAGACACTTTGCCTACCTTAATTAACATGAAAGAATGTGTGCTGTTTTTTAGAAATTCAAATAAATCTTTAACAATGATATTGATAAGTTGATTTATCATGCAGACCCAGAAGTGTTTTAACGAGATAGTGGAGTTCCTCCTACAAATGCTAAACAAAGATGTTGTGGATCACTGTAAACACTCCTTCCATTACTTCCAAGTCATCAAGTCTTACGTCCAATTAGTAAGTAAACCGTAGTATAGTGTGTTTAGCAACAATTGTATCTACATATTTTTAAGTTACTTGAGTGACTCTGTTCCTATTCATATGTCATTCTTTAACTTTCTTAGATCACCAGAGCTGAAAGCTGAAGTGATTGAAGTTTACCCATCTGTTGTTTGATACCTTTTTAACTCTTCAAATTTTCAATTTCTTCTGGAGAACCAGTGTAGATTCAAAATTGTTCCCACCATGATTCTTGGGTTCTTAACAGGAAGATAGGGGGGGGGGGGGGGGGGGGGGGGCTACAAGAGGCATAATAGTCCCCTACCAGTTTGTAAAACTGAAGGGGACTATCGGTTTCTTCTCTGTCCATCCCTCTCTCTCTGTCAGTCTGTCCCATTGGATTTCCAGACTTTTTTCACTATGCTTGTGAGGATTTCATTTGAAACTTGCAGTGTAGTTTCAGAGTGGCAAACTACAGATCAAGTTTGAATTTCATAGCATTTGATGGACAGGTGGTAAAGAAATTTTATATTTACATTTTTATATTCATCAGGATCATGTTCCATTGGAAAAGCTGTAAAAGTAAGACATCTGAATAGAGGCAACTGATGAAACTCGGTCTCTGATTGTGTAAAAAACTTCATTAACTTACTATTTCAAGCCCATCAGTCGCAGAAGGAACATATTGATGAAAATGTATATCATATCTGTTAATCACATAAGTAAATTTATGAAGTCAGTGAGTGAAGTGTAATCAGTTGGCAGTACTCAATTTACCACATTCCTGCAATCCAATTGAAATTGTGGGTATTCAAAATCAGCCTTCAAACATTTGATAGTAAATAGTATTATGAACAAGGTTTAGAAGTCCTTTATAAGTAGTTAAAGTACAGATATGAGTGTTATATCTGTGCATTGTTCTCTGTGTTTCATTTGCATGATTATTTGAATATTTCCCCCATGTTTTTTGTGCAAAGGCAGTGTCCCAGATTTGATGTTCTTTGAACTACATCGAAACTAGGGAAGTATTACTTTACACTTAATTTTTAAGACGTCGAACTTGCTCGAGAGCCTTCTAGTGATCATGCAAAATTTTACCTTTACCCCGCCTTTCTAATCTCATGGGCGAAATCAAATAGTGCTTATTGGTATTGAACATTTCTTACAATTCAAGACTTTGAAACATTGAATTTAATTGATATTTGAAGGGCACAATACCATTTCCGTTGTTGATGTCGTTGTTTATTATTGTATCTTTGTTCAATAGCTAAATAACGATTGTTTGGCAAGAAAAGTTCATTATTCACAGATGGATTTACTATGAAACAGATTTTGTGTCGCACAATATCATTAAGTACTTACAAAATAGCCTGCTCAAATTTGGTTTTCATTTATATCTATAGTCTGATAGTTTCACCAAAAATCCTTATTTCAGATCAGTAGAAACAGATAAATACTAAATTGGATTGTGCATTGTCACAGTTCGGTTCCTATTCCAAAAACACAAAGACTATTTCCAGTTTTGTTTTCGGTAATCCCAATCCTGATTCTTAATTAAGCAAAACGAAAGTAGAATGTGCATTGCGATGAAAATAACAGGTTATTTTGTGAAGAAACCCAGGTTAGGTAGCATTCATTAGGAATTGAATCTTGTTCAGAATTCCAATAACCTTTCTGCGTATTACGTTGAACTTTTGAATTGTTAGACATTATTGAAAACAGAGAGTTAATACCATTTAATTGTTACATTCCACATGAACAGAAGATACAATTTTTATTAACAAGTAGTCTCACTCTGAAACAGTTATATTCTTTTTATCATTTTCCATCTGCAATTTCAATTTATTTTATTATAGCCTTTGTAAAGTAACTAGTCTTGAGGGGATACTATCTAGCAAGAGGAGGGTACATGTATGAACTTGTTAGGATAAACAACTTCAGCCCAAGCTCTTTTCTCTATTTCTTTGTATGTAAATAATCACAGTTTGCTGATATTCTACAAATGCCTTATTTATGTACTTAAACATGAGGAAATGTCTCCTGTGGCACTCAAACATTTCTTCTCTTACTTTCTCTAATTTACCTTCCCTCTGAATTTATTGAGAACCCAATAATGTATATGATATTGCACTTGACGCCTTTGTGGTCCTTCAGGCCTTTGATTAGTTCCCTACCACCTTTGCGTAAGGTGACTACTAGGTTATCTTCAGTTTGTCTGTCCATCCATCTATCATTAATTCTGCTTGAGTTTTCCAGACTTTTGTCTGCATTGGATGAAGATATTCAATTGAAATTTGATAGATGGCGTTGTCTTGGATAGTTACACTTTGCCATCTCAGGAAATAGCTCTTTCTTTTGGGGTAGGGGGCATCATAAATTTGCTATTTCCCTCATACCTGTTCTATAACTGCATATTACTTTTATATGAGAAAAATCATTAGAGGTATAATAAATGTAACTATTGAAGCCACAACTGGTAATGGAATTATACTTAGCACAAAGATAACTAGTACTTATTATATTTGGTTTCCCAAATGTTTCCCATGTAGAAAGTGGTGTCAATTGTTTTAGAGCAAGTGATTTTGACCATAACAAACCATGTAGTGTCTCAATATATGGCTATTTTATAACATTCATTCCATTCCATAGTCAAACAAATCAGTTATAAGCATTTAAGAATCCACCAATCAAAATTCAGTGCACGTGCATGCACATGCTGATGAGTAATTTGACCTCATCTATATCTTAAAAATCTAATTAAATAACTACAAGATAAATTTAAAAACATTTCAATAATAAATAAGAAAATGCGAGTAGAAATTACAAAAACAATAAAAAAGCCACCAATTCACATGTTTTTTTGCCCATCCAATAATCTTACATTCTAGGTTTTAGTAGTCTGTATCTATGATCTCAATATTGTTGAAAATTCCTCATTGGTAAGCGAGATATATATACTTGAATATTTGCCATTCAAATTTCCATGCACATACATGTGCGTGCAGGGAAGTAATTTTGACAACACCAATGGGTTGAGAGTCTCAATATATATCTGTAACATAAATTTTAATACAATTGATTGAAATCCAACAATGTTATAGACCGATACTTGAATTTAGACCTAAAAAATGATGATGCACTTGTACTCAAGTGCAAGTGAATTCGACAAAGGAATTTTTGTTGACACCATTCAATAGGCATTAGAATCATAAACTCACAACTAAAATATTAGTTCATTTCAACTTTCAATTTGAAAGTTATGACCATTTTAGTACGCCAAAAATGAAAGAAAAGCAATGCTTATACATACACGTGCACGTGAGTATGACCTAATATCAATGTTGATGCCATTTGATAGGCATTTGATTTATATACTTACAGTATAAATTTCATGTTGTTTGTAACATTTATTACAAATTTATGGCAATTTCAAAATCGGCCAATCAGAATATAGTGCACATGCATGCATGTTTGGAAAAGTCATGTCAATTGATAAAGGGTCTCAAGTTATGCCTGCAATATAATATCAAATGATTTCATTGAAAAACAAAAAAGTTAGGCTGATTCAAAAATTTGTAAACAAAATATCCAACATGTGCATGCATTTTCAGACAAAATGACATTTGTTCCGCACATCTACATATTCTATACTATCATCCTATATTCATATTGATCCCATGAGTAGTTTCTGAGAACACTCATGGACAAAAAAGTCCCAAGAAAAAAGAATAATAAGAAGAAACAGAGTAAAACCAATATGTTCCCAAACTTCATTTGGGGAACATAACTAGTGACCTAGCATGTGTCCTGATCTTCCACTAAAGACATTTTGCCAAGGTTAAAACTTCAGTGAGAAATATTTTTGTCATTGACTTTGTAAAACAAAGGTTGCTTATGATCAGGCAGTGCTTTGTGAACCATTTGGACATAGTTAAGGACATTGGTAAATATTGAAAATATGCTACATCTGTGTTATAGAATGAAAAGGTTGTAACTAGAATTTTCATAGTTTTCAGTAGCAAAGAAAAACTGTTTTGTGCAAATTATCTTGAAGACTATTTTTTGTGCATAAAATTATGGGATCTATGTAATTTTGCAAGTGTAAATACTGCTCTTTTTTTAACTTTTATACATAAATAGGTGAAATATATCAGATACAACATTTTAGCGATAAAAATAGTTGTAAGTAACACTTACGACTTTATTACGGCCAAGATGTAACAAAATCATGGTCGTATGTATTACTCACAACCTTTTGTTTTTCCGTTTGATCATTTTGTTCAAAGTGTGACAATGGTTTAAACCTCACTGAGTGGAAATAACAGAAAGCTAAATTGACTGTAAAAGAATAAAACTGATTGGAATTACAAACTTTTATCTGTCCAACATATAAAAAAAAAATCTTGAATTTTTATTACATGTAAACTGCAATTCATTGTGTATTCAAATTGGAAAGACTTAATACAGATTTTACCCAAACATTCTAATAAAACTCACAAAACAATAACATTGAAAATTGAAATCATCCCTTTTGTCATAAAGTTGAGTTGTTAGTTTGCCGCCAGTATCTATTTTCAGTAAAATATGTAAGTATGAAGCAGATGTGGAAGACACTTTGGTGTCTTTTATTTCAAGTTCACTGGGATATATCGAATTGACATAGAACAAAAATGATCATTGTTAATAGATAAAACATTGATATATCTAAAAGTCGAATTGAAGGCCACAGCAAAAGATTTTTCTTCTTATGTAGAAGCTTTTGAATGAATTCTGCTTCATAAGAATATAAAAACTGGTCAGCTAATAAAGGAACATAATTCATGCCCATGGAAATTCCAACAGACTGTTGGAAGACATAATCACCTAAGACTACGAAGATACTGTAAATGAGGAACTCTAGCATCTTTCTGATTTCAACTTCAAAGTACTTGTGCATGAAGTTTAACAAAATAATTTTTGGGATGACCGATCACTAAATATGAATATTTTCTTTTACCATTTTTGTTGACAAAGCAACTGTCTATGATGTCAAAAAGTCTAGTCTTTAATTTATCGTGAGGTGTGGCTGTATTAAGTGTTGTGATTTTTAATCGGATGATTTGTTTTTATTGGATTAAGAATTCTTTTTAAAAAAATATGTGATGCATTTTAGTTTAAAATTTGTGCTATTCTATTCAACAGTTCATTATCCAGAATGCATACATTTAACCTAATGAAATAATTATATTGTTTTGGTTAAACTACTTGATCATCTTACTTGAACGATTAGGCATCATATGATAAATATATATATTTCTTCTAAATGAATGAAACCAATTTAAAATAATGAATTGAGGGAAAGTACAAATATTATACTAATTGATACTTTTCCATAAAATTTCCACTTACTATTCATCACTTTTCATATATATTTTATTTCCACTATATTCTCAGACTCCCTATCTTGTCTACAGTCTATAAGCAACATGAATATTGATCATCCATACATTTCAGACATTTTAAACCAGTACTATCTTCTAACTAAACAAAATAAAATAGTGGAGTTCTGCTGGATTCCAAGTCATATTGGTATCCATGGTAACAACAAAGCAGACAAAGAGGCAAAAAATGCACTACAAAATGATACTGTACACTTTAAAATTCCTTATACAGATTTAAAATATATCATTAAACTATGTGTAAATGGTCTTTGGCAAGTATATTAGCATTTCTGTGACAGAAGTAAACTTTATTATATTTAAAACAAGGTAAACAAATCGTGTAACTTCATCATGAAACGCCAGGGCGAAGTTATTATTTCAAGAATACACATCGGACATTCAAAATTGACACATTCTTATTTATTACACAGAGAACTTGAACCTCAATGTATATCTTGTGACTGTCCATTAACTATACATCACATTCTTTAGGAATGTAGTGATTTTACACCCACACGAAATAGACTTTTTAATAATGTGCAATCAATGAATGAACTTTTTACAAATTTTGACAATCATATTATTATACAATATTTACAAGAATGCAACTGTTACAGAAAAATTAGAATTCTTTATAATATAACTTGCACAAAATGGTATGTATTTTTACCTGTTTACGTATTTTTAACTTGGATGGGATGTTGAAGGGTGCCCCGTGTCAAGGATCACAACCCTCTTTGCACGTTTCCCTGATTTTCAAAAAAGAGTAGGCTCACTGGGAGCCATTAGGGAAACTTCAACTTTCACAACCAAACATATTTCAGTTACTTAACCACTTTAAAATGGCCAAAATATTGCCAATTCGTCATAAAACCCTAAACAATCAATCAATCATATTTTTTTTTACACAAACAGCTCAGCATCTACTTAAACTTCATATTTTCTTAAGTTATGAGATGTGAGAGGTCGTAAGTGTCACATACGATATTTTGTAGAATTGTTTGAAAGCACTAAAATGTCGTATGTGATACTTATGACCTTTCATATCTCACCACTTCAGATACGACCAAATAATTACCATGGAAATATTTAAGATAGAATGTTGATTTTTGTAGGTCAGATAGAAATAATTGTTTATTTTTAAAAATTCCACCAAAAATTTAAATGTTTGTATCTAACACTTATGACCTTTTCATTCTATAATGTCGACATGTCATTTAGCTTTTTAATGGGAAGAAAATGGAAGCTCATATTTGGCACACTGTTGGCTTGTAACCAGACTGTGTATCATGACCCTGAACCAGTCTTATGGCCAAGATCTATGTCACGTCCAACTGTATATTTGTCCAGATGATAATTTTGTAATAAAAAAGAAGTACAGATGACTGTTTCAAACTTCGATCTCTCATAGTTCTCGATCTCTCAAAGTGAAATCACTGTCCTATATAACTAAGCAAATTTATTCTAGATCTCTCAATTGTATAATGAAAACAGGTGGAGGGTTAAATTGACCAATTAAAAAGGAACCACAGTTGATGTTTCCCCTAAATAAACACTTAATGAACACAAATGAGCTAGCCCTTGGCATTCAGTGTTATGCAGGTAAGGTCCAAGTGGAAATAATTCTACACTTGAGTGATGGTGTTTATACATAACCATTACTTTGAGACATTGAGAGTGAAAAACAATGAAATAATATCATAGTTGATAACACCTGTACGAGCTTCTGGTTGATATTGTCTTTAAAAAATGTAGTCGAGTATCCAATGAGCTTTAGAAAGGTTCTTCTTTGTGACCATAAAGGCCCATGGGACTCTTGTATACATGCACCATTTCAAATATTTGATTGTCCTCAGGAGTCTCAGGAATGAACAATCACATGGTTTTCGTAAGGGCACAAATTGATGTTTCTGTTTACTTTCAGGGAACAAAGTCATGCAGCCATATGTTTTTACGCCATGGCTTTCAGCGACTGATAGGATTTTTAATAGGAAATTCTGGAGAGATGAATCAGGTAACTAGTGTTTGCAGACAACTCCATTATTCTGTGTGCTGCAAAAAAGAAGATAAATGAAAAGCATACCAAAAGACAAATAAAAATGATTGACTAGTCAATCAATTCAGAAAAGCTACTCTATGGTACACTTTGTGAATTTTAGATATTTTTATTTCATTATAGACCTCAGTTGCTTGAATAAGTTTTTTTTTGATATTCTTATGAAATATTGAAGCTGAGCTTTTGTCATGATTTAGGGGCAAGATACACCGACCAGGAGATGGAGTTCTATTCAGTCCCGAGAGTTTGGCAATCTCCACTCCTCTCTAGCAATACTCATCTTGAATTGTGATGTATCAAAGTACAGAACAGAAGGTAGGGTCAACACTTGAACACACTCATTAAAGTCAGTGCATAGAAGAATGCAATGTTTTCAGATTTTGTTAGTTTGGTTGTTACATTCTGATGATGTTTTAGTCAGGTACTTCACATGATAGGAAATGATTATCATCTGCTTAATTAATTTTCCTGCAGAGCCCGGTGAATATGAAATACGCAAACCTAAAACAGTTTTCTCAACAAAATTTCTCCTAATGCCACAAGACATGGAGAATTATGTGTTTGGACAAGAATCTTCTCGTTACATCCGTGAGGTATGGTAGTTGTGGTATTTTCAAGTTCAGTGTTTTGTAAACTTGTAAACTGTAAAATATGATTGTTTCATTGTGTGTGATGAGAACTTGAAAGGAGATTTCTCTCTTTGGCTTTCATGTTGAGGTAGATTTCATGCAATGACCTTTCTTGACCTCATCTATTCCTCCATACTTTTCCTTATGAAGAAAATTTATCAGTCTTATTTTCATCTTGAAAACTGATCTTAATGATAATAAATGAAATGAAAATGTCATGTCAGAACAATTATCCAATCCATCAGATCCAGCATCAAAACTGGTGACACATAATTACACCATTTCCCAAATGGATAGGTTGAACCATGTAGTTCAGCCATTCTATTTTAAGTAGTTTTGGGGGGGTTTTTTTGTTTGTTTTTGTTTTGTTTTGGGTTTGTTTGTTTTTTTTTATATCTATTCTTAGAATTTGTTTATAGATCATATAACTGTTAATTAATTGTCTTCTCTCCCCAGATTGATTGTTTGTTGTTTTCCGCCACACTCAACAATTTTGCAGTTATCTGGTGAAATCCAGTTTTTCATTGGTGGAGGAGAGAACCCAGATACAATGTACCTGGGAAGAGACCACCGACCTTCTGAAAGTATACTGGCAAACTTTCTCATATATATTGGTGCGAGTGAGAATCAACCCCATGACTAAAATTGATCTCCCTCTAGAAGTTGATTTCTATCAATAACCTATTTATGCTAAATATGAGGTCATTTCAGATATTGAACTTCGTACCCAATGATGTGCCAAATTAACATATGCTCAAGTAATGGAAAATATCTTAAATTATTTGAATATATCATCAGTTCAATTATTGTATGCAGTATTTGAATTGATGCATGCATCATATCAATTATTGCTTTCATGAATTCAATTCTTGCATGCAGTAATTAATTTGATGTGTACATTAATTCAATTAAATCAATTCAAGTAATGATTGCATCAATGTGGTGGAATTATTGCTCACAAAATTTAATTTGGAGCTCAGTATAAATAATTTGATCTCTAATTTGATTAAAGATATCTTTGATTATTTACAAATATTATGTATAAAGAATTAATGTGTGCATCAATTCCTTTAAAGAGTTCAATAGTTCAGATAAAGAGGTCATTATTGCTGAACTGAAGATATTTCTAGTTAGATAGTTGCTCTCTCTAGAAGAATTATTGTGCACAGCAGTTGAAATAATGATATCAATAATTCAATTGAAGAGATCAAAAATTCAATTACTGCACTACAATTCAGTGGAAGAGAGCAGTAGTAATTCATTAATTGAATTGATGCATGCATTAATTGAATTATTGCTCTCTTCAACTGAATTGTAGCACACATCAATTCAATTGTTGATATCATCAATACATTTAAGAGAGCAAAAATTCAATGTATGCAATAGTTCAGAATTGAAGATAATGGAATCGTTATGCTCATCAAATGAATTGATGATATTTTTATATAAAGGTAACTTCAGTTATCTGAGTTTGTTAATTTTGTGCTCCATAGTCCCTTCTCCTTTGAAACAATAGATCTACTGAGTGCACATACACCATACTTGTTTATTAAGAAACAGAAATTCATTTCTGTTTGTTTATAATTGTAGGTGGTTCATGCTATAAGAGAGGTGGGGACCAGTTTAATCATCTGTGACATGCTGGTGTATTGCAGCTTCTGTAACTACCAGTTTAGTGAGATAGTCCTTAAGCAGCTAATGGTAAGAATAATCATGTTGTAAAGATTTTCTTGCAAAACAATATTTCTTGCGTAAATGTTGGATGTAATGAAAGTCTATTTTTCAGCACCAGTACATGACAGCTCCATCAAACGAACTCAAAGTGGTGTTCTCCTTGCTTACTGAACTACTGGTATGTAGACATATCAGAATAATTTGGTAAGATAATAAATCAATTAAATACCCAAACAGCTCCTGACTTCATTTTTGTAATATGTGTACATATGTATACTTTTTTGAAAAAGATCAAGTTTGAATAACTCAGATTGGTTTGAATTGGAATATTTTTCTTACCATATAATTCAAATTCTGAGCTTTTTATTTTAGATGCTGGAGGATCCTGTTCAGGTCAAGCGCATCAAGGTGGTCATTGATGGAATGACAGACAGCTCTGGCTCATCATATGATGGACTTCTTGGTAAGTGACAAAGTTTACTACAGTTTTTTTTTTGTTTGTTTTTTTGTTTTTTTTTGTTTTTTGTTTTAGAATTGCATATAATTATCTTTGTGCAGTAATCGAACATTACAGTTGAAAATTGTTTTTCTTCATTCAGCTACTGTTAGACTAAACCATGCCACAGACAGCAGACGGTCTTACACCTGTATCAAGTTTCTGGTCAGTCTTGCAAGCAAAAGTGCTCCTGTCAAAGATTACCTGATGCAAATTCCAACCAAGTGGCAGTGGGCAGTCAACTGGCTTAAGAAAAAGGTACCTACTTCTCTAATCAATATTTCTTAGCATTATACAGGCATAGAAAGGTTAATATACATGTACAAATACCTAGAAAGGATCTCATAGTCATTCTACAACACTAATTTCAACACAACTCATTCTAGAAATGACATTCAAAGTGACCTTGTTTATATATATATATATATATATATATATATATATCATGTATCATACTTGTTTAGTTTAAAGAAATTGACTTTGGGTCCTAAATTTGGAATTGAAAAAAAAAAAATCCTTTTAAGAATCAAATGTCTTCAATTTGAGAAACTGATATACAGTTGTACTCGTATATTTACATTTCCAATTGTTTTCTCTGTGATAATCCTTTGAAGCTCCAATGTGTTAATATCATTTACAACTGGATGGATGTAAATTTCACAGTTCATGCAAAATAAAAAGTCAGTGGGGGAACTATGGAAGTTAACACAGATTTCAAATTCTATTACGCAGTATTTGTCATATGTCAATTTTATATTTTCATTTTTTTTTTTTTAAATTTAGAAGAAATTACTGTATAGTTCGTTGGGTATGTTGGGGTGTTTGCTGTTATACAAATTATCATGTTTTCCATTGTAGTTGATCACTTTACATACCCACTGTTAGACTAGACAGTGATTCTTTATGTAATTTATATTCAAATTTGTTTATTCTGTGTTCCCCAGGGATTAGGTAGGGGCCACAACTGGGGCTTTAAATTTTACATAGAATTGTAGAGAATTTTTTTTCTTCAAATCTCTCCCAGTTAAGAACCACAAGTTGACAAATTAAGAAGTCAGGGTGAGGCCACATATAGGGCATTTATACAGTCTTGTCAAATTAATATGCAAGTATCCTAATGAAATGTACATGCAAGTTTGTTCAAACCATGATCCTTGAGGCCAGGGTGTGGACTTAATTTGGAGTTTTCTGAATAATGAAATACATACTGGTTTACAATTTCTCAAATTGATCCACATACATTTAGTATCCTTATGTTTTACATAGGAGTATGTAGGATTTTCTTGAGAAACACAAGGTGTAGTGTCAAATTGATATTCATGTTTGCTCACACAGTTATCCTAGAACCAGCAGGAGGTTATAGCAGTGAGAGTATAAAGTATTGTATGAGCAGCGTGACTCAGTTGAGTGAGCACTGTTGCCAATGGTTCTCTTATTCACCTTTTTACACATGCCTTTTGATTTTGATGGCACTAGTTTTGGTGACTCCACAGCCATTTTCCAATGTAATTATTTCCTTACTTTTATGCCCTATGTGTTTATCATATATAGTAACCTCACAATTCAGTTGAACAGAAAAACATAGACAATAACCTCTACTTCCTTGCTTTGATTTTTGTCAGATGTCTGAATACTACTGGACGCCTTCTTCCACATCAGCTGCATGTATATCTAATGAGGATTCAAACCGAAAGTCTTTCCAGAGGACTTACAGTGCACAGGTAAACACTTTGTATAAACATACTATAATAACACTGTACATATACATGTATACAGATAAAGACCGTGCACAGGTGTATTCACAGGTAAACTCTATGCACATGTATATTCACAGGTAAACATGTACATTTGTATGCATAATTAGAAACTCTGTAAATGAAAAGGTAAACATTCTGTATATGAACAGTTAACACTTTGTATATGATGCATTATTCTAAAATATTGTTGGTTGTTTTTGTCCAATTCATTTAACTCGGTAGGATGGAGTAACCTTGAGATTTTTGTATGGATGATTTTACTTACAGGTTATGACAACTTGTAGAAAATAAGAGTACTCCCTACTACATACCTTGTATACAATGCTAAGCATGGTAAATTCTATAGGTCAACAATTGCCATTAAAATCAGCCAAAAGGTTATCTTAAGAAAATCAAAATCCTTACCATGTGCACATATTCAATACCCATACAAACCACAGGCAATTATATTGCTAGGGTTTGAATTTACTACTAAAGATTACTCTTTAATAGTAAATTCAAACCCAGGCAATATAATGACCTGTGAAACAAACACTGTAAAATAAGGAGGTCTCTACTTAAAAACTTGGGAAGGAGTTGGACAAATCATATACTCTCTATGCAGTATTTCCACAAAACTAACAAAGTTAAAACAACCATTATTTTCTCAAATATTGAAGAAAATTAAATCCTTGCAACATGCACAACTTCAATACGCATACAAACACTGTAAAATAAGGAGATCCTCACCTGAAAACTGTGGGAGGAGTTTGATGGACAGTACAAATCAGTACTCTCTATGCAATATTTTTTCAGAACTGACTAAGTTTATCAGTGTGTAATTTTCTCAAAAATTCCAGAAAACCGAAATCCTTGCCACATATGCATCATCAATACCCAGAAAAAACACTGTTAAATAGATGGTCCTCTCTTGAAAACTATTTACCATTAGGATGGTACACATTGTTGCCAACAACGTGCCAGATGACAATATGTACCATCGCACCCCTCCCTATAGGACTCTGCACAAATTTCCTCCACTGTTTTGGACTTAATTGAGAAATCATGGGAATAAATTACATTCCATACTGTAAATTGTATTGATTTTACATTTAAAACATAAATTTACTTTCATTTTCATCATTTCTGAAAAAAAATTGTTTGTCATTAAGGGAATTTATTTAAAACACACTTTGATACAAATGAATATTGCCAGTTAATAAGATAATAGTACATTTACCACCTTTTCAAGTACATTTTAAGGATAAGGTAATTCTAAATGCAATTTAGATAAATTTTCTTTTGATTGAATATTTCTTAAGCATGTTCTCTATTGCCTAATAATTTAACAAAAGTAAATTGTCATGTACTTTTTAGCACTGGTGCTTTTCTATTGTCCAAGTCTGGTAATGAAAAGATAATGCAATTTAAAGTTATCCTTTTCAATGTTTAGGTCACCTGAGTGATTAAGTTGCATACATTATCATAATGTACACAAAGTTCTGTACTTAAATGTGACAAATTTGTGGCCCCCCCTTCCCCCACTCAGAGATTCAGACACCAGGGTGAGGCCACTGTATAGTGACATAGAAAAATGTTGAAGAACACATCTTATTTTAAAATTGCTGCTGAATATTAGAATTTTATTTAGAAATACAGAACAGGAATATTATTCTAGTTTTGTAGCCCTTGGACTAGTGATACTTTTACCGCAATTCACCCTTGAATTAGAACATTTTGGCCAATACAGTACTGCATTGTGTGACAACACAATTGAGTCTGTTTGCAATACAACTGCGAAATGTGACAAAAACTCTTATTGGTCCAAATGTGTAAGTCCGCCCAAATTCCCTTTTACGGCAGTAGTCGTGTATTTGATAAATACAATACACTGATCCACAGAAGTTTGTGACCTTATATTTTGACCAATGAAATGTGCTAGAAAGTAGGCTCTGCCCACCACCACGAACCTTGGACAAATATCAGACATCCGCCATTGTTTTGTATAGTAAATGCAGTATGTATTGACCTATCATTCATTAATATTAATAAAACAGCATACAGAGATATTTTTGTATGAGGGATGATTAAACATTTTTCTTTGGAATCTGTATATCAGACAGTAGGTATCCAGACATACTTGTAATGCAGCCAAATTCATACCATTTCCATCAACCAGACTTATTTGCAGAAGTGTGTGCGTGGATTGCCCTATGTCGTGGCTAAATCAGTAAATCTCCTCAAAATCACATGGTGTGGGGTGGAGTGGGGGACCACATTATGAATTAAGGTTATTATTGAATAAATGTAAACATATTTCGAAAAA
Source organism: Ostrea denselamellosa (assembly GCA_024699665.1). Taxonomy (NCBI): domain Eukaryota; kingdom Metazoa; phylum Mollusca; class Bivalvia; order Ostreida; family Ostreidae; genus Ostrea; species Ostrea denselamellosa. Next base: position 12,041,613 of record JAMZEH010000073.1, on the reverse strand, counting down.
AAAACCCAAAAATCAACAGTCTGCATTGACAATCGTCGATGACACAAGCATTATAAATTTGTACTTTGTCTGCAATGTTGCTACAATGTAACCTAACCAATATGCAGTGGCAGTGAATCTTTGAGAAAGAAGCCATCTTGGTATTTGCATAACTGAAACATGTACTTTGTTCATGAAATTTTAAAAAGTAACATTGAGTTTGCAACGAATCTTAATAACAGAAGATAAGTGTGGGCTCCATATTTAGGCCTGATGTTTTCTTCGCAGCCCAAGATAGACTTTGGACTCAAGTGAGTGCTGATTGAAAACAGTTAATTTTTAATTTTAACATTGCCGACAATGAAGAAACAATGCTGTACATGGCATTCTCTTTTTTTTATATATGCAAACAAATCTCTCGTATTCATATGTTTTTCGCAAACGGCCCAAGTGCACCTCAGGAAGTATCCTCAGCTACCAACAATATACAACATTAAATATTTTAACGTAGTGATATTCTTGATGGCTAAAATTTGCAAACTCTTCCTAATATTCCAATGTTCCTAATTTAATATCTATCTGTCTCAAAAGTGAGAAGTGAGAAAGTGGGCGATTTGGAACTGGCCAATGAAAACTCTTTATTCAAATTGTTCAATTGTGTCATTCAAATTTCTTGTCACTTGACGCAGTACTTATCAGGCAAAGCATTCTAATTCACAGGTGAATTGTGATAACTGATCCACAGGTGATCGATAAGACCTGTGGGCCTCTTGTTGGACTTACTTAGGTCATAACCAATTTGCTTGTTTTGCCCTGCCATGTCACTTGGCAATTACAATAGCTGACAATTCATATCTTCACTGCAACCTGCTTCACTCTATATTACAGTCTACACTGGAGGAAGCTAAAGCCCTGCTAACGGAACTGGAGTCCCAGGAAGGTAGCCCCGAAATGGATACCAATGAGGAAGACACTGATAGCAATTCACAGTCTAAAGATGAAGTAGACGATTCTACAAGGAAGAAGACTTGATTTTCTGTGAAGCATTCAGAATGAGCATTGAAGAGTAATTTTACAAGAGCTGGTCTGATTAAGGGAACTGGGATAGCTCTTTGTTCCTCTTGTAAATGTGGACTGAGAATTTGTTTACCTAAAAATTCGAGACTTTTTCATCTGTTTCTTTATATGAAGAATGAGACAGTTTTACTGCCATTACCCAACCTCTATTTAGACAGTTGTGTTATTAATGTAATCAGACACAGGTGTTTTGATGAATGTTAGTTTTTTATTTACATAAGACTGCATATGCACAAGTATTGATCAAGCATTATATATATTATAAACTAACAATGTCTGACATGTTGAAAGTATGAGTGATAACTATTGTATATTTATATACATTTTCCCCCCATTTTGATAGCATCATTCAATGAAAAGAACTGCTTGGTAATATGTAGATATCTTGTATATACAAACACTTTATAGGAATATAATTTCTAGTTATATTTATTAACAGATTTCCACATGAAAAATAAGGTCAATGTAGAATTGGGTGGGATATCTGGGAACTTGTCTATCATTTCATTTCAAATAATGGATTCATTATATTTGGTGTACAAAAGAAATATGTGACGTGACTCCTGAAAAGGTGGGTCATTAGTCAGAGCTCAGGGCCTTTGTTGTGTATACCCAATATAAGTGATGTTTGCTTTTCATTGGAAAAATGTAAACCATCACAGTCAGATACCCCTGTATTCTCACTATGCAAGAATTACTTTCAACTCTTCTCTATTTTGAGAGCATGGTTTATAGTGTCAACTGGATGTACTAAAATATTTGTAAATGAAATGAAATCAAGTTTGAAATTTTGTTACTCTGTTCCATAATCCATAGTGGTGAGTGTAATTTTGTGTTGATTATAATTTAAAAGCCTGACTACATTGTGGAAAGAATGAAATCTCAAGTTGTTATACTCGGTTCAGATTTCAGAGTAATATGAAACTTGATTATATACTAAATACATGATTTTAGTTCAATGTCAAATACAAATTCAATTTCACAATGTTATCAGGATGTATGCCGGAGTCCTATGATACCGCAGTACGATTTCAGTTCGTTTTAATATCTGTCTGCCTGATTTCATACAATTGTTAATGTTTTGTAAATACCTTATATACTGTTGTTTTTATTTATGTAAAGAAACAAACAGATCAAAATGTAATTGCTTGTTTACAAATGGTCAATTGTGAGGCCATATCTGTATACATTTGAAAACTAGGGTACTATGATACCGTAGTATTTACAAAAATGCTGCAAATGGATGTCTAATGGTGCTACTATTGTGAAAAAGGTCATTATTTTGTGAAATGTATATTGGGGTAAAGTTAATAAAAGAAGAAATAAAATTCAGCAATTTTAATACAATGAAATAAAATGTTCCAAAATGTAGAAGCACAGAAATTAAGAAAAGTAATCATTTTAAAAAATGCTTAATCTTTACTCGTTAAAAATTCAAAGACCGTATTTTCCAAAATTCATAACATTTTTACTTTTTCAGTTGAGACAGGTATTGTGTGCATTAGTTGTTTTTTATCTAAAAATATCTCGCCAATAGATGACACCGTTCATTCATGAAGTATGTGAAAGTGATATACCTTGGTACCGTAGGACCCGCGGTATCATAGGACAGGAGTATACATTCTCCTTACACAATAACACTATTGCGATATTCTTCTTCACACAATGACACAATTGCAATTTTCCAATGCACACTTTTAAATATGTATAAGTACATGTATTCCCAAAAGCTGTGTTCGCATTTTTTTTTCTGATAAAAACTGAAGTGTACAAATAGGACATGTACACATGACCAGGTAATTTGTGTGCAAAAAAGTGCTAATTCACTTATTAATTTTGTAAATAAAATTGTTGTACATCAGGAATTAGGATGTATATATTACTTTGTATATATTTATTGTACATAAATACGAAATTCATATAAAATACTTGATGCATCAACATACGTGTTCAGTTATCGATTTGTCCAAAAAGTTCAACACCATTGTGCATTAGTTTCAATTTGTTACATAGGTGTTCTACTGAAGAACAGGCTTTTTCAGGTACCTTGTATTTGCTATTAGATCCAAAATTTCATTTCCAATTTTAACCATTTCTGTTACATCATCTAATGTTCAATGTTCATCATTTTGTAACTAGTGTCCAGTGGGTTGCCTGTAATCATCAAGTTTTGACTTTTTGAACAACCACAGGCAACTTATTGGACACTAGACAGTAGAAAAAAATGGATATTGGATAAGAATACAAACTAGTATTTCAATGAAAACATTAGGATTTTTTAGGTCACCCGAGTTTGCAATTGGTAAGCATCCATTGTGCCATCTTCAGCAGCAAAGGGTTTTGGGTCCACTCTGCTCCCTGGAAACGCTTGCGAAGATGCCAGTGCATCAACAATTGAACATTTTTAACTTCTTGTTAACTAACATTCCTATTCTTTTCAAATTTGGTATGATGCACCTATGGGACAAGGGTGACATAAACTGTAAATTTCAGGACTCTTGGGGGCAGGGCAAGTATTGACCAATTTTCAAACATTTTGGACGTGTAAAAAAAACTAAATGCATAGTGATGTAGAACAGAAAGGCATGTACCAGAACTGAATTTCATGATCCCCAGGGTAGTGTTTGTGACCCTAGGGTGGGGCCAAACTTTGTATATAGTGTTTTTGTTTAAAACATTTAAATAACATCTTTAGTGTTTTTGATACTAAATTGAAACTAAATGGGTATTTTAAAGTTTGCCAATACAGTATAAAAACTAGGAGCATATTTTGGAAAAGCAGGAGAGGATATACCAAAATTGTGAGTTTTAATAATAATAATAAATTTACATAGCTCTGTATATAAAGTAAATTGCTCCAAGGTGCTTCACAAGAGTAGGATGAGGTAAAAAATAAAATGCGATTACATGAAATTAAATGACAATCCGACTTGAGATCTTACATTTGTAAAATAATCACTATAAAAAACACCAATTACATTTATTTATTTTTTTCTTTGTTACTAAGAAACTGTCGCAGTTTATTCTGGCTAGAATCTAAAAAGCTAATTTGCAAAAATGAGTTCTAAGACATTTTCAAAAATTGAGAGAGATTATGATTTCTTGATATCCTCTGGAAGGTCGTTCCAGAGATGTGCTGCAGGCCAGTTGAGTTGGCGTTCTCCATATTTTTTTGCTCAAATTTTTGGTGCCACCAGTCTCGACTTTGATTCTACCAAAGTTTTGACTCAAAGATGGATCTAAATTGGTCATATCACATTACATGTTATGTAAAGTTTTTCCATCAGTATGGGCACTCGGGTGACCAATAAGGCCTTTGGGCCTCTTATTAGCTCCCCTGAGCTTTTCTAATTGAAACTTTCCATTGTCAGTCATCGGTGCTATCAGTGCAAAATTTTCACATTTTCATTTTTTGCAGAACCACTGGGACAATTTCAATCAACTTGGCACAAATCATTCTTGGGTGAAGGGGATTCAAATTTCTAAAAATGAAGGGCCATACCCCTTCAAAGGGGAGATAATCACAAAAATAGGGCAGGGTCATTTAAATATCTTCTCTAGAACCACTGGCCTGGTAAAGTTCCAGTTTACATTAAACCTGCCTAATATAGTGTAGATTAAACTTTTTTTTAATCATGGCCCCCAGGGGTAGGGTGGGACCTCAATAGGGGATCAAAGTTTTATATGTGGAAATATAGGAAGAAATCTTTGAAAATCTTCTATAAGAACCACTAAGCTGGAAAAGTTCAAATTTACATGACAGCTTTCCAACATAGTGCAGATTCAGGTTTGTTGAAATCATGGCCCCCAGGAGTAGGGTGGAACCACAAAATGAGATCAAAGTTTTGCATGTGAATATATACTGAAAATTTTAAATATGGGCAAAGGTGACTCAGGTGAGCAATGTGGCCCATGGACCTTGTTTATCATAAAATTCATGTCTAAATTTCTCCTATGTTAACAGAAAACGCAATGAAAACTATATGTTACAAGATTTCATTAAACAAACATTTTCATTTCCAAATATCCAGTGTAGGAATACGTTCGAGTTGATAGGACAGTCATTCTGCATTGAATTCTCATTAACTAGTATATGAATTGTTCTAAACACTGGCACTAGTACAAGGAAGCAATTATTTGACCATGATGGCACCACTGGACTTTTTGATAATGTGTTGTCTGGTTTTTGACCTGCAGAAAGTTGCTGATGTATCCTTTTTGTTAGCTATCTGAGCTATTAACCCAAGTGGGCTTTTCTGATCACTGTTGTCGGGCATACATTTAGTCTGTAAACAGGTAATTTTCATCTTCTCCAGAATCACAGTGCCAATTTCAACCACACTTGCCATAAAGTATCCTTAGGTAAAGAGGATTCAAATCTGTTCAAACGAAAGGTCACACCCTTTTCAAAGGGGAGATTATTATGAAATAGTGAAAATAACTGGCATCATTTTAAAATCTTTTCAACAAGTATAAAACTATTTAATATCATATAAGAATTGTGATCCTGACCTTTCAGAGGTCTTATGATATAGAGATTCATCACCTTGAGCATCACTGCAAACTATTGTACAGGTTGTATTCACAGATGACTTTACTGTACTTATGTACTTATTCCTAAGGCCTGAAGAATCTGTTGGTTATGTCTGAAAACTTGCAAGAAAAACTGAAGAGACATAGTTTCATCTTTAATTACCTTTAACTTTTAAAACATAATTTTATATGTTAAATATAAAGATACTTTTATGCAAATTTCAGTATTAAATGCATATCTGAAATTGCAAACTTAATATGTACATATACAGCAACACATTCTAACATAAAGCTAACAATTGTTCTGCAAACATACATTTCCTCCCATGTATTATTGCAATAGAAACAATAGAAAAGACATAATTTTCAAATCATAAAATAAAACCTTTTCACATCAGTTATTGCAGAATCTGCAGATCTACAGCACTTTAAAAAAGAAAACTTCAAATTCCCTTACAGAACATTTAAGTAATTTTTAAAACCAAATAAAAGTTCATATAATAAAATGACGCTAATGAAGTACTGCAAATATGAGCATGACATCACTGTAACATTAACAACTGGATTCAAATTTTTGGCAATCAGTTATACCATACCAAATCTCTCTGTACCTGCTAATAATTCAAAGGTCAATTTCACTTGCACAATTTCAACCATATGAAATGCGTCATGCAATATGATTATAAAAGGATTTCGTGTTTCTCTCTTGTACACAAAATGCTGAAAATAGATAAAGCTTCAAGGTTACAAATAAATTGTGTAAGTTGTAAAAATCATTCCATCTGAGAAATACACATAAAAGACATATAACACCAATAAATAATGGCTGGACTAGTCCTAGCACTAGGGCCTGGCCTTTAAGCAGTTGATGGAGTGATGCCTCACTATCACAGTGTTCATGAGATGCACTCCTCACACACACACTCTCAGATTCCATTTTACCATGTGTGTATTGCACATGTGGGATAGAGATCCATGAATATTTTTGATGGTCTATATCCCAATTGTTAACATTCAGCAACCTAGCTTGTTCCAATTCAAAAGTCAGCAAACTCTTTTGCACACTTTTCAGTGGAAGAAATTCTGAGTGGTTCTTCTTCATAATCATCAAAATTGCTGGCATCCCCAGGTCCTTTGCAACTTGGAACAAAGGGGGCATCTACCTGAAATACCAAAGCAATATGCACTGATAACTACATCAGCAAGAAATTTTTAAAGCATGAATAATATGAAACAAAAGGCCATGGGCCACAATGCTCACATTAGTCCTGTTGTTCTTCATCAGAGATTTCAAAAAGATTTTGACCCTCTGTAATCCTATGACAAATTCTTACCCAAACCTAGCCCACGAGGTTATGATTTAAACAAGAGGCCTATGAGCCTTAATGGCCACCTGAGTATCATAGCCCATATATAGTCCATACAGGGAGTCTCATATTTCCATATAACCTCAATATGGAGTCTTCTGCACACATATTTATGATCTTTCAAAATACATACAAGAAGAAGGAAAATAAAGTTTGAAGCATATAAACCATTTTAACATTCCCTAATTATTTTCATGCATTTTCATTATGTGGCCATATTGGCTCTGCACAAGGGCCTGAACCCTTGACCCACAAACTTCTCAATTTAGGTAGAGAACTTCATCAGGGTTTGACACTAAGGCACGTCTGCTAAATGATAGGTCTGGTCGGTTAAATGTCAGTTTACTAATCCGACTGGTCATGTTGAAAAAACAGACAAGAAATTTTTTTCATTCTTAACTAAAAATAACTGTAAACTTTTAAGCCGCATGATGACATAATCTCTATTATTATTTGTGATAAATAAGTCATGGTCAGAAGTGATGTTTTATGACATCTACCCATTGTTAATTATAAATATGAATATGTGTAAAGTTTTGTTTTAGATATATAGATATAAATTTAATTCATTTTAATTTTTAAAAACAGTTTATTTGAATTAAAGATGTGAAAATTTTTATCAAATTATGCCATAAACCGGTAAACAGCCATTTTTCAGTGTTGACATATATACAGGAATGTCTCTTCTTGTCCTTACAGAAATATGTCCCAAGAGAAAAAAAAAGAGTAAAAATAGGGAAGAAAGCAGGCTTACAAATAAAAAGTGGTCTTGGTCCTTTTTATTCTGAATGGACTGAAGAATTTCTGAGCTGATAGAAATTGAAGAAACAGAAAATGTTGTTTTAAAATAAAAGCATAAATGATGAAACTAAAAATTTTTATGAAACAACTGAATATGTTAAGTATTTAAATAGATTATAAAATGGAGAAATTTTCAGACTGTCTTAATTTCTTTCTGGAAAGTTTGGGCTGGACTAATGGATGTAAGGTCAGGTCTGATAAAAATCATTTGAAGTAACCCAATCGCCTAGTGCAAAAAAAAGTAAATGTCAAACCCTGTTCATGGACATCATAATCATGCATTTAGTTTTACTCAAATACATATGGAAGTAGAGGAGGAGATTTAATACATATTTTCACTATATGGCCATATTGGCCCCACTCTTGGGCCTGAACCCCTGGCCCAAGAGCCACAAATTTCACAATTTTATCATGGACATCATCATACATATAGTTCCTCTCAAATATATATGGAAGTAGAGATGATAATTTTCTAAGATTTAATACATTTTCACTATGTGGCCATATTAGCCATACCCTAAGGCCTAAACCCCTGATTCAGGGGCCATGAATTTCACACTTTTGATAGAGGGCTTCATGGACATCATATCTATGCATTTAGATTTTCTCCCTCGTGTTGGAGTAGAGAAGATTTCTGAAAATATAGCCTTTTCTAGAATATTTGACCCTGCCCTTGAAGCCCCAGGGGTGGTAAGGTCATGAATTTTACAATTAACATTCCTCTTATCCTAGAGATCCTTCACACAAAAAATGGCAACAACTGGCCTTGTAGTTTTTAAAAGAAGTTAAAAATGTAAAATTGTTAATGGATGATGCACTACGACAGATGAAGACTAACAGCAAATATAGGTCACTTGAATGTCTCAGGTGACCTAACAAAATTGAATCCATACAACATGGTAATGTTTCTATATATATCTTGTGTGTGTGTGAGATTAACATGGCCTTGCTGTTCTGGAGATTTTTTTTTTTTTTTTTAAATTTCCCCCATACTCATGCATTATGTAAACTTTAATTCCCTATTTAACCTCACCCTAAACCCTGGGTCCATGAAAGAAATTTAATTCATACAACTTAGGAATGTTTGCAAATTATTAATATGATTTAGTGTGGCCCTGCTGCTCTTGCAAAGATTTTTTTCAAATTCTTATATATTCTCACATAAAACTTCCAATCCCTATATAGTTCAACCCTAGTCAAATATGAATCTGCACAACATTGGAATGCTTCCATATTAATATCACTAATCATGGCCAGTGGTTTATGAAAAGAAAATTTTCAAAGATTATATATATTCCAATATCAAATTTTGATACCCTTTTGAGCTTCAGATCAGGCAAGTTACCTTTCTAATCATAAAGCAAATTACCTTTTTCTGGTATATAGCAATCCAATCAGTTGCTGAAAACCATTTGTGGTTTTTGATGTCGTTGACACCATTCTTTAAGTTGCCATATCGTTTTGTCAGATCTACTTGGAGTAGATACCTCAACAGGTCTTTTAAATCATGGCTAAAATGTGATGGAAACCGGACCTAAAAGTAAACAGTGTACATGTATATTCATAAAGATCTTAAACCAATTGTCAAACATATTTTTTTTCTTAAGGTGGGACATATCCCCTCACAGTGACTGTCTACAAGCTTTTTCTATGAAGTCCAATAGTGATCTTGACCTTTGACCCCAAAATCAAATTGGGTTCTTCCTCTCTTGATAACAGAGCTACCTGCAAATCCAGCAAAAAAATGTAGTCTGTAAAGTGTCTACAAGCTCATTGTTACACACATACTCACCAACACATGAACAGCCCTGTTACTATATCCCTCTTGCAATGAATTGCAACAGGATAATTATAATTTGATGATACACCTGATGTAAAGAGCAAATTAGAAATACACTCCAACCAACCTAATTACACTGATATTACAAAGCTGGTATACCAATAAATTTTGCCCATATGATATTTCCATAACTACAGTATAATAAAATCAAAATTTTCTAACTTTCATCGTTTAAGAAAAGAAAAATATGGATACATGTATAAATATAAAAATATAGTCTATGCATCATTTCCTGATTTATGTATCAAACATTAATTTCAATCTGCCATAGTGACCTTTGAGATAGGACCTTGAAATGTATAAATTCACATCCACAATATTTCACTTAAATATAAATATGCCTTTTACCGGGGACCTTGAAAATAGAAAGCATCAGTTTTAATGTGTCATTAAAGTGTATGTATCGAGTTGAATATAAGTAAATTCCTCCAAAAGCTAGGCATAGTGCCACCCAATCTCAGTTAAAAAATAATCCAAAAATCGTTGACAGATGAAAATATTAAACAACTTTTCTGGACAAATATTTCCACCAACAATAGAATGTTGATTCCAATTTCCTTTTAATCCACTCCTGTTGTCTTACAAGGCACTGGATCAATAATAAGTATCTGAACTTTTAATCTTTAAAATAGTCCAAGTAATCAATTTCTTAATACATTGGTATATACTCCACAGTGACCTACCTTTCCTGAAACAATTTTTTCATAGATCTGGATAGGTTGATCTGCAAAGAATGGGGGATACCCTGCTGCCATTTCATACACTAACACTCCCAATGCCCACCAATCCACTGCTTTGTTGTAGCCCTGTTCAATGATAAAGATATCACTATTTAACATATGTTGATTAATATTCATCTTTAATTATCAGCAGCTTAATTAATGATCAAAATTAGTTTACATTGTGACTTTTAAAATCTTCAAAGGATGTCTTGCCTTGCTAAGAATGATTTCTGGAGCGAGGTATTCTGGGGTACCACACAGGGTCCATGTTCTTCCTTTCACTTTCTTGGCAAAACCAAAATCTGTAACCTAAGCAATGTAAAATAAATCTTGAGTGTAATTTTTCAAATACAACTAGATACAATCATTTTAATGGAACTCAGTCATTTTCTCTCAAATCTCTTTATTTAATAGATAACAACATTACCATCATTAAAATCTGAACCACAAAATGCACAATTACAAATATTACAACATAATTTGTCATTCAATACATTTTCAAATTTTACCCAAATCTGATTGTCGAGCATTATTGGGTAATAAGACAACATTTAGATCAGAAGCAGTTCTGGATGTGTTTTATATTGCCCCCTCATCACCCATAGTGCCCTGCCACAAATAGACAGGTAAGGTGCTGAACAAATTAGCCAAGGTCTACAAGGTGCTTGCTGCATTGTGTCTGCTTTAGCGGCCTGTCTGGAAGCCACATTGCTAGCAGTACCACATCTACGAAACACAGCTATATAGATGAGCAAGCAGCGGTGGTGTTGCTGACATGTATAGGATCGATGCACAATGCATGGTGTCCACTGATGCATGAACGATTACCCCACCTATAAATAGCACTTTTTTTTTGTGTTTGAAGTTTATGACTTGTCATTCATGCTTCAATGATCTTTTGCCCTGAGGACTGTACACCACTAAAACAGGTCTGTCATAACAAACTATTTATATACAGGCAGTGGCAGTAAGCCAGACTTTGCTATCATGCCAAACTAACATGCAAACAGATTACACACTTGTAATAACAACTGGTACAAAGTCATGTACAATAATATTAAAAAGTAACAGTGAACCTTAACTCAATATACAATGAAGGCCAATTATTTCAACATCCATGCATTTCAATTAATAGAAATGAGTTCAGATTTAATGTGTCAGAAGTATACATATTCCTGTCTTCATAAATTAGAAAACATATCTTTAGGGCATGCAAATTTAAAAGATACCAAGTATAATCTTCTCATTTCAAGATGACAAGTCCAAAATACATGTACATGAAATTGACATCTGAAATAAATTTTTGTATTGCTCAGAGTGCAAGTCTACTATCTATACTATTTCAAACAGTTTCATTACAAAACCAATGCACAGCAAAACTAAATACCTACAAATTTCAAAGTAGGAAGAGAGAAATAGGCAAGGTTTTAGAAAATTCTTTGATACTTTTTTGTTCCATACAAGACAGTATTATTACCTCACTTGCATAATTATGAAATTATATATAATTAAGAAGACTTAATTGAATTTTCTTGTCATTTATCCAGTAATCTGTAGGTCTACTAACTTTAAAATATTGGATTTCATTCCAAAACCATTGTTCAACCAATCATACATCCTTAAAAGGAGATACAAGTCTGCTGATATGAAGGAAGACATGCTTTCTAAAGGCAAGATGAATATTATTAAATAAAAACAAGGCTTTAGTTTGGTTTCATAACAATTAAATTCTCCTTTATGAACCATTATTGGTTTTCAGGTGTATGTTTTAAATTGTCTTCACCAGTTTTTGTTTTTGATAGACAGACTGAGAAGTTAAAATCTTTTATAAGAAAGTCTGAATAACAATTTTTTATAAAAAAAAAAGAAAAAAGTGCCGTTTCAATTAAAATCAAGCTACATCATAAGCGTGTAAGCAGAGCTTTACATGCAAAACAAAAAGCACAGATAAGAATTAGCAGTTATGACAGCCAGTTTGGTACCATGTCCCAGTTAGAAGCAAAGAAAGCTTACCATGTATAGATGAGTGTCAAGTTTAATGCAACGTTCCTATACATCTTTTTTTTTTTAACAACACCACGCCATACCTTTAAATAGCCCATGGTATCTAATAGTAAATTCTCTGGTTTTAAATCGCGGTACATAATATCCAAATGATGCAAGTATTCCAAGACCAATACAATTTGTGCAGCATAGAACCTGGAATGCGGCTCACTGTCAAAAAAGCACAAAATATGTTATCACACACAGGAAAACTATCTCAAATCTGCCATTTACGCCTAACAGGGGAGGGACCAAGTTCATCTCAGCTGCTTCTGAGGGTTTTTTCTCATCTCGCCTGCTTTACTTACTTTCAAATAACCTTGAGTGTCTATAAGTAAATTCTCTGGTTTGAGATCTCGGTATATGAGATCCAGATAATGGAGATATTCAAATGCCAAAACTATTTGGGCAGCATAGAACCGGGAATGTGGCTCACTGTGGGGGAAAAAAAAGCAAAACAACACATCAAAACAGAACACTTTAGTTTACTGTGTGTAACTAAGCAAAAGGTCCATGGACCACATTGCTCACCTGAGTACAATGAGGTCTGGAACAAACAAATGTCATTCTAAAATTCATGAGATTGCTTCCATATTTAACAATTATGTAAGCTTGTATGAATTGGAGATTTTAATTAAAAAGAGTTAAGACTTTGAACCCATTCTGCCTCCAACCTGGCCCAAGGGACCATGAAATGTACAAATCTGAAACTACATTGCAAGAAGATCATTGCATATTCATTTAACAATCTATACCCCTGTGGTTCTTAAAGAGTGTTCCTACATATGACCATTGTTAAATTCCGAACCTCTATTTTGGCCTCATCCTGGCCCTGGTGTTAAGTGTACAACATGAGCATGCTTGCACATTGATTCATCAACTTGTACCCTTGTAGTTCTTTTCCTAAATAAAAGCAATGCTAAATTTTAAACCTTTACTGTGGCCTTGCCCTGGCAGGTCATGGTTTAAATAAATTTGAACTTCAGTATCATATAAAGCAATACTTCTTGCAAGTTCCAGCTTTTCTGGTATCTTGGTTCTTGAGAAAAAGATTTTTTTCTTCTTTAAAATACCATACCCTATTTTTATTATACTTTAATTATCTTCTCTTCGAAAGGGGTGTGATCCTTCATTTGAACATACTTGAATCCCTTTTACCCAAGGATGCTTTTTGGCAAATTTGGCTTAAATTAACCTTGTGGTCCTAATGTGACAAGTTTACAGACAACCAACAAATTTTGATCAGTAAAGCTCACTTGCTAAAAAAGAAATTAAAATTCACATAATTTCATACCAGTAATAAAAATGTTGATCTGAATACATTACATAAATTCATATATATGGGGGCATGGCATTCTATAGATGAATAAATACAGGAGATGACATTTTGCTGAATCAGAGAGCACAATTTCAATAAACACTCCTTAAACTAGTCCATTTGTATGATTTAAAACACAATCTCAAATGGATTTTTTTTTAGATGGATACAAGGTATTCATTTTTGTAATCAAATTGATATTTCTCTGCATAATGCTTTTTATAAAAGAAATACCTATGTTTAAAATGATCTAAACATATCAAAGTAAAATATGATAACAAATCTGATTCACATATATCTGCCATCTTTACACTGCATAAGATAATAAGCAGATGTGCCACATTATGATTTTCATTTTTCATTACTATCCCTTACAGTGTTTAACAAACAAACCAAAATACAAAAGTTTATTTTATCTGCACATGTTACCTCCATGAACACTTAATAGGAAAGGAATACTTACTGTCATATTTCATAACAATTCTTACAATTTTTCCCCATTAGAACTTTTAATACACTCTTCTTGATATACCTTAACTTTATTCCCCTTGTAGCAGTATTTAGTCACCTCTTGATGCATAATCAAAGGCCTGAAGGGCCACAAAGGTGTCAAATGCAACATCATATACATCAGGGTTCTAAATAAATTTGAGTGTAGCAGGTGAAGTTAGAGAAAGAAGAAATATTTGAGTGCCGCAGGAGGAATTTCTTTATTTTTAGGTACTTAAATAATGCATTAAAATCATTTGCAAAATGTCAGCAAAATATGTTTATTTACATGAAAAGTAAAGATGGGAGCTTGGGCTGAAGTTGCTTATTCTAACAAGTTCATACCACCCTCCCCTTTGATAGACAGTATCCCCTCAAGACTAGTTACTTTACAATGGCAACTTCAACTTCAAATTGCAGATAAAAAATGCTGAAAAGAATATCACTGCTTCAAAGTGAGACTACTAGTTTATAAAAGTTATATCTTCTGTTCATGTATGATGTAATAATTATACGGTATCTAAACTCTCTGTTTTCAATTATGTCTAACAATTCAAAAGTTCAACATAATATGTAGAAAGGTTATTGGATATCTTAACAAGATTCTACTACCAATAAATGAATGCTACCTAGCCTGGGTTTCTTTGTGAAATAACCTGTTATTTTCTTCACGATGCACACGTTAATTTTGTTTTGCTTAACTGAAAATTGGGATTAGTATTACCAAAAACAAAAAACTGGAAATAATCCGTGTTATTTGGAATAGCAATTCAACCGTAACATTACACAGAATTTATTTACCATCACAATTTCACCACTTTAGTATCTATCTGTTTCATAATGATTCTTGATGAAACTACTAAACTATAGACAAACCTGAGCATGTTATTTTGTAAGTATTTAGGCCCAATAGAGATCATGTGACACAAATTTCATGGGAAAATTTCTCTTACCAAACAACCGTTATTTAAGTATTGGACAATGATATAATAATAAACAACGACATCAACAACAGAATATAGATTCTGCCTTTCAAATATCAATTAAATTCAGTGTTTCAAAGTTTTGAATCATAAGAAACACTTAAAACCAATAGGCACTATCTGATTTTGCCCATTGAGATTGGCTGAAAGGCTGTGTAGTGGCAAAATCCTGCATAACTAGAAGGCTCTCAAGTAAGCTCAATGCCTTAAAAATGAACAAGCCCTAGGGGAATGACAAATGCATCAGAAGGTGGCATTAAGGAAGGAGTTAAACAGTGCAAATACAAATTATATCAGTTTAAGATGAATAACCATACCATCCATTCTTTTGATAAATTACAATAACCCATACAAACAAAGGGTAGATTTTCTGATCCACAAGGTCATTTCTGGAACAGCCCAGAATTTCAACCGACAATTAGTACATTACCATAAAAAATATGGGAAAATATATTCAATGTTATATACTGTTTAAAAACATGTACCAGAAGTCACACTGAGCAAGACATTTGCATGTGATTGCAATTTCAATGAAACATTTCCACCTGGATAAAATATTCTAGGATGAGTAACTATTCCTTGGTTATTTATAACAAAAAGCACCAAAACCATATATAATACACCTGTCACAAGCTTATATATGTGTTTTTCTTGTGCCATGAATTGAAAAACCTTACTCAGTATCAGCCATCATCAACTTGTGACATTCTTTCTCTTGCATCGTATGAATAACAAGTTTGACCGTCCTAGCCCCAACGGTTTGATCTGTACCCTGCCTACAAGGTTTTCCAACTAAGTGATACAATGACCTTGGCCTTTGACCTTGAAGAAAAAAAAGGCATCCTCCACTTGGTATGAGGAGTATGTATACCAAGTTGAAAAGTCTTAGTCCCAATAGTTCGGTCTGTATCCTGCCTACAAGGTTTTCATATTAACTGATACTACAGCTTCGACCTTGAAAAACAATAAGCATCTTCCTCTAGTCATGGTGATCAAACCAACAAAGTTTGACAGTCCTAACCCCAATAATTTGGCCTGTGTCCTGCCTACAAGGTTTTTCTATTAACTGACACTGTGACTTTGACAAACAATAGGCATCTTCCTCTCATCATGATGATCAAATATACCAGGTTGAAAGATTCTGGAGCTTACGGTTCATTTTGCATACATCTGGACAAACAGATGGATGGAGCCATACCATAATATGTCTCGTCTTTGATGGGCATATAAAAACAACACATGCTTTTGCAAAAAGTTCATAAATTGTCAAATGTGTAGTACCTGTATATTTCATTGACCAGTTTAGGTTGTATAGGAATGAAAGAAAGCAGCTTACAGAAATCATTAAATACAAAATATAACTAATGCAGTTATCAAAAGGTAAATAAAATTTAGTACAAGTTAGATTTACATAAACATCAAAATCTAAACACCCTTTTTGTGAAGTAGTTAGATTGATTCATACAAACACACAAAAATTACATTTCGGTTTAAGACTAAATACATGTATATGGTAAGAGTAAGTTTGTTGATTAACAATTCCTTTTACAAAAGCTTTTTTTAAAGGGCAGATTAAAAGATATTTACAAAATTCTCAGCAAGAATAAAGATTTGTTTTACAATTAATTAAATGGTAACTGTAGTATCTGAGGTTATTTTTACTGTAAATACTTCAACATTGGCAAAACAGGAAAGCACAAAAGTCAGGAGAAAATTCTTACCTAAACCGTCCAATCCTCCTCAAATGTGAAAACATTTCACCACCCGTCACAAACTCTAACACCATGTACAAATTAGAATTATCCTGAAAAAATCAAGTTCACCTTTTCAGTATTCTGTACATTAAATTAAAAGCAATCTACATATTCCCTAAAGATACAAAATCTTTCCATGTGAATTTACCACCCTGTGCAAATCTTAAAACTTACTGACAGTTATTATCAATCACTAGAAGTTATTAGTTTAGGACACTTTGGGTATTTACCTTGTATTCAATGCTTTATTGTAATTAAACTTGCTATTGGTATCCTTATACATCTGTCAGTGTTACAAAAAATATCACTTAACTAAAAATACTGTCACCATAAAGATAGATTAGAGGGTAATAAAAACAAGGAGCCAATAATTTTAAATTTCAAAACCCAAGAAAGATCTTCAAGTGAGGAATCTCATGTCCTCTGACTCATGTTAAGTGATCAGGTGGAAAATGAAGAAGAGACTGGGTCCTAGACACAGTCAGACCAAAATAAAATATATGTGAGTTTCTGGTTTCCTTACCCTACCTATACTATTGCTGCCAATCCTAAATAATTTAATTACAATACATATAAAGAAAGTAAAAATCCAGGATTTTCTAACTGGATTTTTTTCTCTTTCTGCATTTGAGTTTCTCTGATTTAATGACTACTATTGATCTTCAAAATGTTTAAAAAAGTATTTGAAATATATACAGAACTGTATTCAAAGAATATCAAAACTTAAGATTTTGAAAAAAATGTTTTATCAAAAATGTTTTACCTACCCTACCTACTTTTGGAAGGAGTGAAATAAAAAACCCACATATATTTTATTTTTGGCATCATGATAGTGACACAAATCTTGCAATAGACACAACTTGCAAAGGTTTTATTTTGATTTCAGACAATGATGAATGATGACAAAAACAAAGTATTCAAAATGTTGATGATTTAAGTTCTGATGATTTATATTTGGGAAAAAATTGTCATCTTCAGCCACCATGCAGCACATTCACGGCAGACTGATGCTAATTTTCATTGGTACAATGCGACTCAGACAATGCCTGGGGCATGGCTTTACTTGAACATTTCCATCTTTCTTTATCACCAAAATTTAGGAAATTGCAGCTTGCTAAAGTCCATAGATAAATTTTAAGTGTTTTCCCATTTTCAATGAAATATTGCTGTTTTGTTCAATGTGAATAGCCTTGGTCCTTGAAATCATAATCACAGGTTAAAAAACAGAGCACTGCTAAACCCAGTACATGATACACCTGCACACATTATTGACCCTGGGACTTGAACAAGTTTATCGCATAGAAAAAATTTATGGCAATGGTCAATAAATATTGGTAAAATTTTGGATCAATGTGAAAAGTTTCATTGAAATCCACAGAATAATTTGCAATGAGTTGTGAATTCAAGGTATTTTGCATAAAAAATTCTAAGTCCATGGACCATACCTCCTTCAAAATTATGGCCAAGATTAATTTTTTCCACAGACAAAGAGAACTCCTTCAAATATTTTGGGACAGCATTCCCCTTGTTATATGCACCACTACACAATGTGATCATTCCTTGTACCAAGTTTCATTAAAATCCACCAAAGGATTTAGGAGGAGTTGTGAAGACAAAGTATTTTGCATAGAAAAAACGAAGTCCAAGGGCCATAACTACTTTTTAAAAATTTGACAGTGTTCCCCATGTAATATGCACATCTACACATTATGATCTTTCCTTGTACACATTGTGATCTGTCTTTGTACCAAGTTTCATTAAAATTCCTCCCAAAGATTCAGGAGGAGTTGCGAAGACAATGTTAAGGGAACGGACAACAGTGGTTTAGCATAATACTCCTGCATTTTATGTGGGCATATAAAAATCCCTACATATTACGTTGGTTTTTGGTTTTTTTTTTACAATACACTACAGAGAACGATTTGAAAGTTGACAAAAGAGCTTAAAAATCTACCAAACATCTCATGTCCTGTATATATGGAATAATTTAGTAACACTAAGACAAATAAACACGAGTTGTAAGAAGACAACATAGCTTGCCAAGAAATGTGCCAAAAGAAAGAAATGGTCATAAGTTATCTACATCTGAAATATCAAAGCCTTATCAACATTGGTTCCAAAGATATAGCCAAGGTTGAAGTTTTTCCTTTACTGTGAACATCAGAGTCATCGCAGTAGCTCTCTGGACATTTTTCCTGGCAAGCTAAATCTACCCAGCAGAAGAAAAAGCTGATATTTTGTTTTCTGCTTCAATTTTTTTATTCAGTGACTGTGACAGTTTAAAACATTCACATGTTTAATACCACTCTCTCTCTATTTCCAATATGAGGTCATTTAGTATTAAAATGTTTGTTTCTTCTGAGTGTTCTACCTCATTTCCCCATGTCTGAATCATTGACACTCTCAATTTCTGGTATTAACAAGGTCATTGCAAAGTACAAACTATGATATCATTTTCAAATTTTTACCCGCTCTTGATTTCTTAACCTCACATGATTTAACTTCTTTACAATTTTCACTTTTCTTTTCCATAAAATTTTGGGGTTTTTACTTTCATCCTTTCCTGCTTCCAATTTCTTATTCCTTTGTCTACAACTTGATCATTTGACCATTTGATAGGCCATAGATCAGAAGTACAATAACATGTAAATGAAGTACACATGGAATAGTTATAAGATTTCTGGGAAAGCAAGTTGTTGACAGTCTATGAAATAAATCCATTTCATGGTAAAAATAGCAAGTTATTTTTGTCAGTTTTTGTATTTGCGAAATCTCAATATACAATGCAGATATGATCTTCTATTCTTTTTGTCTGCCAATATCTAATGATTATTGTCTTTGATATTTTTACATGTTGTAATGATTGACAGGCATTTTCTATGAGCAATATGCAGTTGCAAACAAAGCACAAATGTATAAACCTTAGTATGTATAGTAAGAATTTCAGACAATTTTTTTCTAATTTTCAAATCAATTATTTCACTTTCAGTCAAAAGTAAATTTTGTTGATTTACTGATCATCTATACCATTTCACCACCAATACACAACTTGATCACTTAATTTGAATATTATCAGATATTGTATCAGTGACTAGAGTGTTCTGACATATTGAAATTCAATATCTCTTCAATACTCCAATGACAATGAAACGTTTGACAATGAAGAGTTTATATAAAAAAAGAACTACAAAATTTCCCCCTCCCAAGATATAAATCTATTGTACAATATTGAATAAATTTCATAAACACCAAACAAACAGGACTACTCTTACATCTATAATTCATCTCTTTCCTCAATCATTACCATGTAATAGGAACTTCTACGATTGAAATTCAAGATTTTCTGTGCTTTTGAATGAATCTACCTCTTTATGAAAGGAATCTAACAAAGAAGTCTGTAAAACATATCAACATGTAATATGTATTTTGTAAAGTTTAATGCGTATTTACACTCATAAACACCCTATCTGGATCTCTGAATTAGCATATGTTAAAGCCTAGGAATTTTAACAAAAGATATATGAAATAAATTACAACACATCAGCATATTTTCATGAGTGCATTAAGCATGAACTCACAGTTCATAAACTTATGTATTTTCAAAACTGAAATTCTATAAGTGTACAGTTTACTGGACAACTTGAAAATCTGCTGGACTTTCTGGTAGTCTGGGGTGTTTTGTTAACTCTGATTTTACCCTTACCAAATTTATTTTAATTCTGCCCTTGAGCCCAACCCCCCCGACATGGGTAGGGAATTTCCTAATTTGGGTAGAGGGCTACATGCTCTTTATGCATAAAGTATTCATTCTAATATAATACTTAAAAATAGAAGTACATTAGACAATTTTTAAAGATTAAATTCATTTTCACTATAGACCCATTTGGGCCCTGTCCCATATGTAGGAAATTTCACAATTTTGGTAAACAATTACATGTTTTTTATAACCACGTATGCAGTATTTATTCACAATGAAGGAAAGTTTTTTGAAGAATGCATTTCCACATACCCATAAAAAGGAAAACAGCAAAATTCCCAATCCAGGAGCCATGATTTTCATATTTCACGAATTTAATATTTCTGGAAGAAACATCCTTGCTCATCATGACTATACACACAGTTTGCCTGCTAGATGTCTCCCGAGCAAAGAATTGCATCATATTTAAGGTTTGACCCAGCTCTATACCAGATCTCCTGACCCAGGGAGCAGAAAATTCCCAATTTTGGAAGAAGTTTCTTTCTCTGTTATTACTATATACTTGATTTTTAATGATACGAGCCATAAAGCATTACTTCAGCACCAGAACCCTTCATCCACTTCTCTTATTATTCATGTTTTTGATTTAATTGTTTGATGTCCTGGAGTCAAGATTTTCAAAGAATACTTGCATTTTCACTACATGAACCATAAAGTCCTCTCTTGCACCAGGAGCCCTGACCCAGAGGCCATGAATTCACAATTTTGGTATCACTATGTACTCAAGTTTTCTTGTCTGATATACTGGAACAGCAATTTTTTCTACCACATGGGAATGGTATATACCCATTCAATTGGAAGTAGAACAAATTGGGAATTTTCTTTCATATCAACAAATGGCATTTGTTTTTTTTTTAAAAAAACATTTCAATGAATAACAAGTATCATCATTTACAATTTAACAAATGAGCTCAATTTTATTGACCTCTACTTTCTATTTAAAGGAATGTGAAGAAATTAGTTTTCATTTCTTCCAAAGCAAATTACAAGCCTCAAATTACAAAGACTTAGGAGTTTGTTACTGGGCATTTTTTATTCTCAATATTTGGAAAAATCACTCTAGCACCAGAACCCTAACCCTGAGGTCATGAATTTCATAATTTTGGTAGAAACAGCCTTGCTCATCATGACTATACAGTATGCACACAATTTGTCTGATTGATGTCCTTAAGTAAAGACTGCATCATTTTTGAAAGGTTTAGACCCCATCCCTAAAGCCTCAGGGGTGCAGTGACCACAAAATTCACAATTTTAGTCCTCTATTACCAGAGATGTTCCACATCAAATTTGATGAAAAATGGTTAGACAAACTTAGAATTATGTTCAAATGTTAACAGATGACTTTAATACAACAGACAAAGTTCTATCAATTGCTATAGGTTACCCCGAGTAACTCAGGTAACCTAAAAAATAAAAATTTGTGAATTTACCTTAAAATGATAATCTAACGAAACCAGAAATGGGAACTGTATGGCCTGCAATATCTTCTTCTCATTCAGAGTATGTTCAACTTGTTTTAATTTCACTACCTACAACAGCAAACAGTTGTTCTTAACAGCAAATATTTAATAGTGCACAACTGTATGCACACACTTCAGAAAATTACAGGTGATTCGAAGTGTAATCTTTATGCAGTATCAGTTTACATTAACTCTTAGCCTTTAAAAGTTTAGCAATATACTTTGTGTATAAGTGAAAGTTTTTAACTTGAATTTATAATGCAAATTTATTGATCAATTCAGTGGGTATTGGAGCACTCAGTGAATTCAATAAAGCTTGTTAAGAGTATAATGTACCTTTTGTTTGTCTAGTATCTTCATGGCATAAAATTCCTTGTTAGCCTTGTTTTGTACTAACATGACTCTTCCAAATGACCCTGTCCCCAGGGTTTTAATTCTATCAAAGTCATCTAGACAAGCTGTGTTCTACAAATAAACAGCATTACAAAGCATTGAATGTATCATACAATTAGTCTCCACACTGTATATTAATACCACTGTGTTGGTTTTGTTGCAGAATCTTGAACTTAATTTTCATTTTTTCCTCCTATATATTTTGCTTAAAGAATTATTTTTGAGTGAGATACCCTCCAGCCTGCATTAATATCATTAGGTTATCGACTAAACCCAGGACATGCTTACTTGACCCGGATGGTCCCATTTGTTTTGGAATTCTTCCTTGGCTTTTGCCAGAAATTCTTTGACTGAAATAAAATAAAACAAACATAAATACATTAACTGCAACATTTTAATGAAGCTAAAATTACAAGTTCAAACTTCTGGTTCTTGACACAGTGTATACCCTGAATAGTGTATTTGGTATGTTCACCAAAAGGACCTTTAAAACAGTATTGTAATATTATTTTCTGAGAGAATACATCAATTGTGAACAGTTTTAATACCAATGGGGTTTGTTGATACTGCTGGCAAACAAAGCTTATGTTCTGTGTACACCATGATAACTCTTATCTGTGTTCTTAAGAGCACATACAGTACAAGATGAAGTACACAAAGGACTATATTGACAAAGTAGACAGTGATTCATTATCTCAGTATGATCATCTGGAGTTTTTACAGCTTTCCACATTGTGGCTAGTCAATGTCCAACATAGGATAATGACTGTTTATGATTTCCTCTTAACATATTTCTACGTGTAAGGACAGGAAAAGGTGACTGCAGCAACTCTGTCATGTGTCTACAAAGAAAATCTTTGTACACACCTGACAGAGTAATAATGATTTTATCAATAGGATTATATAGCTAAATTTAGAAACATCTGCCTTAATACATTCATCTTAATATTTTTTTTGGGGGGGATGAAATTCCCCCCAAAAGTATTCTATAATTATTGGAATGTAACTAAGGGCAGTTCATGAGCTATCATGATTATGTGCTTTCAGGGATGCTTCAGACTTGAAATTGGCTAATCCAATTAACCTTCTATCCAATTTAATGTAGTAACTTAAACAAATTCAGAATTAGTAATTCCTTCAAGCAACAAAATGCTTTATCCTTTAACAATGGCCCATACTCTTGGTTTAGAAATATCTTTCTCATACTGATCCGAAATGAAATCCACTTTTAGATTTCCACAAATAAGATGTATTCTAACAGCTGTTTAAAAAGTCTAGTGTATTGTGGTCCTGCATAGTTCAGTGGTAAAGCAGCAGTTTGTTCAATGTGCTCCAGAATCTTGGACCATACAGGAGGCAATAATTTGTTTATTTACTTTACTCCACTTTTGTCCTCCTATTGCTTTTACAATACTGTTTGATATTACTGAATACCGAAATAAAAGCTGATTTACTTAAGACTGACATATATAAAACCAAATTCCACAATGAAATTGAACTTTGAAAGTTAAAGGAACAGATAACAATAAACCCATCATTAAATTCTTTTTTCATAAAGGACTTTTAAAGGCCAGGGAAAAGGTATAAATAAATGTGTGGGATATTCATATATTGTCAACAAAAAAAGCATTCTTTCTCAAGCTGAAATTAAAAACAACCAATTTATAAATAAATCACCAACAATGCTAAACTGAAATAGTGCAATGTGGTTGTGTTATAGAAACCATATAGAAATGTGGATTAACTTGCCATTTTTTTCCACATGAGACACCTGTTACACTTCAATGAAAGTATGAAAAGCTGTCACACGTAATATTTGCCTAATGCAGGATTGTGGACTTCAAATACTTCTTTTAGAATACACCAAAGTACCGTCAGTTTCATTTTTTCACAAAGAAAACTACTTCATTGTAAAAATTCATTGCAGTTCTGTTCTTTGCATCCTTTTGAAATAATAAACAAATTTTTAAGTAATTTAATTATATGAAAAGTAAATGACTTTTCTATCTGAAACTTTCATCATACAATAATTTCTTATTAAGCAAAAACTTCTGTTGAATTGTATATCATTGAATCACATGCCACACTGATTGTTTCACTTAAGATTTTTCCAGTTCTGAACACACTGTCATTCATATAAGTGCAACACTAGGGTAGTTGATATGACTTTCTGGAACCACATGTACATGATCCATTCTGTGTTTGCAAACTTGAAGTCACAAGATGTGCCACTGTCGACTGCAATTCCAAATTGAGAACACAAGAACTTGATTTTGGGTCATGACACCCACCTCACAAGATGCATCAATTAACGTTCAATAGTCCTAGGCCTTACAGTGTAAAAGATATGATCCTAACATGATTTGTATATATGTACAGCCATAAAATTTCAGAAGGAGGCGACAGTGACCTACTTTTGGTTTGTGACACACAACATCTCTCAAACATGCAACCCCTGAACAGGTTTTATAATCCTTGGCTTCACAGTGTGCAAGACATGACCCAGATATGATTTGAATACATGCATAGCCATAAAATTCCAGGAGGAGCTGAGTGTTCTATTTTTGGGCTGTGACAACCTCCGAACTTCGGACATTGGATTTTAAATGGGACTAACCCCTAAACAGTCCCATTCCACATTAATCTATTATTGGATTAATGTAGTATGTACCTAAATAAACTGTATAAAAATTGTTACGAGGAGAGACTTTTTGAAAACAGGAATTGAGGTTATATTCTTTAAAATAGTCCGCATGTTATTTGGGATTTATGAAGGATGAAGTTTGATCTATATAACAATCAATAATACTGTTTTACATGACAAAGCATTTCAACAAGAGATTGCATCTTGTTTTGAAAACTCTGAAAATGTTTATTGTTGAAGTATTTGATGAACAGTATCTCCTGTATTTATTAAATTGATAACATTGTCTCAAAAATGTGTAGCAAAACCAAGACTGTCTTCCCACACCCTATGAACTGAGTGTTGAAATATTGCAGAACTGTTAGAAATTGTTGAAAATATTCACATTGTGTAAAGGATAAAGATCAGTTTATTTCAGCATGTTCAGTCTGACCAATGTGCTATATATATATATATATAAAATGAAACTTACGAAACATGTATCTGTCATATATACAATTAAAAAGAATCTTTAACAGATTTGACAGGATATCATAGCCTTTACAAGTGCATGATAAGTCAGATACCTCCCTATGTGACCTCCAGCTACACACAAATGATTCCTGAAGTGCTGCCCATGGGTGATAGCTAGCTAATACACAGCTATTTACCAGTGCCAGCTTGATGCCAGCTTCAATGATAATAGAACTTCAACTACTTAACATAATAAATTTCAGTCTCACATCTCCCTTGCAATTATTCTGCAATCTGTCAGTGTGATGTCACTGAACACATTGCTATATTACTAGGTCATGCTGTATTCGGCTGTACTACTAGAAAATTTATAAAAAAGATGTCGAACGATTCAATAACACCTCTATATTTAGATTTGCTGCTAAATTTAGATCTCCAGGGCTAGCATTTCTCAATTATTGAAATAATACGTTGAAAAAACATACCGTTTTCTGCTGGATCTCCCTTTTTTGCCGTAGCAGCATTTCCCATTGTGTCAAATATGTACTCGAAATTTACACAAACGGGAGAAAATGCTCTTGTTTACCGATAAATTTCACCTTCTCTGAAATCAAGACTGTTTCGACCGTCCATGAACCAATAATAAAATTCCTCCTCTCCCCTCTACAGTATAAATTACATTCTAGACATATATTGATCATAAATATTATCTATCATATATCTAAATAACATTGTGTTGGGTGTCCATGTTTAAGATATTAAATAAAAGGTGGTGATGTTCAACAATATTAACCACGATATACGAACTACATCGCGCGCGGATGTATAAAAGTCGCCATGATTATTTATGTCAGAGGTACACATGGGGGGTTAAAGCCTAATGCTAACGTACGTAGTAACGAATAGATTTTTTAAACCTAACATATATCTATTACACATTTTTATATTCAAAGGCTGGTAACATTTTCCCCGTCATGAAATTTAAGATTGTAGTACCAAATGGGAAATATATATATATATATATATATATTCAACAAAAATAACCCCCACTTTATTAATAAGTGTAGTACCGTGCACAACACAGTTCCACAAAACTCTTTTAATGTCAGATTACATTTAGGTCTAGGCCTAGTATTGTTCTAGTCCGAGATTCTTCTGACCATTGACCAACTAAGCCTACAATTTTTAACATCGTTTAAGAAGCAGGCGCCACTTTTTCGTAAGATATATAAGCCGCACTGATACGAGCTTTCCCATACTTGACCATACTTTCTGAAACTGGCTCTGGTTCAGGTTCATGTGTCATTTTGTCTTGTACATTCAAGTTTTGCCGCCTTCCTACTACCACTGTTCTTTCGTCTGGTCTATCCCGAGACCCGAGATTTTACGAGAATATTTGGCGAGATCTCAGTTTCAAGTGGGTCTATGGATACAAAATTACTTAGAATATCAAGTGAATTAAAGCAGTGCGACTTGGTCCAAATTCAAACTAGTTTATTCTCTTTAGAGAAATGGTCAGACATTGACTTAGTTAGGCTATCCTGTCCACTTCTCTAAAGAGAACATATAGGTATAGAGAATAGATACTACTACTTAATCCCATTGAGTATTCTAGATGTAGCTGAATGTAGGAGGGGCCACCGAGGCACTGATCTAGTGAAGTACAAGCATGTTTGCTGTTTGCCCCCTCTTTGATTATTACCTTCAGTTAGGCCTATCGGATTTTTCTCATGAGGTTCTAAGGGGCTTAGAGCGTCTAAGTCTTGGTTGTATGTCGAACACATAAAAACTCATCAAAATTGTTAAAGAACGCATGTACTGCGCTTTATTTGCACTTTTCCATGCACACGTCACAGTGTTAGTTTAATTTATCCTCTGTGCGTGAGGTGTTGGCTAGTGTAGCAAAAGAGTGACTAAGTTATAACTTTAATGTAGCTTAAGCGCATGTATGCTAAGGCGATCCCTACTTTCCACTTTTTTTTCTGCTAGCATAGATACGGTTGTGCCCCCTCCCATTTTTGCAGCATAGCCACGCCACTGGAACTATTTGGCCTGTTACTGGTAGTAGGCATATATTGGAAAAGTGTTTCAAGAGCCTTGGCAACAGAACCCTACTACCGGCCAAGTCATAAATGAATATCAATCGACACTTTTCCTTACGATTTTTTTTTTTGGCTGCTATGCAACTTCTCAATAAATGTCAATAAAAGATGTATCGAACTGCAGAATTTCAATCCCATAGGGCCTAAAATATTTCTGACCAAAATTAAGTGTCTTCTAAAGTGTTTCTTTGAAGGTTTAGCAGTTCAGTACGAGTACTGACGTCGCCAATCTTTTAATCAACAAAATATATTTGTTTATATGATATACAAATCATTGCGATTGACCTGAAATGTAACAATTCTCTATAATGAAGAAATTAATTTTGGCTAAATTTCGAAATAAGTATATTTTTATTAACATTTGTTTAAAACTATCTATATATACTTTGATGACATTTACTTGTTGAAGGTTGTAATTTCCCATAATGCAGGATAATTATTTAAAGGGGGCAATATTGGGGATACAGTGAGAGCAGCTGCAGTATTATACACGTATACACGCAACTGCTTGGTGTAGAGTTAAACAAGTAATGTGGAAATACTTGCTTACAGATTTATTGAAAATACATGTAATTTTGATGTATGTATACTGTCACATGCAAATAAAACGCAGGAAAGATTGAATACTAAGATTCAAGGTGCAGAATTATGCCAGTATATAAATTACGAGATTTAAAGATGCTTACTGTATTTTCACTACGTTTACATTAACATCTAGGTAATTTACAAATATAAAATTCTGTGAGCTGAAGTGTCAACGTAAAATAAAGTGTACGTAGCATCATATTTGGCGGTATTACGTTTCACGGAGGTGACGATCTACGTGGCAATAATTGTTACTCGCGTAGTATACCCGGTGGTTAGACCATTATCGTTGGAAATATGAGCTTTTATTAACATAATACTACCGGCCACGACAGCCTACTGGTTGGAGGGCTCGTTTCGCAACCGGTAGAGTCCGTGTTCGATCCCAGGTCCCAACACCCACGTCAAACCTACGATGTTCCTTCACCTGCAGCGCCTGGCATTAGGTGCGAAAGTCACGGGTCTTTAGACATGACCTTAACTGGAGGTCCCATGTCATGGAAAGCATTGGCACAATACTAAAAGCAACGAAAACAGGAGAGAAAAAAACTCTTTGCTACAGCTTGCATAGGTCTTATATGGCACTTCATCCACAAATGGAGTGAAAAATTGTCAAATAGGACGTAAAACACATAGATCCTAGTCAAACGGGACGTAAATATATGCATAAGGCCTAGGCCTATGGTAAATCCACAATCCCAATTTCAAACATTCTAAGAACCCCCAATTTTGGAAGGTGCAAACATGAAGTTGTCAAATACTGAAACTTTTACCACCGCCTGATACAGGTTTATATAGAATCTTTAAAATACGTGGGAACCGCCAATTCATTGGCATGTGGCGAGCGTGGTGCTGCCTAATCATACAAATAGGTTGTTTTTTTTCTCTTTGTCTTGTAATACGTGCTAATGAATGGGTTCTATAAATACAGATAAACAAATATTTGTAAAGTGCTCTATTTTAGGACCGCAATACATGATCACAACATGATATCTCTTCATCTAACCTACATTTCTTGAAACATATTTAATAAGTAACTCTTATATAGAGAATATTTTACATAAAATCTACACAATCTTTTAAAGAGTTTAAAAAATCATGTACATGAAAAGGGTACGTAGTATTCCAGCTGCACAACCCTACCCACTAATATAACGGTAAGCATACATCCTCTCATAATTTAGTCATTTTGAGGATATAATCCGTCAAACAGGCGGACAAGGTAATTCCACATATGTAATCAGTTTAAACCAGAATCAATTTAATATAATAAAAGGATCATCAAATTTTTGTCTTTGGATAACCACGCTTGATTTCGTCATTCTAGTCATCAAGAGTTTTTGCATGCTTGAAGTAAATGAAGTTATATATGAAGACACACTTTTTGAATTAATTGTAACTGATCTAAGAGAATCAAAACAATTATAGATCGTATCCCTTCTCTCCCTCTCTTCTGGTTTCTGTTCTGATTCTACCTGGTGAGGCCACAATCCCTCCCTCATCCTCTCTTTCTCCTGGTTCTGGTTTCTGTTCTGGTTCTATCTGGTAATGACCACAATTTTTCCATCATCTCTTTCTCCTGGTTCTGGTTTCTGTTCTGGTTCTGTCTGGCAATGGTCACAATTTTTCCCTCATCCTCTCTTTCTCCTGGTTCTGGTTTCTGTTCTGGTTCTACCTGGTAAGGTCACAATCCTCCCCTCTCCTTCTCTTTCTTCTGGTTCTACCCGATAAGGCCACAATTCCTCCCTCCTCCACTTACTCCTGGTTCTGGTTTCTGTTCTGTCTGGTAATGACCACAATCCCTCCCTCCCCCTCTCTTTCTCCTGGTTCTGGTTTCTGTTCTGGTTCTGTCTGGTAATGGCCACAACTTCTCCCTCACACTACTTTTCCTGGTTCTGGTTTCTGTTCTGATTTCACCTAGCAATGACCACAATCTCTCCCTCACCCTCTATTTTTTCTCACACTCCTCTTTCTTTTCACACTCCTCTCTTTTTCTTCTCTCCTCTCTTTTTCTTCTCTCCTCCTCTCTTTATTCTCTCCTCCCCCATTTCTCCCCCACCCCGCTCCTTCCCCTCTCCTTATACACTGTTCGCCTCCACAAAATGCATCTGAATATATGTTATATGAAGGCAAACCGTCCCATGTTCAAGAAAAATGATCTGATCAAATCAAAATCTCCATTCTCAAGATCTTGTTGGCATAGTTGAATATGCTTTCATCTAAACAAATGTGTATATGTACATGAAGAGTATATGAAGGGGTGTGCTTGAAAAATGTATGAAATGTACATATACATATAACTGTCTTTTCGTGTATAACGGGGACGTACATGACCATTTGACCAATCAACAGAAAAATTATAGTATAGTCGAGCAGGTTTTTGATTTTCTTTTCTAAAATGCAAAAATGCCAGTAGTCCACAGTATATTGTTAACACCTAAAGCATACACAGAACGATTAACCTTTACTTCCCTCCAATTCTCAAGTTCGTGGAATGATCTTATCAGATGTTTAAAAAGCCTGAGCTGCTTGAATAAACACAGCTCTGTTCATCAAATGTTAGTGTTATTTTTACCATCCTGCGACTATATTTAGCGATGCAAGACTATTTAAAACATGACAAAATGTTAAGGTCGGAAGAGCAAGAAGCCTTACCGTCCCATAAGTACAGACGATGGAGTTCACGGCGCACCCTCTCCTCTCGAATTCGGTTCGATTCCCTGTTATTTTGATCATACTTTCTGAAACTTAGCACATGGTGGCCCCTCTCCCTCCTGAGAGGGGGAAGCTCCCCTCCACTCCCTGTCCTCAATCGAGGGTCTGTATTTGCCCTCCGCTTCTTCTCCGAGTCGAACAACTCGAAAAAGAAATCCATTTCTCAACTGCTTCCCTCGTTATAAGTCAATTTTTCACTTTCCACTCAAATTTCCAGCTTTTCTTTGTTAAAACATGGAAAAAATATATTCCTCCGCCTTACACGAGAAGATATTTTTAGCTTTTAAATTACAGTAAACACGTTAGCCTATGCCTAAAATTACATCTCAGTTCAGCCATGTGGAACTGACATTCTTACGGTCCTTATCATGAATGACAACGGATTGATGGCCAAATGCTGTGTCACTGCAGTTTTGACCGTACTGTGTCTGTGAAATGACCGTGTCAGATCTCTCCAATTGCTACTACAGACGCTCCAGTAATATATTTAGCCGATGGTGAAAATACACTGCTAGCTGGGATATGATTAATGTGATCAAGATACGCCATGCATGTCTGCATGTGTAATGCATGAAGGCATTGGTTTATATTTTGAATGATATTTGATTTTTTTTTTTTGTCTATGCTAATATAATGACCTAGACATTAATTTAATTCTTTGCACAACGCATACTTTATATTCAAAGTGAAGAAAGCATTGGAGCAAAAATGCACACATGAACCGCGACAGAATGCCCACATTACCATAGTATATATTTCTATTTTACATGGCTAACAACACTTACATGTGCTTTAGTGCCAATAAAGAATTTAATTGAAAATGAAAATCAATCTATATTTTGGCATTCCATGTAGACCATAAACGACAACTGTACATATACTATAATACTACCCAGGGACTTCGACACTACTAGGGGTGATCCGGCGATTAAGCTTAAATAAAATGTCGAGGGATAGATTAATTTCTATCAACATTTAAATATTAGCAACAGCTGAAATGGGGCAACGAAAAGTTGGAGGGGACAAACATCCTTTTGCACAAATTTTCACCGATTAACTGGATTACATTTTTTTTTAAAAATAAATAAATAAAAATCCGAAATGTGAAAAAGAGGTGTGTCCCTACCGCAACGCTACAGAAGGCTATTGATAATAACCACCTCACAATTCTGTTGTTTGTTTCAATCCCATTAAATCAAATCTCCTTTCGAATTTTGCATATTTCGGGGGGGTGGGTCCAAACCGCCTATTTTCCTCTTTTTATTTTAATGCGTTTTATTAGGACCAACATGTCTCTCAACCTCTCAAATCCCTGTAAGCGGTTTACAGATACTGTAACCGACTAATCAGTCGACTTAATTAAGTTGAAGACGCACGAGATGCAATATAACACAGAAATGGGGTAAATGTACTTTGTTAGTAAGATTCAAAATCCATAACCTGGATAGGAGTATACAGTATCTAGAAATCATAGGGATGGAAATACTCTAAGAATATATGCTATATCGAAATTACGTGTATGACTTCAGTAAGATACAAATTTCATGTACTGTCACCTTGTCAATTCAAAGTAACCTGTAACATGAGAAATGAATTTTTGTTTAAAATCCGTAGTATGACTTTTTTTCTGCCCAACGATGCAAATATTTCTATTTCTTAAAGATTATTTTTCTCAGAATGAATTACTATATTCTCCTATATGCTTTTATGATAATAATATCCTTTCTGTGTGTGTGTGTGTGTGTGTGTGTGAGAGAGAGAGAGAGAGAGAGAGAGAAAGAGAGAGAGAGTGAGTGTGTGTTTTACATCACCAAACCACTTCGTTTACCTGCCTCGGCAAATAAATTTCATAAACGTACATGTTAAAATGGTTTTAATAATCTACATTTATTGTTAAATACAAATATTGTAGGAATATTTTTGCATAATATTTAAAAACACCGTATTGGTAACATCCCAAAGATCGACAGACAGGACCACGCACAAAAGCCAACATGCCCAATAAATATCAAACTTAAAAATACATTTTGATTAAAACTGGATAAAAGACTTACATGAAAAAGACTTATCCTTCCCTTTGCTCATGGTGGTGATATGTTGTGTATTATCGTTGTTTCACTACTATAAAAACTGATAAAATTTCATCCCAACATCCAACTATGCACAGTACTATACAACTTTTAAGCACCACCGTCTCCTAATAAACAAAACAGATTACACAGTTTTTTCCTCTCTCGAATATATTATTAAGCACCAGTGTGTATTATAATCGGCTAATCAGGTGGAAAAAACTTCATATGTCGCAGATATTTGGCAGTTTCGTTAAAGTCCACTAAATATGCCGAATTAACGGCACAGTGTGTTTAACACGTCAAAGAAAACAAAAGACTTAACTGGCTGGGTAAATACAACTGTTTGGTTTAAACCTCGTACAACGGGATAACGTCCTTAATCACTAAAACACAAGTTAGTGATACCAGCTTAGGAAATTTTCAAAGCATATGCTTCTATGTGTGTAAGTAAATAATCATCGTTATTATTTTGACAAAAACACAAGAAAGGCACAATGCTATCGCCATTATCTGTGCGTAAGCACAGTGTTAACGTTGACTATTTATGCGAAAACACAGTGCTTCATATCTTTGCAAACGCACAACGCTAACATTGAATTCGGAGAAAATCAAACAAATCTGCAGATTACACCAAAAGTTTGTGTTGAGTTCTATACGACCTGTTTAGAATACTACACAGAGCCAATCAGAATTCTAATACCTGGTGATGTATAGCAGGGTTACAAAAGGTTTCTAAGCATTGCATGGAGTACACGCTACCATGTTAACTGTAATAAATGCTGATCATTACAAAGACAGTTTTCATTGAACTTTCATTAATATCTGTATGCAACCATCCTACTATAGAAATTGAGACATAACTTCATTGCAGTATGACCAAAGGTGCTTAAGTCCAAGGTGATGCATGCCGTTGCCGAGTATCAACTTCACCGCTAACAAATCCTGAATAATACATATTACAAATGGACACTAGCCGAATTTTCATGGTTACTTTATCGACTTTCGATTTCACAGATTTGATATAATCAAATCCGAAGCTCATTATTGTTCTGCTAAAAATCACTTCATTGGACTCGGAACAGTGACAAAAGGGTATATAACAAAATTCAAGTATTTTCTTCTGTACTTGCAGAATTCTGCCTGCTTTCTTGTGTGACCATAATCTACTTACATATTAATTACATACTAGTAATTGTTCCTACTGTTTGGTGTATTCCTTCAGTACTTACATACTAGTGATTGTTCCTACTGTTTGGTGTTTTCAGTACTTACATACTAGTGATTGTTCCTACTGTTTGGTGTATTCCTTCAGTACTTACATACTAGTAATTGTTCCTACTGTTTGGTGTTTTCAGTACTTACATACTAGTGATTGTTCCTACTGTTTGGTGTATTCCTTCAGTACTTACATATTAGTAATTGTTCCTACTGTGTGGTGTTTTCAGTACTTACATACTAGTGATTGTTCCTACTGTTTGGTGTATTCCTTCAGTACTTACATATTAGTAATTGTTCCTACTGTGTGGTGTTTTCAGTACTTACATACTAGTGATTGTTCCTACTGTTTGGTGTATTCCTTCAGTACTTACATACTAGTAATTGTTCCTACTGTTTGGTGTTTTCAGTACTTACATACTAGTGATTGTTCCTACTGTTTGGTGTATTCCTTCAGTACTTACATACTAGTAATTGTTACTACTGTTTGGTGTATTCCTTCAGTACTTACAAACTAGTGATTGTTCCTACTGTTTGGTGTATTCCTTCAGTACTTACATACTAGTAGTGTTTCCTACTGTTTGGTGTAGCCTGTACTTCAGTACTTACATACTAGTGATTGTTCCTACTGTTTGGTGTATTCCTTCAGTACTTACATACTAGTAGTTTTTCCTACTGTTTGGTGTAGCCTGTACTTCAGTACTTACATACTAGTAATTGTTACTACTGTTTGGTGTATTCCTTCAGTACTTACATACTAGTAATTGTTCCTACTGTTTGGTGTATTCCTTCGGTACTTACATACTAGTGATTGTTCCTACTGTTTGGTGTATTCCTTCAGTACTTACATACTAGTAGTTTTTCCTACTGTTTGGTGTAGCCTGTACTTCAGTACTTACAAAATTCTGCCTGTTGTTTGGTGTAGCCATCTCCATCGCCTTTGGACGAACTATCTTGGTGCTTGCTGCTATGCTTCTGGCCGAATATTTTGTGAATAATATCCGCCATGTTGAGTTGTCGAGAAATTCCTATCCCAAAAAGATATAGAAAATAAATTATTGCTGCAAGTCATTCCAATATTTTCAGAAAGTTTAGGAGACTTAACAATTTAAAAGTCATCTACTGGGTGAAAACAACTTTCCAATCAGCTTCAAAACAGTTCAGATAAAAGCATTTCTTCTTGGCAATTTGTCTGAAAAGTTTGATTACTAGTAAATAGAAGAATCAGCATACAGGTATACATATACGTCTGTATATTAGTTCAGGGGTGGGGCACCAGTTTCTAAATTTTTGGAGTTAACTATATGTAATTAGAAATGCATATAAACAATAAATTTATGTTGTTGTTTTTTTTTTATTGTTAATTGGACAAGTATATTCTTGTTAAGGCTTAGCAAGGTATGGCCTTTTATTATTATTAATCTCTTCATGGTCAGAGGTCTGTGAACATTGATCCTTTGTTGATACATTACTACACAATAATAATCCTTTTCAACCCTATCTAGTGCAATTTCTAAATATATTGATGGCTTTGTGACGAGGCAAGCACCTATAGGTTAAATGCAGTATCGAAACTCTCCTATTATATTGCTGCTAAACTAGCGTTAGATCAAGGTTAAATACTCCATATTTCAAACCAAGTTAAATCCCCAAAATTCAAGACTAAATTGAAAGGAGAACATCACAGACTCTTCTTAATATAGATATATCTAAGAATTATATCGTCTATTCACAACAATATGGAAGTAGTATGCAAATTCTCAACATTTGGAATTATGATTGTGACACTTGAATGCGTTTAATACGATATTAAAACGAAAATTCCAGCTTCGTTGTTATCACTAGATTTTATAGTTGGTTTTTTCCCCCCTCCATATGCTTTGTCAGACACAATTAGCACAACAAAAAGGAAATATATTCTGCGACTTGGATTCCACGATTACTTTGACAAGTTTCTTTGGGTTAGATGACAAAACCCAACCTTAATTAAAGCTTTTCTATGCTTGGTCCTTAATTACTATGCAACCCTAGGCATAAATAAATAGACACTTGTCACCAGAACGACTCTTAAAATACAATGAATCCTCAAAATAAAACTTAACCAAAAATGAACTCTTAATCCCCGAAAAAGGTTAATATCTATGAAGGAATGACTATATTTTTAGATTTTACAGTACGCGTAAGACAGTTTAACCACATATGTGTTTGGCATTTATGTGAAGTTCACAAAGATGAATTTTTCCCATTTTGTGTAGGTACGGACAATAAACCCTATGATAACCTCGCCGAGTCCCGTGATAAAGCGACCTGATCAGAGTCATTCCCCGAGGATTTAGTCCCAACTCCGGAAGTGACTCCCTCGTCTCCGTGGACATTACTATCGGGAAAATGTAATTGTGTCTGTCGGAATGAAAGGCATGATATAAAATCAAAGGCATTGTGCTGCAAAATGTTTTTGCTAATCATCTTTACGCAGTCCTCAAAAATCGCACAATGCTTGTTTACAATCCATGAACTCATAAATACGTTCGATCTTATCAAGGAATTTCTAACAAATTAATCAACATGATTTAGAGTGGTTTTAAAATATTCACTTTATTAAACGTCAACTAGACTTAGTGCACTCGATTTTCTTTAAAGTGTTGACGTATTTAGACATACGTGTACTCTTTATTTTCGTTGATATGGAATCTTGAACAAATTCATACTTATGGATTGATGATAATAATAACACGATTAAATGCAACAAAAATAATATTTTCGATACAACTCAGTTTTTGTTGTTGTTGTTGTTTTTTTTGGGGGGGGGGGTTGTTGTTGTTGTTGTTTTTTTTTGTTTTTGTTTTGTTTTGTTTGTTTGTTTTTTGTTTGTTTGTTTGTTTGTTTTTTTAAACAATATTTTATTCATATATATATATATATATATATATATATATATATATATATATATATATATATATAATAAATATACATAAATAGGATTGGGACATTGCCTATGTAAGCCCTCTCCATTGATCATAGGTCAGATTATCATAATATTAATATAATACTTGAAAATACAATAATAGAATATATTACAAAGAATATGATAGTAACAGAGTTACACAAATGGAATAACTCAGTTTGTTTCCTGAGTAATGCCCTTGTACATTTGCATGTTTAATGCTTTCTCATTTTACAAATTAAGCATCAAAAAATTTTGTTTTAACACAGATTTATACGATCTATTATGAATTAGCATATCTCCATTCAGACTTCGAATTTCGAGTATAATTTCAGTAATAACTTGACAATTGTATGTTTTAAATCCGATTAATTTAAAATGGTCGTTCATTTTTTTTTTAATTCCGAGTGGCATACATCTCAAGAATAGGTTACATATACAGTGTATCATACGATACATTTACCACGATATGATATATCACCATATAACGTGTATTTATACAAATATCGAACAGTCATATCATCTGACACACACACACA
Organism: Ostrea denselamellosa; assembly: GCA_024699665.1. NCBI lineage: Eukaryota > Metazoa > Mollusca > Bivalvia > Ostreida > Ostreidae > Ostrea > Ostrea denselamellosa. The sequence goes on along the minus strand of JAMZEH010000073.1, from coordinate 12,003,828 downwards.
CACACACACACACACACACACACACACACATATATATATATATATATATATATATATATATACACGATTAAAACTTAAAACTATGAGTACTGAAAATTTCGTCAGCTAAGAATATGCAATATAAGTATCTCCATCAATGACATATTCCTCTGGTATCTATGGTACTAACAGAATTGATTTAAATGCACTTTGCCTATGGGAGTAGCACCATTTTAAATGAAAGTTTATTTGGCTGTTTTTGCTTAAGAAATAAATTTCATTTTTGAAAATACATGAAAGGTATGAAATGCGACGCTTCATGCCGGACTATTTCATGTAGCGCGTTAGTTCATATCCTCATGTATTTTTTTCCCCCTTTAATATTTACATTCTACTTTCACTTCTGTCGGAATTCCCAGTCGTTAAAATTGGCGTCCTCTAATTATTTATCAAGATTCATAGGTGCATTGTTAACAACTGCAGCACTTGCATGGATGAGGAAATGACAATCATTACAATTTGTAAAGATATCAAAGAAAAAAACATTGGAAATGTAAATATTGTGGATATGATCATATTCACCAAGGTCATGTGTATAAAAAAAAACTACACGAAAATATATATATATATTGCATGTATCTATACATTTACCGCTAAGCTTGTATATTTTATTAATTAGATAATAATAAACAAGAGAAGATTAGGTCAAAGAACTTGTATGAATGTATAATCTATCGCTTAATATGTTGTTTTGCATTCACTTTATAAATGTTGTATGCCATGCCCATTAGGGACCTAGTTTGGTAATAATTTGGTAGTAATATAATTTATATCAATGGGGTCAACATAATTCTATTCAACGATATAGTTACAATGTTACCCTGAAATATATACATCTCTGCGAATATTTTAAATATCTTCTCTCAATTACGAATTCCAAATGAATTCTGGTGAATGATGGCCAATACACATGATATTATATCTTCACAAACCCCACATGAACTCTGAAGTTGCAATACACATGATATTCTATTTTCACAAACCCCACATGAACGCTGAAGCTGCAATACACGTGATATTCTATCTTCACAAACCCCACATGAACTCTAAAGCTGCAATGTACACGCCTGTCCTTCATAGCAGAATACACTTTATAATGCTCAAATTTCATATTGTACAAAGTCCCGCAAGCCAGGTTTGTCGTGAAAAGACAGAGCACAGCAGTCATTGACGACCCCCTAGTAACTTTGTCATCTTGAGATTTAATTCGGAAATGAATAAAATTTGGAACATGCAACATGACAATGGTTACAATGTCTTTCCAAAAAATTAGAAAAAAGCTTTGGAGAAGATCGTGGCCAACACACATATCGAAAACAAAGTTTTATCGATTTCCGTCTTTGAGTATATTGTTAATTATATGAACTGGTACAATGTAGAAATTTTATGTTCTGCTAATATGTTAAACATATTTCAATTCTGAGTTTTTTTATTTCACAAATATCTAAACAATTCAAATCAAAATAAGTTTTGTTTGTTTGCTGGTCTGTCGTCAGCGAAATAGCAATCCTTGGGATTGTAATGCTAGTCGTTTTGTTTGTTCTGTCAAAGAGGCAAGAGATTTGTAAAAAAGGTTCTAGGAACTTTAATCTTTAAAACGTCACCACTGTAAAATTTTCACAATTCATAAATCAGACGTCTACCAACTTAGATTTGTTCAGTCAAATATAGATAAAATATAGCCGTCAATCGATTTCGTTAATCAGTGTGTTAATACAAGTGATTTGACGTTGCCCGGGGCTAGAAGTGGCGAACACTAAATGACAGTGCCAAAGTTTAGATCTATTTTCAAACCCATCGAATTTTCGATCCAATGAACACATGAAATTAACGGTGGAATGTGCTGGTACAACCTGTACTAGATTAACAATAGGAAGTTATATTTTACATAAAGTAGAGAGAGAGAGAGAGAGAGAGAGAGGGAGAGAGAGAGAGATTCTTTTGCATGGGATCAAATTAATTTCATGAATGTACGACTTGCATGCTAACAGACAGAAATGAGCTCACTTGAGCTTTGCGCCTTTGGTCACACACACACACACACACACACACCAGAGAGAGAGAGAGATAAAAAGAGTAAGAGAGATTCTTACTTGTTCGTATTACAGAACAAACGTCGTGTGTGAAGTTACTATTATCAATGAAACTTATACTTATGGAAAATCGATGGTAACACGTAGCAGAGAAAATAAGAAGTGTCTCCAAAACAAATACAGGAAGAAGGTATATAAAAAGAAGTTGCGAAATACAAAATTACAATATCTGGGGAGAAAAAATTGTATGAAACAAATAGTGCTAAACATGTTTAGACGCTATACGATTGCAGAGTAAGAATTGTTTGTACAATTAGTGTTAGCCCGCGGGACCTACCTTCCCTTTTCCGATCCAAGAATTTTACATCCTACATAATCACACAGTTTCCGGGCGGTAAGAGAAAAGGCATAAACACCCTACTCACCTGTTTAGTCTACCTGGCTAACCTTTATCGGGTCTTGTTACATAACTTGAGTCTTCACACTATTCTACTGGCCAATGTCCACGCCGTCAATACTCTACACGGGGACCTTGCTCTCTCTCTCTCTCTCTCTTTCTCTCTCTGTCTAATTAACAACCACTCATAAGATGGATGGTCGGGTTCGCAATAAACAACTTGTCAGTGAGGTTTTCGGTGACATTAATTTTTCTAAATATACACAAGCTTAATCATGAGTGCTTAAGCTGAACAGAAAGGAAAGAGAGTGTGCGTTTGTATGTGACTATAGATTTTTTTTACGTTATCGTAAGACTTCAAATTATGTTTACAACAGGAAACAAATAGGAAAGTAGTTTCTGACGTGTTTTCCTCGCTGTTTGCTGGCGATGTCGACCTCATTCACCGTGACAAGAAATTAATTCGCGATCTGATAAATATTTATACTAGTCATGCTACTGTAGTCTCGTTGGATCTTGACAATAAAAAAAATATATTTGCATGTACTATGACGGGGAAAATATAAAACACAATAAATGTCTGAAATCGTGAGCATAGGTGTTTGTGTATATGATTGAAGCTTCTTTGAAACACAATTCAAGCAATTTTTTTTTCTCCCAAAGCAGATGTCCCCAATAAATCTTAGTAACAGAATTCTTCTAGTAGTCTTTCTGCTGACCTTTTTCTACACATGTTATAATGAAAATTGCAGAGTTCAGAGCTGGATGTACCTTTCTGGAGATATTTATATCCATGGTATTCACTAAGCCCCCCACCCCACCCCACCCCCATTTACAAATGAAATTAGGGCGTAAATTATCTTAGTGGTCAACACGTGTTGTATGTCTGATATTTTATTTCCTTGTTGGTTTGATATGATGTCCAGGTTTGTCCACTCGTGGATGCTTGTGACCTTAATTAACAGGTGACCTCAATTAACAGGGGACGAACTATATTCCATTTCAAAGGACATTCTCCATGAGCATATTCTATTAACGTTGAAATAAAGATTATCAAGTTTATCAGAAAATGCACTGTGAAGAAATCGATTTATGGGTATTTGATTTGTTAGTACCACAGAATTTGCTTTAAAATTACCACTTTTAAAAGAGTCAAAAATTAAAGCCCCATGAATATAAAAAAAGTCTGCTCTCGGGGGGAGGCAAGTAAAATGAAGTTAAACAAAGTTTACTCCCTTTATCGCATATTCTGCATACCAAATTTGGAAAAAATTCTATAAGAAGAAGCTAGTTGAAAATATTAACACACGACGCGGGCAAATGGACACAAACAATAGTAATAGGTCACCTAAGTGCTTCAGGTGGCCTAAATAAAAGCGAACATTGAATACGGTCACCAATGTCGGAAACCAGTTTCCTGTAAAGGTACAACTGAAATTGCCTGTAAACAAGACTTTTTACACCAAATTTAAAATCTATAACCACATACATTAGTGTGAAAAGTTCGTAACAGTATGCAAGTTCAAAGCATCGTAACCAAAAGGTTATACACATTGGATAAAATAATAATATGCAATAGAAAATACATGTATACATTTATGGGAGCTGAGAGATTAGAAAAACCAGGGATATCTAAATCTGACACCGCAGGGAAGACATGCCGGTATCTGAAGTGGTAAACAAAGCGTAACTTGATCGTAAAAGTATATACTAGTAATGTCATTTACAGAAAATATACAATACTAAAGTAATCACTATTTCTTCCTCCAATTAGAAGAGAGTTATCAATAATTACTAATGTTTACTTTTATAGAACCGTTGAGAATACCTAAATATCATGCATTTTAACTAGTTTTTAAATAGTGTATTGCATAGTTTTATTAGTACATTGCAACCGGGGAAGTGTAAAATTCTAATAGGTCTATACATGTAAACAATACTTTATTTAGGACAAACTGAAAATAGACAGCAAAAGATGTCCTTACAATTCAAACTTTGGTGTGTGAGAAAGAACAAAAAAACCCACGATCGAACAAGATTTAATTAAATTATTTGATTGAATAATTACAAACAATACAACTAATTTCTGGAACATTATCATATATTTTGTCTTGAAATTGATCAGGGTTAACAGTAGAAATGGAAACTCAATATATGATTCATAGACACATCTTTATTTATAACAGATATATAATGTTACTTACAGTACATAAAATGCAACTTACTTATTTGTTGAGGCGGGGGGGGGGGGGTTAATTCGTTTAGTATTGAGTAACTATATGTATATACATAAGTTTAACCGACTCGGATGTAGGCTTTCAAGAAAAAACAGCTAGTTTTATGAAATTTCCGGGTAAAGGAAAAATTATGTTTCGTAAGATGTCCGTGAAATATACATGAAACCTTTAAATAATCAGTAGCTACGCCCTCTTGACTTGCAACATGCTTTACCTCTGATGGAAAACAAAAGGCTTACAGCATACATGAAACGTATCGCTTATCTCGCCCTAGAGATCGTCATACCGCTAAGATCCATATTGATTGTGGAACCTGCTGTACATCTAAACGTGTGTCCGTTTAATTCTAAATTATGGTTTATGGGTAAGGAGTGTATCGTGATTGTACTGTTACAACGATAACATCGCATCAGCTTCTCACGATTGACAAAATGCACCGACTGCAAAGAACATGGATTGTTCTTAACTATTAATATCATCCTCGCATCCCCGACACGATGAGGTAGATGTTTGCGTGTTAGAGATACTTTATACATCTACAGAAAGACTGATCATTAATCCAGGGTTTCGTGGCTCCTGATTAATGGTCATATCTCGTATATTCTGTCTTTCTCCCCATCGTTTCATCAATTAATGTTCAATATTAGCGCCATAAGTAATATCCTATTGATATTTACTGTATTTCTTTGCAAGTTAAATTTTCATCTTTTATTGATTTGATCAAAACGCACTGCAATGAAAACCAGCTAAATCACTAAATTTCAAGGGATTATTTATACGCATTTTAAATTTTGCTCCAAACGTGTTAAAATGTTTTGCTTGAGACAGCAGTAGTTTTAATCAAAATCAGACAGAAATTATACGCCTTTAATTTCAAAGGGTCTTGATTCATGATCAAACAATCTCTGTGGCCATGACTTGCCAATCCATGAAATCGATCTTTTCCCATTGATTTATATCTATACCTTATAGTCATGCTCATTCAACTTGTGATGCAATTGCTCCTACGATATCTGCATTACAAAGTTAATAGAACAGCAAACGGACAAGACATGACCTCTACTATCTGTTACTTAGAAACCTCGATTAATCATATTTGAATGACCTTTGGTCTAAAATCAGCATTCATAAATGAAGACATACTTCGTGTACAATCGGACCAGCTCGCCCTTTTCCGTAGCATGCTAGAAAAAAGACTCGGAAGTAAGTACAAGAGATGTTGGAAATACTTTTGACCTATATCATTAATTTGAGATTCTTCTGCATCATATAAGGCAAATCTTGGACTTGTTGGTACAGCAACAACAGAATCCTTGCATTCATACGATTTTATGTGTATATCAAACACAAATCCAAATTGCTTTTTTGGCATTATCTTACATATTTCTGTTTTCATATTTTGAATGTACCATTGTATTTGTTTTTGTTGATGAAAATATGAATGCAATTATCATTTAAAGAGCAGCCAATTGTGGTAAATATAATATTAATTCATCATTTTGAATCATATATAGAAAAAAAAATCAAAATACGTCCCATTTCTAACTGGATTAATATTATGCTTCACTACTTCGAAATCTTTCGCTAAAGTGCTCAATTTGAGCAGTATTCATACGCTCACTTCCGAGTCTTTTTTCGTATGCGACGGCTTTTTGACTTCGTGTAAACTATGAGCCTTTCTCTGTTCAACTCTGTTTCATAAAAGTCATCTTCGCTAGCCAAGGGTTTACGATACACTGCGCTTCTCTACAAACGATGCTGATCGATTGATTGTTTTGTTTGTTTGTTTTCCGCCACATTCAACAATTTTTCAGTTATCTGGTGGCGTCCAGTTTTTGTAGGTGGAGGAGAGAACCCAGATACAATGTATCCTGGAGGAGACCACCGACATTCCGAAAGAAAACTGGCACACTTTCTCACATATATCGGCGCGAGCGGGATTCGAACCCGCGCCGACTAGAGATGAGAGGCCTTGTGATTTTGAGCGCAATGCTTTAACCACTCGGCCACGGAGGCCCCGATGCTGATCGAAAACGAATGGCTAGCGAAGATACTGGGAAGAACTCAGCATTAGAGCATATTTCAATCATCCAGAAACCAACCTGACCAACTCCCCACCTTCCCCCCTTCCAAAAAAAATGCATGAAATTTGTAAATTGAACCTTTTCATACTTACTAGTGTACATGACCCATAGAAGTAAAGTTTATAGTTTATCTGTGATTCCTGAAACGATTTCTACTGCCACGTCGTTTGACCACTGGCCTTGAAAATTAATATCGATGTTTTTAATTATAATGATGTTGCTACAGAAAATGTCAAAGAATTTAAATACTTGGGTATTATTTTTTCTAGATCAGGATCTTTTATCAAAGCAAAGAAACATCTGTGTGAACAAGTACAGAAAGCAATGTATCGTGTAATCAGAAAAATAAGACAATTTAATCTACCAGTCGACTTTCAGATTGCTTTGTTTAATAAGACTGTCGCTCCAGTGTTATTATATGGATGCAAAATTTGGGGTTTTGAAAATTTAGACATTATTGAACGTGTACATTTGAACTTTTTAAGTTTATCTTTAATTAAAAAAGAAGCACTCCGTCTCATATGGTATACGGTGAAACAGGGCGTTATCCTTTATATATCAATATATTACAAGGATGATACCATACTGCGCAAAATTATTTACTTGTCCAGAAAATAAAATTGTGAAGATTTTAAACTGGTATCTACTCATACATCATAACAGAGAATATATGTCAAATTCTTGGATCTTGTATATTAAGAAAGTGTTAGATATGTGTGGGTTCTCTAATATCTGGTCTGAACAAAATTATGTAAATATTAAATGGATTTCGGCTGTTGTTAAACAAAGGTTACAATACCAATTTATTCCAAAATGGTTGGTGATATTAACGACTCATCAAAAGGCCAGATAAACCAGCTTCTGCTTTGAAAATTATATAAATATATTGCCAAGCAAACTTAGAAAGATGTTCATGAAATTTCAAACCTCAAATCATCATCTCCCGGTAGAAACTGGGAGATGGTACAATATCCCTCTCCATGAAAGAGTTTGCAAATTATGTAACTCGGGACATATTGCTGACGAGTTTCATTATATTCTTGAATGTAAAGAGTTAATTAATCTAAGGAAAGAGTACTTGCATACTAAATATTGTAGATCACCAAATATAATGAAGTTTTCCGAACTTTCGTCAAATAATAACTGTACATCACCGAAAAAACTATGTATGTTTATTTCCAAAATTTATGATATAGTTGGATAGTCTGTCCTTCATGCCTCGAATTTTTCTACTTGATGCTTTGTATATTTCATACATTTATCGTACATGTTACCTCTTATACACCTCTGACAAATGTATATTTATAAATATATATATGTTCAACAATTAACAATCATAACAATTATATATATGTAAACTGTATCTAGATTTTATACACAGAATTTGAAACAAATATTACATAAAAGAGGTTCGACCAGAAACCAGTTCGCCCAAAGAACGATTCGCTTCAAGGGAGCGACTCGGCTCCTATTACAAATCGAAGGGAAAAAGTTCGATTTTAAGTAAATTAGAAAAGGATTTATAAAGACGTGGTTCATTTTATGTATATAATCCAGTGCTATCATATTTGAATTTACCGAGTGGCAGTAAATACAAAATTTACAATATGGAGTTGTCGAATTCAAAATTTACAATATGGAGTTGTCGAATTCAGAATTTACAATATGACACTGCCCCACCCATGAGTCCAAACCCCTGACTCATCTTCTACGAAATTAACAAATTTGGTAGATTCAACTATGCTCATCACACTTACATTTTGTAGAATGCACCCATTTAAATCTTGCAGTCAATCATGATCCATATCGTCTAAACCAGAGGTCATGAATTTCACACATTTTCATATCTGATCATATGCAATTTATCTGCCGGAGAGTAGAGAAGATTTATCAGGAGTAATTTTGCACTAATTCAATAAAATAATGGAATTTCCAAACCTCTCTTCAATGCTACATTGAAGGGCATTGAACGCAATAACTTGGTTGACCTGATATGAGCAATCATTATCTAACTGTACACTTATATCATTATGGTATATCTTTAACAGAAAGTAATGCCCATCCACCACACACACACACACACACACACACACACACATATATAACACACATCTCAACGCCGATTAAATATATGTAACCAAGCAATGAAAGGGATAGGAAGAACGTCATACATTATAATGTTTATTGCATTAATTCTGCTATATTTTAGACAATAACTTCAAAAAAAGAAGTATTTCAGTTTTGTTTTCAAAGTATAAAAGCATCAACAGCCTTTTTTTTTTTTAAATTTGTTTGTTTGTCTGATTTTTTTTAAATTTCTAAATTTATTATACCAATGCAAGAAATTCAAGGTTAGTTTGTCCAATTTAGTTTGTCCTATTTTCCACATTAGTTGGCAAAACTTCACCTTAACAGAGATGCCATGATGTGGGGAGTACTGTCCGACAATCAGGTTTCTTAGTTTCACGGCTACATCACTGAAATATCGATCTACTATAACCAGAAGTCGATAAACAACAAGACATTCGGAAGAGAATTTCCATAAATTCTCTCTTATTCGTTTTATGAAAATCTAAACCTTGTGATTAGAAATCTCGTACTGGTGCAAATAACCACAAGGCACTGCTAGTGTTTTCTATCTTCAAACTAGACAAATTAAAGACACCAGTATCTGTCTTAGAATTGATACAAACTTAACAACAGTATGACAACAGACATCACAGACTTAACAACTAAATAGTATGACAACAGACATCACAGACTTAACAACTACATAGTGTGACAATAGACATCACAGACTTAACAACTACATAGTGTGACAACAGACACCACAGACTTAACAACTACATGGTGTGACAATAGACATCACAGACTTAACAACTACATAGTGTGACAATAGACATCAAAAACTTAACAACTACATAGTATGACAACAGACATCACAGACTTAACAGAAAAACAGTATGACAACAGACATCAGTCTGTCTCAGAACTGACACAAACTTGATAATCCGGCAGCTCGGCGATAATCAATCCCCAGACCGATTACGCTGGAAAGTAGCACTCACATCACATAATGGTTACATCGAGGACACATTTCAATTCTCGTGAAAGCCAACTGTGACATATTAAATGGTGGGAGCGATTTATTGCTTCTTAATGTAAGTAACATGTGATGTTCTAATCCCCTAATTGGAAAATTCTCGACTTAGTCCAGACACCGACTAGTTGGATCAAACTGAAGTCTGGTGGATTCTCTGAAGTTTGCATTCGATGCCGTGGGGTGACTTTGTGATTATGTGGCGTACACAAATTACAGTCGAAAATAAAGCCTCATTTTTCTACCTTTGACTTTACTAACTTTGAAAACATTGTGTTACCCTTATATTTTCAGTGTGCATGTCTCCGTTTTCAAACGATGGGCATGATTATCTTTGGTATGTCAGAAGGAGAGAAAGAGAAAATTGAAATATTAACAGTACTAACTAATACAAGTGGAGTCGCCTAGGGATTTGTAACATCTGTATATGTGCTTGTTTTCGTGGATTCATATTTTGGCGCATTTGGCACAATCCTTGATTTATGACGCCAAAACTAGTTTAACATAGTGAAAGAATGGAAAACCGTTCATTTATTATCGGAATTCTAATTCATGGGTGTTAGGGTATAAAATGAGACAACTGCGGTATTTGTCGTTATCTTAAAGTCGAAGACAAGTGTTAATTATGGTTGAACAATCATATTTCAACAATGATCCAACGTCAAAGTAGTGCAGTTGATATATCAACTTCTCAACGTTGAAACAACATTTAAGGCGCTTATTTACGATATGTTTTCCAATTTAAAACAATGGACATTTTTTAGCGCTGAAGATGCAACATTTAGTTCAGACAATACTTATTCAGAAATAGATGATTAATGATGTTTATAAACTATGTATCATAAAAGATTGAGAAACATATTAATCTCGCTCTCGTCATTTTACAATGGAGAGGTGAATGAACTTTCTAAGTCAATAACAAGTCATGTTATATATCAATAATAACAATAATAAAGGATAAAAGAATAGATGCAACATTTGATTGACGTTGAACGTTCTAATATTGGAATAAAGTTCAGAATATTATATCTTGAACAATTAAGATAGCAAATTATTTCAAATTTGAAAACAACTTTGTTTTAACACTGGATGTTGTTGATATTTCAACGTTGAATCGACGTTGATTAATCATAGTCAGTTAGTAGTTTTGCAAAAATTGAGAAACAATTTAATTTTAATCAATTTGGTAATTTTGATCATAACCTTGTATTAAAAAACACAAATTGTTGTTTAGTGTTTATTTTAACCAATCTTGAAAATCTTTCACATATCATTGTAAAATGACAGCTTTATAATTTCTTATCATAAAAAAAATTAAATATATTTTCCTACCTTAGAAAAAACAGCAAGAGACATATGGACCTTGACAGTTTTCTGAGTATTGCATAACAAATCACTTCTATTAGAAGAGAGTTACTCAAAGAGAGATTGGGCAAAACACAGTGGATTACCCACCCTGTCTGGTTACAAAACAACATTTGTGACAAATATGAGCTTCAACTGTCTCTCCGTTATAACTATATGACTCGGAATAAATGATGTTTACTATATCAACTTAAGTGAATAGCACGAACTTTTAATATCCCTTCACAGTAAAGTCACGACCCGCAGAAATTTATAAAATATTTTTGTCAATGGTCATGATAAATAACCTCGAATCGGGGTCATGTCACACCATTTGGTCAATAAAAAGTTTGTGTTAAGGGAGTTGTGGCCTGAACAATCGTTTATACTTTTTAATGCCAGAGACCTTGACCTTGTCCAATTGTTCTTAGTATAGAATTCATATTTATATTGTCATTTGTAGTAGTTTTAATTTTTCTCCATGAGTAAGTCTTGGCCCAAACAAATAATCTAAATTACATTAATTGATGATCAGTCAAAATGACCTTGGTTAAGGACTATGATATATTGACCGTTTATAAACAATTTTTTAATCAAGTTTGGCTTACTAAGTTGGTGACGTCTCAATATGAGTGAAAAATTCTCGTTGGGATTTAAAACAAACAAAACAAACAAACAAAATGTTTTCTAGTGACTTCAAATTTAGTCATACTAAGGTATACATTGTAGCCTCTACATGCCACATGAATCTACATTATTCGAGGATACTTGTATATCAGTATGACTATCCGGTAATCCTGACCCTGCCGCTGTTTAAGAATAAGATTTCATTTGATGCAAGATTTTGATCCTCTATTAAGGCCTCATCTTAACACCCCCGGCCAAGATGTCAGTAACCTTGAATCTGAACTACCTGAGGATGTTTGCATATTAATATGACTAATTATGGCCCTTCTACTCTTAAAGAGAAGATTCTCGAAGCTTTATCCTGTGATATTTCAACGTAAAATTTCCGATGTAACCTCTATTATGGCCCCATAAGATGACATTTTACTATATAATCCCATGTAAAACTTTGGTCTCCTGTTGTGTCCCCCATCTAACCCCCGGTAGCCACAAATTGAACAAACTTAACTCCGCACAACCTAATGATGCTAATCATGGCCCTATTGCTCTTGTAAAAAGGATTTTTAAAGTTTTTCCCAACTCGTATATATTCCAATATAAAAATTCTAGATTATGTCCCCTACTCTTACAACCCCTGTCATTTTCTCTGAAATTAAAAAAAAAATAAAAATAAAAAAAAAAATAAAAAAATCAAACCTCTTGCTATATGCATATCTTAAAAACTAATACAAATACTTCGTAAAATAACAAACCATGTACCCTCGATATATCATTAAATTCAAAGAAAGGAGCAAAACTCAACAGGATTCAATTTGATATGTGGCAGAGTAATGAAAATAGAAACAGAAAACCCGAACCGACGGACGGACGTACAGACATTGCTACATTGTCCCGTGTAAAAACAGGCTTATAAAACCAGACCACAACAGGTATACTCAGGTGACTTTAAGAACAAATCATCTTTTTGTACGTTTTATCATTTCAACATCTATCACAGACTTTACCTTCTTTTGTGATAACACTACCCCGAATCCAACCCTGTGTCTTCTACTGTCGCAATGGAAAGAATTGGGAAGTGGAATGTTTTAATAAAATTAGTTTTTATAAACATATCTCTTGCTGATGTCGTTAATGGGCTCGTGAGATGTATTCAAGTTTAATGGATGGAAAGCACACTGGTCCGATATTTTTTAAGATACACATTAAAAGTCCATTTATCTCCAGTGAAGCATAATGACTGACCAACAAATCGAGTCTGTTCTCTACAACAGTAGTGTAAATTCGAGATTATGCTCTACATAACCCACACTTATAATGCACTAATTACTAAAATGAATACACGTACCGTAGAATCATCATAGTGATAGATATGCTATGATATCAATATATGTGACCTTACATGCATACATTTTTCAGTTAATGTTCATGGATTTGACATGATGTGATGAAGTTGACTCTGCATCTGCAAGAGACACGACTCTACGTGTCTACAGGGGAAGCAGATGATGATGTACTTAAAATGTAATTTTCAAGTTTCGTGTTCGGTGTCTTGTCTAGGTACTAAGTATTGTTTTAACAAGAATCTCGTTTGCTCACATTTTTGAACAATGTAGAAAGTGACACCCAACTAGCCACCTTCGCTAGCCAAGGGTGACGTTCCACCGGTGTTTCTCTTCTGATAAGTCTGACAAGATAAACACCGTGGCACGTCACCCCTGGCTAGCGGAAATAACTACTAGTATTTCATTTGAAAGCAGGTCAGTGAAAATTGATGGAGACAGTAACTGCACCATTTCAAGGTTACTTAAAAGCTCTGTGACTATGATCCTGTACATGGACTAAGAAACTATACCCTGAGCAGAGCACATTACTGATTGGCTAGTGCACTTTGTGACAAGGGTGACAACACCATACAGCTGCCAACAGATAATTCTGTATCATTCACAGGCTGTCAACACCATCACGTATTACATGTTTTATATATAGAGTCAAACGATAATTTGAAAATAACACATCAATTATTTACAATCATATATTCATTGACTTGCCCACGAGTTTTCTCTCGTTGATATGCGCGAGCACGAATGTTTGTTACAGTTTCAACAATTTACGTGAAAGGGTGAAAATAGGTACGTACAATGACTTACTGTACTTCGCCCTGAACGTCTTAGTGTTACACGCTCGGAATACTCACTTATTGAAAATCAGCTGCTGTCAGTAACCATTTCGCTGTTGGTCATTGATAGGTTTCAGATATATTTTTCTTCAGTAATCCGGATAGACTTTATAAGTAATCCCTGAAAAACACCACCACTGCAAATCAGATATTAAAGCCTTTTAACGACTTTAGCAAACAATTTTTAAAAACGGCACTCGGCACCGAGTATGTATTTCCCATATCATGTTGCAAACAATTTATCACAGACAGAATACTTAATAGTATATATATATTGATACCAATAACTAGATTGAGAGCTAATCTCAGGGGAACAGATAAACTTCCGTCACTCTCTGGGATCAATGGGAGAATCTGCGTCCCAGCTCCCCTGGCTGTCGATTTTCAATGACAACAAATCTCTCACGACACGTTAACTGCTGTGGAAGAAGTCGGTATATCTGTTAATGGGATAGAAAGAACATCAATATGGTCATCTCTAGCAATGCGAGTGTCATTCAGTCCATCTTTCAAGGGACAAATTCATCCAAGATGTGTTACATTTTTATCCGATGTGAGCGTTTTGATCAAAGTATGGCCGTCACCAGTCTGTCTGTTCACTTCCAAGTCTTCGAATTCGTCTCCAGAGCCAGTTTCAACCTATCTTGCAACGAAACTTCCCTGAGAAAAGGGGAGTCAGGTTTCATCAAATGAAAGGTCATGTATACCCTTATTAGGGAAGATGATAACAGAAAAGTCGAAAATAGGACTGGGATGTTTAGAAATCTTCTCAAGAATTACAGGACCAGAAAAGCGATACAACCTGTATAGATTTGATTTGAGCAGTATCTTATCCATGTACATGTGTAGAGAAGGGTACAGTACGTCAAATCTTCATGTTAATTCAATTACATGTACGTTTAAACTATGACCCCTGGGTTTAGGTCGTACTACAAAAGGAGTTAATTAGCAATTTATTGGGCAGTTCTTCACAAATCTTTTTTCAAAACCCATTAGGTTGCGATGTACCATATATATATATATACATTCTGTGATGTAGTGTAGATTCAAGTTGGTTCTTACTATGACCCCACGGCCAGGAAGTGATGTGTAAATATTTTACTTGAGACAATGCAACTGTATAGTTGATTGATGTAGCCCATGGGCCTCATATATAGTTGCTTGTGACTTTTCGATTTTGTATGCTGTTTACCGTTTGTGTCTGACGATATGTCATGGTCTTTCCATCAATGCCACTATGAGAAGTAACCATATACTGACCATTACTGAACGCGACCCTAACATTATTCCCTCAAGGGCTATATAATGGCATGCTACCTAGAATTATGAGAAACAATTCATTAAATCTTGAAATTGATTCCGTAGTTTCAGCGATTTAATGCCATGAAGGGTCACCGGAAGATAATAGTCTATCAAACTGGTCACCTAATTTAGAATATCTTCTACTGAATTTTATAGCATTCTGTAACACTATTTTCAAAGAACGTGAAAATAATATTGCATATGAAATATATATACCGCCATGGGTAGCTGTTTATTGTTGTTTTGTTGTTGTTGTTTGTTTTGTTTGTTTGTTTGTTTTGCATTTTTTTTATTCAGTCTATAAATTTCTTTAGAAACAACAAATGTTTAATTGAAAGGTCACGATTTGAGTTTAAAATTTTCAAATTTTAATTTTCCGTTTTTAGTGTTTACAATGCTTAACTAAGTTATTTCTAATGATCAGCAAAAATTTGAATGTCGATTGTCAAATTACAAGAGAGATACAGAACTCACAATTTTTTGTTATGTAAATAAGGCTCGTGTCATGTTTTTGTTTAAATAGGTTAAATATATTTGTAAAGTTTTGTGCAAAGCAGATTTTTTTTCAATTCACAATTTAATTCTGAACACAATTATACAGTTTCTAGTGTTTGTCACCACTTATTTTGTTTTAAACATATTTTCTATTAAACAATCGCCCCGTGGGGATCTGGAATAGAATAGGTCCCCGGTGCCCCTTGCTTGTCGTAAGAGGCGACTAAATGGGGTGGTCCTTCGGATGAGACTGCAAAACCCGAGGCCTCATGTCACAGCAGGTGTGGCACATTAAAGGTCCCTCTCTGCTCAAAGGCCATAAGCGCCGAGCATAGGCCTAAATTTTATAGCCTTTCACTGGCAATGGTGACGTCTTCATATGAGTGAAAAATTCTCGAGCGGGACGTTAAACAATATATAATAAATCAATCTTTTAAACAATCTATATGTAACAAAAACATGGCACGAATCTTGTTTACATAACAAAGAATCATGAGTGTTGATTCTTACTTGTAACTCAACAACTGACATTTTAATTTTTGCTGACCATTAGAAGTACATTAGTTAAGAATAGTAAACATTAAAAATGGGAAAATAAAATTTGAAAATTTTCAATTCAAATCGTGTCCTTGTCCCATTAAGTTCCTATTATATGTATTTAATAGAATATGGTGAATATATCATCGATCTGCAAACAACAGACTGTAGCAATACAAAAACATGGAAAACAACAGACTAATGAAATGCAAAAAGCATGGAAAACAACAGAATATTGAAAAATAATACATGGGAAAACAACAGATTATTGAAATACATAAACATGAAAAAAGCAATAGATTATTGAAATATAAGACTATTGCATAATAAAAACATGGAAAACAACAGACTAATGAAATACAAAAAACATAGAAAACAACAGAATATTAAAAAACAATACATAGAAAACAACAGATTATTGAAAAATAAAAACATGGAAAACAGTAGACTACTGAAATACAAAAATTGGAAAACAATGGCCTATAGAAATAAAAAAAAAATCATGGAAACAACAGACTATTGAAATACAAAAATATGGAAAACAACAGAATATTGAAAAATAATACATGGAAAACAACAAACTATAAAAATACAAAAACATGGAAAACAACAGACTGATGAAATACAAAAACATGGAAAACAACAGACTAATGAAATACAAAAACATGGAAAACAACAGACTGATGAAATACAAAAACATGGAAAACAACAGACTAATGAAATACAAAAACATGGAAAACAATTAATAAACTATTGGAACAAAAAAAAACCCACATGGACTATTGAAATACAAAAAGCATGGGAAATAGCGGACTAGTGCAATGCAAAAACGTGCAAAACACCAGATTATTGAAAAACAAAAACATGGTTTTTGACCCCTGATGGAATGACTCGGTAAATAATTAACAATGAGTTAAAAATATATAGTAAGCTACGTCAGAGGAAACTAATAAGTATACAGAATTTTGAAGAAATACGTACATGTTAATTTTAGCGCCATCTATCAGAAAACCATAAACGAGAAGCGAATTTTGTCGAACATGCAGTAGTTTTCATCTAAGTGTACACAGTAAATTCACAAATATCGATGTCTATTGTGCCCCGCTCTTTGCAGTTCGGGCAAGCATAATGTGGGTGTTGAAGCAGAGAGTCGTTTCTTTATTTGGGTCTGGTTTTGCAATATTTGATTTTATATTACCAGACTTAAATTACCAAGATTGCAGAGACCAGGTACCGTTAGACTGGCGAATTAAAGTCGTTCATTTAATAAATAAGACAGTATTACCTAGTTTGAAGGGGGTAGGTATTATAAGCCTCTTGCATACCGTGTAAGCAGCTTTGTATTGGACACGACTAGGACACATAGACTCAAAATCCAGTCTGTACATTTACTACGTGGGAGGCTGACCAAAATAAAATCATAAAAATCTACGATATATACAGACATATTCGTGTGTGTGTGTGTGTGTGTGTGTGTGTGTGTGTGTGTGTGTATATATATATATATATATATATATATATATATATATATAAAGCAAATACACATAGTATAGTCATTTTGTTTCTTGTTTTAAAAGTGTTAAGAGTTTTGAGAAAGAATATTCAAGAAGAGATTTCTTTGCACATATCTTTCCTGAGAGAGTTTTGGTTGGCATTAACAAGTGTTCTTTACACATGTTTACTTGGTAGACGGATGTACAATTTGCCCAAATGTTTCCCCACTTATTTGCACCCTCCTGTGTATCTTTGAAAACATTTACCCAAAATAAAACGTATATTATCTTTTGGTTGTCCTAAATTGGGTTTTTGTGTATTCATACAAACAACTTTCTCAATGCCTGGGGTACAGGGGCGGATCCAGAAACATTCAAAGGGGCATGCGACCTTTTCCACTCAAACAAAATGGATCAAAATGGCAAAATATAATCATTTTTGTTAAACACGTTCCATCAAAGGAGGAGTTGCAACCCCGTAATACTCGTTTAGATCCGCCCCTGGGAACTTGTAAACTTTTTTGTAGCTATGTTATACTAATTTAATGCAGCCCTGAGAACGGAAAAGGTGACCAAGGTACATTTCTTTAAACGGGCTCTACACAACAATTATTTGTATCAAATATCGACAGTGATGAATCCCAACTCATTCCTGACAATACAAATTCTAATCAGCTATCAGTACATTGCTGACTGTTTCTGACATTTTTGTACTAATGGTCATACGTGATCAAAGTACAGCAAACCAGTAAATAGACCTTCTGACTTCATTGAATTTAATGTTTTGGCAAATAACATCACAATATGTCATTGTGTGATAATCAGATTGTCTGTGTATTGCTACCTAATTCCCGGTCTGGTAATTAAAGTCAATCATATGCCCTTTAATATATTCTAAACAGTGGCATGTCTTTCCTGTGGACAGAAATAGGTGTTTGGAAATATATTAATTTCCGGATTAGGGGCGGTAAAAGTAATTTGTACCAACTCCTTAATCATTAACATCATCTTCTTAGGTGATACGGTATTATTCTTAAGAGCAACTAATAACACGAGCATGTCAGGAGCAACTTCATACTTAAACAAAGTTCAATGCCCCGTGCTGCAAACTTTTGCATTTCTCTTTGATAATCCAAGTTACAATTTTGATAGCTTGTTAATTTGAACATGGCACGGACAAATTACGCCATAATAAAATTATCATTACCCGGGCAGGGAATGTATTTTGTTGCATTCTTGGCGCTCCTCATTCTGAGCACCATGCCACTTTTGACAGACAACCGCTGATCACAGACGATGGTGTGTCGTGAAAAAATCCGGGTTAGAATGTACCGTGTACCGACAGAGCGCAATGTGATACCAACTCTCCAAAATACTCTGCTTTTATCAGACTCCTCACAAAATGTTCACACACACACACACACACACACACACACACACACACATCATTCGTGCAAAATATATTGAATGAGGCGAAGATACCTTTTTTTCTCATTTGTTGACAAGTCATTGTTAGATAAGAATGAACAATCATTAAGAACCAATATCTGTGTGTGCTTTCATTTTTCTATTCTTATTCACGCTATTATACATGCATATAATCCGAATATTAAAAACATTTTTAAACATTCATTTTAAACTGTGTTTGAAGAGAGTTGATAAAAAAGCGACTATACAGAGTTGCGTCAGACACTACTACGAACAAAATAAGATAGCCAAAAGAAAGGGAAAATGGAAAGAGAGAGAGAGAAAAAAAGAAAACCATTAAATGTTCTTTTCTTAATTCGATACCTGTGGTTTGAAAGAAATTCTTTAAAGAATGGCAGCCCAAATCTAAATACATCAAGCCTTACCTGAAAATATAGGGAAGAGGCAGTATAGTTCCGTCTTAACCAGACACCAGATAGCTGTACGATTAACTGACGGCCAAACGTACTAAAACGTCGGTGGTTGTTGTTTTAACAAGACGTTTTATTTGATTGCTCAAACGCTTCCCCAACAGAGTACATAATCCTACGAGACCAAAGACTAACAGCGTGGAATCTCCCAACTCGACGAGCACGAAAACCAGCAGGACTTGTCACTACAAAGCATGTCAAATGTCGTTCCTTATACCAGGAATCGCTGTAGTGGTTGGCAATGATTTTATGAACAGTGTATTGAATGACTCTTTTTTCTACAGTGAACTCAAATAGTCAGATTGTCTGGTGATCGATGCCACCAAGTGTATTGGCTAACATAATCCCTCCGCACCGAGAGAGTAACGCCGTACAACGAAGTAAGACTTAATTGTAACTAAAATAAAAGCGATGATAATATGGAAGCTTCTTTGGGAACTTGCCTCTAAAGTAAGTTTTTATCTCTTTAAATGAAATTAACGTCGGCTTTCACTTTGCACCGTGTCGATCAATAAGACACACAACAAAATTCCTTTTTGAAGACAGGATAATTCCAACAAATGAATTTAATAACGGATCCGAACAACTTGTAATGCACATTCAATAGTCAGTACCCCTCTCCCATGAATAAAGCTAATTTCGACGATCGTTCTCCACTGGGTGATGAAATATGCGTATCTTGAAAAGTTTATGATATTATCACCAATAGATTCAGTCTACAGATCAATGTAGAAGCTTCTATCTAAAGTCACTGTACTTCATTTTATGAGTATTCCGTCTTTAAATCATCTGAGTCGAAGGCTCAAAATGAACTTTTCTAATCAAGTTTTGTCTGGCGTCAGTCCGTCTGTATGTTTGGCTAATATTTTTCAAAATTTTAATTTTGATTTCGAAGACATCGGATCATTTTCATCTGATGTTGCCACAAAATATCCTTATGTTTAAGTTTGTGGTGATTTTTTTTTTAAGAGAAAAAAAATACGAAGACACATACCTCTTTCAATCGAAATATAGTAAGGAAGTAGCAAAAACTAGGAAGGGGTCGTTCAAGAATTAAATTTCATTTCTTGAAAAATATACATGAAGGTATGAATTGCAATGTTTCACGCCTGTATACTTCATGAAACGCGTTGTGAAAAGTATGGAATTCCCAGCCGTTGAAATTAGGCGTACTATATTCATCAAGATTCGTGAGGAAATGACTTTCATTAAAATTTTCAAAGGCCAAAAACACTGGAAATGTAAATATTTAAAATTGTCTCGGTATAAGCAAGGAAGGCTCAGGTAAGAGTTGTGTCCCATGGGGCACTTGTTTTGAATAGCAACGTGGCTACAACCTGTCAAAACTTTATGTAATAGATTCGAGTTTGTTGGAATTATGGCTCCGAGGTTTAGAATGGAACAACAAGATAAAATTAACAAAGGGTACATCTGCAAAAACAATATGCAAGCATTCTCACACAATACAAAATAGTGCATATCCCATACACATATCTAGAGATATTTCTGAATATAAAAACAAACCATAAGGGGTCATTTTTTTTTTAAAATCAATAGCGACTTTTGATATGAAATTTTATCGATAAAGCTCAAACAACATTTGAGATATCAGAGAAAATTAGTGTTGCTGACATTCAGACAGACAGACGGGCGTATATCCCTCGCTTTTCTATAAAAAAAAAAATAAATAAATAGAAAGAAAAAAACGGAGGGGATACATTTTGAGAAGCCTCTAATTCAGTGTTCATCTAATGAATTTTTTTCCTGTCCCAGGAGTACTTGAGCCTAGACAAATTAACCCGTGCCTATAGCAATCATTTTGTATCGTGAAAAGATTAACAAAAACACAGTAAAAATCACATAAATGACAAGGAGTTTTCAATCTATCAAAAAACCCTTAACGAAGTTTCTAAAAAACACTATAGCAAACTATTAATTGATATAGTTTACCATGGTAAAAACTTTGATACTTCTTTGATTTATTATAGTAAAATATGTGGCCATTTGATTTATTATGAAGAAAAAAATACTTAAATGAGTAAATAATCTTTGAAGTTTTGAATTTGTGATATTTTTTCGTAAATACTTCATCGTAATGGATATCAAAATCTTTGTTTTACTGAGCTAGAAATTTGACGATGTACAAGTTGCGTAATAAATTGTAGTAAAAACTTCGATACTTTGATTTACAATAGAAAATTTTATACTTTGCTTTACATTAGTAAAAAACTATGATACTTTAATTGATTTAGTAAAACTTTTTTTTTTATTTTGATTTACCATAGTAAGAACTTTGTATGCTACAGTATTTTTTGTTACTACTGCCTTTTGATTCGTGGACCACCACTTGAAATTGGTTGTTGACGGAGCGTTTTCTGATCAATAAACTCAAACATTTCCCATCAAGTTGTCTCTTCTTCCACGACGAAAGTAGGTGGGATAATCTGATGTAGATGCTGCTACCTCGTAGGAAGAAAGCCATTAAGTCAGATTCTCGTACAACCAACAACCAAGTTACAGATCACTGTAACACACTTTTCTGACCTAGATGGAAATTTCCATAAAAGTTCTTCATTATTAGCAAAGTAGATGGAAAAGGCTCTTTTGTACTGTATTTTGTGTGCATTTGGCGTAAGTATACACCGGGATTCGTTTTTGGTGAAATCTCGGATCGTGATTAGGATGAGAAACTCGGTGAACTCGATACGACATGAAATGGATCTAAACCATTTGAAATTGCACTCGATGCACAGATACATGCTTGTTAGAGAGCAACAAATGTTATTATTGATTACTAAGCGCATATTTGATATTATGCCTTTGTAGAGTTCTCGTATCCTACAAAGAACAGGTTTTATCACCAAATGTAAAAGATATTTTAAAGCTGACATGAATCCATGAATATAGTGGTTTTTCAGACTCCGCCATATTTCTCTGTTTATCCGCCATATTAGTTAACTATTCTATTTGATATATATTTGGGCTTGTATTTTGCTCAGATAGCCTCGATAGCTACGCATACACCTCCGGATAGTAAAGTATAAGGTATCAGAAACAAATGATATCTCAGTTTAGTACAGCATGCAGTACTCAAAATTACAATAAAATATCGTCAATTAGTAAAGCATTATAAAATGTTTGGACCATTTTGAAGAGAAAGCTTTTCTTTACATTCCAGTACGCATTAGCAAATATTTGCAGTAAATATGTCAAAACTATGTAATAAACACAGAGAAATTTATTGCTAGCATGAAAGCAAAGGGCATTCATGTCATTCATTATTTACTTCCACTTCAGTCAAAATGCAAATGCATAAATACTACTCTAAGTAATACACCTGGCATGCATGTTGGCCATGAAAATGCATCGAATGCTAATTAGTTTCGACTTTCCTGATCACCACATTGTAGTTTTAATCTGTTTACCTGGTCTTGCTATAATGCCTCACAAACATAGCCTGCTTCCCTGCATGGTGTCCCGACAGGGCCATGTGCAAAAGCGCAATTCTTAAAATGCGCTAACACACAACACGCCGTCGCGCTATCACATAACACACCATCACGCTGTCGTGCTGTGTATTTTTTATCCACAAACGAAGGGGGGGGGGGGGTTCCGGACTTTCCTTTGTCAAGGTTTTACATATGAGTAACATGTATATCAAACTCTAGTGATGCAGTGTTGCATTAGAAGCCAATCTACAGAGTTAGATAGTGTGGTGTCTTTATATTTTGAAAGATAAATAGATGAAATATTTTATTAGTGGGGTACACATTTTTTTTTTTTAGATGTGTACGGCACTACAGCTTCTGATGCCCCCTCAACAACATGTATGCCTATGAGTCAGCAATATTTTCTGTGTACTTAAAATTTGAACTAGAAGTCTCAATTCTCCGAGACTTCTTTCCCCTCCGAATAATGACGTCATTTCTTAAAGCCTATGGCAGCGATGATATTGGAGTTGTAGCGTAACAGAAATACTGAGCTGATCGGATCTTGGTTGTGTTACAAACTCCGGGACTACTTTCCCCAACGAATAATGATATTAGAGTTGTAGCTGACCGGAGCTTGGCTGTGTTAGCGTGACAGCGCAACGGTGTGTTGTGTGTTAACGTGTTGGCGTGCTAGCCTGACGACGCGACGGCGTGTTGCGTGGTAGCGTGATAGCGCGACGGTGTGTCATGTGTTAGTGTGATGACGTGTCGCGTGTTAACATAACAGCCCGAAGGGGCGTTGTGTGATGTGAGACGGCGTGTTGTGTTAGCGTGATTGCTCATTTAAGAAACGCGCTGTTACCCTTTCGCACATGGCCATATCGGAACACCATATCTTCGATTTTCTCAATATATTTGCAAATGTTTGTGGAGCATTCTGGGAAGGCCAAGGAAACAGGCTAGGAGAAAGACACATCGAGGAGGATTATTAGAAGGGCATGAAAACGCTAAATCAGTATTAACACACTCTGCTCGTACCTTTAACACTGTCCAGTCTATGTCAAAAACTTTTCAGGCTACCAGTCCGGTCGAGCTAGTTGAATATAATATTTATTAGCCCGGAAAAAATGGTTTCCATGTAAGAATGAAAACAACAAAAACTCTATCAACATCCAACAATTAAAGATGAATGATAAGAATGTGTTTCATGACAACCATCTTCATACATGTGAAAATTTTTCAACCGCAAATCTGGCTTTAAAAAAGCGTGATTTTGAGTGAAAAATATGTACACAAAAAGTGGTACATATCAATCCCAAAATGGCTTTATGCACCTCAATAGATAATTTGAAATGTACAGTAATCACGATAGGAGATATTTCCACGCAAATGGTAGTATAACAGAAAGCATCTAATGTTACCTGTTTGATTGTTGTTAAGACCTTAAATATTCATTATTTCTAATTTTATTATCATATATACATACGTTACAGTTGCAAGAACAGAGAAAATTCGGGTAATCAAAATTTGGTGACATAATCAACTTACAATTAAAGTGATTGTAGAGTTTCCATCGACTGTTCCAACATAACATATGAAAAATAAGATGTTAAAAACGTTCTAAAGTCATAAAAGAGGCTTTCTTGGAAAATGACATTTTTATCCTCATAATTATGATGTCTAGATAGCCTACAGTTACAAAATATATATATCAAAAATTGTTTTTAATTTGTTAACCTTTAATTCATTTGACATAAAATGAAATTTAAAAGACGTCAGTTAGCAGTGACAATGATGGTTCTTCTTAACAGAACACCTATTTGATCTATTTCTGACCACTGTGCGGCAGTTTTGTCAGATCCACCACTTAGCGTGTCAAAGTCCAGCAGTAGAAAATTGAAATGTTATGCAATCAAAAAATTATAACAATGAATTTTAATTGGAGTGAATCAGCTGTTGGGCTAGACTTGACAATCAGTGCAAATTTTTATTTCGCATGAATTGTGCGACAGTGTGAATAGGGTTGTAAAAGTGTGCAATTTCGTGCACAGTCTGTACAAATTGCATGCGTGCACCTTGACCTATTCTTACAATACTTCTTTCTGTGGTTTACAGTGTGGATGCTAGTCATGTATTTTTCTTAGAAATTTTTTTCCTAGACCGATAGGGCTAGTGCAGAAAAAAATCTACTAGTCCGACAGAAATTTTACTAGAAATCGGGCGTCAGTCTAGCGTTTTTCGTTCAGACTGCTGTTTATGTGGAACGTGTCGAAATAATTTGAGAATTTCCTATTGGTATCACCATCCTCTGAAATTGATGACATCATGATTCATCATTGCACGTTTTGAGGAAATTGATCGACCGTATCAAAAACAAAACTGCGTACACAAAAATAATTTCTTTTTATGTTTGTATTTTTGCCAGTCAATAATTCATTTGTTATCATCTAAACTAGTATTCAATTGGGTATTTAATGAATTTACCATTAGTTCCCATTTCCTTTGTTTGTGGTTAGGGTATGACATGATTTTTGCGTATTCTTTAAACTGCTTGTGTCCATTTCAGCGAGGGCAATGTCGTAGTTTTAAGATTTTACACAAGAAACAAACCAGTGAAAGTGTTTGACAATGCTTTCCCTTCCGATTCCACCCACAGAGGTTGATATCCCGTCTACAATGACATTTCATTTTAAAGAAGTTAATTTCGTATCAGCCAGTGAAATGCCATGAAAGCTATCTCTCCAAAGAGTTTTTGTTTGTTTGTTTTATTTATAGTCGCCTGAGCAATTTTTCAGCGAGTAATTTACTTCTAAGGAACCACGAGGGAAGCTGTATGACTGGTGATGCATTCTATTTGTCTTAAAAACCATTTTGACTGGCCACACCCAACGTAAGCCCTCTGTCTTGACCAGGAAAACGGATTAACCCGTTGTCATAACCAGCACGCAAAGAACGGCCGAACAATTGATATGGAACACGTCAGACAGCATTTGATCTAATGACCGGTTGCATTTGCAAATAAGATCATTATAACGACCATAAAAAAATTGCGAAATGCTGATTTAAAATGAATAAAATGCCTCGCCAAGCGCCATGATATTTCTGTCTGGAACTACATGTACTTGATGCCTTTGTTTGCATACTTGAAGTTACAAGCTGTAACACCGTCATTTGCAGCTACATTGTAATAAAGTTAATGTAACACACACGAAGTTCTCTATAATGTACTAAAAAGCACAAAAGTGCTACTATGGCTTTTATCGACTGAAAGTAAAGAGCAAAATTCACAAAGAAGGAAACTCACAGACCTTTTTTTTTTCTAACTGTGTGCTATTATGTGATCCGGGTGATATATTTCCATTACTCCATGTGCTAGGGGTTTGCCACTTTCCACCCACCAGCAAACCAGGAGCTAGACCGCACAGTATGCACGATATGATCCGAACACAATTTGACTAAATATAGCCATAAATTTCCAGAAGGACAGGCCAGTGACCTATTTTTGGGTCACGACACACCTTTTCCCCAAGATATCTCCGATGGCCAGGTTTTATGATTCTAGAGACACTGAAAGATATCACCAAAATTTGGGTGAAAAGAAAAGGCTTAGATAACCAACAGTAATCAATCTCGTAATTCCTATAGAAAATGCAACTCGAGAGATGTGCAAACATGGACTCTTGGACATACCAGACGTGGGATCAGGTGCCTAGGAGGAGTAAGCATTCCTGTTGACCGGTCATACCCTCCGTGAGCCAAACCTCAAGGTCAAAGTCACAAATCATGTATGAAATACAAGGTCTTACCATAAATATGCAAATTATAGAAGCCCTAATTAACTAGTTCAGGAGATATTGAACATTTTAGATTTTCTTTAGAGGTGATTGCCGACTTAAGTAATTTCGCAGGATCTAAACTAAACCTAGAAAAAACAGTGTTTATTATCAGGCTCATACATAAATATATTTTCAAATGACTCGTACATCCATGGCGTGAAAATTACAAGAACCTGTATAAAATCACTTGCTATTTACCTTTGGACATGATAAAATTGAATGCTAGGAAAAGAATTGGACAAGTAAGCTGGAAAAGTTAGAAAAAATACTAAGTATTTGGAAAAGGCGGAAACTTACATGAATTGGAAAATGCCCAAAAATTAATACATTGGCAATCTCAAAAATACTATATAATGCTTTTATTTTAGAAAACCCTAAAGATGAATTTTTCAAAGCTGTTTCAAAACTGATATATAACTTCATTTGGAAAAAAAAGAGATTAAATTAAAAGAAATACACTTATAGGTAAAATTGAGTAAGGCGGTATTAGTATTGTTAATATCGAAGGTAAATTTTATGCTGCCAAAGCATCATGGATTGGTAGAACACTTAACGATATTTTACAGCAATATAATATCTCAATTTTTGATGTTTAAAAACATTTGAGTATAATTGTTTAGATTCAAACTTTTTCAAAACGTTAAAACTCCCCACTTTCCATTGAAATATATTTTCAGATTTTAACAGATCCAAAAAGCAACTAGATATAAAAACTTTATAAAAGATGAGTTCCTCAGTCAGTTTATATAGAACAACATACTCTTTCAATACAAATCAAAAACACCATGCTTTGAAATTTGGATACAAATTGGAATTCTATATATTAAGGACATTTTTAATGAAATGCATAATATATTGTACTTTGCAGATAAATCGAGAGAAAAAAACCATTCTTTGTGAATATATTACGCTTAAAAAATCAATCAAAATTTATAGGAAAAATTTAACTGCAATTATTCAAAATACATTAAATTAAAACCCGATATACATTTTTGTTTAAGAACAATGTTGTAAAATCAGCTAAAAATGTTAAAAGGAAATTTGACTACTCGGTGTTTATCAATATGAAATTTCAAAAACCATTGTATGAAAACAGCTGGAAGAAATTTTTCAATGTCAGTTATTCTAGTTGGAGAATATCAAAATTTATCTATAAACTACTTAATGGTATTTTGAACAATAATGTATATACAAGTAAATGGAACAAAGTTGTATCTCCATTATGTGAAGCATGCAATGTAGATAAAGACATAAGACATCTTTTGTATGAATGCAAAATTGTTAAACATATTTGGGAGAAAATTAACTCCTTCTTGAAGTTTGATATTACATGGCAATCTGTTGTACTGGGATATTACAATGAAATCCGTGAAAAAAAAACCAACCCTTTTAAATAACCTTATTAAGTTTTCCTATATATAAATATAAGATGAAATGCAGATTACAGATGGAGAAAATGTTGGAGCAAGATCTCCTGCGCTAGCTTAAAAATGAACTTCTAATCCAAAATATGGTAGTTACCAATATTGGTAAGAATAGAAGCAACTTTTTAAAGAATGTGGGGAAACTATTTGTAATTAAATTAATATATTCTAATAGACATATGCCTACGAAATAAAATTTTGTGATTTTTCTGATTCATGATATGCATTATAAAATGAATTTTGTGATATTTGTAATGTATGATATGCACTACAATTATGTTGATGCATTATGAAATGAATTCGTGTGCTTTTTGTATGCATTACGATTTTTATGGTAAAGATAAAAAAGAGACATTTTTGATTTTCTTAAGAGTAGGTCAAACTCCCAGGTCAAGGTAAAAAGGTTAAAAAGTTTAGTATCCCCCCAATGGTTTTGTCACCAGAAATACGCATACGAAATATAGAAGAGCCCTATCACTCACCATTTAAAATTTACAAGCAGGATTCATGTATTCAATAATTCTTTTAGCAAGAAATATCTTCAATTCGACATATCCACAACTTAATTAATATTGTCTTTAACTGAATTGGTGCGCTATTTAAATCAATTCATGCGCGCATTGATTTTTTAAACAAAATCGTTGTAAAGATCTTCAATTGAATTAAAGAGATTATCAAATCATTTATACAGAGCACGAAATTAAATTTTGCCAGCAATAATTCCATCAATTAACTGATGAGAACAATAATTGAATTGATGCGCACATCAGCTCAATCATTATCCGCAATAACTGCGAAAAAGATATCTTTAATTATTTGAGTAATATGTTAATTTGAACAATCAAACATAGTATAGCAAAACAAAAACAAACAAAAAATTGCCACTGTTGTGAGAAGAAAGAAAAACACCTTTTTTCAGTTCAACACCTCACCTAGACTTACTTATGTATACATGGTTACATAAAACAACAAGTATATGACGTCAGAATTATTATTATGATTGACGTCAGGTAAGTTCAGGAAATTGCATGTATTTCACAACATCCTGAAGGCAGGGTGAATTAAAGAAAGGTACATATAAATTGAAAATTCCTATTTCAGTAGGATATAATTTTGGTATATGTCTTGAAGTGGCATGTCCTTTACTTAATTTGACCTAAAGTTGTGGAACGCTTTAATTGGTCGCCACCTTGATTAAGTTTGATAACTTTCGCAAGTTTCCAATTCAATATAGGAACTTGTAAAATGTCTCGAACATTCACATTCTGTCAATGACAAGAAATTTTTCGTTGGTAGGACTCATTTTATAAATTATGGTCAACATTGTTGTCACTCGGATTCGGGATATCTTCTACATCTCGGTCGCAAAAATGTGTTGGTGCATTTTGTCCATTTGGTAGAAGTGATAACGTTACTGGAATTTGGTTGTTTATATTGGATGAAACGTGGCTCAACAGATAGTCGTTGATTAGTGCTTCTGTTTCACAAAGGATTGTACTCAACATTATTTCATTAATCGGGGCCTTTTCAATTACTTTAATTTAAACAGTATTTTATTATGTACAAAGCATAATAGGATTAGGCAGCAGGCTATAACCTATTTAAGCCTTCTCCAAAAATTTTCAATTACTTATTCTCAGTGTAATTTGATTTTTCCCCAAAATCCTCCAGAGTGCACCCTTAGGAATAAATTCCAGGTAATGGTTATTACGGTTTCTAGTGTAATGGTTTTCGGAGCTGCTATAGAGTCATTATCTGAATATACGGTGTGGTGTTCTTTCACTATAATATGCTTCCGTGGCCGAGTGGTTAGAGCATTGCGCTCAAAATCACAAGGCCTCTCACCTCTAGTCGGCGCGGGTTCGAATCTCGCTCGCGCCGATATGTGTGAGAAAGTTTTCCAGTTTACTCTCGGGAGGTCGGTAGTCTCTTCCAGGGTATATTGTATCTGGGTTCTCTCCTCCACCAGTAAAAAAACTGGATGCCACCAGATCACAGAAAAATTGCTGAGTGTGGCGGAAAACAACAAACAATCAATCAATCTTCTAAATGCAAGATGAAGGAATCAGTTGACAAGTCTTTCACTGGGTCTAAGTGTAGTAGCACACGTAAATGAGCATATATACATTTTCTGTTTCTGTCTGCCTGTTTAGATGTATATACGTCCCGCACAATCTACTTCTGTAACAGCAAAGAGTCTGCATCCATGTATTCGATCTCCAGTAAAAGGAGGTGGATCACGTAAGCTGTATGGTAATACAGTAACTTTTCTGCATTAGACGCATTTCCGTAATATTTGTTTTACATTTTGTGGAATAGATGGAATTCAGAAAGATTGCCGTATTTCGGTATCACTCTGTATACACCCAGCATGCAAGATACTCTTGTGTATATCAAGTATCACCAAATCCGTGAATTTGTTATGCTGAATCCTATAGAGACGAAAAATATATTATTCCCTTACATCCTAATATCAGGTTTTCATCAAAGTACAATTTGAGTTGTTAACTGCTAATATTAGTAGACATTTCTGATCCGGGTTAGAACAGAATCTCAATTCCCCTTGCTTTGTTGTAAAAGGTGCCTAAATAGAAGCGGTGCTTCGGATGAGATCGCAAAAACCGAGGCCCCGTGTCGCAGTAGGTGTGGCACGACGAAAGTCCCTCCTTGCTCAAAGGCTTTAAGTGCCTAATTTTTTCAGCCCTTCACCGGCAATGGTGACGTCTTTATATGGATGAAAAATTCTCGAGTGGAACGTTCAATAATATACAACCAACCAACATCTTGTGATGGTCATGATTTCCTGATGAAATCTATGTTGCTATACGTCATTAATTCACATCATTGTAGCTTTGTGGATTTCCTCTGACTGAATGTGTTTTTCTACTTTGAGCTGCTTTGAGATTAAATGAGATGTAGGACATTCAAAAGTTTCCTAAGAGTGCTAAATCTCGATTATGTCAATAATATCGCTAATACTCTGATGCTTTTGGGTTAATACGTTCTTCATCCACTTCATTTTGTAACATTAAGGAACATACCGGAACATCAGATATTTCACATTGTGGCCATCGCGATAAGTATGTCAACCATGATAGCCCAGACATCCATCAATTATTTTCAAGGAAAGACTTTGACGTGATGCCTCTTGTGTAGAGATCGAAAGGATTTGAATCCGTAGGAACGTATCTCCCACATTGATTTTCTACTTGATTCTTGATTTCCTTGATCCTATTCAATACAAATGTTTCAAGTGGCTTCTTTGATACCATCCATTTCAACCTGACTATCGGACCAGAAATGAAATGGTTTAAGTTTTCGAATAAATATCTTGCTAATTTTGTTCTTAAGACTGTTCCCATAAGTTCTAGTTTTGGTAAGGTAATGCTCTTTTACTGGAACAACTCAATTTCGCGCTAATATAAATTTTGATTCTGTAACTAAATATGCACAAGCACCACATGTTTGTGGACTTGTATCTGTGAATATGTGCAGTTGGATAACAGAGTCGTTCTTGGAGGATTCACTTGATGGTCTGGAATTCTTAGTTGTGTTGATAGGTAAAGATAGCAGGTATCCTTGTTTTGATTTCATGACTGTTGGTCCTTTCCCTCGAATTACACGATCTTCCGCGATGTACCAATAATAGTCCAATCGAATGAGAGTGAATATTTGGGATTTCTTATCGATGCTTACTGGGTTTGTTAATCGTAATCCCTGTAAGTATTGTTTGAAGTGATATAATGATTGTTGTAGTTAGATTCAAATACACAACAGATTCGTACCGATCCCGAAAGGTTTGCCATTCTGATAAATCTTCGCTGAAGATGAGTAGTGTTAGTTTCGGTAGTCGATGGTGTACGGAAGCATCCTACATAGAACTCATGCAAGGATTACTGGTCTGTCACTGAACATGATTGACATAACTCATGGAAGGATAATTTCCAGTAAAAGCATTGTAACCACAAGGTGTAACGGGTGGGATCGCATCATTCAAACCGTGATCTCGATCAGTTCGAGTGTCAGTAGTTTTCAACTTGTAAATGAAATTTTTGAAAAACTGAAGTTTGGTATCAAAGATGTTAAAATACCCATCTGTTTCCATGATTTCCCTTTCAATATCTTCTTTCTTCAGTTTGCCCAATGTCTTTTTCTTTTTTTTTTTTCCTTCTTTTTTTTTGCAATCTTTAACACCACAGTCTTCTGTAATTAGTTTCGTTTCTTCACAATCGAATTCCGATCCTGAATTTTCTCTGACATCTTCAAACTTCTGAAAAAAATTCTTGTTACAGCACCTTTGTTTCCCACACGGATCAACTTCTGTCTTGGTAAATTCATCTCAGTCGCCGCACCAAATGTTGAGAAAGGGGAAAAAACTTCTGTTCAGTTTAACATTTCATCTTCTACATGAGAAGAAAACATTTCTTGCTGTGGCCTTCAACTCAACACTTAGATATATCGATGGCGTTTTATCTATTAATGATACTCATTTTCATTAATATGTCAATTCGATATATTCCAGTGAACTCGAAATAAAAGACACCACAGACTCTTCCACATTTTCTTAGTGCTTGGATATTTTATTGAAGATAGATACTGTAAATTCCTAAATGTATGCGAGAATTTTATTATCTTGTAATTTCGCGAGAAGCATCACTCGTAAAATAAAATTATTCACTTTTATATTTATGTTGCTATTTTACATGTAAAAAGTGTTGATAAACAGAGCACTCGCGAACTTATGTTCTCGCGATTTGACGTGTATGAGTCATTTCGCGATACTAGGTACTCGCGTAAAATAAAGACAATAAACTTACAATTCAACTTTATGACAA
The DNA here is from genome assembly GCA_024699665.1 of Ostrea denselamellosa. NCBI lineage: Eukaryota > Metazoa > Mollusca > Bivalvia > Ostreida > Ostreidae > Ostrea > Ostrea denselamellosa. Next base: position 11,970,540 of record JAMZEH010000073.1, on the reverse strand, counting down.
ACGGGATTATTTCAGCTTCTCCGTCGTCAACTTCCCATATTTATGTAGCAATATTCCATTATCACCTGCATATCGTGTATATGTCTCTCAAATGATTCGATAGACAAGAGCTTGTTCTGTATATGATCAGTTTTTAAATCGGGGCAGGCTAATGACAAACAAGTCGAATTATAGGGGTTTCGACAGTTTCGTTTAAAGTCGGAATTTCGCAGATTCTATGATCGTTATAACGATCTAATTTGCCAATACAACCTGTTACTGATTCAAGTGCTGTGTTTCATATCAATTGTTAGGCCGTTCTTGGCACACTGATTTTGACTACGGATTATTCCGTTTATTTGATCAGGATATAGGGATCACAACGGGTGTGACCGGTCGACAAGGGATGCTTACTCCCTTTAGGCGCCTGATCCCACTTCTGGTACATCCAGGGGTCTTTGTTTGCCCAACTCTTAATTTTGTATTCCTTATTGATCGCTGTTCGTTATCTTCACCTTTTCTCAACAGTCTCTCTTTCAATCTACGATGCCTCCATTCTCGCAAAAGCCGCATATCGCAAGTGGGGACATTCATATGAAATATTGCTATTTCTTCTTACCGGCTTCTTCATTTCATTGCACGCCGTGTGATTGCAAAATGACTTCTGCTGTTCTTCACAACATGTACAGGATATGATGGCCCAATAAGGTTCACAAAAGAGCAAAAGATATCATTTCCAGCATCAATGGCAGCAGTGAAATGGTGTCTGTTTACCCGATATCTTGTCTGTTTCGTTTGTGAAGTTTCATATGAATGTTTTTACTTGTTTCTGTCCTATCGTCTCCTTCTTCCACTAGCCACATACGCTGGTTTTCCCTTACGTGATCAGTCGTACATCTCCTGATATGTATGTATTTTAGCCTTTTCTATTTTTTTTAAATTAATTTTTCACATGTATTGCAATGGAAATGCCTATTGTTTGTTCCACAATTTGTATGGTATACAGCAGTGAACCTTCTTATAAATTTGAATCACCAACTGATCAATTTCAAACGTTTCTAGACTTTAATGATGAATGGGGACAGAAAAAGTCTGAAACTTACGACGCTACAATTTTAGCATGTGTACAGCCACAGCTATAGGCCATAACTCGTATAGAGACGTCATCGTCTAAATATAAATGTCACAAATTTGAATGGCGCTCACAACTTTCGTAGTTTGGTGATTTGACGTCCCAACGTCTCCCGTGACTTCCGTTTTAAAGTGATGTTAGGGAATGCTAGGCCCACAGTGAAAGAAAAGCCACTACCTATATTAAACTTTAACATGTTAGGTTTGACGAGGCGGAAATCGAACCCAGAACCTCCCGGCTGCTAATTAAGCGCTTAATCCTATGTAATATTTCAGAATCTGTCTCAATACAGGATGGGTATCACTGTTTAAAACTAACTCTATCTCTGTAACCCATGGCTTGCTAGTAAAATATTATTGTATTATAGAATTTCATTATATCTTTCACTCCAATATTATCCGAATTGCAGGATTTAGCTTCTAAAGTTTTTTAAAAATATATATACCGACAAGAAAGGGCCTTCACACTTGAAACTATGTTACTGAATCAGCAGTCAAGGTGCTCGGCAATAACAACTAAGGAACTTCACACGTATAATATTCAATTAATCACTAGTCCAAAGCTTCAGCTTAAAAAAAAATTAGTGTTTGTGTAATTATGTCACAGGCACTTGTTTCTGCAAACAAGTTATGCAGACTTCATAACTTATTTGCAGAAACAAGTGCCAACTTATTTACAGAAACAAGTGACTGTGGTCTGTGTAGTGTTGATCTAATTATAAGACGTGTACAGTCGTATTATGTAGTCTATGTAGAGTGTTGATTTATTTATAGGACAGGTGCAGTCGTATATATGTGGGTCCAATTATATGTAACCGTCGGAATGTATTTTTTTTAAAAACCCACCCTAACCCTGGATTAGGTTCTTTATGGTTGTTGATTTTTCCTTTTCCCTAATCTGGGGGATGGCCGTTAACTCGGAAAAATAGAGATTGTTGCCAAGCTGAGTTTCTATAATGACTTCATATACATCCTTCCTTCTCCCGTTGGTCATTAGCTGATGACGCGACAATGGTTCTCCGTCCGTCCCTGTCTTTCGCAGTCTCGGGGTCTTGGCGAGAGGCAGCTTCGTCCATTCTTATGTTATCATCTCGGCGTTTCTTGGGTCTAGCTCAGCTGCTCCCACCTGGTACTGTGCCCTACATGATGGTCTTTGCAAGGCCTGCTGTTCGTGTGATGTGTCTGTTCCATCTCAATTTTCTGGTCTTGATGATGTTTGAAAGGGGTCTTTGTGTGGTTCAATGGCTGTCCTAACCCGGTTCCAGACTTCATCATTCTTGATTCAGTTCTGAATGAGATGCCGACGATCTTTCTATAGCATCTCATTTCGAAGGCTTGTATTCTCGTTCCAGATCAACTGTGCGCATCCATGTTTCTCTAGCATAGAGGAAGGTTGATGTAACTAGTGAGCGAAGTAATTGGACCTTATATTTGTAGGTGATGTTTTTATCCTTCCATACTGTCTTTAGTTTAGTCAGCGACGATGTTGCTTGTGCTATTCTCGCTAATATAATCCTTCTTGAGCATTCGTATGGAGCGCCAAATTAACACAAACTCAAATAACTGCAGATATCATTAATTATTTGAAGATATCATCAATTCAGTTATTGCTCTCATCATTTGAATTAATGCGTGCATCGAATCAATCATTGCTCTCATCAATTGAATTGATGCGCGCTTCGATTCAATTATTGCTCTCATCGATTGAATTAATGTGCGCATCAATTCAGTTATTGCTCTCATCAATTCAATTCAATTGATGAGAGCATCATTGCTCACAAAAATTAATTTAAAGATTGGTATAGTAATTGATGTTCGCATTATTTGAATCATTGCTCTGTAGCACACATGAATTTAATTGTTGATATCATCAATTCATTTTCAGAGAGCAACAGAATAAGTAATGCCAGCACCAATACAATTCACGCAATAATTCAGTATTGAAGACATGATTAATTATATGAGATATTTAATTGAATTGTGCGCATCAAATGAATTGATGTTATCTTCAAATAGTTAACTATCTCTTCTGTTATTAGAGTTTATGTTAATTTGGCACTCCATATACATTCTCCCCGTATCACAGAAAATGTCTTCTGACATTTCTAAGATCAGGAATCCTGTAATAATATAATTATATTTGCATATTAAGGGGAGAGGTGTTCCGTGGGTATCCGGATTAGAATAGGTCCTCGATTAGTACCCCTTGCTTGTCGTTAGAGGGTTAAATGGGGCGGTCCTTTAGATGAGACTGCAGAACCGAAGTCCCGTATCACAGCAGGTGCAGCACGATAAAGATCTCTCCCTGCTCAAAGACGAGCGCCGAGCATAAGCCTAAGTTTTGCAGCCCTTCACCGGCAATGGAGACGTCTCCATATGAGTGAAAACTTCTCGAGGGGACGTTAAACCGTGCATTAAAGGGGCATGGTCACGATTTTTGATCTATTGAAATTTACAGTTTTTTCCCTCTCTTTTAATAGAAATGGAGATCTTTTATGAAAAAGTGGATTAAAATATTTATATAAAGGAAATACTTTGTATTTCCATACAATCCGTTTCCAAAAAATTGTTTGTCAACGTGCTTGTCACATTCAGGAAACATGCAAGAACAGCACGATTTCTAAAAAGTATGTCAAAAGCACCCAACATTTCCGCAGACGTTGGGGAGCAAGCACTAATAAGGAGGAACAGATTTTATGGTATTTTATGTTGTTAAAGTTGGTTTTTTTTGTTGTTGTTTTTTTTATTATTATTATTATTATTTTTTTGTTTTGTTTTGTTGTTTTGTTTGTTTGTTTGTTTGTTTGTTTTTTAGTTTGTTGGGTTTTTTTTTCACCGAAGCTGTCAACTGAAAGTTGAATCACCACTGGCTGCAGAACTGTAGCGTTATGGTTTTATATCTTATTCTTTGACCATAACGTCAAAGACTAAAATATAACACCATAACGCTAAAGTTCTGTAGCTAAGTCAACACATGACGTACATTATTACTACAAGATCGATCGTTCCTTGTTTTAAAAATGAAAAGTTTAGATGTCCCAAATACATCTTCGCATCAGATTTTGAAATTTAGATTTGTTGCTATGTTTTACACGAATCAAACATTATCATTTTATTAATTAATTATGTATTTATAATAATAATTATTATCATTAATAGGTTGTGTCCATATCCCTGGTGTAGATATGGTTCAAATATTGGTTTTGGGGGGAAATGTTGAAAGATCTTGCAATACACGATTTCAAAATATTAAAATTTTATATATTTAAGATGTTTATCAGGACAGAAAGTACAAAACTTATTTATTTAATCGATAAAGGCTCCATTCCGGCTTTTACACTGTCATCCCGGTTATTAGGCGGCATTTCGGACTCTAGTCTACTCTCTAATACAGTGAGGTAAACTTACTACTTTCATTTTTACGACTACGTGTATCATAATCATAATCATTCTCATGATTTTGAACTTCTTTCAGGTTGGTCCATATAAACATGCTTTTAATTAGACAGAGTAGTATTTGTCATTCGATTTGTATTTTCGAACAAGTTAGAAATTATTTATTAGCGCACACATCCTGGTAAAGTCGTACTTTAGAAATCAAAGAACAAAAATTTCTTCGAAGAATGTTAGATATTATTTGTGGTCCAATTTTTTGTGAAAAGTCATAATATCGAATAAAGAATAGTACGTACCATTTTAATTTTATTTTCTTTAACATGGATTATCTTTATGATGTTGTCATTTCTATTGTAGATATGGTTCAAGTATTGTTTTTACACCCAGACTTGGGAATTGGTGGTGCTGAGAGAGCTGTTATAGATGCAGCACTAGCACTGAAATCAAAAGGTCACCAAGTGCAATTCGTAACATCACATCATGACATTTCACACTGTTTTCAGGAGACCAAGGATGGAACATTAAAAGTTACTAGTGTTGGAGATTGGCTGCCACGGAAAGTCTTTGGCAGATTTTATGCGCTGTGTGCTTACATCCGAATGATATATGCAGCACTTTACGTTATTATTAGCCCCTCTCTCAAATATGACATTATTTTTTGTGACCAAATATCGGCATGTGTTCCAGTGCTGTTACTATCCTCTGCTAAAATTTTGTTTTATTGCCACTTTCCTGACATGCTTCTCACCAAGAGAAAGAGTTTCTTGAAGACTTTGTACAGAAAACCCATTGATAGATTGGAGGAATATACCACTGGGCTAGCCCACAAAGTCCTAGTAAATAGTCACTTTACAGGTACTGCATTTCAACTTGATTGTAATTATTATGCATTAGGTATGCAATGATTCCCCATGAGCATGTACACATTTTTGAGATAAATTCATTATGGTCAATTAATTATGAAATACTGAATAAATTGAGACGCTATCCTAGGTTGGAATAATTAAGGAAGTATAACTTGAAATTCTTATGAATGAGAATTCTTGGATGTGTAATAAAGTTGTGGTATTACAGATTATATAAACATTCTGCCTGATTTAGCAAAAAATTGCAATTTAGTTTAAGACCATCAAGAAAAAAATTAAAACCCCTTTTGGACTCATTTGTGTGATCTACAATTGCCAGTCTAATGCTTTGATCTACTGAAGTATTGAGATAAATGATGAACTTTTAAAAGACAAAGATTTTTCTTATCTATATTTCTTATTTTATATTTGCCAAAATGACAAAAAAGATTTTTAGATATATGATTTCTATTTGAATCAACTTAAAAATAGGTCTGATTTGAGAATTATACTGATTCAAGGTATACATGAATCATTGCAACTCTGATGTATACTAAGGACTGGAATGATACATCTACAAGGCTATGTTTTGAATGTAATAATGCATATACTGACGGACTTTAAAAATGCAACACATGTTTTATTAATTTATTCATTGAAAAAATAAAACTTTCATTGCAAAAATTTACCCAACATACATCGTATTGATTTTTAAAACCCATCTCTCGATTTACCAGTCAGTGTTCATTGTTTGCGCGTTGTGAGTAGCATCACAAAATTTTCAGGGCTTTTTTTCAAACAAGTGGAAAGGTAATAGAGGAGTTTTTCGTGATAAAACAACTTGGTGAAAGCATAGACACCACTAACAGAAAAAATTCAAAACAAGACTATGCTGTGCGTAAGCAATGAAATGCGCAATCTGGGCACTTGGTATGCTGCAAGCAGGTGTTAGTCAGCGTGAGGTTGCAAGGCATTTTAATGTCCATCCTTGTACAGTTATCCGGTTGTTGTCACGCTTCCATCAGACAGGATCCCTAAATGATTGCCCAAGACCTGGTCATCCGTTTGTGACAATGTCATGGCAACAAGCGTTCATACAGAAACGTCATCTGTGCATGAAGTTTACGGCTGCAACCACGACAAGAGATATCATTGGAGGTCACGTAAGACCTATTCATCCTAGAACTGTTTCCAGAATTTTGAAGTGCCATGGGATCTGCTGCAGAAGACCTTATAAGGGGCTACAGCTTAAACCACATCACCGACGGTACAGATTGCAATGGTCAAGGCAGCATCTGACTCAAAGTCAAAATTGGTTACATGTTGTGTTCTCAGATGAGTCCAGATTTAACGTTGGCAACATAGACGGTAGATGTTGAGTTTACCGTCGTTTACATGAACGTTTTGCAGACAATTGTGTCCTCAAGTGCAACAGGTTTGGAGGGGGAGGTGTCATGGTCTGGGGTGCGATTAAACACAATTTTCGATCACAACTGGTCATTTGAAATGGAACCCTCACTGCTAGAAGGTATGTGAACGAAATTCTGCAGCCTGTTTTAGCACCATTAATGCAGCAGCATAGGCAAGGAAATGGGTTAATTTTCCAACAGAACAATGTGCGTGCACATACGGCTAGATTGACACAAAACTTTTTTTTCAAATGAATGCCATTGATGTCCTTGATTGGTCCGCTATATCCCCAGACTTGAATCCATTCAAGCATTTGTGGGATGAGCTGGGAAGATATGTGTGCAGCTGCCAGCCCCAGCCCCAAAACCCGCAATAATAAGGAAGAGCTTTGTTGGAGGAATGGCAGAATATTCCTCAGAGGACCGTCCAAAATGTTTGTCAATCAATGCACCATCATCACTGCTAATATTAGGAGGTCATACTGGTACTAGTGAACAAAACCACATTTTTGACGCACCCCTCATTGACATTCATTTCAACTGTAGCCTCTTTGTGAGTAAAATGATGTTCAAAATCAAAGAATAGTGTTAAATTAACATGGTTTATGATATACCACTATGAATTTGTTTATTAGATATATGAACAAATTTATAATATATAAAATTATCAAGTGTTGCGTTTTTAAAGTCTGTCAGTATATAATAAGATTTATCCTCTTTCAGTGGAATGGGAGGGAATATAGTAACTAATTATAAGGTGCACAAGTGTGGGTATAGGTAGTCAAGTACTTTCGTAACACTGATAAATGCATCAGATATAAACATACCCACTTGTGAGAGAATGTTTCACTTTGCATTGCTTTTTTAATATTACTTGCAATTTTAAGTCACCCAAGTCACTAGGCTGATCTATTGCTATCCATGCCCCATTGTTGTTTACTCTTAAATAATTTTTTTAGAAGTTTAAAAACCTTCTGACCATCTCGGAAATAAATTAGGTGCTCAGTTACATTGAGCATAGTGGCCTCTACCTGAATTATGAAATTCGTTAATCAAGAGTTTAGGCTCCAGGACAGGGCTACAAGAATTGTACAGTAAAAATGCACATACTCAAATTTACAAAAATCACCTGTACGGTTCAAGCTCCAGGTGGGGCTAAGTTGATCATATCATGCATTATCTATCTTTACTTTTGTACATACAGTAATCAAACAGTATTAGAATACTGAGTGTGCAATAAGCCCTCTTAGATCTACCAAACTTCTGAAATCTGTGGAACCTGGATTGAGACAAAATTTGGGGAAAAGTTGATCATTAATTAAAAATGCATTCAATTTCATTAAATATCTTCATCCATCAGAAAAACTGTTTACATTATTGTAATGATCAACTGGCCTCCTAACAAAATTGTGAAATTCATGTCCCATGGTTAAGGTGTAACGCCTAGTCCCAAGATAGGGCTGTATTGATCATGTTGACAAATGCTTTAATTTCTTCTAAAAATTTCCTCTATTCCCATACATGTGCATCTTCACGAGCACTGGGTTTTCCACTAAATGTACTTAATATTTAGGCTTTTAGAATTCAAATAGAAAATCACATTTCACTGTGATGTGATAAAAATTACTCTCCTATAAAAGAATGCCAAATTATCAAATTGTGTGGGATAGTTAAACTACTATATCTATCATCTAGCACAAAGTATAGAAATGGAGAAGTATAAAAATCACACATGCAACACAATGATTTCTAAAGACCAAGAAATGTACATATTTGGATGACCGTTCAGGCCCATGGGCTTCTTTTTGTATTTACAATAGTGGTGCATCTCCATTAATTTACCCTATACAATATCATTAGATATCTGTATCACACAAGCCTTAATGTATAAACAATGTTTTAATGAACACATTAGTCCTAATGTTTCTAATCTCTTCTCATTAATTTCCTTCAGCCGGTATATTTAAAGAAACTTTCAAGTCACTGGGTCATGTGCAGCCTGTAGTTTTGTATCCAATTCCCGACTTCAATGGCCTGAACAAACCAGTGGATAAGGAGTTTCTGAAAAGCCTACCCCAAAAGCCTTCTATATTCCTTTCTATAAACAGATATGAAAGAAAAAAGAATATATCTCTGGCAGTAATGGCTTTTGGTAAGATATCACATAATGGATCATAATAATTTTGTTCAATAATTAAACCACTATACAAATGTGTATTTAGTGAAACTTGATTGTTGCAATCTTGCTCTTTTATCAAAAAGAAAATTTCTGCAAAAGTTCATGTTGTTTATTACTAGATCTATGCACCAGTATATTCATGTATACAAATATTCACACCTCATTTTCTCATTAAAGCATCATCTCTAAAACCAGAAAAATTTTTTCTCATGAATAAAAAGTTATCTATTTTACATGTAGGTTTTTCTTGCAATATTTATTTGAAACTAATGTTGTGAATTTCAGAGCTACTAGTAGAGAAGCATGGAGCTTCAAATGCTCACCTAATAATTGCTGGTGGCTATGATGAAAGAGTGACTGAAAACAGAGAGTACCATAAAGAGCTGACAGACCTTGTGGGCAAATTGGGCCTCACAGAAAATGTAACTTTTCTCAGATCAATCTCTGATGCACAGAAACGGACCCTGCTATCTAGTGCCACCTGTCTACTGTACACACCTGAGAATGAGCATTTTGGAATTGTGCCAATTGAGGCCATGTATTTACAATGTCCAGTTATTGCAGCCAACAGTGGGGGCCCCCTTGAAACTATTGCTGATGGTGCAACTGGTTACCTATGTGATGCTGCACCTGATAAATTTTGTGATGCTATGAGTAGATTTATGACAGATGAAAACTTGCATGAAAAGCTGGGATATGCAGGAAAACAGAGAGTGATAGAAAAATTCTCTTTTTTGCAGTTTACAGAACAGCTTTGTGGTATTGTTGAAGATCTTGCACAAGACAAATCTCACAATATTTCTCCTCTCTGGATCTTGACAATCATCTCTCTTATTTTCATAGTATTCATCACAATATTACCTTGGTTTTGATCATGGAAAAAAACATGCAATTTCTTACTATATGTACATACTGTAGACATATTTTTTCGTATGGTACGAATTTCTGTGATATTTAGTGTTCTAAAAAATCAACAGTTTGGTACCTGTGGATATACTGCAAGTTTTAACTGTAAATCCTTATTTCAAATTTAAGTACAGATGTTTACAAAAATTAAATGGTGTTAGGCCTAATTGAATATAAAAAGTTAAAAATACAATAAACATTCCAGTAAATCATATATATGGATATCATTATTGCTTCATGTAAATTATAATCATCAGAAATTCGGCTGTCATATTTGAAGTACCTTAAATTATAATGTACTGTATACTGTGAAATTTTTGTCAAAAATTATTTCTTGCTACTTTAAAGTAATGAATGAATTTATTTTTTCTCATTATTTATATAAATTCACCATTTAGGATATGGATGAAAATGAAATGGAGGCATACCCTGTGTACATTATATTCCTCAAAATGAATGCACTTCATCAAAATCAGGACAATTATTACACCCTGATCAAGACATGTTTAGTTGCTTCAAACTGCAATAATTCACTGATAAAACACCGATCTAGAGATAACCCCTAATCACATGAGGATCTTTCTAACTTTTATGCATGAGAGTGTATTTAAATGTCTAAAATAAAAATAATTAGAATATTTTCTTATGAGATAGTTACAGTTAAAAGTAAAACCTGAGTGTACAATATTTTGCTGAATCATGGTGATTTGTCATTTGTTACAGTAATGATGATTTGAGATACAACATAGGCATACTGAAACAAAAATTATTGTTTTCACCTCATACAAATCAGTGGAATTATGACCCCATCATAAACATGTAATGTTACAAATTATGACCCATAAACAAAAATATGTCTACAGTATGTTCAAGTACAAAAAGTACATCCAACATTAAAACTAGCCAAGTTATGTTAATATATTTTATTGGGAATGAAACCAGTGTACATTTGAGTTGTATTAATAAAACAACAATGTAATCATTTCTTATGAGAATGTCATTTCTAATCATGAGAATGAAGGTGACTATTCTTTTCAGCCTACTGTTCACCCTTACTGCAATCTGACACAATGCGTGTACATGTTCTACTTCCATTGGACAATACACATCTGAAGGGATGTTGAACCATCTCAGTTTCTTTATGGTGATTGGGAGGACACAACTGAAACAGACTGACCTGCAGCCTGTTATTGTTTTGTCTGAACATTTGAGTCACACTTTTTGTTTTTTCCATAATGGTTCATCATGATCTTCCTCCTTTTCTTTATCTTCCTCCTCTTGGAAGATTTTTTGAGGCTGGGTCCTGAAATGATTTGTAGAATTTAGATTCAACATTTTTCATTTAAAAATATCAAACCAGCTCACGATAAAATACAGGTAAAGTATTTTGCATTCATTGGATTTGAAGGAAACACTTCATGTTTAAACTGCATTTGAAAATATTCTGTGATAATCCAGAACACAGAGGAAGAGATAAGCTGTTGTAAATGTATATAGTTTACTTGTTGTAAGCTGGATCAATCCAAAATGGGTTTTCTGCAGCCTCCTTGGCATGTCTTAAAATGGCTGCCCTTGGGTCATTTTCGTATTTGTCTGGTTTCCTCTTCACCAGACTCTGAGCCACATACTGAGCCAGTGTAGCTCCTTTGACACCCAACCGACCACCCTCACCTGGGGGAAAATGCATCTCATTATACAAAACATCATCATCATCTGGACTTCAATGCAGAGTGTTGTAACTATAGAAATATTACATTTAATTTTACATGTGCAATAGAGGGTACACATGGAAATCGTCAGTTATACACCTGAAATGGATTAATTGTATTCATACCTGGTCCAGTCACAGGCAATTCTGGTCGCTTAGATTTAATGGGGTCCTTTCTAACTCTCTCTTCAAATTTCTTAGTACTGGTAGATTTGGTTTCTTTGAACATTGGCAAAGCATAAGCTGTAAGGAAAAAAGATCATTTTTGCATGTAAAGCAAAAGCCATGGAATTAAAGAATCATTTATTATAATGAATGTGGGATAATGAAATTTCACCCAAGGGACAAGTTTTGCAGTTTAGGAAGAGGTTTTGTTGAGTCCAAGATTGTGAGTCTTACCTCGAAGTGAAATTTGACTGTCCCAGATAAGTTTATAATGAATGATTATTTTTCTCACATGATATCCACAGTTTAGTGGATTAATTCATTAGTTTTGAGAAAATTCAAAATTACCAAAATCCTCATTTCAATTTAAGGTTACACATGATGTTTCTACCATTTTTTTTTTTCTAAAACTAATTATGCACCCGTCTTTGGATGGGACTTATTATGGTATAGCAGTATCTGTATGTTTGTCTGTCCTACTGTTCATGTTGTAATTTTGGTCCATTTCAACCTCCTTTGCAAGAGTTTTGCCACTTCATTAGAATTTTAATGTTATATAAAGGATACACGATTTGTCATTCTAATTCCTCTCACATTTTTCAAGTGAAAACCTTGTTTTACAGTGTTTGTATGGGTATTGAAGATTTGAATGAGGCAAGGAGTTTGATTTTCATAAAATTTTGAGAAAATTACAAGTTGTTTGTTGAACTTAGTCAGTTATTTGACATTAAACTCCTCACACATTCTTTTCTGCTTTTCCTAAATATGTAGTTAGTTTTTATACAGTATCAGCAAAATTAAAGAAGTCTTTCAAATGATAAAGACAATAATCATTGTAATAATTTTGTCCCCAATCTGGAACCAAAACACCTACCACTGGGATCATGAAATTTATAGCTCTACATGACTATGCATTTACACAAATGTGGTTGAAGAGAAGATTTCTGAAAATTGGTAAATTTTTGAGTTTTGTCCCACCCCTAATACCCAAGTGGGGCAGGAGTCCTGAAATGTTATATGTATTATATACTGACAGACTTTAAAAACACAACACTTGATAATTTTATATATTATAAATTCGTTCCTGTATCTAATAAACAAATTCATAGTGGTATATTATAAACTGTGTTAACTGAACACTATTCTTTGATTTTAAACATCATTTTATTCATAAAGAGGCAACAGTAGAAATGAATGTCAATGAGGGGTGCATCAAAAATGTTGTTTTGTTCACTAGTACCGGGTATGACCTCTATTAGCAGTGATGACAGCGCAAAGGTGACGTGACATTGATTGACAAATATTTCGGATGGTCCACTGAGGAATATTCTGCCTTTCCTCCAACAAAGCTCTCCCTAATTATTGCGGATTCTGAGGCTGGAGGCTGCGCACTCGTCTCCCCAGCTCGTCCCACAAATACTAGATTGGATTCAAGTCTGGGGACACAGCGGGCCAATCAATGATGTCAATGGCGTTTGTTTGAAAAAAGTTTTGTGTCAATCTTGTCATGTGTGCTCGCATTGTCCTGTTGGAAAATTAACCCATTTCCTTGCCTATGCTGCTGCATTAAAGGTGCTAAAACAGGCTGCAGAATTTAGTCCACATATTTCCTAGCAGTGAGGGTTCCATTTAAAATGACCAGTTGTGACTGAAAATTGTGGTTAATCGCATTCTAGGCCATGACGCCTCCCCAGTGTTGTGTTGCTAACATTAAATCTGGACTCATCTGAGAACACAACATGTGACCAATTTTGACGTTGAGTAAGATGCTGCTTTGACCATTGCAATCTGTACCCTCGGTGATGCAGTTTGAGCTGTAGCCCCTTATAAGGTCTTCTACAGCGGATCCCATAGCGCTTCAAAATTCTGGAAACAGTTCTAGGATGAATAGGCCTTCCATAACATCCAATGATTTCTCTCGCCGTAGTTGCAGCAGCCGTAAACCTATTGCGCAGATGACGTTTCTGTATGAACACTTGTTGCTGGTGCATTGTCACAAACAGTTGACCAGCTCTTGGGCGATCATTTAAGGATCCTGTCTGATGGAAGTGTGACAACAACCGGATAACTGTACAAGGATGGACATTAAAATGCCTTGTAACCTCATGCTGATTATTGCCTGTTTGCAGCATACCAAGTGCCTGATTGCGTATTTCTTTGCTTAAGCACGGGATATTCTTGGTTTTGAAATTTTTCTGTTAGTGGTGTCTATGCTTTCACCAACAAAGTTGTTTTATCGCCAAAAACTCCTCTATTACCTTTCCATGTGTTTGAAAAAAAAAGCCCTGAAAATTTCATGCATTGTGTTTTTAAAGTCCGTCAGGGTGGAACAACCCTGTGATCTAAACCTTTTTTCTCATCCAGTGGACCTAAAGATCCATTAATTTGAAAGGAATTTCAATGTTCATTGTGCAAGTACATAATTCATGATGGTCGATAAAACTGATTTGTATATTAAAGCCCTAAAAGGTAATGAAGAGGGAGAAATCCTGACTACTAGATCAAACAATTGAAATGTTAAAGAGCCTTAAATGGATCAAAGTCATTGAAACTTCGTTCATATTGCAATCATAATGCTGTATGTCATTCGGCATCAAAGTTGTTTTTTTTTTTTAACTCAAAGATTGAATGCATGCAATGACATTTAAATCTACTTAATTTAGGTGTGCAATGTACTTTTTTTTTCTAAAATTAACTCCGAAACTTATTAAAATTACAACCAGTGATTTCCAAGTTAAAATCAATGAAATGTGCACATCTTCAATACCCATGCTACATTTTCAATTGATCAAATTCTTGCTTGAAAATTGTGAGAGGCATTTGAAGGTCAATGTTCTATATATAAAATATATATATAGAAAAATTCATTATTTATGATAATAAATGATGCATTATTTTTTGGGGCGGTAGACTTACGTGTGATTATTTGTTGAGATGCCAAAGCTAGCACCTGCTTAGATTTCCTGGGCTGTTTCACCATGCACAGCATTGCTCCCCTGTTAGAAAAACATTTCATGATGCAAATTGCAAAATTATCTTTGTGTCAAATGCCTTACTACTACATGTATTGAGTTAAAGTTACATGACAGCAGTATAAATCTTACCTGTGACTTTTATCTGGATCATAATACAGATGAGCTTTTCCATCACTACAGCCAATGACTATCTGGTTTAGTTTGGGATGCCATATACATCTCACAACACTCTGTCATAAAACATTGTTAACAATTACTACCCAATTAAAAGAGCCATTTTAATATGTACTTTTCAGTGGACATCCCCCTTTTAACAACTAGCACATGTATAACTATTTTATAAATCTTATTTAACAAAGTATTCAATATTTACCATTATAAAACTCAGATGGATAAGAGTCCAAAATTGTAATAGAAATCTTACTGATTCAGCTACAGTAATTTCAGACACTATATCTAATGACTCGCGCTCCATGAAGAGAAGCCGACCATCTCCCTCTTTCTTTACAGAGGTTCCTGTTAACACCATTCTGTCATCAGGACTAAAAATGCAGTCAGTTCTATAACATAAACATGTACATGTATTTACAACAGATATACCAAAATATAGAAGTTGATCCAAAATATCAGGTACCCTTTGAATAGTTGTGGATAATGATACACTTTTTAAGAAGAGGAAAAAATGCAGTGGATGGGGTTGAATCATATTCAGGCCCCTGAATCGATAGTCATGTGTTCTACCAACTGAGCTATCTAGCATTGGTGATCAAACCCAGCTGACCACCACACTTCTATACCTACCATTACAATATACAAGAAATTATGGAGAAATGCTGACATCATATGACTTGCTAAATTTATCGGTATACCACTTCAGAGGCCTGCTGAAATCATTGTATTTTGAGATTCACCAGTAAGTGATTTACACAATGCAAAACAGATATCCATCAAACACTAAGCCTACTTGAAGTAAATAGACAGGTGAAGTGATGTGAACATGGTTTAATTGAAGACAATTGCTGAAAAAATGTTGGACAGCCTTGGAAATGAAAGAGCATTGAAAACAGTGTAGATGCCCAAAAAATGATTTCAAAATTGTCACAAAAGTGATTGGTACTCCATCTTGCTGTAGTATAAATTGATCTCTGCATTACACAGAATAAGAGGCTATCAAAGTACATATACAGTCATCAACGCAAAGGAAACTTACACAGGATAATAGCTGATCAAATTTTCTCGTACTTTCAGGGGTTTCTTGAAATTTCTTATATCCCAGAGTTTAAGTGTGTCATCCCCTGCAAAAGAATTGCCCAGTAATAATGTGTCATGACAGAGAAATTGGATTAGCAGAATTTCCTTTTAAAATAAATATTTGATAGTAAAACATGTATAAGTAGTTTATATACAAGACTTGCCTCCTCTAGATGCCAGACATTGTCCATTGTATGAGAAACATAAACAGGAAGTATCAGTGCCATTCATATGACATCCTCTGTTCATGAGTGCTACATTTACCTGTGTAGAATATAAATGCACATTTTATTATGACAGCTGTTCTTTGTTCCCACTGATTTTCTTTCTATTTATGGAATGTGTGTAAAAACACATGTCAATATGTACATGGATTTAAGAGCACAAGTCCTTCAGGCTAGAAACTAGGTATCCTGATAGGCATCCATTCACAAGAACAATGAAATGTTAATCTTACAAAGGATTTGTTTTGACCCCATATTCAATGAAATGTTAATCTTAAAAAGGATTTGTTATGATCCCAAATTCTATGAAATGTTACACTTACAAAGGATTTGTTATGATCCCAGATTTGGATGGATCCATCCTGACATGCGGCCGCCACCCAGCGTCCATCGTTGCTATAGGTACAGGCTGTGGGAACTATTTTCCTCCCCTGCTGGGATTTAGGTTTGATACAGTTTTTGTGTCTCTTCCCCTCAGTGTTCACATCCCATAGTCTCACAGTGCTACAAACGGAATAAGCATGCATTGTTATTTCACTAAATTCCAGGGGGTATTTGCATGATATTATTTAACTGTAAAAGAAAGTTTCTGTCAGCTAGCTAACTAGAAATTGTATTTGATTTATGAATCTTTGAATAAGGATATGTTATATAGAGGCCTTGGGTACATGGTTTGTTGGTCTAATTCGTGTTTCAGTTTTTAACCTAGGACCTTATCAATCATCGGGTGGGTGATAATGCCATTTTATTATAAATCCGACAAAGTTTCAAAGATGGTCAGCCAAAATAAGTCTTAAATATTTATAAATATTCCATATATCAAACTTGGTAGAGAAGATCATACTACAAAACAATCAATAGTAAAACAGATGACATTCACACCTAGACATCCTATGTAACCTATTTTTTAAATTTTTTTAAAGTTTAACAACCAAGCAATTTTTAAAAAAGTAAAGAAAATAAAATCAAACTAAAAGCAATAAGCATATCTCCAGTACATATACAAACACTGTGTGAAATGATAAGGTCCTCACTTAAAAACTAAAATAGGAATTAGACAGACAAATCATATACCCTTAATGTTATGTACATTTAAAGATTAAAAAATAAAAGCCCTGTGGGCAACATCATTCACCTGAGTCACTCTGGCCTGCTAATTTCAGCTGTTGTGATTTTTAAAAGATTTTTTTTTTTTTTTCAATCTTTATTCCCATGAAAAATTTTGAATCTATATTGTGGCCCCAACCTAGCCCCATAGGGTCACAACATAATTGAACTTGAATTCACACAACATGGGGATGCTTCAATACTAATGTAACTGACATTAACTTGCTGTTCTGGAAAAGGTCAAGGTCACAATGTCAAAAATCATAATATGAAATGAAAGATCTTGTTAAGAAAGCTATATACAAAATATAAAAGCTCTACCTTAAATACTTCAGATATTGAATAGATTAGGTTTTCTTAAAAGTAGGTCGAACTCTAAGGTCAAGGTCATAAGATTAAAAACTGGTGCCATAAAAGAGGTCTTGTCATAAGGAATGCACATATAAAATATAAGAGTCTTCAAAAGTCATGAGAAGGGTTAAAAGTTTTGGACAGACAGACAGGACATAAACTATAGTTTATAGTCGCAGGGTATAAAATAAGCTTTAACCCATACAACCTGGGAACATTTGTACTTCAAAATGATCTAGTGTGACCCTGCTACTCTTGAAAAGAATTGAATTAATTTTCTGTCTATCCCCATACAAAACTTTGATTTCCTACATGTATTGTGGATCCGCCTTACCCTTGGGGCTTCTGATGAAAACAAACTTGAATTTGAACTACCTGTAGATGGTTACATATGAACAAACTAATCATGGTCTTGCTGTTGTTGAGATGAAGATTTTTAAAGCTGTTTCCCTATAAATTATTATGTGAAACTTTGATCCCCTATTGTGGCCTCCAACTTACCCCTGGGGTCAAAATTTGAATAAACTTGAATCTTCACTACCCTACCTGGGGATGCTTGCATATTAATATGACTAATCATGGCCCTGCTGTTATTGAGATTTTTAAAGATGTTTCCATATATATTCCCATGTAAAACTTAATCCCATATTGCAGTCCCACCTTACTTCCTGGGACCACAATTTCAACAAACGTGAATCTGCACTACATGGAGATGCTTGCATATTGATATGACAAATGATGGCTTTGTTGTTCTTGAGAAGATATTTTTATATATATATATATCTCCATGTAAAACTTGGATCCTCTAATGTGACTCCACCCTACCTCCAGACGCCATGATTTGAACAAACTTGAATCTACTTTATATTGGGAAGCTTTCATGTAAATTTCAATTTTTCTGGCCCAGTGGTTCTTGAGAAGATTTTTAAATGACCCCACCTTATTTTTGCCTTTTCTTGATTATATTTTCTTTGGAGGGAGCATGACCCTTCACTTGAATAAATCTGAATCCCCTTTACCCAAGGATGATTTATGCTAAGTTTGACTGAAATTAGCCCGATGGTTCTTAAGATTTTTAAAAGATCCCACAAATTTTTCACAAATTCTAAATTATCTTCATTTTGGAAAGGATGTGGCACTTCATTTGAACAGACTAAAATACTCTTTACCCAGTCATGCTTTTGGCAAGTTTGTTTGAAATTAGCCCTGTGGTTCTGTAGAAGAAATAAAAATGTTAAAACCTTACAGATGGACAGGCACCAGACAAAAGGTGATCAGAAAAGCTCAGGTGAACTGAAATCTAAAAAAGGTTAATAACTTGTGATTTCCATAAAAATTAATCATAAATCAAAATCCATACAAACACTGTATAAAATAATAACTTCAATGCTTGAAAATTTCAGAGGAATAATAATTGAACTTAAAAAGGGGCATAACTCCTGCAAAAGCAAATGTTCAAAGTGGTGTGTTGTTAAAAAAGACAGCCATCACTATACCATAATGCATCTGATCCAAAGATGGCAAACATATAGGAAAATTTTACAAACCAATCATTGGAACAAGTCATGAATTCTTCTTTCATTTTTGGATTCCAGTTGCCCCCATTTAACATAGCTGTATGCCCCTGCAACATAAACCAATCTTAAATTACAATGTGTTTCAAACAAATCAGATACTGTAGTATGCTATATATGGGAAAACATTCTGAAGAATTCAATATAATGTTACAATTAAATGCACCATGCAAAAAAGCATTCTGTACACTATGTATTAAAACTTCAAAAACTATTTTGGCACAGTACATATTGAATGTAACATTATCATAATTATTATGCTGACTGTCAATATTTTTTTTCTCAAATTATTGGGGATTGGTAATCACATTTCCATGAAGCAAAGGGATATCACTCTGAATGCATTTCCAATATTGATGGATAGTTATTTCAGATGTGATATTAATTAGTATATTTTATTTCATTGGTGCATATCATTATAAATGGTTAGAAATCATCATTTCTGTGCTATTTAAATATTTGGACAAGTTTCTTTTTAACAGTTATGTTAGTTAGTGGTAAACTTTAGTAAATACATGAAGAGATCAGATGGGTTTGATGGCCAGTAGTCTGACAGCTCATTTAGTAGACCAACTGACAAGAGTTTCATGGGCCCAGGTTTAAATCCAAGTCTATACACACACACATATATACACACACTGTATAACGGGTATTTTCTGTGGTTGTCTGTTTTTTGCGGATAAGAAAATTCTGCAAAAATTACAATTGCAAAATATTCTAAATAACAAAATTAAGATGTTACCTAATGCATGGTTATAATACAACCACAAAAATTGGAGAGAGATTATATAAAATATCAGTGTAGTGGTTCCGTGTCCTAGTGGTGCATGGTCCCAGGATTGAGTCTGCATTTTATCTGAATTTACATGTTGTTTCAGTTCACTCTATATTAAGAATTTGAACAAAGCAAAAAAATAAAGTTGCACAGAAGGAAGTGATAGTGCACATTTGTAGATAACTGTGCACTGTGCAAATTATGGTAGGGTATTGAATGTATAGGAGGACACTAACAGGAAGCATAATGGGTTTGTAAAATTAATTCAAGATAGGGTGAACTTTAAACCATTACAAAATGTTCATTACATGAATTCAAGTGTACTTGTATAAAAAATTTATTGTATTTTCACGACATGTACCTTTTATGACATATAAACTATTCTATTGTAATACACTATTGTAATCAACCACCAAATTTATTAATCATAAAAACAGCTGTGTGGATATGCTATACCTCTTGCAGTATGTAAACAGTCCTTAATCTACAATTATCTTTGATAACCAACCATTACCTTAGTACTAGTCATATCTACTATGTAGGGGTCCCCTTTGGCACACTCCAGCTTCTCAAATCCATCACGGTCGACCACTTTGGCCCGGGAATTACCAGATATGATCAGAATCATTTCTCCTGTGGCACTGTACTGCAACTGCTTCAGGAGATGACTGTGTGCAAAAACAATGTTTGTACCATTCATAAAATCCCACTTTGATACCTTCCACTTTGAAATCTTTGACACGAAAATACTACTTTTTAATTTTTCAGGTACTGACATACATTTGTACTTTAAAAACAGTAGAATGATCCTGAACAATACAAGTAAATGACATGTTGTAACTACACAAAATACGATTATATTCTGCTGATTAAAAATTCTCCAAAAATAAGTATTGGCTGTATAAAAGTGGGTTTTTTCTAAGTACTACTATTTCCCCCCACATTAACTAACTCCCTTGCACAAAATTCATGCCAATTTTAATTTCATTTGCAAAATCTAGATCACAAAGACCTTGATTTTGAAAATATAAAAAAATCCCTTTGTTTCCTTTAGTAAAAAACTGGTGTCACTTGACTTTGATCCTTGTTTGTAGGTCCCAACATCCTCTCATCATTTCTGAAGATCCCATGTCACAATTAGTTCCTGTCATTCTCTTCTATTTCCAAAGATGCAAGGACTCTATCTATCATATTTGTCAAGTTATAGCTGTTTAATTTTAGAATTAATTTTTCCACATAGAGATTTATGTTGGTCCCCACCCCCATTTGATCCTCCCAAATATACCTAACCCATTAAATCTGAAAACAAAAACATTTTGGCACAACTAAACACATTGGCCTATCATATCCTTGAATATCTAACATTTTCATTGATGGGTTATGGAGAATGGCTGCATACATTTTTAGGCAAGAGGAAGAAACAAGCAAAACCAATACATCCCCAAACTTTATATCAATCTTAATTTTGACCTTTCATAGAGTTAATGTTCTAAACGATTGTGATGAAATTTGAACCTTTTACATCGTTCAATGTTCCTACATGATTGTAAAAAATTTGAACCTTTCACATGGTTTATTGTGATGAGGTTTAAACCTTTCACAACATGTTCATTGTTCCTACTTGACTGTAAAATTTGAACCTTTCACATGGTTTAATGTTCCTAAATGATTGCAGACTCTGGTCCATTCCAGCAAAATCCCAAAACTTGACAATAAAGTCATGTCCTCCTGTGACCAGTCGAGCTCCAGAAGGATCCAGGGCTAAGGCTGACACCTACAGAAATATTAATTCTGTAGTTAGTAAGACATAACTCAAAATCACTATCTGCATAACAATCATTTTTGTTGATGGATAGAAAAGAATGTTTAATTATGTGTAATGTAACTTAAAAATTGTTTGCTATTCCATAATATTTTTTTTATCATCTATCTGCTTTAACATCAAAGAAAGATTCAGAACAATTGAAAAAAAAATCTTACAGCTTTCAATCCATGACCCAGGGATATTTCATGAGAAGAAGGTATTTTCTTATCTAAAGTCTGGAAAACAAGAGTATAACATGGAATAATCATGCATTATTTAACCAATGTTAAATTTGAGAAAGAACCATTTAAAAGCATGCATTGACATAATTCCTACTTCTTCTGCCTCCTCTTCATCCTCATCATCTGAATCTTTTGACGTGGACATACCAGGAGGTAATGGAGGTCCTATCACATCATCATCTGTTGTGGTTTTGGGTCCCTTAGCTATACCTGGAGGGAGTGGAGGGCCTATCATATCCTCTTCATTGCTATCCTTCTCTTTGGATGAATTAGAGTCTTTGGACAAGATCTGAGATTGCGAAGGTCCTCCTTGGTCAACAGTTTTGGAAGATTTGTTTGCAGTAGAGAAAGGTATACCTCTGACATCATCACTGCTGGTTCTAGCATTGTCTACATCCTCCTCAAATTTACCTAGGTAAGATATAATTTACAAGCTTTCATTTCAAATATAGTGAGTATATAAATTATTTTGTATATTTCTTTTTGCTTGTTTGTACAGGTGGTAAATTTGAATTTAATTACTTTCTTCTGTGTGTGTTTAAGTATTAAAAACATAAATGTCATTTAGCAGAGCCAAGTTTAACTTTTGTAGTAAAGTTGATAATGACATTTGACTTTGACCCAACAAGATTTTATCTTTAGTTTATAACAAAATACAACTTCCTTTTCATACAAAGGATAATTACTGTAGCACATTTGTAGAACTTTATCTGTAATACAACTATCCATATTCTTGGAATGTGTAGAAGGCATATTTATAAGAAAAATAATGATGAATTAGAGTGAATTGGCAAAACAGTTGAGTTTGACTGACATATCAGTTGGGGCAAGTTGGTATATCAGCTCAGATGAGTTAAAAAACAGCTGAGGCAAGGTGGCAAAAAATTTGGATGAGATAGTTAGGGGCACATTGGTAAAAGGCAAGTTATCCTGCAACTTCATTTAATATATCTTTAGTTTTGATTTACAACTTACTGAATTGTTTACGGTGGATAAACATACCACTGGTTACAAGTAATACCTGAAGTTACATGCTATTAACAAGTAATTATTGTGAAAGTATTCAACGAAGTTCTGTTGCTAAAAAATTGGCATTATGCATTTTCTTGCTATTTTATGTAAACTCACATACACATGTATATTAAAAGTTTTTAACTCCACTGTTGTCATGCCCTAAGTTGGAACAGACATGTTTTGCTTTAATATTAGTAACTAGAGCTCCTACCTAGTTTAGCGCTATTAATTTTGATGAAAAGAAATTAACAAGAGGTCCATGAGCTGCATTGCACATCTGACTCACCTTGGCCCATATTCATAGATTATGCCTATATATTCGCATGTAAAACTTTGATCCCCTATTGTGGCCCCACCCTATTCCTGAAGGCCATGATTTTAACAAACTTGAATCTGCACTATGTCAGAAAGCTACCATGTACATTTTAACTTTTCTGACTCAGTGGTTCTTGAGAAAAAGATTCTTAAAGATTTTTCCTATATTTTCACATGTAAAATTTCGATCCCCTATTATGGTCCTACCCTTCCACAGGGGGCCATGATTTTAACAAACTTGAATCTGCACTATGTCAGGAAGCTTACATGTAAATTTTAACATTTTTGGCCCAGTGGTTCTTGAGAAGAAGAAATTTAAATGACCCCACCCCATTTTATGCATTTTTGTGATTATCTCCCCTTTGAATGGGGTATGGCCCTTCATTTGAACAAGCTTGAATTCCCTTTTACCAAAGGATGATTTGTACCAAGTTGCACTGAAATTGGTCTGCTGGTTCTGAAGAAGATTTTAAAAATTTATCAATGTATTTTTGCTTTTTCACTATTATCTACCTTAGAGAAGGCTGTTGCCCTTCATTCAAAGAAACTTGAAGCCCTTGGCCAAGGATGATTTGTGCCAAGTTTGGTTGAAATTGACCCAGTGGTTCTGTAGTGTGAAAAGTTGAAAGACAGACATACAACAGGTGATCAGAAAAGCTCAAGTGAGCTAATAAAAGTGATTAAAAAAATGGCCTGCCTAATTGAAGACCTACAAAAAGGTAGGGTATATACATCAAAACTAATATGATTTTCTGATTAAGCATGTTTTAAATATCTAATAAACACTAAGAAGTTTAATAAAATTAAGTTTTATGGTGTATTTTTAAAGCTCGGTGTGGGACACTTTTTTTACTTTGAAGACCTAGCACAAGAACAATAATTCACATAAATATGTCATACATTCAAAATCAGCTGTTCACAGTTTAATATACAATTTTAAAACTTTTTTCTGCTATTGTAACAAAGAAAAAAATTAATAAAAGAAACGATTATCAATTGAACAGCTGATTTGTATGTATGACATATTTAAGTGAGTTAAGGTTCTTGCACTTGATCTTCTAAGTTCTTCATACTGAGCTTTAAAAATACACTATAAAACTTTTATCTAATTTTTTTTGTGTGTTTATTAGATAATTTAAACATGCTTAATCAGAAAATCATATTAGTTTAGATGTATATAGTCCATATATTTGTAGGTCTTCAGTAAGTCTTCCATAGGTCTTCAATTACCTGTATGTCTTCAATTAGATATGCTCATAAAAATCATTTTGATGAAAGTTCTTTCATTAACAACAGTTTCCAATAATGTGAATGAAAATTTCATATTTGCCTGAACACAACACCTGCTAACCATTGGACATTATAATCAAATCATTTGTCAGTAAAATTTACACATATAAAAATCTTCTGTCATTATACCTTGATTACGATCTATGGCTGATTGTCTGGCCTCCTTAAACATTTCCATGAAGTCAAATGTCCGGGCTTTCTTTTGAGAAACTAAAGTGATCAATATGTATATGATGAAAATAAAAATCATGCATTCAATATATAAGTTATTCTGCATTTTCCTAGAAACATACTTGTTGTAACTAAATATTTATAAAAATAGGTGCTATTCTCAATAAGAATAATTACGAATGCACGCAGTTCTTGAAATTATAAAGGTAACTCTGCTTAGCTTTTATACAAACCATCATTCATTTTGTCTGCCATTTCCGATGATGGCTGATGGAACTAGTTTTACTGCTAACTTTATGGCATCTCAATATCCTCTGATTTGTTCAGTCAGCTGTAAAATGTACAAAATCCATTCATAGGCCATTGCGTACATATCTGCTTATTGTACGGTATAATGGAAAATTCGAATTTCCTCTACACTACTAATTTTAGTATCTTCATTGGCCATATGGGTTAACGAGAGGAAATTTACGAATGCTACATTTCAATCTACAGTGAATAAATGCCATATCGAATGAATTTGTAACATTTTCCAACACGAATCTAATAATACCCTCGATGTTTACCTATATTTTTTTGCAGGTCTAATATACCGGAAGTTGGTTTCTGAATGATAATTTGAACTATGAATCATTCGATTTTCATTTTGCTGGTGCGGTGTACATTTTAACACGTGAAATATAAGCTTTACTCCAAAATGTATGACATGCTACATTGCAATATTTGATCTTTCCATTTGTGTTGTATAATTTTTCACAGTCTGATTAAAATAAAAAATCAAATACACCTCTCTCTCTCTCTCTCTCTCTCTCTCTCTCTCTCTCTCTCTCTCTCTCTCTCTCTCTCATCGTCACACGGCAAATAGCTATTCTAAATTTGATTTTAATCAGACTGAAATGTTCATTAGTATTGTTAAAAAAACAAACAAAAACCAACAAACAAAAAGCCCCAAGAAACAAAAACAAAAAACCACCCCCCCCCCCCCCCAAAAAAAAACAACAACAAAAAACATAGGTAGTGATTGCTTCTTTGCCAAACGCTCGGCATTTAATAGTGAGATACACGGGTCTTGGATATGGCCCTAAAACGGAGGTCCCGTGCCGCGACAGGCGTTGGAACATCAATGTTACGGCCCTGAGCGCTAAGCAAAGGTCTATGTTTGTAGTATTTCACCTACAGCCAGTGAAGTTTCAGTACGAGTAAAAATTTCTCAAGGGAGGTCAAACGAGCAAACAACCAACCCACATATAGAATAGCTAGATTCCCGCGATATTAAATCTTTTCGAAGTGCTAAACTAGTACTCACATACATTTCTGATATACCAATATGTTTTGTGTCCGAGTTAGAATTTTGTACACGAAATCTATGCCAGATCATTTGGTTTCAAGTATGTGAGCATAATTTTGTCTTGTATTTTTATACATGGAACAATAAAAATCAAAGTGTTCTTCTACAGAGCAGGAACATGAAACGTAAAAATATATTTTTCTCCTTCGAATATTTGTTGCTTGTACCGATCAGTCTCCAATAGGGATGAAAAACCAATTTTAAAATTTGTATAAATCGATCTTTCATACCTTTTCTAATACGTCTACACATTTTCAAACGTATTTTCAACTACTTAAAGACTTAACACGATTCGAGCTGAAAATTTTCAACTTTTATTTTTTCATTTTTAATGTTTAGAATGCTTAACTAAGGTATTTCTAATGGTCAGCAGAATTTGAATGTCGGTTGTCAAGTTACACAAGAAATTGTGGAGCGCCAAATAAACGTAAACTCAAATTATTGAAGATATCTAACTATTTGAAGATATCATCATCTTATTTTATGCGCGCAATAATTCAACTAAAGATCTCTTCAAATGATATCTTCTGTTCTGAATTACTGCGCTCAGTAATTGAATGATGATAGCATTAATTATTCTGCTGAATTGATGCGGGCTATAATTGAATTGTTGCTCTCTTCAAATGAATTGATGATATCAACAATTGAAGTCATGCGCGCTAGAATTCCGTTGAATAGAACAATAGTCCAATTAATGCGCGCATCAATTTAATTATTGTTCTCTTCAGTTGAATTAATGATATCATTAATTCATTTAATACACGTAATAATTCTTTTAGATAGAGTAACTATATAATAAGAGATATCTTCAATTCAACATATCTACAATGGAATTAATGATCTCTTCAATTGAATTGTTACTCTCTTTAAAAGAATTGATATGCGCATTAATTCCTTATATAAAAGGCATTGTAAATAAATTAAAGATATCTTCAAATGAATTAAAGAGATCACCGAATCATTTATACCAAGCTCTAAATATTAATTATTGCGAACAATATTTCCACCACATCGATGCTATCATCATTTGAATTACTGAGAGCAATAAATGAATTAAGGGGCGTGTCAAATCAAATATTGCTCTCATTAACGCGTCAACTGAATGATGCGCGCATTTAATCAATTATTGCTTTCATCAATCGAATTGAAGCGCACATTAATTGAATTGATGAGAGCAATAATTGATTTGATGCGCGCATTAATTCAGTTTTTGAGAACAATAATTGAATTGATGATATATTCAAATATTTAAAGATATCATTAATTATTTTAGTTTATGTTAATTTGGCGCTCCATATATTCGAACTTACTGACAAAGCAGGTCTAATATATAGGGTATGATGTAGTTTTAAAGAAAATCATGCAACGTTTTATGGACAATTTCAATAATTTACTTTGCGATCACATGACCGATAATACACCAGGAATAAATTTTTAGTTTGACTAGATGCATTATTTTGCATTAGGAATAAAAATACCCATGTGCAAATCTTGCACCAAAATACACACGAGTGCAAAATTTGTGTATTGTGTCATCTATGGAGCGCCAAATTAACATAAACTCAAATAACTGAAGATATCTTTAATGTACTGAAGATATGTATTCATTTAATATTATAGATCTCTTCAAATAAGTAATGAAATCTTCAATTGTATTACGTGTATTAATTGCATTAATTTTTCTACTGAATTGATAATTGAATTGTTGATTATATCAATTCTTTTAAAGAGAGCAACGATTCAACTAAAGATATCATTAATTCAATTGTGGATATGTTGGCTTGAAGATATATCTAATTATACAGTTACTCTCTCTCTCTCTAAAAAATATATTGCGCGCTACAATTGAAAAAAGCAATAATTCATGCGCGCAATAACTGAATTAGTGCGCATTAAATCAATTAATGAGCGCAGTAATTGAATAATTATACTCTTTAATTGAATAAATGATATCAATTATTCAATTGAGTGAGAGAGACAGGCAGACGAACAGAGAGAGAGAGAGAGAGAGAGCAACTATTTAATATTAGAGATATCTTCAATTCAACACATCCATTTTGAATTAATGATCTTTTCGTTTGAGTTGTTGCTCTCTTTAAAATAATTGAAGCGCTTGTTAATCTTTATACAAAAGCGTTGCAGATAATAAAAGATGTCTTGAATTGAATTAAAGAAATCATTGAACGACGATATTTCTATATATGGATTTAAATCAATTTTTCGGAAAAATAGAAATTCACACTGGGGAGGTGTAATAATTATGCATCTGATTCATGACATATTGATAGACGCCATAATCTAGAACTTACGAACACTGAATGCATATGGGTAGAAATAGGCGACCCAATCTGTAAGATTCTTTTATGTTGTGTATAAGTGTATTTAGTTTTTCAAAATCTGCATATTTGTATAACCAGACTTTACGTTCATGTGAATGATTTTGGATTGAGCGTGATTTAAGGTAAGTGTGCCTCCGTGGTCACTAAGAGTGAGTTCAACGGCTATTGTCCCCGAGTTCAATACATCCTCGTGTAGAACTCCGCTAACTAGAATTGGGTCTGCAAGAGTTTCCTTGTTGCGCGTAATTCTTGTAGTTTCTTGAATAGTGTTTTTAAAAGAATATTTCAGGAGGATTTCATGAACAGAGTGTGTATTTGAGAGATTTAGAAAAATTACATTTAAGTCGCCTAAATTTTTTTCTGACATTTCAACTGCCTTTTCAACGGACCATTTCGAGTTTTTTTTCCAAAATGAATTTTCAGCGTTTCCTGCAAAATTGTTGTAACAATATTTCTAAAATCCAATTTGAACTGAATAACGATTTATTTCAACTTGAAAGATGGTCTAAACAATGGTTGTTGAATTTTAATCCTTCAAAAACAAAAGCTGTTTTCTTTAGTACAAAGAAAAATACATATTTCCTTTGTCTAAATTTTCAAAATTGCATCTTAGATTTTGAAAAAGCGCACAAACATCTCGGCATCATTTTTTCACATGATCTCACATGGTCAACTTACAATGATTCGCTGCTAGTCAATGCTTATTAAAAAACTAGGACTACTTAAAAACTTACAGTTCAAGGTCAGTTCTAAGACTTTAGCTATTTTATATAATACTTTCATTAGAACTTCTCTGGAATATGCTTCTGAAGTATGGGGTGGATGTTTACGTCAGGATTCTGAAAAACATGAAAAATTACAGTTAGCAGCAGCAAGAATAGTCACTAATCTAACTTTATTGGCATCAAGGGAATCCCTTTATTTCAAAATTGGGTGGGAACCACTTTTCGTTAGAAGAATAGCAAAATTAAAAATAATTATGTATAAAATTCATCATGATATGGTACCCAAGTATCTGAAAGAAATCACACCAAACATTCGTTTGCATGAATCAAATTACGCTACCAGACAATCGCATAATTATTGCATCCCTAATGCAGATTAAACATATATAAATCATCTTTTGTAACAAGAACGACGTGAATGAAATTCCTTGCCCTTGGAAATAAGAATTCACATCACTAAGTTCATTTAAAAACTGCTTACACCTCTAAAATTCCCCCTATCCTTTTTCTCTTTCGGTGAACGCTATTGGAAAGTAAGTTATACGAGACTTAGACACAACTGTGTATTGAATATAGATTTATTTAGATGCAACATCATTGACAGTCCTTTGTGCACTTGCGGTAAAACAGAAGATGCCTACCATTTCTTTTTCTCATGTGCGAAATACACTGCTCCAAGAAATGATTTAATTGAATGCTATTTTTAGAATGGATAATTTATATATAGTTGACACACATTTTTTATAATGGGGAGATAATTAAATCAGTACCAAAGAAATCGAGTATTTATTTTCTAATGTGCATTTATTCATAAAGCGTTTGAGTTAATATTGTATCTTATTGCGATTATTTTGTGCATTTATTCATAAAGAGATCTCCAGGCATGCTATCGAACGTTTCCTAAGAATAGTCCTAAGACATGACTTAAGATATGTCTTACGACGATTCTTAGGATGGTCCTAAGATATATCTTAAGATGGACATAGAAGCTCTCTTAGGACTATCTTATCTAGGACAGACTTACGAGATTCTTAAGAGAATTCTTAAGAATTATTATCACATCACAGACCAATGAACGATAATACTATTGACTTAAAACGTATACTGTTTCAATTTCTTGTAAAATTGTATGGAGATATAAAAGGTAATATTATCAAATTTTATTTTAAAAAGTAAATTTCTTGAATAAGACCCCCCCCCTACAATTTACTGTTATTTTAAATGAGATGAAATTGATTGACACAAATTTTAAGGGTTTTCGGAATAAAATATGTTTTCCCAATAAAAGTAACAATAAATCAAACAATCTTGTCATTTATTTCTCTGAGTAAAAAAAAAATGGTTCTTTAATCTTTAATATTATTTTTTTTTAAACAAGAGGTCATGATTTATCTTAAAATTGAAAATTTTAGAGGGGGGCGCCCCCTTTAAATCCACCACTGACTACTCTAAAAAAAATATGCATACTTTTAACAATATACTCTCTATCCATTTTTTTTTCAAATTTGTTACTTTGTTACTAGAAGACATACTGAGTATAGAAAACGAGCTATTTAATTCAACTTTACACAATCTATAAACATGAAACGTTTTAAATTGGAGACTATATCGCGAAAAAAATCTCGTGCCGCTTGGCTCTGTATTGTCATTCACTGGTAGACTACGATTGAATAGACATCGTCCAATTATGAGTCGCAAACGGAATCCTAATTTCTCAGAAATGGAGCTACAAATACTCTTAGACGAAGTGGAGAAGAACAAAGAGTTGATATTTAGTAGGCATTCAAACTTTGTTATATTTAAGCATAAACAAAGTTAGGACATATCGTAAGATTATCTTAGGACAGGCCTAGGGATGTCTTAACTTTAAGAGAAATCTTAAGATATGTCTTAAGTTAGGACATATTCGATAGCCTCACTTAGGACTAAGATGCATCCTAAGTTTATCTTAAGATATGTCTTAGTCCTAAGATAGCTTCGATAGCATGCCTGCTGGTCGTTTTTTGAGTTAATATTATATCTTATTGATTATGAATGCGCGCATCAAACCAATTATTGCTCTCTTCAATTTAATTGATGCGCGCATTACTTAAATTATTGCGCGCTATGATTGAGTTGATGCTCTCGTCAGTGGAATTGATGAAAGCATCTCAATTGAATTATTGAGCACAACAATTAAAAAAGTAGTCTGGATCATCCAGACGTTTGTGTATATGCCGACTCTCCACAAATTAAAAAGGCGCTTGTGAATGGGGCTTTAGATACAGTCGTTCCATTATGTTATAAAAGGTTTTGCCATTTAGTAAGCATCTGACCATATTTTGGGGGAAAGCTTACTGTTAAAATAAATCATGCCTTTGTTCTGGAATTTTTTCTTTCTATATCAAATGATATAATCATTGTGAGATAGTGGACAAGATACCATGTCAAAGATCACACTCTCATTTGAATATTTGTTTAAATACTAGTATATACAAGCGCGGATCTAGAGGGGGGGATCCAACTCCTCCCGCCCTGGAATTTCCAACTGGAAGAAAATATAGTCATCCTTCACCTAAGTTTAATTAAAATTAGATCCTCTGATCCGCTTACGTATATCGCTACACTTTGTGTAGCGATATGCGTGAACGGATCAAAGGATATAATTTTAATTAGAATGTATTTCACCCTAGCATCGCGTTTAATATTGCTTCATCAACTCTCGAGATCGACTTTATTCGCTCACTGGAAACGATTTCAAGATTCAAGGTCATAACATAATACGAAAATTACCATACCGCAATTTTGGGTGCAGATTTCGCATAGTCTACTACCTGTAAGAACGTAGAAATTAAGGAGGCTTCGCTCTGGAATCAGGTCCCAGATCCTCGGCCTTTTGGACGCCCCCCCCCCTCCCCCCAATGAAAAAAGCTGGATCCGCGCTGATAGTCTGACATCGATGTGTATTGATAGCAATTGAGTGTATTGCTTCTTTAACTCTTAAATTTTTCATAAAACCTATTTTTGTATATTTTCTGATTTACAAACATCTGGACAATAATTGTAATAATTCCTGGACAACAATCAAAATGAGCACATTCGATCTCTCTCTATTCGCTGAATGACCGGCACAAAAGGCAGTGGTTACTCGGTAAAGTGAATAAAGATTCGACTCGGTTATATTTCTGAGAGGAGGAGGGATAATTAGTTATGGCACACTAAAGATGCACAATAAAGTTTGTGTATATTATGTCAAATTATAAACTGTAGATTATCGGGTGCGCGTTCACACACAAACACACATACTCTGAAATGGGTATGAATCTAATGATTCTTCTTTTTTTTTTCTTTTTTTTTTTTTTTCATAAATTCATAAATAAAGTAATAATTGACAGTGTTCTGTAGTTTGTTTTATTGCTTTTACCAAATAAAAAAGAGACATTAAAATTGAATTGAAATTTTGTTATTAAACGTATATTGAGATATCCACCACAAATTTAGACAAGATTGTATCGATCAATTAAATCGTCTCCCGTTTCATTATAAAGTTATCTTTATTCTTTGACTCAAACGTGTCCTGTCAAACCGCGCGCGTCATTTCCGTAAAGATGCCGAAAAGAGTTTATAGACCAATAAAGATTCAACATGTGCATGTGGCAAAGAAACACGTGCCCACTTGTCGTTGGTCACACTCTGTTAATGAAGATTTCAAACTGCGGCACCACACTTGGCAATATAAGGACGGAAATGGGCTATTTGTACGTGCCGAGCAGAAAAGGCCAAGATCGTTTATGTAGACAGTGAATGCGGTTTTTCTTTTGACTGGTCAAAGGTCATATCAATGGATGCTATATCAATTCCACCATATTTGCATGTATTCATTTAATGTATTTCATTATTAAAAATCAATGACAGATTTTAAAAAGCCGAAGTTATTATCTTGAAATCCAATGTGCATTTACTCAATTCTTGCAACATTAGCATTCCCCTTGGTAAAACCTTCGTTCATTAATTAGTTATATAGAAAGCTACAAGCATAGCTGGTATCTCTTATGCTAATATTTACTATATCAAACTACTTTAATGAAATAAACATATAAACGTTAACAAATTTAAAGACCGTTACGTTATGGGGAAATGGATTATTTCTTACGAAATTTCTCTCCTTCTCTGTCCTTAATTAATCTACACGAACTAAAAATGACAAAGTTTGTATTTCCCCAATTTATTTTCGTGCATTAGATTAGAGCAAACGATACTTGACTTAATCCATGTAAACACCACTTCTTTTTTTTTTAGTCAAATCCCTGGAAAATGAAATCATGATTACGACAGGAAGGAAGAGAAGATTAATATTTATACAATGATATTCGAAAAGAAAAGGAAGTTGCACCGAGACACTGATGTCACGTGGTATCCAGATTCCCGATAGGCGGGCTTCCGTATTCAGCAAAGAAAGTTAAGAGAGCCATGTGGGTAAGTCCAGAAAATGTCTTCAAGTGAATTTGAAGTTTATAACAAAGTTCTTAATGACTTCCCTGACTATTTCAATTTGAATGTTATACATGAAATTCTGTCTTGGTAGGGTATTTAACAGATATATTTTCAGGGCTTGTTTGTATGCGGGTTATGAGTAAGTGGATATTGACTTCAACGATACTTTGAAAGAGTTGGGAGGGATAACACGAAGGATAATTACTTATGGTCCCTGATCTGGCTTTAGACACGCCCCCTTCGGTATATATTATTCTCCTCAGCATCTATAATCATCATAGAACCACTGACTGAAAATATTTTGAATTTGGTATTTTATTCATTGGTAAGTAGTATATTTATTTATATATATTTTGGATTAATTTTAATTCTAGATTAGGATTATAGAATATTTCATAAAATGTCATTTTCACATGCATGCACTGACACTAGTTTTCTAGTCCAGTTTCGTTCAGTGTTTTTGGATATTCTAAATTTATTTGTTTTATCTCTCGGTAGATTTTCGATGTTATTATTCACTATTTTTTTTACGGCACGTATTGAAAAATTTCAAAATTATATACTCAAAGAAATATTTGTCCCGTCTGTTCAAAAAAATTCTCGGAGATTCGAGAAAATTGATGGACAGAAGTATATTTGTGTGTAAACAACTCGGAACAATGGGTCCTTATGTTCCGATAAGAGCACGTCTCTTATCTCATTTCTATTCGACATCTTATATATGAATACTTTTTACCGTTATCTAAAAATCTGGAGTAGAATTTGGAGTGATGACGCACGAATACAAGGACCCCTTCTTTTCCTGTATCCGCTGAAGGGATGGATGTCGCCGATCTCACTGATCGGGAAAACGCAGAGCACAGGGACATGTAGAAAAAAATGGCTCAGTTTGCTTCTGTATCTGTGTATCTGATTTATAAAATTGACATTATTTTGATGGAACCGAAGATTGTGAAGAATTCTGATTCATTAAAATCTATTCTATTACATTTTAAAACATAAAAGCATATTCAGAAAGATTATAAATTGCCCAACTAACGACATAAAGCAAATAAATGTATATGTGCATAAATATAAGATTAAACATTTTGTGCAAGATTCCTTCATAATTACTGGAAACAAAATAATTGTCTCTTTCGGGTCTCACTGAAAATATTCACAAGTTATTTAATAGGCATTCGACTGCACAGAGGTGGATTTGTGGATTTTGTAAACGTTGTTTCACATGTTCGATCAGTTCACGCCAGTTACTAATTCCTTTCTAAAAGTAATGCACCGATTTTTTTATTATGCAGAATGTATATTGTTTATTTTTCATTCAGCAATATTTATTTTCCAAATTTGATTTTTAGTCAAAATGTAAAAGGCATAGCTAAAATTAGAATTTAAGATTGACAAGTATAAAATTTGCCATAGACGATCTATGCAGTAATGCTATTTTGGAAACTTGACAATGCATTTGGTATTAATTCGTATATATTTTGTATATACACGATGATCATCTGCTGTGAACGTTTTCACAATATTTATTGAAAGTTTCAAATATCGTGAAGAAGTCTGAACAACGTCCATTAATTTAGCAATCAGCTGAGAAGTACTCTTTTAAATATGAGTATGACCAAACAAACGTCTTTCAATTGAAATGTACATTCAACACTACCTGTAGTTAGTTTTAAATTTTACAATCGTACTCTCTCTTTTTTTCAGTGATGAGGTAAAGCAATGACATCAGATTACCAAGGTGGTGGCATTTCCTCTGGTGTTACCCCCGTGTGTTTCGGTGACGTTCTTTGCCCGAGTATCTGTAAACAACCTGAACTTCGTGGTTCCACCAGAAGTTTGTCTTGTGATCGAGACGAGGCTTTGTCAAAGGAATGTGAGGACAGTGACGATAACGTATTTTATGATGTAAAACCTAAAGACTCCGGCTTCATATGTCTGCAAAGTGTACCCCTCCTTACATCTCGATCTTCATATCATAGTTCTTCGTCAGACGGTCTGCCTCAGGACGGACCCCTGGACCTTAGACAGCGTCGGTCAAGCTCCTCTCAGGGCAACGATAACGAAAACGAACCCATCGCCGTGCAGAAATTACGGCATAAGCGAATGTTCACAAACAGCCGCGAACGATGGCGGCAGCAGAACGTCAACGGCGCGTTTGCCGACCTACGTAAACTGGTACCAACTCATCCACCAGATAAAAAGCTTAGCAAGCACGAGATTCTTCGCTGTACTATACGTTACATTAGACTTTTGGAGAATGTTCTGGAATATCAGAATCACGGAGACGTCAAACGCGTAAAAACTGAACATGTCATTACTGACGGGTGGAATCGAGACTATCACGATGACTCTTCTGATGACGAAAGCCTGCATTCAGCGTAATAGGTTTTGTACGGGACTGTGTTCTCATCTAATATTATCCTGGTTTTTAAGAGGATGAGATCATACATGTTTACATTTAATTCTGTATTTCTTCATTACATCGGCAGCAAGGAAACACATTTAATACATATACTTAATATAAACACTAGTATAACATTATAATCAACTAAATATTACAACTGATACGTACCATTTTCATGCGAGTCATACGATTTTGCAATATCTTTAATTATATATTTTTTGTAGGAATTTTATTTTCTGGGTACAAATAAAGACTAAACTATTTGATACCGAAAAGGGTTTATATATATAATCAATTATCTATACTTAAAAAACTGTCAAAGGCAGTTATTTTCTCTAATATATGTCTATCATAGAATGATTTCCTTGATATACACAATTAATTTATATGTATTTATAGATTAGCTTTTTTTTTTTTAAATTGTTAAAATGTTGTCGTTTAATCATTTATTATATATTAATTTAATGAAAATGTGTGATTTTCTGATGTTGACAAAACTTCTGTATGTCTGACATGTTTAAAAAGTGACAACATATACATTTCCTTTGATTATTGAATAAATTAACTATATTTAAGTGGAAATCAGTAGTTTTTTCTACTTTGAATCCATAACAGTGTTAAGTCACATGAGAATGGAGTTACCTTAATCATATTAATTATATGAACAGTATGCAGCGTGTTGTAATAGGGTTCCAGTATTTTACCGACGATTCTTTTCGTTTGACCATAAAAACACGAAATCTAATGTAAAAAATGGCCCGACTTCATTTTTTGTGTATATTCAAACTACACGTAGCTGCAGTACACCGCTATAACGGTTGCTACCGGGATGGGGAAGCTTTAACTGATGTAGTTCATGAAGTATTGTTTGTTTCCTCTAAGTGATCCACCATTTTGATCTATATAGGTAGGCATGAAAGTATATCGACTGTGATAAAAAAAAAAAAAAGGAGCAAATCGAAAGCACTATATGAAAAAAAATTGAACTAAAATTTTCGCTTTTTTCTTCACACACACACACACACACACACACACCAAAATAACAAAAAAACATCGCCTCTAATTATAGCCTCTTTCCAAAAAAAAACAAAAAACTAAAACAAAAAAAACAAAACAACAAAAACAAAACAAACAAACAACAACAACAAAAAAACAAAAACAAATCCAGGACAGAATTTCCCCCTACTGATGTTGGCAAAGTTTGATATTCTTTGAAAATTTTTCTTATTCATATCCGATTGCATTTTTCTTGCATGTCAACATAATTAAAATGCATGTTGACATATTCATGTTGCATGTCAACATAATATATTGAAGAATAGCTTGTAGTACGCCACCGAAACTTTGTAAAACAAAATATTGATTGGTAGAATGTGCATGGACACCCAGTCGATAATATTTCAGCCATGTTATGAATAAATAGTAATACAAATGTTATTATAGAAGTGTAGAGTGTACATACCGTGATGTATGTGTGATCGTCACTTATAATTGTATCTACTTAAATTAACCATCCTTTTTCTATTTTACATATTGATCTGATGAATTTTAAATTTGAAGTTTTAAAAGAATAAATCATTGTAAACAAATTCTTGAAAAGATTTCTTCGTATGTTAAATAATAATAATAATAATAATAAAGTGATGAACTACAGCAATTTTAGAATACTCTCTCTCTCTTTCTCGCTCTCCACAAAGAGAGTACACTGTAAGGAATTGTGTAAGGAGAAATGATGTACTTTCTCAAAACTTAATCCAATAGATACATAGTCATACACACAATCTAATATAGTCCTTGTAATAGTGATGTTTTGGTGCTCACTAATAAAGTCACACGTACGGTAGGAGACCAGAAAACATCAGAAACTTCACGACTGCTGGTTGGTTAGTTGTGTATTGTTTAACGTCCCTCTCGGGAATGTTTCACTCATAGGGAGACATCACCTTTGCAGACGAAAGGCTGCAAAATTTATGCCTATGCTCGGCACTTGCGGTCTTTGAGCAGAGAGGGATCTTTATCGTGCCACACATGCTGTGACAAGGGGCCTTGATATTTGTAGTCCGAGAAAAATCCTGAATTCAAGCAATTTCCCTGAAATATAATCAAATACAGATATGATATATATATATATATATATATATATATATATATATATATATATATATATCAAAAAGGGGGCTTACCTTCCTGTATGTAGGTCCTCGAGTACCACACATTGCCCGTATCAGAGAGCGTGCTTGCAAACAACTTGATAAAAAAGTACATACATTTGTTCTCCGTAACCTTTAACAGATAGTGCATCACGTCAATTAAAATTAAAGGGAGTAAGAAATATCTAGTGTAGAAAAAAGAAAAAGGTCTGGATATCACAAACTTCTAAATTCACGTGATGTTGAATATAAGCTATGAATAATATGATGAAATGAAGACTGGAGATGACAACCATCCGGACTATCCAGATAGACAGTGGAATTTTGTTTGTATTTCCTTTTCAGATTGGAAGATCTGTACATACGCGGATCTAGAGTGAGGGGGGGGGGGGGAAACCCCCCCCCCCTGGAATTTGCAAAGATAAAAAGAAAAATTATAATATAAATTACAATATAACGATTTATATATCGATTTCGTGAAAAGGTTCGACCACCCCACCCCCACCCAACCCCCCCCCCCCGGAAAAAATTCTGGATCCGCGCCTGCTATGTGTACATCACATAACAAGTGTTCACTACACTACCTATCAAAAGTATGGCTAAAATAGCTCAAACTTCAACTTTTAAGTCAACATCCATTTCCAATGAAGCATAATAAACTGTGAACTATACTTTATTAAGAGGAGCCCCACTTTGTCATCTTTAGTGTTTATCTTTTTTGTTGGCACAAATTGCATTTTAAAAAAAAATATTTGAAATATCCGCAAATTGAAAACATAGTTTGAGTTTAATTTTCTACGCGTGAGTGAGACTCACGAATAAAAGAGCTTTAAACTGAATTAAGAGTTCGAAGTGGAGCACTTCATTTACCGCAAGGACACGCTTCATCTTGTCGGCCCAAGTTTCCTCTTGACATCTTTATACGTGTGTTTCCCTTTTTGAATGCTTTCAAGAAATCACTTAGTAAAACAGCTATATTTTTATGAATTTCGGAAGTACTCAATCGTGCAAACTGCCAGATAAGAGCAGCGTTGGGTACGTTAGGCGGCTTTTGTGTTAGGCGACTTTTTTGTTTGGGGATCAGGCCTATATCAAGACGGAACATCTGCGGCCAGCGTGGCTCAGTGTTTGATTTATAAGCTGCTAATAAAGAAATCAATTCGAACGCCATCAAAGATTTGATTGAATCCGTGAATTTTTAGACGCAATGCAATGTGGTCTATCTATTTGGAACTTTATCCGTAGGAAATGAATTCTCTACCGATGGACTCTTTTTAATTATTGCTATTATTTCCACTGTCCGTAGATAGCTTTTAGTAATAAAAGGGAATAGTCAGTTTAATGTTTCCATTAAGAGAGGTAAAATTACACCATATCCGAAACTGTTTTGTTATATTCTTTTTCCTTGCTCTTCCTTACACGATATTTTTTTTTTTTTTTTTTTTTTAGAAAGGGCTGTTTTAATGTTTTAATACATGGGTGATTATAAATATCGGTATTAACAGGACTGTTATGCAAGCCTTTATGTTATATATTATATTTAATGAATTTGCAAATGTTACATAGGAAGGACAATAGAAAGAAAAACAGTACAGGACAAGATGCACCGAATCTCTCCTGCTCGGATATGCGAGAAACGAAACAATTTTCCACTGAAACCACATACATACCACAGTTTCGCTCTCAGTACGAAAGTATTGCATATCTTCTGTTTAAAGTTGGCTAAACTGTCAGTATCAGCTTCGCCTCATTGATGTTTAGAGTGCGTTCCAGATGTCAGCAAATCGGTTGAAGTTTTGATTTACCATCAACCTGTTGATAGTACACTTATAGTAATTCAAGATGACATGAGTGGAACTGGCAGTAAACTTCTAAATAAGGGACTCTGATACAGCATCTCGAGAGCAGCAGACGATAGAATCACCCAATCCTGACACGGGCACACAGCCCTTGTCACGTAACCGAGATCATATCACGCCCTACTTTGTTTTTCTACATGTGCCATACTTTCCGAACTTCAACTTTTATCAACATCTCATCTAACCCTCTTACTGCAATATACACAAATATTAATTAGCTGATGCCTCCGATTTCAGATTACCATAGAAATCTGCAGTACATGTTCGATTTTGGGGGTTGAATTTGTGTGCGTTTTAAATTATTGTTTCACATGTATGTAATGTAGCGACAAAACAATTTACTAATATGATATATATCATAGTTTTGATAAGTTGCTTGAATTTTAATGCACCCGCGGAATGTACTTGGTCCATCTATAAAGAAATTTGCCTGGGAGCCCCAGGAATACTCTAGACTATTCCTATACAAATAAATTAACCATAATGTTCAAACTATTTAAATTAGTCATTTTCTGAAAGGTCTCACAATCTTCCAACTTTAGGTATCGTGGCAAAACTTTACCCGAATACTGCCATTCTTTGTAACGTCTGTGAAATAACACCTATCCCTCCTTGAAACTGATCGAGCGTTGAATTTTTAAAGTGCGAAAGGTAATTTTTATTTTTACAAATAAGTAGCATAAACGGTAAAGTTCATATTGATATTGAAAAAGTTTATGAACGAAAAATACCCTTTTAGTGAATTTAGCCGAAATGGATATTTAATAATCGTATGTTTCTCGTTAATTTCCATTATTTCGCGGTTAAATGAGCTATTATAGATAACTGGTACTGTATATGCAATCAAAGACCGATCTTTCCCTTTTTTATACTAAATTTCTTCGTTGCAAAAATAAGACGTGTGTAAAATTGCGTGATTGCTAAATATGTATCGGGTATTCTATAAAAGATTTATATGCCATCTGAAGGGCAAGGTTTCAGTTTACGAAATATCATTTAAAGATATTTTAATGCACATCTACGTTTGCTTGGTAACCCTCCCTCCCCGTTATAACAATATTTGAGAAGTGCGGTGTTCGACTGCGAGGATATAACAATTAGCTATGGTGTATATACGCTAAACCTACAGCCCCTACTCACACCTAGATTTGTCGAGGTTGGATATTTAGGCTGACGTCTCTTCAAGATTCGTCGAAGCTGGATATTTGGATTGACTCCTCTTCGAGATTCGTCAAGGCTGGATAATTGGACTTACGCCTCTCCGAGATTCGTCGAGGCAGGCTATTTGGACTGACACCTCTTAGGAAGAGGCGTCTATTCAAATATCCAGCCTCGACGAATCCCGCTGAGATTACAAACAAAAATGTTCCAAGGAACAACACTTGTGTCACTGATCAGACATATCGATTCTTGTCTGTCTGTCATGCTTTATCGGAAACACCAATGCTTCATTTCAAGGGAAGCATGTATGATGCAGTCATTTTGCATTTCCAAGAAATACCGGTAATCAAAGATTACACATAACATTCATACACAAAATGCGTTTGTTTGTATTTTATTATTATGAACATATCATTTTCCTAACAAAAATCAAACAGCTGCTTCTTTGCAAAATAGGTAATATATAAATAAAACAACAAGTCACAGTCAATGTGGACAGGTTTTATAAAAGAGAAATTTAAAAGAAAACAAAGCAAAACAAAAGCCTTCCCATTTCCATACAAGTTGAAGGACAAGTCCTCAAAATGACTAAAATAAAAGAAAATATTTCACAAGTGATTGATTGGAAAAAGATAGTAATAATTGTAAATTATATGAAAATTATTGCAATTTTTCACTACTAATCAGAATATGTAATCATTTGCTTTAAAAATTGAATTACGCTCTTTTTACAGAAATCAATGACAAAAATGACAATTAGTTAGCAATTTTTCAGGAATGAAGACTAAAAATACCATCAAAGTTGTATGTATTTACAAGTCTCTTATTTGCTTATTATATGTAGTAAGAATTGACTTTACATACTCTAATAAATTTAAAATCTAAAACCACAATTATCTGTCATTTTATGACTGCAAATGACAAACAATAAAATAGTTTACATTTACTCAAGTTGAAAAATTGTGGCAGTGAATATATGAAAGTATCTTTGACACAGCCAAATTTACTACACATTTATATACCGTATCTAGTGCACGTCATCTAGCACACCTTTTATCTTGTTTTAATGAGTAACTGATTTTACACCACCCAGAATGTCATATTACTAGGTAAAACAAGTTACTAAAACACACCACTGACATAAAACACACATAACTAGTTCTAATTATAACAGGACCGTTACGAATGTTCCCCAAACGTCCCTCATTTAAAAAGTGATGTCATTTTGCTTCTGCACAACCAGTTATCTTACATTTAAAGATTTTGTAGTATATACCTATGATGTCAATATCATTGCATTTTTCCAGTTCATAAGAGATTTACCAGTAATCTAAATATTATCTAATCAAAATTTAACACACGTGCTTGCGCATTATGTATCAGTGATTTTGACGCTGCTACTAAGTAGAAATCCAAAAACGTATCTGCCAGATAAATTTCAAAACATTTCATCAAAATCTCTAATGTTATGGATCAATACCAAATAAAAGAAATTAAAATTACAATACACGTGCGTTCACTTGCACGTAAATTTGATTTAGCATCCATGGTTCACATCATTTGAATTCCATATTTGCATTATATATAAGAAAGTTACGGTGATTTTACAATCATCCTATCAGAATTAAACACACATGCTGGTCAATAGGTTTAATCATAGCAATTTGCAAGGAGTACCAAGACACACCCCAAATCTCAATTTCTGAACAAACGCCATGCTCCTTCAAAAATTTAACTTAAAAAGATGATACACACGCATGCGCGTGGGTGTTGGCATTTTTATTACACCAATCTATAGATACACAT
Organism: Ostrea denselamellosa; assembly: GCA_024699665.1. NCBI lineage: Eukaryota > Metazoa > Mollusca > Bivalvia > Ostreida > Ostreidae > Ostrea > Ostrea denselamellosa. The sequence continues at coordinate 11,927,461 of JAMZEH010000073.1, read as the reverse complement.
ATTATCTACCTAAGCTGTGAATATCAACTCATTCACTTTATTAAAAAGAGAGTTACAAATGTTTCTGGATTATCCAATCAAAATGAAGCACATCTGCATGCGCGCGTAGATCAGTTAAGGGTGTCAATATCTACCTACGATATCAAATGATTTCAATGAAAAACAAGAAAGTTAGACTGATTCCGAGATCAGTGTACCAAAATTCTCCTGCACAGACAAAATGACTATTGTTCAGCACATCTACAAACGATATACTATCATCCTTAAAAGGATTCATATCGATCCCTTGTATAGTTTCTGAGAATACCCCGGGATAAATAAGTACCGGAGAAAATAAGAAGAGATTAAGAATGATAAGAAACGGAGTAAAAACAATACGTTCCCAAACTTTGTTTGAGGAACATAACCAGACAACAACTAGTTATTAATATGTCTGTTGTCATCAATAAGAACACAGTGGGATAGTATTGTACAGGACATCCTTGTCTCAGCGAATGCGGGTAAACAAATTCAACACCGACTTGGACTCCTGTAGATAAAAAGAAAAAAAATGTCCAGTGTCCAATCAAAACTAAATATCTCACTCGCAACAAATTTAAACATCTTGAATTTAAAACACCATAATTTTTAGCATTTGTTTTAGTGGTGAATAACACCTACCTTGGTTGAGCGAGTCTTGCTGAAAACATTCCAGAATCGAAGTGTTTCATCCCCTGCTCCTGTTACAATGGCCTCTCCATCTGGAGACATAGCCTAAAAAAAAGATTAGTTCATCATTAAATACACCCATTTCTCAGAGTCAACAATCACTGTTCATTTTAACTTAATTTATTTACCAGGTATTTAAGGAATTATATATTATGGGTGTCTAAAACAACGAAAACATGGAATAACTTGTAAATGGCAAAGTTTTGGTAAACTGTGTAAATTTCTGTATGCATGTCACTTCCTTGCGTTCAATTGTGAGATACAGAGAAGTAAATGAATTTGCATTCAAAATCTGGATACACAGACAGTGATCTCTGATCACTGCGACATGACTGGCATCATGCATAATCTTGAAATTGAAATGAAACAGAAGACATTGTGTCTTTTTCAGAAATGCAATAACACTTAATTTTCAATGTGACATATATTCAATCTGTTGGTATGAAAATCAAACATGGAAAGTTTTCATTCTGCACTTAGATTCCCAGGCTGTTCTAACTTTACACAACCCTTGGCTTTTGTCTGATTCGTCACTTTGACATTAACAGGTGTGTTATGTCAGATGGTATAAAGATACACTGCATGAACCATTCAGAAATACATGCCTATATTAATGTCTCAACTCTGGAAATGTGCATCTGCTCAAAGGCAAATAGTAATACATGATGGAGATCATAAATCTTATAAATAACATCTCTTGTAATGACTGGAAGAGGAAAATATTTAAAATGATTATGAAAATTCTCACTGAATGTAAGAGAAGCAGATGGACTTTTTCATAGGAATTTCTGGAGAGAGAGCCGAGGTTGCCTAGTGCATGTCCTAAACACTGATTGTTTTAGGATGACTGAGTGTACTAAACACTGATTGTTTTAGGATGACTGAGTGTACTAAACACTGATTGTTTTAGGATGACTGAGTGTACTAAACACTGATTGTTTTAGGATGACTGAGTGTACTAAACACTGATTGTTTTAGGATGACTGAGTGTACTAAACACTGATTGTTTTAGGATGACTGAGTGTACTAAACACTGATTGTTTTAGGATGACTGAATGTACTAAACACTGATTGTTTTAGGATGACTGAGTGTACTAAACACTGATTGTTTTAGGATGACTGAGTGTACTAAACACTGATTGTTTTAGGATGACTGAATGTACTAAACACTGATTGTTTTAGGATGACTGAGTGTACTAAACACTGATTGTTTTAGGATGACTGAATGTACTAAACACTGATTGTTTTAGGATGACTGAGTGTACTAAACACTGATTGTTTTAGGATGACTGAGTGTACTAAACACTGATTGTTTTAGGATGACTGAGTGTACTAAACACTGATTGTTTTAGGATGACTGAGTGTACTAAACACTGATTGTTTTAGGATGACTGAGTGTACTAAACACTGATTGTTTTAGGATGACTGAGTGTACTAAACACTGATTGTTTTAGGATGACTGAATGTACTAAACACTGATTGTTTTAGGATGACTGAGTGTACTAAACACTGATTGTTTTAGGATGACTGAGTGTACTAAACACTGATTGTTTTAGGATGACTGAATGTACTAAACACTGATTGTTTTAGGATGACTGAGTGTACTAAACACTGATTGTTTTAGGATGACTGAATGTACTAAACACTGATTGTTTTAGGATGACTGAGTGTACTAAACACTGATTGTTTTAGGATGACTGAGTGTACTAAACACTGATTGTTTTAGGATGACTGAGTGTACTAAACACTGATTGTTTTAGGATGACTGAGTGTACTAAACACTGATTGTTTTAGGATGACTGAGTGTACTAAACACTGATTGTTTTAGGATGACTGAGTGTACTAAACACTGATTGTTTTAGGATGACTGAGTGTACTAAACACTGATTGTTTTAGGATGACTGAGTGTACTAAACACTGATTGTTTTAGGATGACTGAATGTACTAAACACTGATTGTTTTAGGATGACTGAGTGTACTAAACACTGATTGTTTTAGGATGACTGAGTGTACTAAACACTGATTGTTTTAGGATGACTGAGTGTACTAAACACTGATTGTTTTAGGATGACTGAATGTACTAAACACTGATTGTTTTAGGATGACTGAGTGTACTAAACACTGATTGTTTTAGGATGACTGAGTGTACTAAACACTGATTGTTTTAGGATGACTGAATGTACTAAACACTGATTGTTTTAGGATGACTGAGTGTACTAAACACTGATTGTTTTAGGATGACTGAGTGTACTAAACACTGATTGTTTTAGGATGACTGTGAATGTCCTGAACACTGATTGTTTTAGGATGACTGTGAATGTCCTGAACACTGACTTTTTTTTAGGATGACTGTAAATGTACTAAACACTGACTTTTTTAGGATGACTGTGAATGTACCATACACTGACATTTTTTAGGATGACTGTGAATGTCCTAAACACTGATTATTTTAGGATGACTGTAAATGTACTAAACGCTGACTTTTTTTAGGATGACTGTAAATGTACTAAACACTGACTTTTTTTTAGGATGACTATAAATGTACTAAACACTGACTTTTTTTTAGGATGACTGTGAATGTACTAAACACTGACTTTTTTTTTAGGATGACTATAAATGTACTAAACACTGATTGTTTTAGGATGACTGTGAATGTCCTGAACACTGATTGTTTTAGGATGACTGTGAATGTCCTGAACACTGACTTTTTTTTAGGATGACTGTAAATGTACTAAACACTGACTTTTTTAGGATGACTGTGAATGTACCATACACTGACATTTTTTAGGATGACTGTGAATGTCCTAAACACTGATTATTTTAGGATGACTGTAAATGTACTAAACGCTGACTTTTTTTAGGATGACTGTAAATGTACTAAACACTGACTTTTTTTTAGGATGACTATAAATGTACTAAACACTGACTTTTTTTTAGGATGACTATAAATGTACTAAACACTGACTTTTTTTTAGGACGACTGTAAATGTACTAAACACTGATTGATTTCGGATGACTGTAAATGTACTAAACACTGATTGATTTCGGATGACTATAAATGTACTAAACACTGACTTTTTTTTTAGGACGACTGTAAACGTACTAAACACCGATTGATTTCGGATGACTGTAAATGTACTAAACACTGATTGATTTCGGATGACTATAAATGTACTAAACACTGACTTTTTTTTAGGACGACTATAAATGTACTAAACACTGATTGATTTCGGATGACTATAAATGTACTAAACACTGACTTTTTTTTTAGGACGACTGTAAACGTACTAAACACCGATTGATTTCGGATGACTGTAAATGTACTAAACACTGATTGATTTCGGATGACTATAAATGTACTAAACACTGACTTTTTTTTAGGACGACTATAAATGTACTAAACACTGATTGATTTCGGATGACTGTAAATGTACTAAACACTGATTGATTTCAGATGACTGTAAATGTACTAAACACTGACTTTTTTTTTTTTTAGGATGACTGTAAATGTACTAAACACTGACTTTTTTTTAGGATGACTGTAAATGTCCTGAACACTGATTGTTTTAGGATGACTGTGAATGTACTAAACACTGACTTTTTTAGGATGACTGTGAATGTACTGAACACTGATTTTTTTAAAGGATGACAGTGAATGAAAGTGCTCATTCTATATTCCTAAATGAAAATATTTTATTATTATTAATATTACTGAGCATTTACAGATCGCCCTATATAATTAAAAATATTACTGTAAGGTGCTTTACATACAAGTGATGGAGCATTGTTAACAATATATGTAAAACACACAATAATTAATGACAATAACAACTGAAATTAATTACAGGTAAAAGAAATGAAATGGTATGACTTATCCTATAAAATTCCATAAATATATACTGATACTGATCATAAATAGTTGTAACACCTCAGAGTTCATGTCAAATAAGTGTTTACAGGCTAAAAGCAGTTTTGAATAGATAGTTATAAGATTTCTTTTAAAAACAATGATCAATGTCTCAAAATGCAAGTGTTTAGGGAGGCTGTTCCAGAGAGTTACTGATGATATGTCGAAATGCCTATCACTGTACAAATTTTTGTGTGCACAACTGGTTTTCGTAACAAAAATGCATCTTCCAATCGCAGAGATCTTGTTGGATGGTAAAAGTTAACGAACTCCTGGATGTAGATTGGAGATAAACCATAGATTAATAACTAACCTACAATTTTCATGACTATATATATGTAAATTAAGAAAGCACATATTTTCATCCCCAATTGCATTTAAAACAGTTTAAAATCATTTACATTCACTGAGTGTATTCTACTTTATTTCTTTTGAAATCCATTGATTGTCATTTGCAACTATGAAGACACATTTTGTTTCAATCTAGTCTGATCTGGTTTTTCGGTGCCATATGTCCAACTCCACAACCTATTTCATGGCATTGTTGAAATTGCTGGAAAAAATGTTTTCTGGTTTATCTTTCACTTTTATTTGAATTTAGTATAATAAATAATGTTTAACAACTGGCATTTTATATGATGGTTTATTTTGTGCCTAGAATTTGTCCTACTTGGACTATTTTCCTTTACCATCAGTCAAATATGGAAATCATTACCAAATATGGAGACAAGTCAAGGTCAGGTGACTTTCAGCTGTTACGTTTCAATATTATAAGGGTCAAAATATCTATACTTTACATACTTGAAAGAGTTCATATTTCAAAAAATAAAGAAATATTGTAACATATATAATAAAATGTCTTTCTTTAGATTGTTAAATGGGAGATGGTCAAAAACAATGCAGAAAAAATTGCATAACGTGGAATATGCATATTTTCTGCAATGTTTGTGACCTTCATATTCCATTTAATAAACTTAAGAAAGCATTTTATTATTCTAATATTTATATTCAGTGTGTATTTTGCTTAATTTCTACTGAAATCTACTTTCGTCATTTGTAATAATGAAGACACCATTTCAATCTAGTTGGATCTGGGGGTTTTTTTTAAAGTGCTGTTTATATACATTCCATGAACTACTTTTTGAACTACTCACAAATAAATGTATTAAAGCAGTATGCAGTAACATGTAGATCAACATGCAATTCAATAAAGAAAAATATTCATTCTTACTATGGTGGTTTGTTTTATGCATTTAGAGTTTGTCCTTTTTGTCTATTTTCCTTTATCATTGTTCAAATATGGAAATCAATACCAAATATGGAGATAAGTCAAGATCAGATGATTTTCAGCTGTTACATTTAAATAACTTACAGGTCAATACTATCTATATTTAACGTACTTGACAGTATTTACAAAAATATAAATAATGTCTTTCTTCAGTTTCTTAAATGGGATATGATTTTCTGCAATAATTGTGATCTTCATCTTCTGTTTAACAAACAAAGAAAACATTTTTTCACTTAAATACAATTCACCCTAATACTATTACTGAATCCCATATACTGAATATTGTAACATGGAGTCACCTTGCATGTTTGGACTAAATTAATGAAAACCTTACCAAATATAACACTCTGTATGTATGACCTGTTAGCTTGGCAATCTGAACAAGGGAGGGATACTTCCACACCAAGATCTGATTTTGTGAATATCCATGAGTACTGACCTAAAATAAAATTTTAATGAAATTTCAGATATATGCATGGTTTTCTTCAGCCAATGAATTTCACAACATTTTATCTAACCTTTAAAACATCAAACTTACTAATTCATTGGAGTGTTTGGACCAAGCCAAATTGCAAACTTGAGAGCCAGTGTCCACACACTGTAAAGGCTGACAGGTCAAGGTATTCCAAAACCTAATACAACGGTCCGCTGTACCCCCACCACTAGCCAGCAGTCCGTGTTGATGGGGGGACCATGCTATAGCCTTCACTGCTGCTAAATGTTCATTATAAGTCTGTACAGGGTTAGTGCTAGTCATATTCCACACATACAATTTATTGTCATTGCCACCAGAGGCCAAGTGCTGGTGGTCAGGTGACCATTTCAGTCCACACACTTCCTGTCTGTGTCCTGTCAATTTGCGGTCAGGAAGAACACACGGTGTTCGGATGTCTCTTTGCAGAATCAGTCTGTCTCGACTCCCAGATGATAAAATGTCTGTATTCCAAGCTAGAGCACCTGTTATAAAAATTATTTGTGGTGTTACATTTCTGCAAGGTTATGCATTTCAAGTTTAGTTTCTTGATACTGAATTTCACCTTTTTCCAAAAGGAAAACCTGTCTTTATTTACTATGAATATACTATAGTATTCAAATTTAAAAAAGAAAAAATTCTCTTATACATGTATATACTGTTATACATGTATATACTGACCAACTCTGGCACTGTGGCCCTCCAGTGTGTTCAGCTTTTTAGTTGCTGCTACATCCCAAATTTGAACATATCCTTTGTGTGTACCCACAGCTACAAGGTGTCCCTAACAAAGTATAATGGCCAATGAAAATATACCAGGCTAAATGACAATTTTAAAGATATCTGGATAATCATTTAGAATATGAACATAATAATAATCTCTTTGTTAAATCTTTAAAAGTATCTTAATAAACTTTCAAAAGTTCAATTTTCCACAGTGATATGTATATTATAAATATCCACAAAAACTGACCCTCTCTGACCATGATACTGAGGTCACTGTATCGTTGTCACTGGAGAGATCACATAATCTGGTAACCTATAAATATGTCATTGATTCATTTCATTATATCATTTACTATTGGTACTAAAACAAACAAAATGTGCTTGTGAAACACTGGTATCCCCTAAGACAGCAAAGTAATTATGGTACCCAAAGAAAGATATGTCACAAGGAATACTCATGTGAACTATAAAAGCCCTATCACTAACCATTCAAGGTTAAAGTTTTTCAAAAGTAGGTCAAACTCCCAGGTGAAGATCATGTGGTCAAAAAATTTTGGTAATAAAAGACAGGTCTTGTCAAAAGGAATACACATGTGAAATATGCAAGCCCTAACCCTAACCATCCAAAAGGTGAAGGTCACAACGTCAAAAATTTTGGTACCCAAAGGAAGGTCTTGTCACAAGGAATACACATGTGAAATATATATGCCCCTGAATCTTTGATTATGGGGACATAAAATACTATTGGGTATTTAAACATCATGCAAGACTTAAATCACTACACATGTAAATACAGCCTCTGGGGAAAATTTACGGTCACATATGACAGGAAGTCGCTTAAAACAGTGGACTGATATGACAGGTTTGACTGTATCTGTAAACAAGAGCACCACTAAGAGCATCCCCCTCACCATATGGAATATAAAGGTCATTCTCAATAACTTAAAGTTCAAGGGACCTTGATAAAACTTGAGTAATCAAGAGTTTGAGAGATTGAAGGTTGAATCAAATCCAGAAATTAAAGGTGACCATTATGGTTCAAATGTTATAATAACCAGACTGCACATTTACAACATCCTGGCATTGTTCTGACATGTTGTCCTTCATATTTTTAGGTAATTGACTTGATTTCGATGACAATGAACTTTACCTAGCATAGTTAAAATATTTTTCAAAGTTAACATATTTTGTTGATGTTGGTTTTTTTTTTTGGTGTTAAGATAGACATATATGTACAAATTTACAAGACAAGTTTCACATTCACTAACTACACATAGCACAATCGTCACAATTTCCAGTTGCCTACACCAAACACACATTCTAATAAATAACAATGTTTCCTTGGCACGTCTCTAAATTATTTTCTCAAAATTACTGTCTCAATGTTAAGACCAATTTGATCTATAGTCTAAAATAAGCTCAGGTGGAGGGTTAAATTGACAAATTTAATAATCAACTAGCTACCCCACAAAAAAAACACTGGCAATGTGTCACCAATATAAACACACACAGCTGATCTAGCTCCAGACATTCATTATTATCCAGATAAGGTCCAAGCAAAAATGATTACATGCTTGATTGAAATTGTGTAGCCTCTACCACCACTTTGAGAGATTGTAAGTAAAAAACAATGAAATTTGTTTTACAGGACCCAAATGTCACTTCAAGAGGTCGCAAACTTCAAGAGATCAAAGGTTTGAGGGTAAATTTGCTTAGTGATATGGAGAAAAAAAATTGGAACTGTGATTTCACTTTTTGAGATCTAAGTTCAAACCATCGAGAGTCACCTGTATATAAATGCATTAATAAAAAGTAAAAGTGTAATGATGCCAAATGCCTTTGTGGAAAATCAAGACAGATTAGTCCAGATGTGTTATGCATTTTCAGAGTAAGTATCTTGTAAAATCTATCTCTCTGTCTGTCTGTCTCTCTCTCAAGCAAGTAAGTTTTTATCACAGGATGAGATTTTCTGAACACACAGATAGACAAAAAACATATTACTAATGCATTAAAAGGTCTATGGTTTGTAACTACTACAAAGCTGTATACTGCTTTGTTCTAAAAATAATATTGATGTATTATGAAATGTTCTCATAATTTTCTGTTGACAACTATCACTTTACATTTCAAAATGCAAAACAATAAACAAAGTGTCAAGATTTTTTTATAATAGCATTTAGTGATATGTCAAATTACACACAAACTTTAAAATAGTCATTAAAACATGTGTTGTCCTAAATTAAAGAAGTCAACAGTCATCTTGTGTATTCTTTAGACACTTTCAAATTCAAGTCGGACAATAATGTACAATGCCAAAGCAAGAGGCCTATGGGCCACATCCCTCACCCTAGTCACCTTGGCCCATGTTTAAAGATTTTCCTTCTATATTCACATCTAAAACTTTGACCCCATACTGTAGGCTCTACCTACCCACAGAGGCTATGACTTTAACAAACTTAAATCTGCACTATGTCAGGAAGCTTCAATATAAATTTGAACTTTCTGATCCAGTGGTTTTTGAGAAGACTTTTAAAGATTTTTCTTATATATTTGCATGTTAAACTTTGATTCCCTATGACAAGTTTGTTAAAATCATAGCTGCTAGGGGTAGGGTGGGGCCACAATAGGGATTCAAGTGACATTCAAATCTTTGTTGACAATTAGAAATACCTTAGCTAAAGCAATACAAGCTGTAACTGATGGTAAATAAATTGAAAAATAAAAGACCAAAATATAAAAACATATTTGTGATTGAACATATATAACTTCATAGAATCAGAGAGGCACTGCACACATGTCAGATTTCTAAACAATTTAATATGCCAAATCATAGCAAATTTATTAATAAAATTTCATTTGAATGGCATACTTTTATAATTTAATTACTTTCTTACACTTATAACACTTAAAGTCATTCATGACACGATGTAATATTTTAAAATGAACGAAATGTGTAGTTCCTCATGTTAGTCTCCGTCTTTGTATGACCTCAGTCTCAGTGCAACCTGATTACATTCGGCAATCATCGTTCCCATGTTCGTGTATATGATGCAATGGTCGTTTATTCAAAATGCTCATTGTAGGTATGCACATAAATAATATTCCCTTGTTTATTTTCCTGAATTTTTCTTAAGATCTTGGGGATTTTATAAGTCATATCGATAGGTGTTAATTGGTGCATAATTCTATAGTTGAAAAATACCGTCATTTACAGTTTGTATTGCTTTAAGCAATCCAAAAATTAAAAATTAAATTTAAAACTTTTCCGCTCAAATTGTGTCCATGCCCTTTTAAAGTGTGATGCCACTCCACTGTCACTGAGGTCACAACAATAGTCCTTTGGACATTCATCCCGGTGAGCTAGAGTCAGATGAATTTTCCCTGACATGGAATTAATTTTTCCATAAATTACACAGTACTTTACATACAAAGATACTCACTTGACTAGTGCATGCACTCCACAGGTATACACAGGTGCCCAGTCCTACACTTAGCACATTTTGTGAGGACCAGTCGACTAGATTTAAATAAAAATCATCTTGCAGTTCAGGGGCATCTAGAACCTTAAAAGGGATTTTTGATATTTTCCTCACAGCCTGCAAAAAAAAAAATACTTTTTGTGGTAATCATTAAAGAATCACAAACTAGAGTGTTCAAAGGAACACATACATGTATGTTGCCTGTTTAAGAGCACCTTGAAACTGTTTATTTATCACCTGGATGAAATAGATGAGTGACAAGATTATTCAGTATGTGTTGAAATTGTTTTTCCATGAACACTTTGTAATTTATAAATCAATGTACTTTCTGAGAGTTCTAAAAGATATGATGCATACACTGTGAAACCAGAAGTAAATGGTGTAAATGACATTTGACAAAATATTTTAGGCAATAAGGTATGCTAGATTTCTGACATTTTTCTATAAAATATTTAAGGACTGAAGCTAATTTTGACCTATGTTATATGATATAACCTAATTTGGTGCAGTTTATGCTTTTATATATAATCTGCAGATCAGATTATATGAAGTGTAAGCTGCACTAAGTTATGTTATATTGTATAACATAGCTCACCCTCCCTTCTAAGTGTGCAATATATGATCTGGACATGATTTGAGCATGTACACCGTATAGCCATAAAATTACAAGATGCCACAGCGATACGTTTGGGGTTACAAAAATTTTCCCCCAAAGATGCATCAGCTAACTAGGTTTGATAGTCCTAGGCCTCACAGCATGAAAGATATGACCTGGACACAAAAAAGCTATTAAACAGACGGACAGGAAAGTCCATACCACAGTATGGCTTGGGAAAAGGCATTCGTACAGAAACGAATTCTATGATAAAAACCCTTTACAGATATTGTTACTTTTAAGATATTGAAATGGATTATACATATATAACAAATGCAATTTTGTATTTTTAAATGCTTTACTTGAAATATTAGATGAAACACTTACTTTGCGTGGTGATCTCAGAAGTTTTTGGCTTTTGCTCCCCACAGGGGACAGAGAGTAAGGAGAAGAGTCACTGAAGTCCAGACTTCTACGGGGTACATGGTACTAGAAAACAACACAATCTAGTTTGTAATTTATTGTATTCATTTGATACTGGGCAATACATCTATATGCTAACAAATAACATATGAATCAGATTGAGTAAAAAAATCAGAGAGAGGTCTTACCCTAAAAAGATTCTGACTTTCCTTTGGAACAAGTATCTTTCTGTCATCAGATAGATGGTCTTGCTTTAAAAAATAACATTAAACATGTAAGATCTTCCATATAGGGAACAATAAGCTGCATTTCAGAGCAATCTCTGTATAAGATTCTGAACTAATTTCCAATTGTTGATGTATCTAATTAAAGCTAAAAACACTGTTTGCATGAAAATGTGTTTCTAGCAATTCTCTTGATTGCATTTTCATCATGACATAATATACTGTCAATAAAATCTGGTTTTCCAACACTCTTAATAATGCATTACAATGTAATGTAACAAATTAAAACAATCAAATAAAATAGAATTCAAACTTCTAATTCCATTTATTTTTCGGTTTACTATCTCCTGTTAAATTTGGTTCTTTTAATTTAGTCATAAAATCTTTAAAAATGGCATGAAATTAATGATTTTAATCAAAATATGAACAAAGAGTGAATTTTAGTCATTATTATGAAGCCATTATTGTGTTATTAAAGGTCATATGAAAAGAATTTTAACAGTGATATTTTACTTTATAAATATAAAGTTAGGTATGAATAAAAGTTGAATAGTGTTTAATAAAAATTTATTGTCTTTGCATTGATAAGAAATAAAGCTGTAAACTTGTACATAGATACAATTTGTTACCCACTTATCATTCTTGATTCTGTGTATTCGTGACATCACAATGACCCATCCATGTAAACAATACAATGAATGAAAATAGTGTATATTGTACACCATATGCTTAACGAAATTTCGCACTAAACCAATGGATATGGATGACTTTCTGTTTTCTCACAAACTGCCCAATTTTGTGATTCAACCACATCAGTTTGACCAGTCAAGAATGATGAATAGCAAACGAATAACGTTCTTCATCAGTAGATGATCTTGAAGAAGAGCTTGCGGATTTCAATACCTGTATGCTATCAGACACTGAAGTTTAACTATTGTGTTTTAAAAAGATTAAAAGTCTTATGAACTTGTGTACATTTTATTTATTATTTATCACTTTAAAATTGGCAAAAAAAAATGTAATGGTAATTCCATTTCCATTTTGATAGGAACAACCCCAAATGAAGTTGAGCTTAAGTATTCTTGTACCACAAATTGTAGGTGTAGAGTACCCTAAATGTGGCAAATGTATCATCATGGATGCCATCTGTCGTACTGGTGCACGGTTCTTCATAATCAGCTGATACATGTATTTCCTTGTCCCTCATAAATGTAAAATTCACAAATCGCTCCATTCAAATAATTGTGTGTGTGTGTTAATTCTGTATCTTTATACATTAAAAGATATTTCTAAAAAATTGCTTGCGTTTAATTCTATAGCATTTATTGTTTTTACTTTCTCACTTTACATTCCTGCTGTTCAAATATTATTTTTGATAAGATAAAAGATGATAAAATTATTGTTTTGGAGTAAGTATATACATGTACATTCAATTATCAGTACTAATATAATGTACAGAATAATGTTATAGTTTCTGAATGATATGATGATTTTTAAAATTTGAATTTCAGAATGAAAGGTTTATTTACAATTTTAATTTAACTATATTATAACTTATAATTTGGATTAAAATAATAAATAAAAGTTACATATGTTTGGGTTGCGAGTGTAGCTATATTACATGTATATAGTCTGCAACTATTGCTAAATCACTAGTGTTAATAAATGTAAAGAAAAATGATATTAAATGCTGGCCTAAACAACATTGATAATATCTGAAAAGCCCTTAAGTTTAATACCCGAGTTAGATATCTAAGAAGCTTATAAAAATAAATACCTTGAGATCTTCTATGCCTGCAGATAACAACTCATTTTTCAGTAAGCAGGAGTAAGCCAACCCATCTTTAGCTGAGTCATTTGCTGAGTCTTTCGATTTTGAGGAGGGGGTTGGTGATGAATTTGGACTTCCCTGAAATTAGTTTTGACTTGTTCATGCTTCTATAGAACAAAGATATATATATATATATATATATATAGCCAAACATGCTCTGCGAAATAAGATTAACCCTGTCCTTTCTAAGTTATAAAATATTACCGTTAAACAACAGGCCCAAGAGCCATATTGCTCACCTAAGTCATCTTGGCCCACATTTAAAGATTTTCCCTATAAATTTGCATGTAAACCTGATCCACTACTGTGTCCCCCACCTAGCTGCAGAACTGTAGTGTTATGGCTTTATATTTTAGTCTTTGACCATAATGCTACAGTTCCCATAATGCAAAAATGGTACAATTTACAGTGCAAGATTTTCTGCGCACAGTTGGGGATACATTTCTCCATTTTCCAGCATTGGTCAATCATATACCTTTCATTCCCTAATTCTAGACATATTCTATTACCAACTTGTATATTTTATCCACCTCATAACTTGTTTTGAATTTTCTGCCATCCAAAAGCCATCTTGACCTACTGACGAGATCTCACTAAAACGTCACGTATATATATGGAATGTGTTGACTAACTACTACTTATCGTCAAAGACTAAAATATAAAACCATAATGCTACAATTCTACAGCTAGCCTCCACCCTACCCCCATAGGCCAAGATTTTAATAATATTGAATATGCACTATGTCAGTAAGTTGCCATGTAAACTTGAACTTTTTTTGGCTCAGTGGTTCTTGAGAAAAAGATTTTTACCCTATAGTTTTGCAAATAAAAACTTGATCCCCTATTGTGGCCCAAATCTACACCTGGGGGGGGGGGGGGGGGGGGGGGGGGGGCATGATTTTATCAAACTTGAATCTGCACTATATCAGGAAGCTTCCATGTAAATTTGAACTTTTCTGACCTTGTGGTTCTTGAGAAAAAGATTTTTAAATGACCCCACCCTATTTTTGCATATTTTTGTGATTATCTCCTCTTTGTTGGGAGCATGACCCTTCATTTCAAAAACTTAAACCCTTCACCCAAGGATGAATTGTACCAAGTTTGATTGAAAATGGCCTGTGGTTCTGAAAAAAGAATGTTTTTTTGTTTTTGTTTTTTTAAATTTCAGTATATTTTTGCTATTTCACTATTATTTCCCCTTAAAAAAGGATGTTGCTCTTCATTTGAACAAATTTGAATCCCCTTCACCCAAGAATGCTTTCTGCCAGATTTGGTTAAAATTAGCCCAGTGGTTCTGGACAAGAAGTTGAAAATGTGAAAAGTTTACAGACAAAGGGACAAGGGGTGATAAGAAAAGCTCACTTGAGCTTTCAGCTCAGATGAGCTAAAAAAAATTACTTTAGTGTGAATCTTTACAGTGTTGGTTAAGAGTTGGAACTTTTAAACCCATATTGAGATCTGCAACAAATTTCTTAAAAATTTACAAAATGTACAAAAAACATGACTGGTCGATGTTTATTTTGTATTCTCTACCTCTCTATCTTTCAAATAATTTCTTTGCATTCGTTTTGACTCTCAATATCTATTATACTCTCCTTCACTTATATCCAGCAACTAGCAACTCTTTTCTTGAGCTTTGAAACCCCTTCGATATAAAGCTGTCAAATTTTCTTTTCAAATGTGATCTTGGTATAGTAAACTGCTTTATGAAAAACAGAAGTAAAAAATCATAAAATGTTAAAAAAAAACAAAAACAAAACAAACCAAACAAAAAAAAAACACCATTAAGAATGGTCCAGGAGAAAAACTGATCACCATGTGGGCGACCAGGTATCTGATCGCCTACATGAAATTTTACATGCACTGGCAAGTGGTTAAGTTAACTACAACCCATCTTCGCTAGCCAAGGGTTTTTGGACCACTCCACTACCCACAAAGAACCGAGTGGACCGAAAACCCTTGGCTAGTGAAGATGACCACAACCTTGCTTTATATACCTTTGAAATGTTGAAGTTGATTTGCCAGCTAGCACCTGCTCGACTAGGGATAAACCTGTCACCATATTTGTCTTTGCTTGGAGAAGCTATTGGACTGGCAGGGCTCAGCCTGGGACTGAGAGATAGTGGCTGCCAACAAAAATTACAGTTCTTTAAATATACATCTTATTGTATTTAATAGTATGTTTAATAAATTATAGCACTACCACTTAAAGTGTCCTTTTTCCTCCCAACATCTATCAATTCATTGATATGCACTCATCTTTATATATAGAGCTACTGACAGAATATTGTCAATTGCAAAGATTTTTTACAACAAACACATCAATCATCTCACTGATGCATAGGGTGAAATTTGTCCATTCTGCTGCCTTAGTAGGCGCTTCTCATACTCTGGATCCATCAATCCAAATATCCATCAATGTTCACAACAACTCTTCTGTATTAAGAAATAAACAAAAAATTGTTTTCACTTCTTGTGTATACATTGGTATAGTTACACACACAAATATACATTGTATAATACATTGTATACCAACCCATACAATATTACAACACCCCATATTCATCTGGTGATAAAACAATAATTATATTTCTGCACATCTAATTTGAAAGATGCAACTTATTCTGAGAATATGTGGTATGGAGACATCACCATTGCCAGTGATGGGCTACAAATTCACAATTTCTGTTTTTCCTACATATGCATATAGTTTTCATACTGTATTAGCAAACTTTAGTATGGTTCCACGTTAAAATCAGGCAAAATCAAAAGACAAATTTCATTTCAATCCCAATGCAGTACTAATTTTATCAACCATACAATTGAAATTTATATTTTATATACACATGAATACATCTTTAAAGAAGCCTTAATATCAGATTCTAGGTTTTTGTAAATGAGAAACCAAGAGGACATATTAATATTTGAAGTTCTGCTATAAAAGGATTGAAAAGAGTTGCATGAAATTTCTTTCCTACAAATATGGCATGCATTGTATTGATGAAATATCAATTATATCAATAGATTTTTTCATTGATATAATTTCAAAAACATGAGCTTCTTGAACTCTTGAACAAGGACCATATTTCGTTAAGAATTGTGCGTGTGTTCATTACAATATTCGTCCAAAAACAGCATCATATAATGATCCAATACATAATAAATGAACAAAAAGGCTTGCCCCATTTCCACTCCAACGCTTTCTCAACTCTTAAGTTCTGTAAATTGACATATCAGATAAACGTAAACAGAACTGTAGAAGTTACAAAGATAGCAGCAAGAATACATGTACGATATAATTGTTAATGTGTAGGGCATCTTTCTCCGTTCTCCTAACGGTAGCATCGTCAACAAACTACAAGAACTAGTTACACAAAAATATGAAATATCAATAACAAACCTGCATATATCTTAAATTTACTAAAAATAGTCTTTGTTTTTGTTTTACAAGCACAGTCTGTTTCTCTTGCAAAATGGCGTCACTTCCCGTTATGATTTTACTAAATACCGGAAGGGTTATAGTTTGAACAGGATTAGCTAATTACAGGAAAAGATTATATTTATTTGCTTAGTTGTTTTCAATTTCTTCAATCTAATTTAAAATATAACTGGAAGATGATATATGTTATTGTGTACTTCTTTCCAAAACTGATAGGTAAAAAAGACAACACATTCTGGTCAAATGATAACGCCATCCTTGCTATAACGTTAAAATCGGTCTTGATCTAAAGTATTATTATGCTTCATGTTAGTTTCTTCCCACATATATATTTGATATCCTGCTATTCCGCATAGAGCACGGATATTATATATATATATATATATATATATATATATATATATATATAAAGTTTTTTTAAATGTGCTCGTTCGCGGGTTGACAACTACAGATTCATTTTTGAAAAGCAGTAGGAATTTTTCTATTGTCTTCTAAGAGATGCACATCCAACAACATTCGTCCAAGTCACATCAAGGTATCGGATATGGAGCACCAAATTCACTGAAGTAAAGAGATCATTAAAATTTCACCACGTTGATATGCGCATCAATTGAATTGATGAGAGCAATAACTGCACTGATGCACGCATCAGTTGAATTGATGAAAGCAATCATTAATTTGATATGTGCATCAATTCAATTTTTGCGTGCAAAATTTCAATTGAAACACGCATCAGTTCAATTATTGTCCGCAATAATTCGACTGATGCGCACATAATGATATCCTTAAATAATTAATGATATCTTCAATTATTTATGTTATGTTAATTTGGAGTTCTATACTCGGATAAAACAAATCTTAAACAATGTGGACTCTTTGTTGGGACTTCGAATTCCACAGACAGAATGCTTGCGTATTAAACTGTATCTACGTTGTTTACTTGTTGTGCATTAAATTAACATATACCCAGTCAGATAATTAATATCACTGCGCGCATTAATTGAATTGATGATAGCATTAATTATTCTACTGAACTGAAACATGCAATAACTGGATTATTCCTCTCTTTAAACGAATTATTGCGAGTCTCGTCAATTCTTTTGATGTGCACGTCGGTTCCATCGACGAGAGCAATAATTGATTTGATGCGCACACCAATTGAATTACCGGGTATTGCGCATTGTAATTGAATTAATAATATCTTTAAATAAGTAATGATATCTCCATTTAATTGGGTTTTTATTAATTTGGCGCTTCATATCTGCCCTTGACATTGAAAGATTCTTACCAAAAAAGTTTGGTTAAATACTGATAGTACTGCATGGTCACCGCGCTCCATAGGATCATGTAACGACTTGAACAGCTTGAACACCTGAATGACCAGTATAATTTTTCGAAAAATTGCAGCCTTGTTATTTATGAGAAGACATTAATGCATCGATAATCTAATACCTCAGCTATTACTGTATAATTAGTGCTAATAAATAATGATTATCTTTGTATAATATCACATTTGGTTACATTCTTGACGTAAAAGACCATTGTAACTGTTTTAAGTTTTAATAACAATTGATCGAAAAATTATGCAGTGATTCAATGTGAACACAAAATTAGCATCATTAAACAAGAGGCCCACAGGTCTTATCAGTCAATTCAATCTAATTAAACTTAGATGTTTGTTAGATCCGATTGCATACATAACATTCAACAACATCCTATATAGTCTGGTCCCCGCCCCCCGCCACTCATTGATCACTCGTTTAAAGTGATCACTCACCCAAAACGAGTGATCAATGAGTGGCGGGTGCGGGAACCAGACTACATCCCATAGAGGCCGGTCACGTCATGTATGCGAGTACGCAGACGGACCTAACATATCATCTAATATTATTTAGATTGCAGTCACCGTAGTGTAAGTTAAAAGTATCAATAGCTCCAAGGATTATGAAATATATAGAATTTTTCCTGTTCAGCATATCTTACCTAAATTCTAAATTTAGCAGCAATACCAAACAAAATGTCTCCGAAAGTGTCCATTCATAAAGTTGGTACGCCCCTTTCTGCTTTTCCAAAATATGCGTTTAGTTTTTATATAGTATTTGTAAAACTAAAGAAGTCTTTAATGATAGAGACAACAATTAACTATAACAATTTTGGCCCCACCCTGGAACCGAAACCTCTAACTTTAAGATGATGAAATTTACAATTTTGGTAAAGGGCTACATGCTCCTTCTAATTATCCATTTAGTTTCAATTCATTATCAATAGCATTACAGTAGATGGTATTTAAATGTTTTACACATAAACACTAAATACCAAGTTTGGTCCTGCCCTTGAGTCAGAACCTCTACCCCGGGAATCATGAAATTTACAATTTTCCTAAAGGGCTCCATCTAAATATCTACTGGGTATCTAGTTCAATTTATATCAATAGTATTGAGGATGATAATTAAATGTTTTACACATAAACACTATATGCCAAGTTTGGTTCTGCCCTAGAATCAGAACTTCTACCCATGGGATCATGAAATTTACAAGTTTGTTGGGGCTTTCCTGCTCTACATGACTATGGGTTTAATTTTTTTCTTACAGATGTGCAGTCGTAGAGAATATTTTTGAAATTTGATCAAGTTATGGCCTCACTCCTAAGACCCCGGGGGTGCAGGAGTCCTGAAATGTACAATTTATGCTTCCCTTGTTCTAAAAATTCCTCATACTAAAGGATGTATTCGGAATATCAAAAGAATTGACCTATAGGGGTGAACGATTTCCAGGAAAAGGTCACTTTTGAAAATCAATGTTCATTTGTTATTTTTTACCGTATATGTTTCTGAATTTTTCAAACTTGCATTTTGAACATAAAATTTCGCATTAGCAATTTTGAGATTAACCTGCAAAGTTGACAAAAACAGCATTTTATCAGTAAAAACGCCTAATTTTGCATGAATTTTGGCTTGGAAGACCTTCAGGGCAGGCCTGTCCCAAATAAAAACTAAGGCATTTTGATAGGTTTTGATCTAAGGAATAATTTAAAATAGGATTTTTTAGGGGCACCCCTGCCCTGGTGTCGAAATTTACAAAAAACCTACCAAAAATGCGAAAACCTATCTTTAGCATTATGCCGTTTGTATTCATAGGTAGTATAGCTCATCTGGTTAAATCGCAGATGCTTACAAAAAACGTTGTCAGTATCCTGGCTCGAGTCCACCTGTTTTCACACTTTTTTCGCCAGTATAAACACCATTTTAATTTTTTTGTATACAGGCTTGTGTCTTTTACTTCATCTTCCTTAAATGCATGTTTGCTCTTGGTATAAAATATATTTATGAGAATGCAGACCATTAATTCTCTATAACTAAAATCAATCAACCGGAGCTATGTCTCAGTGTAAGCACACTTTGTTAAAGGACAGAATCACATACTCTGCGTCATGCCGATCAAAAAGTTGCTGCATTTCCTTTCGAGAACATCACTGGGAAATAGTACTGTTTTGGGAGAGATATTGCAATTCATTCCTCGGGAAAAATGTGTGCATTGGCGATATTTTATGCCAAAAATGCATCCATCCTTGCGGGGCGTGTGCATTATGAGTAAACGTTATATTATGGCTTATGGAGCGCCAAATTAACATAAACACAAATAATTGAAGAAATCTTCAATTATTTAAAGATATCAATTCAATTATTGTGCACAATAATTGAATTAATGTGCGCATCAAATTAATTATTGATCTCATCAATTTAATTATTAATTGATTGATTATATATTGTTTAACGTATATATTGTTTAACGAGAATTTTACACTCATATGGTGACGTCACCACTGCCGATGAATGATTGATTGATTGTTGCTTTCCACCACACTCAATAATTTTTCAGTTATCTGGTGGCGTCCAGGTTTTGTTGGTGGAGGAGAGCGTCCAGATACAATGTACCTGGGAAGAAACCACTGACCTTCCGAAAGTAAACTGGCCAACTTTCTCACATATATCGGCGCGAGCGAAAATCGAACCCGACATTGCTAGTGAAGGGCTGCAAAAGTTAGGCCTATGATCGGCGCTTATGGCTTTGAGCAGGATCTTTAACGTGTCACACCTGCTGTGACATGGGACTCAGTTTTTGCGGTCTCATCCGAAGGACCGCCCCATTTAGTCGCCTTTTAAGACAAGCAAGGGGTACTGAGGATCTATTCTAACAACCCGGATCCCACGGGGCTCAATTGAATTAACGCGCGCATCAATTCAATTGGTGAGAGCAATAATTGATTTGATACGTGCATTAATTCGATTGTTGAGAGCAATAATTGATTTAATGTGCGCATTAATTCAATTGATGAAAGCAACAATTCGTTTATGCGCGCATCAATTCAGTAATTGATCTCGTCAATTCAATTGATGTGCGCATCAATGTTGTGGAATTATTGCGAGCATTTAATTTGGAGTTCTGTATAAATAATGATGATCTCTTTACTTCAGTTGAAGACATCTTTAATTATTTACAACGCTTTTGTACAATGAATTAATGCGGGCGTTAATTCTTTCATTGCAAGCAACAATTCAGTTACAGACATTATTAATTCATCTGAAGATATGTTGAATCGAATACATTTCTAATTACATAGTTGCTCTCTCTAAAAGGATAATTGGGCGCATCAATTGAATTAATTATATCATTAATTCAATTTTTGCGCGCTTTAATTCAACTATTGCGCACATTAATTAAATAAATTGATACGCGCAATAATTGAATCATTATTCTCTTCAAGTGAATTGTAGCGCACTTCAAATCAATTATTGATATAAAAAGTTCTTTAAAAAGAGCAACAACTGAATAAATGTCCATAATAATTCAGAGTAGAAGATATCATTAATTATTTGAAGAAATCTTTAACTGAATTGTTGCGCGCATCAAATGAATTGATCATATCTTCAAATAACTAAGCATATCTTGAATTATTTGAATTTATGCTAATTTGGTGCTCCATAATGCTTGAAAAATTTCAATTTATATTACGTGAGAATTCTTGCCCATTAATTTGTGTGCAAACGAACTCTGGTGGAAGTTTTGTTAAATGAGGTACTACGGCACCCTGGTGGTACTTAAGAAGAATGCGTATACCAGTATATGTATACATATAAATAGGTAGATATATAGGTAGGTGCATCAGTGCAATTTTTTATACAATAAAACAGATTCAACTCAAGGAGAGAGAGAGAAAGAGAGACAGACAGAGAGAGAGATTCATATTTTTTAAAATCACACTCAGAAGGCTCTAAAACCTAACTAAACGGTCCTTAATTCTTAATAATTTTCTAAGTGACTTTTTGTTTTTATATATAGATCGAAAGGAAAAATAAGAATAAGAAAAATACATTCTCTGCTAAGGCGTTGTCATTTCATATCGGGCTCGAACTTCCGACTCTCCGCTGTCCTAGTAACCATTCAACAACGTTACGTAACATCCGGGAAAAACAAAATCATGGCTAAAGCTTCAAAAGAAAAGGATCCTGTAAATTTTGTTCATCAAAATGCTATTTTGTGTGAAACAATCACGAAAGAACAACGACATCAAAAAATGTACACAAACTACAGTGTAAATCCGTTTAAGAAAAGTAAGTTAAAAATTGATTGATAATTTAGTATTCTACCCTGGGCTTCATTTACTTTAGAAGACTAACTTTGAGTCGGAATGTTCCATTAAAAACCGTATAATTGAATATATCTATTTATCCATGGTAACAGAAATGCACCCTTTAAATCCGTCTTGTATGTAAGGAGTGGAAAGGGGGGGGGGGGTGTCATCTGTTTAGAAAATATCATGTCCGCCCTCATATACTGTACATACTTTTGAAAATGTCTTTCCTTTAAAAGTATACCAAATAAAAGTGAAATTTGTGTAAGGGAACATGTACTTTAATGTGTATACATGATGTGCCTATATGTAGGTCTCAAATAATACAACCATTCACCTTCGGGGACCCAACACTGATCCAATTCACTTTAATAGCGGTCCATAGAAAACCCGTAAACACCAAGTAATTCCCGTAAACAACAACAACAAAAAATGTACCAAAAACACCAATGTATCATCAAAAGACACCTCTAGGGTGATAGTTCTTACCTCTAAATACCTACATACAAAGTGGCATTCATAATGAAGGTGAATTGAATGAGATATCTTGTATTTCAGACTGCAATTATCGACAGTTTTCCACGGACTCCTTTAAGAGAGATATACTGTAGTTTAGATATAATTTACATAATAGACGAATACTTTCAGTAGTAGCATACACCATACACCAGTTTTTATTATTCAGTATTTTTTTTTTTTTTTTTTAATTTTGTATCAGTGTTAAGTACAAGTATTTGTATGTATATGTGTACCTTATTCTTTTTCCTTCTCCAAGAAAGTAAAGGGTTTCATATACAGCATATATCTCTGTAGCAAAAGCATTTGTGCACAGAGAGAGTCCACATGCAAGTATTTATACAGTCACCTACACCCTATTGAACATCAGTAATTTTTTGGATAACATTTGGCATGTAATATTTTTTATATCTTTGTATGTATATTAGCCTGGCTGCAGGGATTCAGTGACATAAATCATTACAATATGCCATTCAGTTCATTAACAATGCATATATTCTATGCAATTAGTGTTTGTTCTTCTTTTACAGTTCATGTGATCACAGGGAAACCAAACTCCAGACATGACACTGAAGAGGGAGAAGAAGATAGTAAGTAATGCTTATCATTTGTGATTCATCAATTAAACATTTCATGCATTGCATTTGTCAATCAAATTTAATAGAACAAGAGATCATTGGGCCACAATGCTCACATGAATCACATCAGCCCTTCATCAAAAGATTTTAAAAGATTTTCCCACCAAAATTTTGACCCCAAAGGGTAATAACCATATTTGAAACCACACAACATAGGGATGCATTCATAGCAATATTACTTACATGATTTTGCTGTTTTATTCTAGAGAAGATTTTTTGTCTATGCTTTTAAGAACTATTTTAACCCCCCTTCCCATTCTAGCCCATAATTTGAAAAAAACCAAAAACTTGAGTCAACACATATGAGGATCTTTGTCTAATTATTAGTATAATTTATTGTAGTTCTGCTACTCTTGAAAAGAGTGTTTTAAAATCTATATATATTTTCGTGTAGAATTTTCAATCTGTAACGTGCAGTGGTCTGAACACGCTCACTGTTGCTCAATTTGTGTGATCAAGAGCAAGAGACTCTACTACAATATGAGGATCTTTGTCTAATTATTAGTATGATTTATTGTAGTTCTGCTACTCTTGAAAAGAATTTTTTAAAACATTTATACATTTTTGTGTAGAATATTTAATCTGTAACGTGCAGCAGTCTGAACACACTCTCCATTGCTCTATTTGTGTGATCAAGAGAGAGAGAGACTCTACTACATCATCAGAAAAGCTAGCTCACTAGCAAGGCAATGAAAGTTCCCTATATACTGTCCACTACACTTCCCCCCACTCAGAGAAGCTATGCCCTGAAGCTTAGCATGAGTCGTCTCTGATATTGTTTGGCACCTCTTCAGCAACAGCATCTGCCATTCATGACGACAAGCTTGTACAAAACCACGTCTCTACATGGATGCAAAGTCCTAGCGCTCTGAAGAGACTCTACCTTAAGCAGGCCTCCCACCAAACTCCAGATCACTACATTACCACCATTTTGTAAAGTGCAGTGGTCTGTACTTGTTCGCCATTGCTCAGCTTGTGTGAT
This sequence comes from Ostrea denselamellosa, assembly GCA_024699665.1. Classification (NCBI taxonomy): domain Eukaryota; kingdom Metazoa; phylum Mollusca; class Bivalvia; order Ostreida; family Ostreidae; genus Ostrea; species Ostrea denselamellosa. The sequence goes on along the minus strand of JAMZEH010000073.1, from coordinate 11,902,601 downwards.
CAAGAGAGAGACTCTACCATATCACTAGAGAAGCTAGCTCAGTAGTGAGGCAATAGAAGTTCCCTATATACTGTCCACTACAAATCCATATTTTAACCCCAACCTAGCCTCTGCAGCAATGATTTGATTAAATGCAAATGTACATTGCATTGAAATTGCTTGCATATCAATGTGACTAATCAAAGCCCAAACCTACTCCTGGGGAATTGATTTGATTAAACTTTAATCTGCAATATATCTGAATATGCTTGCATACTTATGACTATTTATGTCCCAAATCCAACACTTGGGAATAGATTTGATCAAGCTTAAATCTGCAATACTTGAATATGCTTACATATATACTGATATGATTAATCCTTCTCTTGAAAGTAAGATTTTTTAAGATTTTCTATATATTGTTATGTAAAACCTGCCCCCACCCCCTCCAGGTCATGATTTGTAGGGACTTAAATCTGCCATACCTGATAATTCTTGCACAACCCTGCTGTTCTTGAGATTAAAAAAAAAACAAACAAACAAAAGAATTTAGCAAGTGTTCAGCGAACTAGGTTGAATTGTGATACCAAACACACCAACATTTCAGTTTCATTACAGAGCAGCTACGTTAAATGTGTACAACTTTGGTTTGATCGTTTTTACACTATAATTGTTTTTCATCTTCACAAAATAGACCATGTGTGAATAATTCTATACAAAATGTGTGTTCAGTCATTGTTACCTATGATAATAGTGATAATGTTCTATATGAAATGTAGGAAAATATACATGCTTACATTTAGGTATGTATAAACCAGTCCTTTCTGTGCAATATCTGAAGATATTCCCATTACTTGAGAACCATCTATTGGTTCACCCCCCCCCCCCCCCCCCCTTCCGCAAGTAAATTGGCAAACTTGCTCACATAACGCCGTGGCCGAGATTCGAACATGCGCCGACAGAGGTGAGAGGCCTTGTGATTTTGAGCCCGATGCTCTAACCACTCGGCCACGGAGGCCCCCACCAACAAATGAACCTTTTTGCTTGTGGAGTTTTTCAACAACAAATCTTATGCAACATCATTATTAAAACGTGACATCTGTGTCAAATAACAGAGTTAAACTGATATGTGGTCTCGTGCTATACAGTGAATAGAAAACCATTTCATCTGCATGAATCTATTGTTAGATTTCTCGTTTCATTTATTGATTATGTTTTTGTATTAATCTTTAATTTGATAATGGAAAAAAAAGTCATTAAATATAATAATTATTGTTAATAAAATGAATAATAATAATGAATAAATAAAAAAAAACCCAAAAAACCCATCACTATTGATGGGGCGCGAAATGGTCCAACAATGGTGAAAACTTTTCCTCACCACGTATTGCACCACAGAAGACACAATATTTTTTATGTTAAATTTGGGACATATGTTACAATAATAATTTTCAGTGACTTGGGGGCTTTTTTTGACATTTTCATCTTCACTGCAGTGGTGCCCATGAAAATTTCACAGTGATAATGAATCTGCAATTCACAACAAATCTGAAAATGTTTAATATGTCCATGGGTACAACTGCCATCATGTTCATTGAAGAGAAAATACTGTCAAAATTGACCACAAAAATGAGAAAGCAGTGTTATTTGCCAAATAGATCATCTAATTAAGAAAAAAACAACTAAAACCCTGTTGTCGGTGAAATTCAGAAACTTTATGGTTTGCAGATAATTGAGTGCATATAGACAAAAAGGTGACCTTAAACTGATAACTTTTTTTGCTGGAATTCTGAATCTTGCTGTGGGTTGATTCCTTGAGCAAATCCAGATCATTCTTTTGAAAAAAAATTTCTCCAGAACCAGCAGTCCAATGTCAATCAAACTTGCTACAAATCATCCTTGGGTGAAGGGGATTCAATTTTGTTCAAATGAAGGGCCATGCTGCCTTCAAAGGGGAGGTGATCACAAAAATAGGGAGGGGTCATTTAAGAATCTTCTTCTCAAGAACCACTGGGTCAGTAAAGTCAAATTTACAAGGAAACTTTCTGACATAGTGCAGAAAATCATGGCCCTCGGGGTTAAGTGGGACCACAATAGGGAATCAAAGTTTTATATGCAAAAATATTGGGGGGGGGGGGGAAATCTTTGACAATTCTTTTCCCCATAACCCAAAGCCATTTTCAATCAAACTTGGTACAAGTCATTCTTGGGTGAAGGGGATTCAATTTTGTTCAAATGAAGGGCCACGCCCCCTTTAAAGGGGAGATAATCACAAAAATAGGGTGTGGTCATTTAAAACCATTAGACCAGAAAAGTTCCAATTCATATTGAAGCTTCTCAACATAAAGCAGATTCTAGTTTGTTAAAACCATCCCCCCCCCCCCCATACGGTGGGGTCATTAATAAGGAATCAAAGTTTTATATAAGAAAATATACGAAAAAATCTTCTTCTCTAGAATCACATGGTCAATTTCAATCAAACTTGGTACAAATCATCCTTGGGTGAAAGAGATTCAAGTTTGTTCAAATAAAGGTCCCCCCCCCCCTCTTCAAAGGGGAGAGATAATCAGAAAAATGCAAAAACAGGGTGGGGTCATTTAAAAACCTCAAGAATCACTTGACAAGAAAAGTTCCAATTTACATTGTGCTTACAGCTCTTTTTAAAGTTTTATTTTAAATACCGAATATCCTTTTCCAACAGGTCACTTCAAAAATGTGATCAAAAGAGCTAACCAAGAGCCAGTAAAGAAGTATGTCTACCCCCAAACAGAATCCCAGGAAATAGGATGGATTACCAAGCCTCTGGTAAGACAGGGAGACTAATAAACCCAGAACAATTTAACTTGGTATCTTAATTTTCCTTGGAAAAATGTTTTGGGTACTAATATGTAATTTAAATAGCTTCATAAATATATCTTTCTTTTTTTTTTCCAAATTAAGTACTTACTAGGGTCTTTCTTCAAATATGATGTAAATTGATACTTTTTCTAACTTCTTCACCAAGATAATTAATGTGGTAAATCTTAGTTGAATGTAATATAGTTGTAACTGCAATAAATATGTCATTGTAGATTGACTCCGATAGGTCAGATCGCAGGCTTAACTTCTACAGGCAGAATACTCCCATCACTAAATATATGGATGCTGCCTGGAGAGTCAAGGAACAAACAGAAAACATGAACTAGGGAATTATGCTTTAATCAATAACTTTAAATTCATCTATTTTAATCACTGTAATTGTGTGTTTGAAGTGCATGGCACTTTTCATCCATCCAAATACAGGTCATTCTGCAGACTGTCAATGTAACACAAGTGCTGAATTGGGATGTCTAAGTACAAATGTTATTTGTTATATCCAATGCAGGTTTTGGAATATAGAAATGTGCAAAACCTGTTTAATGTACCTATGTCATAATTTTTAAAAATAAAAGAATATATACTTCTTGAATTTTTATTTAGATACCTGGTTTATTTGTAAACAAGATACATATATATTTCTGTTTCTAATGCTTGCAAAGTCCAGTAACCCTTGCCAAAGATGGTGCATTATTGAACAGATTATTATCATTGAACAGACTGTTACCTCTACATGCATATGCTAGTTCAATCTGAACAAAACTGATGTTAAGTATTTCAAATCATCTTTTTTTTTTTTTTATAATATACAATTGGTATTTTTGATACTGGAACAGGATTTAAGCAGCACCAGAACTTTAATCTTTAAAAAAAAAGAAAGAAAAAAGCAACTTCCATTTACAGCAACAGATGCCTGTATTATTGTCCTTCATTTCTTTTTACTTCTGGCTTTCTGTCTCTTTGATTTCCCAGGTCTCTTATTTTTGTTGCCCTGAGAAAAACAAAGTCAATAGGTAAAAATTTGAATAAATTAATATTAAAACAAGAGCAACTTTTACAATGCTAAATACATCTGTTGCATATATTCAAACCAGTAGTTGTAATCAAAGTATGAATTCACATGCAAATATATCATTATTGGCTAAATATTGTTATGACAGTGTTCTTTTGATACTTTTTCTAATATCAAAGTCTTAATCTTACCAAGTTGAAGAAACATTTCACTCTAATGATAAAGTATAATTTGAAAAGCAAAATGATTACTTCTCAAAATATACTTGATACCAACACCATGGAGAACATGTACACTAAGTTTAATGAATCTTTCCTTAATAGTACATGTACTGTTTTTCTGTCAAAATTATTCATCAACTTGAACTTTGACCTTGAGAAATAACAAGCATCTTTTTCTCACCATGGGGAACATAAGAATGTTTCATTATTCTAGTCTTATTAGTACTTTTTCATCCTTTCGACAAGGTGCTGATGGATGAACAGACAGACACAGAAACAATGCACTGTATCATAATACAACCCCTTTATGATGGTTGAATGCATATATATAGTTCAATTATCCTAATCCTATTAGTACTGTTTCTATCTTGTTTGATACCTTCAGAATTAGCCAAGTAAGTTTGACCTTGCAAAACAACAGGCTTCTTCCTCTAATCATTGGGAATATGTGTACTAAATTTGAGGATCCTAGCCTTCTAAGTACTGTTTTTATCTAACTAACAAGGTGCTAGCAGATGGACTGAAAGACAGGTGTACTGCACCATACTAAAATACAACCAATCTGTGATGGACATATAAAAATATATTAAATGATCAGAAATATAATGCTCTTTGACTATTCCAGATGATCTTTCTGGAGTGTACCTCAGATTCAATTCACTTCAAAAATATTAACTTTAAGAGGTTCATTAAGAATTTCTCTTCACCAACCATAGATTTCCTGACATTTTATTGACCAATCAAATTGCATGTTTTAAAGTATGTATCGGTACACATGGCCTTGGTCAATCAATACCTGACCAGGTCTTTAGAGTCATCGAAAGCCAGTAATTGTTTAAAGGCCCACTAAATCATTGCATGATGTACCTGCAGTTATACCATTTAAGCAAAAGTCTGATGCTCAACTTTAAGTTTAAACACATTTATACAATTACAATCTCATATCCTTTATATATCACCATCAAATCATAGAAGTCTGTCATAGTCTACTATGAAGCATGGACAAGAATTTTGGACCCTGCCCTAGTAGCCTGACCCAAAGTGCATAACAAGTCATATTCTGTCATATGCCACTATATGCTGTGATCAATCTTTTGAATCTGTTACATTGGAAAGCATGGACAAAACATTTGGACCCCACTCATTTCAGGGAAGAGACCTTAAATTAAAAATGTTTAAGAACAACTACAAGTTACACTCTAGTATATGCCACATCATATCATTTGATACTGTTATGATTACAGAGGGGAAGCACAGAAAGATATGTGGAACTTGCCCCCACTCCTTCAGGAGACCAGACCACAAGTTCCCATCAAATTAGACCATGCCTTCATATTTATGCAGGTGTATAAAAGTATCCCAATGGTTAAGACAATATATGTAGAAGCTTGATTTGATAACCTCAATGATTCAGTATAAAATAAACAAAATCATTTGATTTCTTTCAATATTTTCATCCACAAATGCATATATGGGCTGCTTTATTGATAATATACAACTTTTTTGCTAGGAATAATATTACTGTTACCAAATTAAATCAATTTGAAGTCAGTATGAACAGTCACTGTGAATCACGACAGGCTACATCTATGAGGGCGAGTCCATAAGTAACCAGTCTAACTTATTTCCGGTTGAGATTCACCTCTTCTGTTTTGATGTAATTGCCCTCTTGTGTGAGGCACTTAGACCAACAGTGTTCAAGTGCCATCAGCCCAGAACTGACAAAGTCAGGGTCCTTTCCATTGACCCAATCCTAAACTGCCATCAACGACTTCTTCATCAGATTCAAAATAATGTCCACAGATATCCTTTTTCAAGTTTGGGAACAGGAAGAAGTCACTAGGAGGTAGGTCAGGCGAATAGGCAGGATGTGGTATTAATTCATACCCGTTTTGCTGTACAGCATCCATTGCAACTTTGCAAGTGTGGACTCTTGCATTGTCCTGTTGCAGAAAAACCCCTGAAGAGAATTTACCTCAGCATTTTTCATGGATGGCAGTTCTCAGCTGGTCTAGTAAGTTTGCATAGTACACTCCAGTTACTGTACTTCTCTTGGGTAAAAAGTCCAACATAATAATGTCTTTTTGCATCCCAAAATACTGTGGCCATCTCCTTACCAGCAGATGGTTGCGTCTTGAACTTCTTTGGCCTCGGGGACCCCAGCTCTACCCACTGTGAGCTTTATTCTCTGGCTCATAATAATGAACCCAAGTCTCTACAGTCATCCAATGCAAAAGATAATCATCTTTCAACCTAATACGCTTCAATAAGGTAATGCATACTGATGCTTTGGTTGCCATTTGCTCATCGCTAAGGGATTTTGGGGACTCAACGGTCTGTTAGCTTCCGCATACCTAAACGATCATATAAGATTGTTGAAACGCTACCATGTGAAATGATTAATGCCTGCGTTATTTCTTCCACCTGAATTCACCTATCAGAGTATACCAGAACCCGAACTTTGTTACACATTTCTTCACAGGTGGCATCCAGTGGGTGTCCAGACATGGCTTCATCTTCTAAAAACCTTCTACAGTGTTTGAATTCCCCTATCCGGATTTTAACCTGAGCATATGACGATGCAGAAGACCCATAAACATCGCCTAACTCGCCATGTATTTCCTTGCCTGTTTTACCTTGTAAATACAAGTACTCAATTACAGCATGGTACTCAACTTTAGCTGAAACACATGCCTTTGCATCACTAGCCATGTTTGACATTCAATATCTTATTAAAGAATGACTCAATATGCAAGAAATTTTTTACCCAGGTACAAAACATGTATTGAAACAAGGCGTGAAAAGTTAGGTTGGTTACTTGTTGACTTCCCCTCGTATGCAAATGCTTTACAAATGAACATTACATGCAAAATTTGGCCCTGATGATTTGTTTCAATCTATTATGGTGGCTAATATAGTGATATCTAACAGGAAAATTAATAGCACACTTACTGGTTTAGGTTTTCCTGGTTTCTTCTGGTTTATTTTGGGGTTGAAGCTAGACATATCTACAGCACTGTTCTTTGTATTAAGTTTTGATCTTTTCTTCTGTCCTCCAAATCCAAATTTCTTGTTTTTATATTCTCTTTTTTTATTTGGTCTGATATAAAATGATACAAAACTAATCAGTGGAAATACTGGTAGATATACAGTACATGTATTTAGATTGCAGTCTGAAACTAAATGTACAGTTGCCTATTCATCTCCCATTAAACTATGTCACACATCTCATCCCATCTCCCAAGTTATGTTCACACCCCCCCCCCCTCCAGAAATTGTGATTTTCTTATGTATTCCTTTATAAACTTCTATACCATTCACTTTTAGCACACAAATCACCCAATATCAGATTGCTAACTACAGTGTATGTCATTGTTAAATACTCAAAGTGATGAGTAGAAAGACTAAACCAGTCATGTTACCTAACAATGGCTGCCTTCATACACAATTACACAAAGGCCTTATGTGCCTTACAACATAATGAAAGCTATAAGTGCTAAGTAATATTCTAAACATCTTTACAAGAGAGTGATATATTTGAAAATAATTACAAATCCAATATTTATAATCGGCCAATATTGTGCCTAACGTTAAATTAACATTAATTTTATAATCTTGCATTTTTTTTTTCATAATTTACATCTTATATGAAATTTTAACCTTAAACTAACATTAAATGTTTCATGGTAATTTACATTAACACATTAATGTTAAACAATTTACATTAATTTAATATTAAATTCATTTAACATTAGATTAATGTTAATTTAACATTAAAATAATGTTAACAATAATTTAATGTTAAAATTCATTTAATGTTAAATTAATTTTAGGCCCAATTGGCTGTGTAAAGGTAACATTTCATCTATCTACTTAATTAAAATTTTCAAACTGTCCCTGCACCAGTAAATATGAACGAAAAAAGCCAAGAATCCTATATCTATCAAATTCAAAATACAAGTCATGTATGTAAAGTTAAAATAAAGTAATAACTATATGTTGTGGACTAACATGGGATAACTCAAGAACTCTAACTCCATTCCCAGAATTTTGCCAATTCCATAATTTCCTTAACTGACTCATCATAATACCTAAGTTTATCTGTGTTATTCTTGTTTTGTTTGCTTTTTGACTCCCCTGGAAGATCATCTAAGAAATCCAATTTGTCTTTTTGTCCCTTGCGATACTTTTTAACAGCATCAAGCATCTCCTTTTTCTCCTTCTGTCGTTTCTGAAGAACTTCAACTTGGACCTACAGAGTAAAATTCTTAGTTACCAGTAATCAATGCATAAGTTGCTCAGAGGTATCATACACAAACACACACTAAATAGCTTATGGAAGTCAGCTCCTCAGCTTTTGAGCACAATTGCACAGGATGCTATAACTTTGTATTTACTGGTTCAATTCTGATCCCTTTGGTGCACACATGCTACACATCTATCACTGAACCCTATTCACTTGAAAAACTTTGTGCCAATTCAAATCTTGAAAGGATTTGACAGGGACTATATTTTGTGGCAGAGGAATTCTTTAATCAGAAAGTTCTAAATCTGCATGAGTTCACAGTTTCTGTTCCATCCAATATATTGTCGATTTTTATACCCCTATACACATATTTCCTTTTTATAATTTAGCTACAAGTAGAGAATTGGAATTAATGTAAATGTTCCATTATAAGACAACACTTTATAATCTATGTGCAATTTTAAAAATTGACATTACTCCTAATATGTTCTTTTAAATTCTCAAATTCTATACCATGAATTTTTTCGTATATCAAGTCCAAAAAGGTTATTATTTATTTCTAACCTACTAGTATTAAACTTTTTTTAATAATTGTATTGTTAGAAAACATGATTATGTATCTATTTATATATAATGATTGATTTGTTAGATTGTGTTAACACCAACAGACAAATCAAGTTTAATGGATGAATCTTGAGTAATTTTAAGAGCAAAAGGGTCAAGTTTAAAACACTGTAGCTCAGTAACAAACACTGTGATCTCTTTTTTCTTTTTAATTTTATAATTTCCCTTCAACGTAGAAACCAAATATACACTTCCCAAATTGACAGTGCTACAAAACTCAGGTGTGAACCTTATTAATGGATTTTGCCTATAACCATATAACTGAATCATATATTAACTTACCTTTTTACCATATTTTCGAAGTTCTCTAAGTTTCTTTGCTTTTTCAGATCTGTCCATGGCTGTTTGCTTTTCCAACAATTTTTCTCTTACCTATATTAGAATAAATATATTTTTAAAAAAAACGTACATAATACATGCATGCATTCTAAGTCAAACACTTCTCTTTATTCTAAATGGTTTGCTTATTTACTTCCCTAGTTTTTTATATATGGTAAATCATGGTTAAATCTAAACTTGAAATTTTAATAAAAATAAATTCTTTCTGCATTTGATTCCCTGCACAAATGTCTACATTTGATACCATGAAATGAAATGCACATTTTTACTCTGATAAAAATGTTTTTCCTTCAAGCAATGCCAGCACAACTTACATTGTAACCACAATTTCTGAAAACCAAATTAAGTACTCATTCAACTGATAGTTAAGATATGATTAAACTGCTAAGGATGCACACTACATTCTTCTTACACGTTTCATATGGTCATCAGATTTAGCCATCTGTGCAAAGTAGTCCTCTGGTCTCTTGGTAGGCAAGTTCATACTGTGGAGTCTGGGTATAGCCTCCAGAACAGTTGCCTGTGCTTGACAATAGCTGTATAAAGTTGCATATATAACATCAAAATACAATTTTTAAGATTTCATGTAGACCAATTCTTGAAAATTTACAGGCCATTTGGCCATTTTGTCAACTTAAGTAGCCACCCTTAACATTGGGAAGTAGATGAATGATAAAGAAATCTTAAAGAGGCTTATAAATGCAGTCCATTTGGACAAGTAGGACATACAATCGTAGTTCTCGTCTGAAGTCATCATGGATATCTGTTTCACCCTGACTAATGAGGTCTTTGTGGGTTGCTGTGGGTTTACTGGTCACATCTAAACGTTCCACCCATGGAAGATTTTTCTTTACTGCCAATAATTTTTGTTTCAAGCCTGCCTGTAATGTTATATATAATGCATGGTCAGTATTTGTTTCCTATTCTGATATTTCATTTTTTTTTTTACCTTAAAAGCATTTTATACATATTATTTTATTATTTATTATTTTTGTCCCTATTTCTCAGAAATTATTTATACCCTACCAAAACAAGTTCATTCACTTTTCGATACAAATACTCAAATTGATTTAAAAATTTATTCTTGGCAATATATTTTACTATACAGTCTATTCCAATAACTTGAATAGTCACGTAAAACCTGATCAAAAATCAGCAGCACAAGGTTTAGTCAAATAACATATAAAACCCTCAACCCCCCCCCCCCCCCCCCATACTTTTCTGGTAACATTTCTAAGTAATATGTTTTATGGTGTTACTGTTGAGATGAGCAAAGATCCCTAACACTTTATTAATCTGCCTATTCATTTAACATGAGAAATATAAATGTAACACAGTCAATGTAAACAGTGCATTGTGATGTTATATTAGCTGTGATTTTTTCATTCTTTCAGAAAAAGCAATTACAAAGGTATAAGAAAGCTTGTCTGGAATTTATAATCTAAGGGTATGAGAGCAAAGCTCTCTCTAAAGGTAACATGTGTATACACACATGCACACACACACACACACGTTTAAAAGGAAATTATAGAAAACTGATAATGAAAAATTAAACTATACCCTTGGAACTTGAAAATTTTGGTCAAAATGGTGTCAATTTGCACACAAGCACTCAGACATGTATTTTGCCACTTTAAAACTCACCTACCCATGTTCACATCATTCTGAGATGTTGCATAAAATCTGTAAAAGTCCTTAAACCATATTTTCTCAATCATAAAATCATTCCTTGGTTTTACAACAATTCTATGTTTGTAACTTTGCTAATACACTGACAATAAATATGATGTCACAATGCACTCTATACATCAACTGCTTTATATTTCCCCACATTCAATGAATAAGCAGATCAAGGTTTAAAGCATTGCAAGATGCTTTGACAGAGGTCCATACACATCCAAATAACTTGTGAATTTTTTTATTCTATGTATCTGTTATGAATATAAATACTAAATTAATAACAATACTCTTTGCTTTGCCCTCAAACACAGTCACTCCGTAAGACATATCACTCATCATTTTTCAGCTAATGAAGAACAAGTCACGTGACTCAAATGTGTAATCAATTTGGAGTGAGTTTGTTGCATCTTTTGGTAACATGAGCTTTGCTTGCTATCAATAACTAACTATAGCTAAAGAGGACATTTTCATGGAAATAAACTCATCATAAATTGTAGTTTTCATGCTATGATGTTATGCACATTCAATTGGCAAATATTGCATGACATATTAATGCTAATTATCTGTATTCTCAGTTGAAGTTAGACATTGTGAAATACAGTCAGTAACCTGAACTGCACTATATTTACCAATGACTTAGATGCAACGACTTACTGTGTTGTTTACAGTCTTTGATGATGCTGGTAATTCAAGGTTCAACCCTGGTTTCAATCTTCCAGCAGCAAATGCCTCTTGTAACTGAATATCAACCAAACAATTTTTTGTACATATACATTTACGCAGAAAGAATATAATAACAAACTGGTTGAATTTAAATCACAAAACAGAAGGCAAATATTTCGGTTTTCTCTTCAAGTATTGCCCCGTGATTCGACTGTGAAAACTATATACAATTACAAACCTCTTCATCTGAATCAGAACTTTCCACTCCAGAAAACGATTCATCTAAATCCATTGTAATTTCCTCAGGTCATACAATATTTTATTTAACAGTGGCAAATTCGGTTGAAACTTCCATTCACGTGTTGTAGTAAACACAAACGTTAGGGTGACACAGATCAAATAATAAGGAGAAAACCTTTCACTCTCAGGTATGAAATTTCCGAAATGCAAATGAGTGAGTTGGTTGGTTGTTTTTAACATCCCGCTTGAGAATTTTCCACTCATATGAAGACGTCATCATTGCCGGTGAAGAACTGCAAAATTTTGAGTTGGATCAGATAGCCCACTGCTAAAATGAATGAGAATGGCGAACTTTTTTGCAGACTTTTGTGCTGTCAACAGTCTAATTATAGGAGGTACATTCCCCCCCCCCCCCCCCCCCCCAACAATAAGTGTCATGATGTTTGTTTGTTTGTTTGATGTCCCATCGAGAATTTTTCACTTATATTGAGACGTCACCAACCAAGGACCCCATTGGAAATAAGCAAATGTGCTTTCATGGGTTATCCTTAGGTGCTTAATCAATGCACGATACTGTGATATATCTGTATATTTATTATATTTAAACTTCTAGTCTTAGTATTACGTGTATTTATATTTCATTATGTCTTGAAGTTTCATATGTCTATCTATATCACCCTGTGTCATACATTGATTTTACCTGAATAAATCTATATATCTATGTAGGTGAAGTATCACTAATTTAGACTATGCTTAGCGCTCAGGGCCTTAGCAGTGAGGGTTCTTTAACGTGACAACGCCTACCGTGACACGGGACCTCCGTTTTTAAGGTCTTATCCGAAAGATCTGTGATTCTCACTTCTGAATGCCGAGTGTTTGGCGAATCACCACCTATTTTTACGTCTTAGGTTTGACGGGGCTCGCACTCACGACCTCCCGGTTACGAAGCAAACGCTCTAAGCACTGAGCTACCGCGACTGGTTAGAAATGCCATGAAGTTAAATGGGTGTCACCAGCTGGAAATGCATAGGATCAGAGAGACCACATTGCCATCTCTAAGATTTAATGCATCCGTGAAAGATAAAATAACAAAACCTGAGTAACCACTAAAACGTTGGCGAGAGCATTTGAAAGAAGTGCTAAACGGATCCTCTCCAAAAGATCCATCAAACATAGATTAAACACAAGTTCTGAACATCAAGACAGTAAGAATGAAATTGGTAAAATACTAAGGGATGAACCGGCCGAATTCAGACAAGAGGCATAATATGATGACCAAATTGCCACCTTACGAATCATCATAGAACAAACAATTGAATGGCAGACATCACTGCACCTTACTTTATATACTTTGATGCCTTTGATTGTATAGACCATCAAATGTTGTGGAACATCCTCACTATACCATGGTATTTCAGGAAAAATCATATCTGTCATCAAACATCTTTACGATGGGTTCATGTCAAGTCATACATGGTGGTAGCCTAACAGATCCTTTTCCTGTGTCCACCGGTGTCGGACAAGGATGAAATTTTCCCCTGCCCCCATCCTGATTGTAATAGACTGGGTCAGCCGAACAGCATCAAATAGACACTACAGTCACAACCGGAAGATCTTGATTTTGCCACCAAGACTCACAAACAAAAGCATCCAACCTTGAAACAACTGCTAAAAGTTGGGGCTCTATGTAAATCCAACTAAGACCATATCTGTGAGAATAAACGCGAACAGCTGAACCAAAACCGTAGTAAATGGCGCAGAAATCAAAGATATTAACCAATTTACTTATCTTGGAAGTGTCATCGGTACAAAAGGTAGGACCAATAAAGATTTACAAGCCAGGAAAAGAAAAGCCCAACAAACATTTGCTATCCTAAGACCCATCTGGAAGAGCAAAGCTATCAGAACAAGCACCAAAGTCAGAATCTTTAACACTAATGTAAAATCAAATTTACTCTATGGATCAGAAACATGGCGATTAACTGCTGCTTCCATCAAAACTGTACAAGTCTCCTTGAACCGGTGCCTACGAAACATCGTAGGAATAAAATGGCCCAACAAAATCAGTAATAAGAACTTATGGCATAAAACAAAACAAGAATATTAGCCTATTACAACAAAAAAATGGAAATGGATTCGGCACACAGTGTGGAAAAAGAACGCCAATGTGACATGACATACTTTGAACCGGCACCCTCATAGTCATCGAAAGAGAGGCATGAAAAACAACAACAACAACAAAACAACCGAAAAACAAAAAATAAAACAAACAAACAAAAAAAACCAACAAAAATTAAAAAAAAAACCATCCGGAGAAGGAATCTGATCTCTGAAAAGAAATAGGAAAGACGTGGGGAGGAATAAAAACGTTTGTCAGAGACAGAAAGAAATGGAGAGCTTCATTGGTCGCCCTATGTCCCCCTTGGGACGAAGTGGATTAAGTCAAGTAATTCGGCGCTTACGACCTTTCTTTATCGTGCCACACCTGCTGTGACACGGGGCCTCGATTTTTGCGGTCTCATCCAAAAGACCGCCCTATTTAGTCGCCAGTTATGACAAACAAGGGGTATGGAGGACCTATTATAACCCGGATCCCCACGAGTGAGTGAGCAGTTTGTTTAAAAATAATTTTCAGTCATAGAGAAAATATTTTTCTAGATATGTATTTGTCAATATGAATTTTAAAAAATGTTTAGTAATGATGCATGCAAAGTTTTTAGATACCGTTGATTTTGTGTTTGGAATTGGAATCTGCGAGCTTGTATGTCTGCAGCTACATGTAGAAATCCATCATAAATAATGAAGGATTGTTAATAAGTAACAAATCTTAGTGCAAACCAGTCTGTTGAAACTGAGATAATCCTCCTGAAAATACCAAAGACGCAAATTTGATTATGTTCCCCGTTTATAAAATTTATTTATTGATTTGTGATTCTAAAAAGAAGGAAAGTTAGAGTTATTTTGATCAGTATCCATAACTGTGAGTTGATGACCTTGACTTTTGTTTTTGTGGGCTGCAAACCAATAGGGTTCATCTGTAAGTCATAAGGAAATGACAGCTTCCCTGAAATTCATACGGACTGGAAGGAATGGTTATCCTTGCAGTACCCTTTTTCAGATTTGGTAGTTTAGAAAATAATATAGTAAATCATTCAGAAATATTTACTATGCACCACCCCGTTTTCTCTTTTGTTATAGACACATAAAAATGCCACTTTCTTTTTTAAAATACTTCGAATAAAATATTATCACAATATTCAATATTTATTATTATTTTAAAAATTCCAAACTACTATACAGATCAAATTTATTTTGATTATATAGCCAAAGCGGAAAAATTCGAGGAAAATAATAATGATATTCGGCACATCTGCGAAGAGAGGCGCTAAATAAAGGAGAAAATCTCTACATCCTATCACTGGAAAATCTGTTCATTGTTACTCATCGTTTGCTGGTGTGGGGATCGGTAAGACCGTTGGATAATCCGGACTAGCGAAGACTACTTTAAAAGTTAGTGCTATTTTTAGTGTTAATTAAAAATAGGGACATGGAAGAGTTTCCGTTAATCTAATGATTTATAATTACTTAATTATAATAGACAGAGAATAATCCCATACTTGAAAAGTGAGTGTGGACCACTTAAGGAGTATTTGAATAAGATTCTACACCACAACTTTGCTGTCATTCAAAATTACATGATGTAAGAGGTAAATGTGTATTTAATAGTCCGAGTCAGCATGAAGAAACCTTTGAATTCCGGATGACCTTCAAAGTGCAGTCGAGAGAAAATTGATGCATTCAAATCGATCAAAATTGTCAATATCAATATGATTTTTATCATTTTATCGATATACGTGTTTTAAATAACACTTGAATGAGCTGTAGTGCGTGATTGTCATTTTTTTTTCCGGAAGGTAATATATTGATTTTTTTCCTAGAAATTGTTAATAAATGAAAAATATTAGTTAAGCATGTTTGAAATATATCATTATTGTACTTAAAAGTAGGCTTGTACGAATCCACTAAGTCACATACCAAAATAGGATAGATATAAAATAGACCACGGGCCAGTAACACATTACTCTGGGAATTTTTCTACACTATGATTTTTGAAAGTGAGTATAAAATAAAGGTAAACTATGGTTGTTTGGAGAAAAAAAAGATGTTGGGGCGTTTTCAAAATATGGCCTTTTGAATTTTTCTGGTTTTTGCAAAGTCAATATGACTGTTACCGTGTTCCATACCGCATTACAGACGCCATATTCTAAACACAAACAATGAGCTAGAGGTTTTCCAGAGAAGGCATCAGTGACAACTACGTATAAAAATAGAAGACAGTGTAATATGGAAAGTGATACATATTTTTAAAATATCTGCTAAGCACCTTTTTCATAGATACATTTCATTCATTATATTTCCAAATTAGCATGTTCAGTATTAAATAAGCCGTATGATAAACAGTTCATTTCTAGATACTATAATGCATAGGCCCTATATTGTATAATACGCAATCTTGAGTTAGTAGATATAACTTTCAACACAAATATCACTGTCCACAGTTCCATATCGTGGTATGGAAGCCCATTAATGTATATATTCAACAAAAAGAAAGTACATCAGCTACTTTGTGAGTACGAGGGCCAGTCAATAAGTAACCAGCCTAACTTATTTCCGGTTGAGATCCACCTCTTCTTTTTCGACGCAATTACCCTATAGTGTGGTGCACTTAGACCAACGATGTTCAAGTGCCATCAGCCCAGAACTGAAAAGTCAGGATCCTTTGCAAGTGTGGATTCTCGCGTTGTCATGTTGCAGAAAAACATTTCTTTTTTTTTTACGGATGGCGGTTCTCAGCTGGTCTAGCAAGTTTGCATAGAACACTCCAGTTATTGTACTTCTCTTGGGTAAAAAGTCCAACATGATAATGCTTTTGCGTCCCAAAATACTGTGGCCATTACCTTGCCAGCAGATGGTTGCGTCTTGAATTTCTTTGGCCTCGGGGACCCCAGCCCTAAACACTGGTGACTCTTTATTCTCTGGCTCATAATAATGAACCCAATTCTCATCTACAGTTATCAGACGCAAAAGAAAATCATATTTCAACCTAATACGCTTCAACAAGGCAATGCATACTGATGCTCTGGTTGCCATTTGCTCATCGCTAAGGGATTTGGGGACCCAACGGGCTGTTAGCTTCCGCATACCTAAACGATCAGAGTATACCAGATCCCGAACTTTGTTACACATTTCTTCATCGGCAACATTCAGTGGGTGTACAGACCTGGCTTCATCTTCTAAAAACCTTCTACCGCGTTCGAATTCCCCTACCCAGAATTTAACACGAACATAATATGGTGCAGAAGACCCATACACATCGGCTAACTCGCCGTATATTTCTATGCCGGTTTTACATTTTAAACAAGTACTGAATCACAGCACGGTACTCAACTTTAGATGAAAAGCATGCCTTTGCATCACTAGCCATGTTTGACATTCGATATCTTATTAAGAATGACTCGATATGTGTGCAACATTGTACCCAGGTATAAAACATGTATTGACACAAGGCATAAAAATTGTGACCGTCTCGGTCAACCGGAATAAGTTAGGCTGGTTACTTATTGGCTCGCCCTTGTGGAAAATTATTTTGTTTCAATCTATTATGATGGTTAATATAGTTACATCTAACAGTAAAATTAAACAAGGTGTGAAAATCGTGATCTTCTCGGTCAATCGGAAATGGGATAGGCTGGATACCAATTGACTCGCCGTCGTGTACATTTAAAACGGGGGAAACCCTGATAAAGAATGGCTCGACTTTTGAAAATCGGACATATTACAAACAATGAGTTAATTTATGAATTATGTAGTTTAATGAATTAGGCCTATATTATGCATTTCTAAAATAGATAAATTTAAAAGATGAAATTCTTCAAAATTATGCTTCAGTCTTGAACACATTTAATATCCCAGATAATGGAGTAGATGAATGTGATGTTGCCTTACCTATACTGGGTTCTCAAACTCCACAAAAACCCTAACAAAGAAAGATACATTGCTGGATCCATTAAATGTTCTAACAAGCCCCTATCTTTGCTCCTCACAGAAATATTAACTAGTGAAGGAGAAACCTCAAATGTACTGTCACTACCTACGCCAGAAGTGGGGTAAATCAAATCTGGATTCTAAAAAATTCTGAAGAACTTTTGAAATCGCAAAACCTTTCTCAAATCAACATTAAAACGTCTGACTTAACACTTTATACGACCACATCTCATGATAAATTAAAGACTGGACTTTTGACATCATAGACAGTTGCTTCTTCAACAAAAGTGGGAAAATATTCATACAGTTGTATCTAGTGATCAGTCATCCAAAAATTTGTTTCACACCACTGTGACTCCATGCACAAGTACTCTGTAGTTGATATTAAAAAGAGATGATAGAGTTCCTCACTGACAATATCTTCGTAGTCTTTGGTGATCGGATCTTCCAACAGTCTGTTGGAACTCCCATGGACACGAATTGTGGTCCTTTGTTAGCTGACCTGCTTTTATAATTTTATGAAGCAGAATTCATTCAAAAGCTTCTACATGAGAAGAAAAAAATCTCTTGCTGTGGCCTTCAATTCGATATTTAGATATATTGACGACATTTTAACATTTTATTTATTAACAATGATCATTTTCATTCATATGTCGATTCGATATATCCCAGTGAACCTGATATAAAATATAAATCTGCTTCATACTTAAATATTTTATTGAAAGTAGATGCCGACGGAAAACTTGCAACTCAACTCTATGACAAGCGGGATGATTTCAATTTTTTCCATCGTCAACTTCCCTTATCTATGTTGGAATATTCCATTATCATCTGCATATGGTATTTACACCTCTCAACTGATTCGATACGCAAGAGCTTGTTCTGCATATGATAAGTTTTTAAATCGAGGCAGGCTAATGACAAACAAGTTGATGCTATAGGGGTTTCCACAGTCTCGTCTAAAGTCAGCATTTCGCAAATTCTATGGTCATTATAACGATCTAGTTTTCATTAATGTATCGCCCCGTGGGGATCCGGGTTATTAGAATAGATCCTCGGTACCCCTTGCTTGTCGTAAGAGGCGACTAAATGGGGGTGGTCCTTCGGATGAGACCGCAAAAACCGAGGCCCCGTGTCACAGCAGGTGTGGCACGATAAAGATTCCTCCCTGCTCAAAGGCCATAAGCGCCGAACATAGGCCTAAATTTTGCAGCCCTTCACTGGCAAAAGTGACGTCTCCATAAGAGTGAAAGATTCTCGACCGGGACGCTAAACACTATATAATCAATCAATCAATCATTAACGTATCGTTAAAAAGTTTATATATCAAGTTGTTTGACATTAAGGCGAGGTACATTTATGAATTAATTACCGAGTTATCTGTAAGAGATATGCTTGCAGGCAGTATAAATTCAGAATTAGTAATCGCATTGCAAATAGCAGTTTCAAGCTCCAGTGCCTGTGACCTAACATGTTTAATAGTGTCATTAACCCAGTACTTCTGGTCAGATGGTGCACAGTCATTTCAAGAGTGAGATGCTTAATAAAATCCATTTGCCATTCGTATCTGAGATACTTATATCCAGAGAGTAAAATCTGACAATCACTTTTGCCCTTGAAATTAGAGAAGATAGGTTGTCTAATACAATTGATTGATTGTTGATTTCCGCCACACTCAACAATTTTTCAGTTATCTGGTGGCGTCCAGTTTTTATTGGTGGAGGAGAGAACTCAGATACAATGTAGTCGGGAAGAGACCACCGACCTTCCGAAAGTAAACTGGCAAACCTTCTCACATATATCGGCGTGAGCGAGATTCAAACCCGCGCTGACTAGAGGTGAGAGGCCTTGTGACTTAGCGCGATGCTCTAACCACTCGGCCACGGAGGCCCCTTCTTCACAAGAGTGGCAGGGCTACACTAAATCATTTTACTATCCAAGCTTTCCCAAATTTTGTAAATTGAAATTGATTTTTAGTGTCCTGCGATAATGTAGGTGTGTATAGTAATCTAGTAATCACTCCGTTCATCCATCAGCACTTTCTATGGCATTTGATAAATTAAATTTCCCTCTAATACGACTTGAGTGAGAAATGTATAAGAAGATTTCGAAGATCATTATTCTATATATTGGGAGATGATGGAGGGGTGGCCATAGCAGGTTATTGGCAGTTGACAAACTGTCTTATGATTATCATAGCAGATTCTTTGAGCATTGTCATATTCTCAACCCCGTAATTCTGCACGACATTCATCTCCATATACACGGATAAAGTCAAATGCCTTTCCGTGATGCTCCAGACGTTTGTGATTTGTTTCGGTCAGTGGACATAGTGTAGGTTTTTCTACAAATTTGATTTTAAAAAATCGTCTCTCTAGCATCCATATCAATATCTCGCACTTTACATATTACGTCATATTCACTTTTATCCTTTGTAGGTTTTTTTTACGGCTGCTGTTTTTGCCTTGTACTAGAATTTCTATTTTACTGACAATTAGGGGGGGGGGGGGGGGTGAGGGGGGTAATACAAGTGTCGATAGTCAACACCAATTGAGTAAACGTTTCATATCGTTCACTTTACTCGGCGCATTTTTCCTCAATGCTCAAGTTTCATTTCTAGTCACTAATATTTGTAAATTATTGATAATACTAGCGATAGAAGCCATGTAAGGTATTATTTAAACTTTATAGTAACAATCTATGTTTATATTATTCTTGGGACTCTGTCTTCTAATCTTTTGAAAACTGCTCTGAAAAAATTTTCATGCTATCATCCTCTACATTCTGATCATAATGTATGATACACCTATATTCTTGATATTGATGGTAATTTGAAGCAGAAAATTTTCCGGACATAAGATTTGAATTTGTTTGATTAACACATCATATAATGACATGACCAAATTATATAATGGTATTACCACATCATATAATAACAGTACCACATCATATAATAAAGTTTTCACACCATATAATAAAGTTTTCACACCATATAATAAAGTTTTCACACCATATAATAAAGTTTTCACATCATGTAATAAGAGTACTACATAACGTAATGACTGTACCATACCATTTAATTTGACGTTAAGGCAGCTATGACATTCCGTACAGGGGCCTGAGATGCTTGCCCATATTATCAGTTTAAAGAGTTTTGCTTGGCATTTTACAGGTACTGTGATTTTAGGGAAGATTTCACAACGGATTATCATATGCTATGTAAAACGTAAACCCATTTGTAATATATATATATATATATATATATATATATATATATATAAAGCAAAACATAACATTTTTTAAAGTTATTTCCCATTGCTAAAAAAAATTCGAAAAAATTAAATTTCATCAGATTGCACTACTTGACTCAGTTTCCATCATAGACTATTACAAACAATCGTTTTAAGTGTCTTTTCATTTCACCAGGGGCTTCTTGGGGGGGGGGGGGGGGGGGGGGGGGATCATATGCACTATGTATTCCAAAAACGTTTCTTTCTCACAAAAAAATTCCTGCTAAAAGTCATTTTATATGTTAACGCCCATTAATGTAAAGTTTTTAATATCTGATTTTCTTTGATGAAAACAATGTTTGGTTTTTTTTAAAATAATTGTGCATCGGACACTTTAATATAGTACAAGGTTTGATTTACGAGAACATACTGGTTTGTAGGAGCACAAGATTAAAAGAAAAGGGTATCTGCGTTCTCCGAGTAAAAAACTTCCATTTCTGTTGTTTGTTCACTGATCATAATCAGACGATAAAACGACACAAAACTGAATTAATTTGAGTTTTTCTATTACATTTTCGCCAAATAAAATATTGGGCTTTCATCAGTTATAAAATATTCGTTAATTGTACGTAGAATTGTCCACGGGGACTCGTCCCACCAATTATATATTTACTAGGCATGATAATTCAATTGATTTTAACAAACTGTTTGTCAGCTCATGGTGTAAATGGGCATTATCAGGCCCCCATATGCTCGACAACCGAACCCCAAACCGCTATTTATCAACACAAGGCCGAAAGAGGTGATTGCCATTTTCCGCTAGAAAGCGACGGGAAATCATGTCGGAACAGCAGGTAATAGATAGCTGAAAGTGATGTAATGCTGCTTACAATTGTCAGAAAAAGTAAGGGTGTACCATTCATTCGTATGTTGCCAAAACCAAGGAGTTACTACTTATTCCTGGATATTTTGCCGTATATTGCACAAGGTTGGTATTGAAAGAGAGAGAGAGAGAGAGAGAGAGAGAGAGAGAGAGAGAGAGAGAGAGAGAGAGAGAGAGATTAAACATTCTATTTTTACCATACTAAGAACAAAAATAGTGTATACATATATGGATCGTAAATAGAAGGCACAATTTATGAATGATCAACAAGTGTAGGCTAGAGAGATAGCAATATCGTAGTGCAGCGCTGTATAATGCACCGATTGACAACATCTATCATTACATACATTGTGTGAAAAGTAAATGTGTACAATCATGCTGTCTAACAATCTGGTTTTGATTTTATTTCCTTGATTCTATATTTAAAGTAAAGTAAACGGGCACGTTCTAAAGGAATGGATACTAACACCGTTCCTCTCCGTGACACAGATTTCCATGGGAACGTCAAATTGCCTAGGAGATTTGCGGTGCCCGGAAGTTGTGACGACTCAGTGGACCGTCTGGAGGATTTAGCCCGGGCGATGACTTGGATACGGCAAGAACTGGTAAGTTTCATGAGTGGCTCGTTCACCGAAAGCTAGTTTGACGTGTCCCAGCATGGTTTAATGATGCATCTTTGCACAAGGCACCGGATATCTGCAATGTTTCAAAACATATTCTGTATCCATCTGCTAGTGATTTAAACTGCGATCACTGAGGTCACGTCCAATAATGAACATCAACAATTACACCGTCGAACATCAAAAGTTACACCGTCATATTTTCCATATGTATCTTCTAAAGTCAATTACAGACATGCGAAAAAATATTTGAAAGATATGTTTGTTTGTTTGTATTTTAAATCCTTTCTAGTAAAAGTTTCCAGTGTTGTACTTGAAAAGTTGGGAGATGAGGTATATTAAAGAGACATTAGCTGCCCAAACCCATATTTCATGGTTATTACCAAAATAGTTAAAATATTAGTTTTAAACACATTACGGTACGTTAAAATTACATTACATTTAAAAATCACCATTGACATGGAATGGTTCATCTTCGCAAACCAAGGATTTTCGGTCCACTCCGCTCCCCATTAAACCTTGGCAGATTACGCCACGAAAACTGTGGCCCGCAGTGGCGACACCTAGCGATCTGAATTTATACTTAATAATCTAGCCAATCGGGTAATGGTTTTCATAATATTGTTCGTTATAATTATAAAAAACCATGGCGCAATCAACTCAGTCTTTGAAGACTTTGCAGACCAATTACGCGCTAAAGAAAATATAAAACAGAGAAGAGAATATCGCTAGCTACAAAACAGGAAACGTCATCATGGTAAGAGGAAATTCCCGTTAACTTTGCACCTCGTATATTCATATTGTAAAACATGTTTATGACACAATTTTTATAGTATGGTTGACTTTTCGGCTTTAAGTGCCTGAACTTTGATTTCATAGTCAGTCATTTTTCTCTTGGCCTATTTAGCTTGTTGAAGGACGCATAATAAATATACTGGTACAGATGATCAATTTGACAAGGGCTGTAATTCAGAACTTCACACATTTGCTTGAAAACTTTACATAAAACTGGAAAAAAAACACTATACGATTTTTTAGTGGTTGTTGAACTCCACACATCCGACACAGTTCCATCGTAGAGATTGATACCAAAACCTATTCATAAATATCACACGTGCTTGGCTTGTTGACACTCATGTTTCTTTTGAATGAAAACTATCATTTCATTGGTTCCAAGGTCGAACCTTTGAACTAATGAAAACTTGACCAGTTTTCGCGACGTAATCTGCCAAGGGCTTGTGGGGGAGCGGAGTGGACCGAAAACCCTTGGCTTGAGAAGATGGAAATGATTAGTTGGTTGGTTGTTTTACGTCCCGTCAAAAATTTTTCACTCATATTAGGGAGATCCCATGGGGATCCGGATTAGAATAGGTCCTCAGTGCCCCATGCTTGTCGTAAACAGCGACTAAATTTGACGGCCCTTCGGATGAGACCGCAAAATCTGAGGATCCCTCCCAGCTCAAAGGTCGTAAGCGCCGAGTATGTGCCTAAATCTTGCAGTCCTTCACCGGCAATAGTGACGTCTCCATATGAGTGAAAGATTCTCGACCAGGACGTTAAACATTATTCAAGCAACCAACCATATTGAGACGTCACCAGCTGTAGTTGAAGTTCCACAAATTTAGACCTATGCTTAGCGTTTACGGCCGTAGCAGTGAGAGTTCTTTGATGTGCCAACGCCTGCAGCGACACGGGACCTCCATTTTCCGTCTCTGGTTAGACGTGGCCATGGCACAAGCGGGGCTCGAACTCACGACCTCCCTGTTACGAAGTGAACGCTCTACCACTGACCTAAATTCATCACAGAGAAATTTTTACGTTAATTTCACAAAATTATTTCAAAGGTTGCACTTTCTCTCGACTCTTACAAAGACATCATCTAGTTGTGATTTTTTTTAATATATAGAATGTTGTACACTAGTATCTGGTCGCCTACTTGCGATCGGACACGTGGGATTCCTCCGAGTATTCCGGTTTCCTCCTAAATCAGTGACCCCCTTCGAGCAAATGTCTGAGCCGACGAGAAGCATTAATATAAGTTGAAGAACATGTATGTTCAAGTTAATCGTCGTAAAAGAAATAAAGATTATACTTACTAGCATCTGGGATTTTTACGCCAGCATTTTAATAAGATATTAATCATTTGATTCACATTTACATACATCAGTTTATCTCTCTTTCAGTGATCAGTACGTATTTAGTTTGCAGCAACTTATATATGATTCAGATTTCCTTGTGATAATACATAAAATTAACACCACCATCCAAGTAAGCCGCGGTTTGTTTGCAATTCACAGTGTAACAATTTCACACACACTTTTTCATGAAAGCAAGAAATAATTTGTTTTTATTTCTATTTATTTTTTATCATGTTATAGATACAGTTGCGACAACATGACATTCTCTTGAAGAGACAGTTCTGCGACATACAGGACACAATACAGTCAATGAAGAAAATACGAGTTCCACGCAATGAAAGTATGTCTTCTAACTCAAGTCTAAAGTCTACTGCCAGTAGCGTGGACATAACAATGGAAAATTACTGTGTTAGAACGGCGACCAGTGCCACTTTACTTCAAAACTGTGAGGATTGTGTAGACGATACGTTATCTTATACTCGCCCACGTACGTCATCAATGAAAACAACACGTGATCTCGCTGCGCTTGCGCGGAGAAGAGGCAGTAAAGAGTTGATCTGATGTCAAATTTAGTCTCGTTCAACCAGACGCATCTCTTTAACTTCTCGGGGTTTTTTTTTTAGCCTAGTGCCTGAGGTCTTCCGAGTGCAAACACGTCGCGCTAGCACTCAGGAGGTCTCGGGTATCTATTCTTTCCGGCAAGCTCGGGAAAAACGCCTCGAATGTATTACGTTCACTGCATGTACGAAATTTGTAAAATGGATGATTCCAACCACCTTGTAAGTCACTAACTATTAATATGTGTTAACTTACTGTGGGGAGAATTCATCGTTTCTACGAAATATTTCTTGTAAAAAAAAAGACAAAAATATTTTTTTTTTTGATAGTGGTATTTTGGTTTGATGTAAAATTGGAAGCAATACTTTCTGCCTGCCGGAAAGGCCCGAGAAGTTGCGATTGTGTTAAAGAGTGCACCACTAGCCTGTATCTTCCTGACATTTTTGCGACTAGCAGTCCGATGTTGGAAGTTTACGGAAACAGTCGAGCATCTAGTTGAACGAACATCAAATTACGTTTTCGAGACGTGACGATGTCGAACTAGCCTGGATCATCCCGACGTTTGTGTATACTAACTAGTAGACCAAACAAAAAATGAATACATAAACACTACTAACAGAGACCATGACAGAGACAAGTCAGTACCAATCGATCGGCATTTTCAATCCTCTTTATCTATTGCAAATTAATTGTACTCTATTTATTAAACTTATTTCTGTATACAACAAGCACGCTTTCATGCACAGTCAAGTTTTTTTTCACTCTTTCCTTTTGTTTTATTAGCGACCATAGGTAGGTACATGGGTGACTGAATTAAACCATGAAACATGTCTCTTGTGATTTAAAACACACAAATGTCAATGACTTTCAAATGCAGATTACGGAAGCGTGTTAAATGTACACGCCATAAAATAAAATTTCAATGTAACATTTCCATACAAGTTCATGCTACAACAAAATTTTCACATATTATCTGCAATCAATATCAGCTTTCAATTATGAATATACAGTTTTGTTAGAGTCACAATTTTCCCCAAAGATTAAAAAAAAATGTTCCCAATAATGGCAAATTCCAATGATGACTATGACAGTTTTTTTAAAAAGGTCAAATGTCAAGGTCACAAGGTCAGCTATCTTGATACAAATAGAAAGATATTGCCACCAGAAATACTCATGTGAAATATGAAAGCCTTAGTATTTATCATTTAGAAGTTATGGCCAATGTCAACATTTTTAAAAAGTAGGTCCATGGTCAATACGTTAATACAAACTGAAAGGTCTTGTCACAAGGAATATTTAAGTGAAATATCAAAGACCTAATACTTACCATTTAAAAATGACGGCCAAGGTTAAAGATTTGTTTTAGAGTAGGTCAAACATCATGGTCAAGGTCACATGGTCAAAAATTTTGGTTCCAATAGAGAGGTTTTGTCACAAGGAATACTCATCTCATGTGAAATATCAAAGCTCAAACATTTACTATTCAAAAGTTATTAGTAAGGTTAAAGTTTCAGACAGAATAACAGAATGATAGAAGGACAAAAACGGACAATAATAATTCGATCTCCGGGGTATAAAACACACACACACACGCACACACACACACATATATATATATATATATATACATACACACACATGTATATGATATTGGTGCTTTTTATATCACTGTGCATATGTATAACTAAGCAATATTGATTATACTCCTGACGAAGTAAAGAAACTATTCGAGTATACTCAATCAGTTTTGTGACATTTTTATTATACTACTATACTACTATTTGTTTAGATTTTTCTATACTTATTTGTGGAATATATAATATAATGTAATATAATATAACATAATGTATACTATTCAAATAAGCAGGGAATATTGAATTTACAAGGACAATGAAATGCAGATCATGAGGTCAGGAAGGACACAAATGACAGAAAAACATTTAGGAAACATTTGTCAATTATTCGAAACCCTGTATACAGCCAGAAAAGGACAGATTCTTCAGAATAAGGGTCGACAACAACACAGCGTCACACTGCAAATTTACCACCATTGTGAAACAGAGTCAGTTGAGGGTAAAACTCCTCGGTTGGCCAGACAAGCTCGGATTCGGCGTGGCATACTCCTAACGAGACGTCCCAGGTCATTTTGGGCAAGGTTATTCCATTCCTGTTACAATGCTACAGCAAGTTCTTGGACATTGACAGAAGGTTGTTGGCGTAGCCGCTGTCCAAGCATGTCCCAGACATGCTCGATGTGGGTAAGGTCCTGACTGAGTGCGGGCCATGGTAATGTGGTGATATTCTGCTGTTGGAGATAATCTGTAACGATCCTGGCCCTATGACATCTGGCATTGTCATCTTGAAAATGAAACGGCGGCCATAACGACGTGCAAACGGCACAGCATAGGGTGCCAAGATGCTGCCCCAGTAGTACTGCCCTGCGACACGTCCAGCTACAACATGCAAGTCTGTTTTGCCGGCAACAGTGATGCCTCCCCACGCCATTACAGATCCAACCCCATATCTAATGACGTTAACGTCATGGAAACATTCGTTACGTCTGGGCCAAACCCTCCTGTGTCTGCCCAGGAAGTCCACAGTGAACCTCGACTCATATGAGAACATTACGTGATGGTGACGACACCATTAGAGTAGGGCGCTAATGTGATGATACCTCAAACAGGGAAGGGGCCTCCGTGGCCGAGTGGTTAGAGCATCACGCTAAAAGTCACAAGGCCTCTCACCTCTAGTCGGCGCGGGTTCGATTCTCGCTCACGCCGATATATGTGAGAAAGTTTGCCAGTTTACTTTCGGAAGGTCGGTGGTCTCTTCCTGGGTACATTGTATCTGGGCTCTCTCCTCCACCAATAAAAATTGGACGCCACCAGATAACTGAAAAATTGTTGATTGTGGTGTAAAACAATAAACAATCAATCAATCAAATTGGGAATGACACGATGACGTCGGCGTGTAAGTGAAATCTGTCCAGTCGATTCCTGATGGTCTGGTCACTCACTACTAAGCCAGTATCCCTTTGAAGTTGAGACCGTATCTGATTTGCTGTTACCAGACGATTTCTCAAGGCAAGAGTGCTGATGAATCTGTCCTGTGCCCGAGTGGCTGCCTTTGTTCGAATGGATCGTGGTCTATCCTGAACAGACCCTGTAGGACGATGTGCTGATAACAGACTGGGAAACATTCATTGCCCTTGCTAGAGCGACCTGTCTTGTGCCAACCCGTGGCATGCCAAGGGCACGTAACCTCTCATCCTGTGCTAGACGACGCATGGTCTCTGTTTAATTAATGACTTCAACAACTGATAATCTGATGTTTTCTCTGCAAAATCTTCCTTTAGAGTGGCTCTAACCTTCCAATTCTGAGGCATGCAAATTTGTGGCAAAAAACCCTTGATCATCAGTAGTATCCCGTGCAGATCGTGAGAGTGTGATTGATGTATTTGGGTGGTGAATTTCTTTGGAAATGCTTCCTCGTTAAGAACCTATACAACAAGGTTTGGTATCCCTTTGTATATGTGAACATTTTGATCACAAAATACAGTATCCCCTACTTTTTTTAATAGTATATATATATATATATATATATATGTGTGTGTGTGTGTGTGTGTGTGTGTGTGCATATATATATATATATATATATATATATATATATATATATATATATAAACACCCCAAAATATACTACTTTATATTTATTTAAGTTTTCGTATCACCCAAAACCAAACTAAAGACTACTAATGATGATCAAAATCGATTAATATCGAGAGTTGTTGATTATGACATGCTAAAATACCTGTGTACGCGGAGAATAATCATTTTAGATATTGTTTGCTTATTTACCCTATAGCAAGTCCATATCTTAGACAAAAAATTTTGAAGCAAATCTGCTGAATATTTTCTAAATTTGCATGTTAAAGATAATTTTAGCAAGGTTGGGGTTTGGTTGGTTGGAATGATGGCTTACCTGGATATACGTGATAATTCCCTTCAGAAGCAAATGCGAGAATTAAAACGGGTTCCCAAGTATTGTGTTATAGTCATCATATGCTGAAAACAGCTAGTGTATTCACATCTTGAAACCTTACTCTTTTCCCCCGTGTCATGATGGGAGTTGGCACGATAAAGGCCCTCAATGCTTGGGCAACGCCATGATTGAAAAATCCCGATTGGGACGTAAAACAACACAAAAACAGACAAATCAGATCATGATGGAGAAATGCAAGTTTTGCAAAACTGAGTTAACGGCAAATGGATCGCTATAATCACACTTCAGGAATTCATATTCCATACTTGCCAAGCACCCTTCTCCATGAAGTACAAGTTGGATGCGCGTGTGGGTCAGATGTCATGACCATATTCTTTTCTGTTTTTCTTCTACCTCTTGCCATTCCGTCGAATGTGTGATTCCAGTATTAATAACAAGCATTCTAAGTGTATTGCAGACAATACAAAGTCCCCTACCGGTAAGATAACTCAGTAAAAAGTAAGTCAAGTCTAACGAAACTTGATCTGTAACTATCCAAGAAAATATATTTGTGATTTTATTTATTCATTTCACATGGTCTTTAAATAGTTACCTCTACCTCTCTCTCTCTCTCTCTCTCTATCGATCGATCGATCGAATTAACAATTTATATATTTGCAATTGTGTTATTTATTCATTTCATATTGGTTATTGTCTACATATGCATATTTGTATGATAATTGTGTGAAATAAAATATATATATATAAATACAAAGAGCTTTCCCTTGGCGAATATTGAGTTTTACTTGGTTTTATATGTCCAACATGTTTAATCTTCGTCATTTTATAACGGTTTATTGCTTTAATGTCTTCAGTAGCCGCAGAACTGAACGATCTCGGGAAGAAGGGGAGAGGCTACCCACACACATGAGGGCTACAATTCTGTACAAAGTTACGTCCTAAACAGAAGTATGCAACGTTGTGCGAATATTATTCTAGACCATTTTTTTCTCAAGTTATAAATTTTCATTTGATTTCTTGAATTTTAAAATGTTATTTTCTTACCCACAATACTTTATGTATAACTATTTTCATAAGAACGGCATAATATAATGAAGGGTTATGTTTTATGTCAATTTGTAAATGTTTTCTGTGTTTGTTTACAATTTTGGATCATAAATGGAGCATGAAAGGTCATTATGCACGTATTCCTGACTAAAGTTTGTATATGTCGCTGTTTAAATAATATCCAATTAATTCACTGAACGGGTACTTGTGTATTCAAAGTTTTACGTTACACGTACGCCTCAGTTGTTTGAATAGACCTTTCATTCATGGATCAATGATCCCCTGACCTACGTCACAACGCAATAAAAACCGGATGTGTACAATACAAGCTTTACGAACAAGGCGATTGGTTAGAGAGGACAAGCCCCCAGTCCACGAGGTTTGGCAAATAAGGAAATATAACCAAATAAAGACTACCCAGGTAAGTTTTATCATTAGTTTTCTTCGCGAAAGTTTCTATGCGGTTTCATTTGATCTATGAGTTACTGATATACGAGGATTCAATCTAGTATAAACGCAGCCAATGAACTGACTTTCAGAATCAACATATTGAGCGTTTCAGCACACACATATATATATACTGCTAGGTCAAAAGATCGCAGGGTTGTGTCATTATATTCGACACGGACTATAAACATCTATTCTAAAAGGTCATGGGTTTCTAATTTCCATCCATTTAATAACATTACATATCGATATAATGTACATATTTGTAGTCATTATAAATCACACATTTTATTACTGTCCGTTTGGTTGCATCAAAAAGAAACTACATGTCCAAACTGGTTGTACAGTATGAAAATTTCATGTAGAATTCCAGCAACCAATATGCTCTAGTTTTGACATATTACTACGAAGGGGAAAAATCAATAGGCACTCAACCATGAATATATAAATATTTTTCATTTTCATTGGTCCATGAAATTCATAAATATAGTGATGCAATGTATGGGGAAGTGAAAGTGGGTCTTTCAAGGCACGTCTTCTACTGGCTTATATATATATATATATATATATATATATATATATTTATATATAAAGTTCGTATATCCGGCTATTATCGAATAGTGTAGCTATCGTTACCAAAACAATATTTGCCATATAATGTTATGGGTATATATGTAGCAAACACCGGACTCATTGAGTATTTCCTGTTTTGGAGTGAAAGAAAATTTTGAGAGATATCATTATGAAAATTAAGACTCGGTAATCAGCATAAAAAATTGACGGTTAATGACAAAAGTTGTTGGTATAAATTGTGCAATCATTTGAAAGTTAAAGGCAGTACTAAAAAAAATGTATCGTATTGACAATTAAACTTAAATTGATTATATTGTAAACAGGATATTCATCTAGACTGCGTTATCGTATGGTGGATTTGCATCAAATTATATCGCTAGACTGAATAAAATGTGTCGTTAAATGAGATATGATTACAAGAGTAATTTTTATACATGTAATATCACTTCAAATATGTGGTATTTCCATTTTTAAGAAAATAGTGCGAAACTGTCCCCTGCTACCTGGACATAATGTCGGGACGTGAGGATTCAATTATTCTCCTAAAACTTATAGTGCATCCAAGAGGGTGGAGGATGTAACGTTTAACGTCCCGCTCAAGAATTTTTCACTCATATGGAGACGTCACCATTGCCGCTGAAGGGCTGCAAATTTAGGCCTATGCTCGGCGCTTATGGCCTTTGAGTAGGGAGGGATCTTTAAGGTGCCGCACCTGCTGTGACACGGGGCCTCGTTTTTTGCGGTCTCATCCGAATGACCGCCCATTCAGTCGCCTCTTATGACAAGCAAGGGGTACTGAGGATCTATTCTAACAACCCAGATCCCCACGGGGCTTGTCGGAACAAGAGGATCCAATTGTTATCCGTAAAATTATATGTAAGAAGGGTGGAAGGTGTAAAATAGCTTGTGAGCATTTCTCCTATATGGCTTATGTGAAAGTCTTAAAATTTTGTACAATACATCATTGTCATTTAATGATGTTCGCGTTATTTTGACCCAGGGATGTAATATTTTCCTACAGTTTACGGTGGATCAAAGAATAGTGTTTTAAAGTTTTTTCTTTTTCTTCATATACAAGGGTATGTTCATTTTCCTGCTGGTACTTCAGTACAGTCATTATTTTTGTATCGTATACAACAATAACATTGGTCATATTGATTGAATCGCTTCTCTATCTTTTTTCTCAATGCACACAGTGTAGTTCATAATGTCGAAGGCCCTGCTAATTCATAATGTCTATGTTCCTGCTCGTGCTTTTTTCCTCCATACCATGCAGCATGGGAGGGACGTAATTTAGAGCACTTTCAATTTTGTGGAGTTGGGGATACATTTGTTTTTAACAAAAACAAATTATATTTTTCATTGTTTGGTTTTACATTGATCGTTATTTAACAGATTCTGAAGGGACATTGGAATGAGTGGACTGCCTGTTAGAAATTTTTTGCGAAGCTGCGTCCCGCGGGTATGTTTAGCACGCCAGTACAACGGTGCCAGCGGTGTAGGACCAGAGGTGACAGACAAAAATGAACATCCCAGAGTTCTGATCACAGGTAGTTCCACTCATAGTTCTCGCGGTTACAATTTTACAAAGAAAATTGACATAACATAAAAAAGTTTAAGTGTTCTGACATTTAATTTTTGTTTGACTTAATTTAAGGAATGAGAAAGTTTAGCAGGTTTTAAATTCTATCAATGGCAAACTACTATTATGTTTCAATAAAAATCAACCCCCTTTCCGAGATTTTTTCTCTCTTTTCTGCTCCCCCCCCCCCCCCCAAAAATATCATTATGGACACTTTATATTGTTTACCTTGTAGAATGTCGCAGTCATTTGTAACTACTTGGCTATTTCCGTAACCACAAATAAACCTTGTATATGGAACGACCCATCAGAGTCTGTGCACACAAATGCAGCTGTGATGTCACAGATGTACGTTACGATATGATTGTTTGTTTGTTTTACGCCACACTCAACAATTTTTCAGTTTATCTGGTGGCGTCCAGTTTTTGTAGGCGGAGGAGAGAACCCAGGTACAATGTATCCTGTAAGAGATCACCGACCTTCCGAAAGTAAACTGGCAAACTTTCTCACATATATCGGCGCGAGGAGGATTCGAACCCGCGCCGACTAGAGGTGAGAGGCGTGTGATTTTGAGCGCAATGCTTTAACCACTCGGTCCTACGTTACGATATCAAACAAGGGCTTCAAGACTAAAACAACTAAGATATCATACTTTGTTAAGATATTCTACAATCATCAATTTCCATTAGAGCGAAGCGACGCGACCAATCTACATTTGAGGCTTTATATGATGAGGATTACCCATAATGCACTGGGAAAATGTCGCCGTCAATGCAATCTAATTGAAATTAGCTCTTTAGAAGCGGTAACAGATTCAAAACAACTAAATTTTAATAAGATTGTCGTCAATGCGGTATACTTTGGCAAGCAACCCCAATCGGAATATCCTCGAATGTTTCGATCGCTCACTCGATATCAATTGTTTGTTTGTTTTATGTCCCGTCGAGAATTTTTCACTCATAATGAGACGTTACCAGTTGTAGGTGAACTGCCACAATTTAGACCTATGCTTAGCACTTATGGCCGTAGCAGTGAGGGTTATTTAACGTGACATTGCCTGAAGCGACACGGGACCTCTGTTTTGTAAGGTGATATCCGAAAGACCCCTGATTTTTCACTCCTAAATACCGAGCGTTTGGCGAAGGAGCAATCACTATATCTACGAGCGGGACTCGAACTCACGACCTTCCGGATACGAAGCATGCGCTCCACACTGAACCACTCGTCTATTTTCATAACTGCAAATAAACCTCCAATGTAGGTCGACGCCATCACAGTTTGTTGCTATATGTACACAAATGTAACCATAACGTCATAGACAAAGGTTACGATATGAAACACAAGCTTTTGAGGGTAAATGAAATGTACAGCTAAGATATCATAACATAGCAAAGATATTCTACCGCTATCAATTTCCAACAGGCAATTTTCGAGATATCCGCTCTTCTGTGGAGGTTTATTTGGTATTCCAATGAACGCTTGGGTGGGTACAGGATGGAAATGCGCAATATGTTTACGGTGTGACCGTTGGGACGAGCGAAGACCCATAACACTTTAGGTATTTAATCCACCTATTAGTTTACATCCTCGCAATGTCAAGAGTTTGCGATTACATACCTTCACACAAGGTACGTAACCACAAACCTTGGCATTGGAGAACTTCGGCAGATTTCGGTACCCTACATCTAGATTATGTTTTATCTGTGGTGTTGGCCATGAAGTATACCGCACTGACGGTGACATTTCCCCAGAGCATTACGGGTAACATTCATCATTTTTCAGCTGATGAAGAGCAAATCTCGTGACTCAAATGTGTAATCATTGGAACGAGCTTCACTCCCTATTATAGAAAGAATGAAAGTTTGATACGTAAAATTTTGTTTTATATCAGACGGTGGTATACATTAATGTGACCATATCAAGAGTAATTCGTTTAAATGGGTCATTAAATTAGATATGAAATGATCATTTATTTCCTCTTGACAATGTCGGTACTTTTATCAAAGAGAGCGTGAGATTTTCGATTTCTGTTTGGTTCATTTCATTCTCAAATACTCATACATTTACTAAATATGTTTCCCTGCAGTTCGGGTGGTTGATGTTAGCTGGTAATCATCTCCCAGTTCACATATAAACACAGAGCTGGATAAGCATTTATACCCACCGCGGGTACGAAAACAATTTGAATCTCACAGTACGTAAGAGTTAAAAAAGAGAGAAAACTATTGGGCAACTCGAAAATTGCGTATTATATGTTTATGTATCAGAGTGAAGACTTTAATGATACCAAAACTGAATCTGTTGTGAAAATCAATCTTGGAAATAACACATTATACGGTGATTCGGTTCTAGTCTTTTAACTTCATTCAAGTGCAATCATCGAACGAACTATTGCTTTGATTCGATGCGATCTTTGCGCTCGATCCATCCGAGACTTCTTTCCGGTTATGGAAATGGACGAATGGGTGGCTGGTTGTTTATTGTTTAACGTCCCTCTCGATAATCTTTCTGTCATATAGAGACGTCACTATTGCCAGTGAAGGACTGCAGAATTTATGCTCGGGTCTTACTGCCTTTGGGCAGGGAGGGATCTTTATCGTGCCACACCTGCTGTGATTAGTTGGGTTTTTTTTATTATGTATTGTCAAAATATGGATATTTAAAAATCATTGCCATTCAGTAAATGAACAGTTTCGTGGTAGTTTACTACTTTTCACTTTCTATATAAATGTACATATGTACGACTACCTAGTCGTCGTTAAACTTGAACAATTAAACAATTAATTATCTACTCTAAAACAAAACACGGGTGTAGGGTTCAAACCGACCAATTAAACAATTGATTATCTGCCCCAAACATAGCTGCAGAACTGTAGCATTATGGTTTTACATTTTAGTCTTTGACCATATTATAGTTCCCGTAATGCAAATATGGTGCAATTTACTGTGCAAGATTTTCTGCGCACGGTTGGGGATGCATTTCTCCACTTTCCAGCATTGTTCAATCAAATACCTTTCATTCCCTAATTCTAGATATATTCTATTACCAACCTGTATATTTTATCTACCTCCTATCACTTTATAGCCGTCTCTATAGACCAATAAACTCGCTTGTTTTAAGTTTTCTGCCATCTGACAGTCATGTTGACCTACTGACGAGATCTCGCTAAAACGTCACGTATATATATATATATATATATATATATATATATATATATATGGAATGTTTTGACTAACCACTCACTCAAACCTCAGATTATTTCTAGCATTGCAATGGCGTAGCTAGCCTTGAAGTTAAGTGTACGCTTAGTGAGAAAACCAGAATAGGCTGGGGGTCTGGAAGCCGTCTTAAGGTCCCCAGTGGGTCCAGGGCACGGTCCTGGTGGGGGCCCAGGGAGCAAAGACTTCGAAAGCTCATGGGTTTTGAGGCTTATTAGGTTACATTTATGAGTCGTTCTAGCTATAAAATCATGAATAATAAAATCATTTTTGTAGTTGTCAAATTGACGTGTACGCCCGGGCGTTTTGGCGTCAATGGCAGCTACGCCACTGCATTGTACAAGAAAAATAAATGAAAGTGTTTGTGTTTTCTTTGAGAAATCAGTCTATGATGTTTAAAGAATACGTAGAAGTCAAAGAAAAAGGTTGATAATCTTTATTTTGTACGAAATCGATAGAAAATCGAGGAAGCGGCGGTTTGTTTACATTAAAATATACAGGTTGGTAATAGAATATATCTAGAATTAGCGAATGAAAGGCATTGATCGGCCAATGCTGGAAATGGAGAAATACACCCCCAAATTGCACCATATTTGCATTACGGGAAGCGTTATGGTCAAAGACTAAAATGTAAAACCATAAAGCTACAGTTCTGCAGCTACCCAAAACAGAAGCATTAGTTTAACGTCACCTATGTAAACGGTAAATTAACGAGCATTCCCATTATCCAGAAAAGTTCCAAACGGAAATGCCGATGGCATACGCTTGATTGATAGCGTGTGAAATGCCATCACAGTTTAGAGATAACAAGGGTATAATGTAAGGGACAGAAATTTCACTTAAAAAGTTCGATCATCGAGAGTTACTTGTATATTTTCAAAATTTTACAACAATTATTATGTGGTGTATTTACTATCAAAATGTACTAATGAGTTTGTATGATACCATAAACATAATAGTCGTGTAGAGCAGGTTTGTTTCTTTGTTTTACGTCCCGTCGAGAATTTTCCACTCATATTGAGACGTTACCAGCTGTAGTTGAAGTACCACAAATTTGGACCTATGTAGCGCTCAGGGCCGTAGCAGTGAGGGTTCTTTAACGTGCCAACGCCTACCGTAACACGGGACCTCCGTTTTTAAGGTAATATCCGAAAGACCCGTGATTCTCACTTCTAAATGCCGAGCGTTTGGCGAAGGAGCAGTCACTACATATTTTTTCGTCTTAGGTTTGACGCGGCCATGGCACGAGTGGGGCTCGAACTCACGACCTCCCGGTTACGAAGCGAACACTCTAACTACTGAGCTTCCGCGACCGGTCATGTAGAGCAGGAAAGCCTCTACCAAAATTGCAAGTTTCATAATCATCCCCCATGGTAGAGGTTCTGACTCCAAGGCGGGGGCCAAACTTGGTATATAGTGTTCAAGTGTAAAACATTTAAATAGTATCTTTTTCAATGCTATTGATACTAAACTGAAAACAAATAAATATTTAGAAGGAGTCCTTTACCAATATTGTAAATTTCATGATCCTAGGGTAGAGACTTTGGTACCAGGGTGAGGCCAAAATTATCATTTTTAAAAAAAAATTCTTTCATTTTGCTGTTACTGTATAAAAAAACTAAATGCATATTTTAGGATATACCAAAAATTGTGAATTTCGCATTCTCGGGGTTCTGACATGCAGGGCGGGCCCAGAATATAAAGTCTTTCATCAATGTGGACACTTAGGAGGACATCCGTGTTTTTAGAACACATTTTGTGTTATACTGCTATATTCAGCATGTACTGTTCCCAATTGCATGGTTTTATGGAATTTTAGTACAACAGAGAATTTTTACGTTTGGGCAATAAATTGGATTGCAGATGTTTTCTTTTCCTGTTAGAGGTCATCGACGCTGCAGACAGTATGAATTATTTTCGTCTATGAAAACTCGTCAAACCAAATATGAAAGGATTGGACTTGGTTGAACTTGTTTTAGGAGATGTTTAACGCCTGTAAGATTTAGGAATTCGATGATCTGTTGCTTGCCACTAAGGTCATTCTTAAATTTGTTTACAACTGGTGTTCTATTTTCGAGTCATCCCTTGTTAGATGATTATATATAGATTGATTGAGTGAGAACAAAATGGATAAAAAGCCCTTGTGTGTTTGTATATATATATATATATATATATATATATATATATATATATATATATATCTCCAATAATAAAAGTCAAGAAATACAAAACTCGAATTAATTACATCCCACTGTAAGCGCTTTCGGCTTTGATGCCTCTTCAGACAGCCATAAAATGGCTGAAGAGGCATTAATTAAAGCCGAAAGCGCCTACAATTCGAGTTTTGTGTTTCTTGACTTTTATTGGATATATTGCTGTATGAAATATGAAATACCGGAATACCGGATTTTTTTAAAACAAATTTATATATATATATATATATATATATATATATATATATATATATATATATCTAATGAACAGCATTTCAACTAGTGAAAATATTGTAAATTTTTACATCATATATTTCCCCCCAATCACTATTAAGAGGAGATATATAGTCAGGAGACTGAAAGCTAGCTCAGTGGATTAATGTATGAAGCTGCTGATTTGTAGGTTCAAATCTCGAATGGGTTTTATTTTTTTTTTTCCAGATTACTTTCTACTTAAACTACATTTTTCACTGAATAAGGTAAATTTTAAAGTTTTCATTTCAAAATAGTGTACATATTCTTCACTTTCCATCCATAACCGATTTCTCTCTTTAATGCGACGTACATCATGTTAATCAACGATTTAGCGTTTGCTGAAAAAGGTCATGTCACAGTCCCTTCTTTTGGAGTAAGAGATATCAAAATATGAAAGTTGACATTATTATAAAAATGTAGTAAAGATTTGCGGAAAGGGTTAATAATTTTCGGAAATATTTTTAATCCCTGACAAGGCACAGACATAATCATAAGTTATCATAGTTATCTTGCATACGATGTGAAAAATACTGTCATTCAATTTTTATGCACCGGAATCGAAAATTCTAGGACATCTAGTTTTGGTCTATCCATCTATCTCTTTGTCCCTGTCTAAAAACTATAAACTTGGTCATATCTTTTACATCATAAGAGGTAAAGCTTTTATATTTGGTGTGTGTATTTCTTGTGGCAACCTTAACATTGACCTTTGACCTTCTTTTAGAAAAATCTAATATAAGCCATATCTTTCAAATCCTAAGATCTGATATTCATCCTACGATTTTATATTGAGCATGTGCATTTCTTGTGAGACCATTCCAACGATACCAAATTTGTTGACCTTGACATTGACGTTTGACATATCTGTTGGAAATTTTCGAAAAACTTTTACCTTAGTCAAATCTTTTACACCATAAAAGATAGAGCTTTCATACTTGGTATGTGTACTCCTTGTGGCAAGGCCTTTCTAACGACACAAAAGTCTTTGAACTGGTGACCTCAACATTGACCTTTGACCTACTAAAAAATTGAAAATAAGTCATGTCTTTCAAATCGTAAAAGGGACTGTTTCTAAGGCGTCGAGCTTGTTCAAGAGCCTTCTCTCGATCATGCAGGATTTTGCCGCTACATCGCCCTTCAGCTAATCCCAACGGGCGAAATCAAAATAGTGCCTACTGTTCTGGAAAGTTTTTAACGATCAAGACTTTGAAACATTAGACTGAATTGATATTCAAAAGGCAGAATAGCAATTCCGTTGTTGATGTCGTTGACTATATCATTGTCCAGTAATTAAATAACGACTTTTTAGAAATAAAAGTTCATTATTTGTGGATGAATTTACTACAAAACAGATCAATAAGTAGCATGGTCTCCTTTCACAAATTCCGTTCGCTAATATCGAGAATGCGCGAGCGCGATATTGTGGGAAGGTGGACCAGAATAATCAATGAGAAATTTTTCCGCGAAACAAGTGGCTTATTGATATCATTAAAAGCTTACAAAATAACCTGCGCAAATTTCATTTATATCTAAAGTCTCGTAATTTTATCAAGAATCCTTATTTCAGATTAACTAAGTACTAAAGTGGTGAAATAAATTCAGCCCAACGTCACGGTTCAGTTGCCATTCTTACAAAAACACTAAAACAGAGTATTTCCGGTTTTGTTTTCGGTAATCCCGATATTAAGCAAAACGAAAGTAGCATGTTTAGAGAAAAATAAGATTATTGCAAGAAGAAACCCACCTAGATAGCATTCATTGGGAGTTGAATCTTGTTCAGATTCCCAATATCTTTTCTACATATTGAACTTTTGAATTGATAGACATTTCCCCGTGGGGATCCGGGTTGTTAGAATAGATCCTCAGTACCCCTTGCTTGTCGTAAGAGGCGACTAAATGGGGCGGTCTTTCGGATGAGACCGTAAAGCCGAGGTCCCGTGTCACAGCAGGTGTGGCACGTAAAAGATCACTCCTTGCTCAAAGACCATAAGCTCGGAACTCGGGGCCTTTGAACAGGGAGGGATCTTTATCGTGCCGCACCTGCTGTGACACGGGACCTCGGTTTTTGCGGTCTCATCCAAAGGACCGCCCCATTTAGTTGCCTCTTACGACAAGCAAGGGGTACTGAGGAACTATTCTAACCCAGATCCCCCACGGGAATTGAAAACAGAAAGTCAATACCATATACTTGTTACATCATGCATGAGCAGAAGATGCATCTATTATAAACTAATAGTCTCACTCTGAAACGTGATATTCTAATTAGCATTTTTGGTCTGTGTTTTGAAGTTGCTGATATAGCCTTTATAAGGTAACTAGGATTTAGGGGATGCTATTTAGCGAGAGGAGGGTATGAACGTGTTAGGATAAGCAACTTTAGTCTAAGCTTTCCTCTTTTTTTCTTTTCACATAAATAAACACATTTTGCTGACATTTAACTATGATTATAAAGCTATATTTAAGTGCCTAAACACAAGGAAATGCCCCAAATACTTTTCCTCCTACTTTCTCTAATTTCACCTGCTACTTTCTAAATTTATTGAGACCCCTGATGAATATGATATTGCACTCGACGCCTTTGTGCCCCTTAGGCCTTTGATTATATTTAGCATGTACATTTCTCGTGAGACGACCTTTCCAATGATACATACCAGGGTTGGTGACCTTGACACTGACGTTTGACCTAGTTTTTGGAAATTTCCAAAACAACTTTAAACTTGGTCATATCCGTAAGAGATAGGGCTCTCGTGTTTGGTATGTGTATTCCTTGTGGCAAGATCTTTTCATTGACACCAAAATCTTACACCTGGTGACATTTATATTGACCTTTGATCTACTTTTGGAAAATTCAAATATAAGCCAGTCTTACAGTTCCACTTTCTTGTAATCCGGCGGCAAACCAGGGGCATCGGTGTTTCACAACGCTTCTTGTTGATTATATTCAAAAAATGAAAAACGACAAAGCGATATAAATTCTACAAGGAACCATGCAGCTTTTAAGATATTTTTCTGAGACTGAAAATCCTGAAGGACTGGTGTATAAGTAATTGTAGAACCCAAACTGCACGAAGTTTTCGAACTTAAAAGACACAGTTGCGTAAATGTGAATTGAATCTACACTCATATCCGACATTTCTCAACAACACGTATTTTTGGTGGCATTTCAGGTACAATTCACTTACATGCGATTTTGTTCCCTACCAAAAAATAAATTAAAAAAAAAAATTGCGGTTTTAGAGCTGTTATATTTTGATAGTTCGTGGTTTGGCAAGTCAACTTTTGTGTATTACAGAGGTCGTATATACGTATGGACATGCCTAAGTTATTGTAGTATAGAAGGGGAGAAAATATTTGGATCAATCGGAGATCGAA
Organism: Ostrea denselamellosa; assembly: GCA_024699665.1. NCBI lineage: Eukaryota > Metazoa > Mollusca > Bivalvia > Ostreida > Ostreidae > Ostrea > Ostrea denselamellosa. Next base: position 11,860,557 of record JAMZEH010000073.1, on the reverse strand, counting down.
CTCGGGATCCTTGCATTACTACTACTGAGCTAACGAGGCCGATATACGAAATACAGTGATATTACTACAATATGACCTATTTTGGAAATCATACAAAATCTGTTCTTAGGGAAAAATGACAGAAACGTCGGTTATAACCTTAATTAAATACGATGTATGAACGTTATTAAGCATATCGGTTTTGCTCTCTCTCATTCTATCACTGTCAACTGTCCAAAACTTTAACCAAGTGCTCCTAAATTTTGAATAGAAAAATTAACCTAGACAATATCTCCTGAATTATTAGTATTTAAAATAGGGTTTTCATACTTTTTATCTAGATTTCTTATGACAAGACATTTTATTTGATACCTTGGTTTTTAACAAAGTGACCTTTAAATTTGGCCCAAATTTCAAAACGTTAAGCAAAACTTTAACTTTTTTCATGACTTTTCAATGATAGGGCTCATATATCGTATGTGCATTTCTTGTGATAAGACCTTTCCTTTGGTACCAAAGTTTTTAACCCAATGATATTGACCTTTGAGTTTGACCTACTATTAAATAAAGATTTACTAGGCAATATCAGGTAAGGTTTTACATTTTGTATATAGATTTCTTATGACAAGACCTTTCATGCCATACCATGATTTTTTTTTTACGTTGGCGTTTCACCCAAATTTCCAAAGGTTAACTTTGCTCACACCTTTTGAATGGTGAGTGATAGATATTTCATATGAATGTACATTTCTAGTGTCAAGGCCTTTCTTGTGGTACCAAAGTTTATGACCTTGTAACCTTGACGTTTGATCTACTTTCAGAATATTTAACCTAGCCAGTATCTTCAGAACTTTTTCTTGTGACAATGTCTTTCATTTAATTCTTTGTTGCCAGCTGGAGCATTGTTTTTTACAAACACAATATTTTAATTTGTATTTTGAAAATACGATCCAAATAAATTTGTATTAAATAATTATATTATATATTTCACAGGAAGTCTTGGGCAGCTGGGGACTGGACTTGCTAAAGTAATGAGGTAATGCTTTTTTTCCCCTACAAAGTATATAGGATGCTAGTTTGTTTTTAAGTTATGTGGTTGTACTCTCAGTAATGTATGAGAGGTGTTCAAGCCATCATGTGCGGATCGAGAAAAATCTCCACCTTAAAATAGTCATCAGAAGGTCCTATCTATTTAAGGGATCCATATTTTTTACACATTTTAAATTGAACTAAAGTTGGCACAGGCAGGCACAAATATTTCTTTTTGTCAAACATCAGCTTGACTCTTGATCCCTGTCCTATCCCTCGGGATTGTGGGTGTCATGCTCGTTTCCTGATGGTATAATTGATGATGACACAGTAGTGGGATTTTATCGATATCGGATACATTCAGGCCTCATTCTCTCTGTTGAAAGTAAAGTTAAATTTATCACAATATTATGTTTGTAACTAAAGAGATACCAGGATAAGAAGATGAAAGAACAAAATTATCGACCAAAATTGTCAAGCTAAAAGAAAATGAATATCGGGGTGGGACCATTATATCAGTCCAATGTGGTAAATCTTTATCAATGGATTCATTTTTTGTTATCCACCCAATAATAGTCATATATGTTCCGTTTGCTTTCAGTCTTTTGGTCGTTGTGCAATTCTATATCATCAATCTAGAAAATAAGTAATTATTTGAAATTTTATGTTTCGTGTCGTAATGAATTGCGTATATCATTAGTATTCTGGTCGATGAATTTAAACAAAACTGTTTAACAATTTTAAAATTGGTCATCTCGTTTGAAGTATACAAGATATGGCCTTGTTTCGTGTATTAAGTCAAGTGAAAAGTCGATATCAAACATTGTCGGGTAAAGGTCATATGTCAGAGCTAGCACTAACCTTGTTACAAAAGGACACTTAACCACATGTTTTTCAAATTGATATTGCTTCCCTTTTCGACTCCCAGTTTTCAGTTACAATTCAAATTGCTTCTGTAGATCTGCTTTAAATTTAAGATGTTTGATATTTTGCAGACAGCGTTATGGACAGAATAATGTTATTATGTCTGACATCCTGAAACCATCCAAACAGATTCTGGAAAGTGGTAGGTGATTTACCCTATGAAATGTGATGTTGGTCTGTTGGATTTGTCGTCGTTTGATTACATTGTACTTTATTTTGATTGGGCAATGCAAGTCTCAACATCTCCAGTACATAGATGTGTAGTTTTTCAAATAATATATAAAGCTGGTATTTAGAAACTCAAGCATTTTCTGTTGTTCTACAATAAAAGCTGGTGATGGTCAATTTTTCGGGTTAAGCATAGATTTTTTTTTCTGACCAGGTCCCTATGTTTTTGCCGACATTTTGGACTTTAAGAAGCTTCAGGAATTGATAGTGAACTACAATATAGACTGGATAATCCACTTCAGCGCGCTGCTCAGTGCCATAGGAGAAAACAATGTCCCACTGGCCATGCGTGTCAACATTGAAGGTCTCCATAACGTGCTGGAGTTAGCCAAGCAATACAGACTAAAACTGTTTGTGCCAAGTACCATAGGTACAGTGTATGCTTAGTGTCATTTTTGTTATTCTGTTGTTAATGTAGAATTCGTTAGTGTTTCATTACAATGATTCATTGTATGTTTACCACATAATTAGGAGCGTTTGGTCCAGATTCGCCACGAGACCCCACTCCCGACATGTGCATACAGCGCCCCAGGACGATTTATGGTGTGTCCAAGGTTCACGCAGAACTAATGGGGGAGGTACGCTTTTATTCATTCTATAAGCATGTTGTTTGAAAATGATTTATAAATTGTTTATTATATTTCGGAACGTTCCTATTTACAGTACTACTATTACAAGTTTGGTCTAGACTTCCGGAGTTTACGATTTCCAGGTATCATATCAGCGGACACAAACCCGGGCGGTGGCACCACAGGTAAGACTCAGTCTAACTTCGTTGAGTGTCTTCTTTGGTAAGAATATTCATTGCTTCTTATCGGGCATAGACGTCTCAAAAAAAATTTTCATCTCGAAATGAAGAGTTTTTATATGGTTTCCGAAATAGATTTGAATTTTATTGTAGTAATATCATTACCATACTTTGTATATCGGCCCGAGTAGCTCAGTGGTTAGATCACCTAACTAGTAATGCAAGGGTCACGGGTTGATCCCCTATTGTTCCAAAAAGATTTTCTCCTTTCTTTGCTAAAATAACTTTGTCACACACACACACACACACACACACACACACACTTGCTTGCTTTCTGTAATATATGTGAGTTGACTACATTTGACTGTACATTTTTACTTTCAAAATCAGGAACAATCAAAATATATTACATATGTAACTCTAAAGCAGACACGGTAATACATCCCTGAACTTTTTGTAAAAGCGATTCAAGTGAATTGTAGGTAAAATGTCTCGAAAAATTATATATTATTGAGAAACGTCGCACATGTCCTTAATAACATGCCAATTTTCTGTATTTCAAGACTACGCGGTGAAAATTTTCCACGACGCTTTGAAGACTGGTCACTTTAAGTGCTACCTGCGTGATGACACCATGCTTCCTATGATGTTTATCGACGACTGTCTGCGCTCTGTTGTGGAGTTTATGGAAACCCCTGAATCGAAACTCAAAATGAGAACCTACAATGTAACTGCAATGAGTTTTACACCGAAAGAGATTGTGGAGGAAGTCCGGAATTACGTACCGGAATTGAAAGTGACGTATGACATTGATGGCCGACAAGCCATAGGTAAGTTCGACCACAAATCGTCGGAAACTTATAGTCTGGTGCTCTTCTTGTACTCGATTAAAAAAAGCGTTTTAATGCAAAGACCTTTTAAGTGCATTTGTAACTTATGTTGTAATCTGTGTGTTCTAGAACACTGCTGATGATTCGTGAACGCCGAGAACGTGTTTGCACGAACGTTTTCGTATTGCTTTAGAACGAACAGAAAAATACACTTATAAATGTACTCATATATACCAGTGTGTATTGTGAAAAAAAATAACATCTTTACTGAGTAGACCCACAGTTTACAACTATGGGTTCGGGTTCTTTTTAAAGGTTTAGAAACGTGGTACACGTATATTAAAATTTCTTGTTCTCTTCTCATTATATCGGTATGTGGTGCGTGTAAACATATCACACTTTCTAAAACACTATTACACAGTAAATACTTATCTTGCATGCTGACATGGTGCGAGTTCTTGAAACATGTCATCGTTTGGGATCAACACGAGTACTAATCGAGAACGAAAATTCCTATCAGCTCTAAGAGTGATGACTCCGAAGGCTTCAGACGTGTTTTACATATTTCCATGGCATAATTGATGTTCTAAAACATGTGATATATACGTTTTAATGTCTGTCTTTCTATTAAAACATCCATTTTGTTCTTTATTAAAGAATTACGTGGATTATTTTCTCCTTTCATTCTCTATGTTCGATGTTCTTGGAATCCGCGAACCTGTTAACGGTAACCTAGCTGCAGAATTATAACTCTCTCAGAAATTGTTGGGACAGATGAAATAGCTACAGATCCACCCTTTAGATAAACCGTCGATTTACGACGCAGGAAAACGTGCTCACGGTTGAGGCATTATATCGCTGTAATATAGCATTATCGTCTCAAATTTAATACCCAGAAATTCCTAACATATAATCCCACTTTATCTGTATCCAAACTTACCTTCAAATATTCATTAAAGCCTCATACGAATCGAAAATTCACAGCTTCATGTGATTTTGTTTCTTGATTTAGACATGTTTGGTAGTCTGTCTGTTCGAACAGCTATATAAGGCCTGAACCGTTTTCCTGTGCCGTAAATCGAAGGTTTTTCTAAGGGATGGATCTGTTTTTCTCTGATCTGTCCCAATATTTTTATCAGAGAGCTACAGTTCTGCAGCTGACGGTAACCGAGAACATAAAAAACACGTTCACGTCATCTTCGAACCTGATAACAGTAATTGACAAAACAGATTATAACGGGTTCAACACTTGTTCTTCAAGTAAGGAAATGTCACAACAAAACTATCCACAGTTTCTGTGCTTTAAATGTTTGAAATCGCTTTCCATTATCGGTGCCCACTTTTATTCCAAAATTCATTGAATTCTTTCCTCATTGCAGCTGATACTTGGCCAAAACGTTTTGATGACAGCAACGCACGGGCTGACTGGGGGTGGAGACATACTTTGGATCTTTCTGGGATGTGCAAGGCTATGTTTGAATTCCTGGCGCCATCTCATCAAAAACAGCAAAGGATAAAATCGTGAAACTGTCTTTCCATCGACTGACAACACTTACTGAGTCCTTACAGAAACGAATCTCGTAAACGCAAATGAATCTCGATATTTACGACATTTAATTTCTTTTTATTTTTAATGAATTCCCATACGTTTTAAATAATATATTTATGGGTCGTTTGTTGTTACCAACTTTGTGTTGTTATTAAAGTAAGATATATTTTACTCTGATTAATATTTCACTTTGTTTGTGTTGCAGAAATCGATTTTAGTTTAGAGGTATTTAAGAATGACGTAGTATTTTCCAAGAATACAGTAATCTATGTACACGGGGACAACACTGGGATTTCACTTTTCGCAGTTCCCTTTGTATAAGTATTGGGAAATCCCCAACTTCAAAATATTCTTTCATGTTGTTAGTTGACTTCATTACGAAGAAGATTTTTTTTTTAAGTGAAAAATTATCCATCACTACGACTTGGGGCTATGTGCATAAATACAAAGCCAATACTAATATGTATCAAAAAGATACCCTAGTAATTAAAGTTCATCATTATTTATCTTTTTATATAAAGAAAATGTACATTTTAAGCGTTGTGTTGTATTCAATTTTTACAAACAAATTCACCTCTTTATTTTGAATTGATTCCCAAATAGCATTAACTGCCGTCACTTGGTGTTCGTTGTTGTTGTTTGTTTAAAGTCCTGTCGAGAATTTTTCACGCATATTGAGATGTCACCAGCTGTAGGTGAAGTACCACAAATTTAGACCTATGTTTAGCGCTCAATACCGTAGCAGTTGGGGGGGGGGGGGGGGTCTTTATCATGCCAACGCCTGTCGCGACAAGAGACCTCCGTTTAAGGTCATATCCGATAGGCCCCGTGATTCTCACTTCTTAATGCCAAGCGGTTGGCGAAAGAGCAATCAATGCCTATTTACGTCTGGGGTTTGATGCGACCATGGCACGACCTCCCATTTACGAGGCCAATCACTGACCTACCGCGACCGGTCTTGGTGTTCGTCATTTTTTCTCATTTCATAAGGGTTACAGGTCCAAACACCATTCACTTACAAATGTTCCTATAATGGTCCAACCTATGTCAAATCATTGTACTCACTTGGGTTTTCTTAATGGTCCGGAGAAGTATTATGACTTTCCTGAGCAAACCGAAATCCAACATGGCTAACATAACTTCTGACTGGTTGAGACGAAATCGACCTCACCGGAACGACTGTGCATGTCAAGTCGCTATACTTGGAATATGTGTTTTCCAGGTGGTCAAAGAAGTTTTGTTGGAGTGATATGAGTATTGTATTGTTGTCATGGCTTTTGATTGGCTGATTCAAAATAAAACATATCTCCAAAAACAGGAAATTTCGTTGCGAGTGTAAAATCCAGTTGATTGCTAAAGTAAGTGTGATGTAATGTCCAGGTAGTGTACTCTTATCATAAAGGTGGCAGCCAGTGGGTCGAAAGCAAAGTCCTGGGGCCCGGGTGAAAAGGTCAAAGTTCACGAGATTTCTACCAGTGCAGACGCGGTGATACACCCACCAAAGTTATAGATCACGGGAATTCTTATATGACAATGCATACACAAGTATATGTAATTTATTTGTGACCTTTACAATTGAAAACCAATTTTGGCAAGTTTGATCAGAGTTGAATTGAGAGGTGTAGCTTCAATCTTGTTCACAAGAGCACGAACAACGAACACAAGAGAAGTTGCTGTATCCCTATGTAACTCTGTAGCGAGAGGATAACTAAAGAAACCTGTATATGATTGTCTCCAAAGTTGTAGTTTGAGCATGACTGTTGATAATTTTTAGATTTAAAAAAAAATCAGAATTCCTGCATATAGGTTTCAGATTGGAGAGAGAGAGAGAGAGAGAGAGAGAGAGAGAGAGAGAGAGAGAGAGAGAGTTGAAAAACTATTCCACCTGATTTGAATTAGCACATAACTATTTTGCTGATTTAGAGCTTTAAAGCTTTTGTAAATTAGACCAGTTTCAAATCGCATACAAAGGATATTTGTCATAGATGAAGTAAATATTTTCTAGCAAACGGATATGTTGGTTGGTATTGACATGTGCAATCCCCTTATGCTAAACTGTACTTTTCAAATTTGTTGGCTGAATGTAACTGCGAAAAAATAAGCTCGACAAGTAACTCATCTTTCAATTTTGCATGTGCATCCACCCAATAAAACATTACACCGTAACAGGTATCTGGGTTGCTAAACATGCTTTAAGGGGCTTCATTCACTCCTTTGAAGTAAGCCAGGCTGTGCAACAGGTTGTTTTCATGTAAAAATCAATGAACTTTCGTTGATGCAATCGCCTATTGATCTTGGAGATTCCAGCTTTGATTCCCAGAGCTTCCCGTACTTTGGTTATTTTCAAATGTCACGTCACTTCTTTTTTTTTTTTTTTCTATAATCACAATGTTTCGAATTTTCTTCGTGTGATGTAAACACACACACATACAAACACACACACACACACGAAATAAAAAAAAACCTGTACCGTAGAATGGCATTCAGATGGTATTAAATAGTTCCAAATTATGCTTTACTTCTGTAACATCGATATTTTATGTTAAAAGTCGACCAGAGCCCCCAAAATGTTGATTAGTACATTTTATAATGAAGGCAATCTTTTTATGAATTATATGGTCTTGTTTTTCCTGTGAAGTAATTGTAATCATTGCTCAAATAATCTGATAGCTAAGTCACATGATTTCTCTCCAGACCTTTATAAAGTACAATTACTCTTAATGAAATTGATTGTACCCAGATATCGCTATTTTTATTTCTTCCAACGGGGAAAAACGAAACGTGATGCGTGCTACGTAATATTAAAATAAGAACAAAGTAAAGACTGGCAGCACAAATTTCCTTCGCTGAAACATTCACTTTCTATCACAATTTTATGGACACATAACAATGATGTGAGACAAGCGCCGAATATCCGGGAATGTCTTGTAAACGTTAAAAAAGAAAAGTCCAGTGATTCCGCGAGTTATTTGTTTAACATGAATGCAGAGACTGGGAGGCAAGCTTTGATAAGAAATAATATGGAGAGGAATGGCTTACGTGTGAAACTCTCGAGACTTGATGGAGAGCGAGAGGAAACTCTGTTTGACATAAGGAGAAAGGAGAAGTCAATTCTGACAAAAAGAAGGAGTTTTCGAATAAGGAGAGACAATTGTAAGAATGGAGAAAAGGGGGAAAGCAAAGGTCATGACGTAGAAAACATAAAGCAAACCATAGAGCGTGGAACGTGCCACTCGGTACGCCATCTACAAGGTTCACTACGCAGAAGTCGGACCGAGAGTTGTCTCCCCTGTATACCCACACTTCCTTCATATAACCAACGGATGCAGAAATTGAGAGGACAGCAGCTCGAACATTGCCAAGCCGAAACTCCAGTGCCAGACATTGACAACGAAGCAGCAGACCATGAACACAGAGGAGGAGGAAACAAACCGACACCTTGGGAAAGTTTGAAACAAAGCACAACAAAAAGCCCTCTTGATCTAGATTTGACCAAACGAGTTTCGTCTGAAGAAAAGTTGGATTATTTAGTGAGAAATGTGTTTGAACGGTTGTACCACGGCACCAGGAGCCTAAAGAAGACCCAGGAGGCTCATCTTGATGACGATTTTAATTCTCTTCGATCATGCCGTTATCTAAGACTACCAAAATTAGAATGAAGTAACAGTTTACTTCTTTGGGTTCATAGGATTGTAGCATGTTACTAAAATAGCTCATAGGATTGTTGTATGTTACTAAAATTAATCCGGTTGTGAAAAGACCACTGTTTTCAGATCTTGGATATATTTATGAGTTGCGATGCCAGTTTTCCCTCAGTTGACTTTATGCATGACGATATTGCTGTGGGGGATTGCAGTCATTATATCACCTTAGAATTTCTTGCCATTTAACTGCTTCACACACAAAATTTTTTTAGCGTAATTACGGATATTTTTTGCATTGTTGTAATGTATTGCAATCGCAAACGTGATCTTTTGTGGCCAGTCGTTATTGATTTCCGATTTCTATGGCAATTTGTAAACATCTCGAAGCTTGTTTACAGAAAGTGTACTGCTGTTTTGTGAAGTATCTGTTTTCATCTCTAGTGCGATTATAAGTTCATATCTGAAATAACAATATATTAAGGTAGCGTAGCTAAAGATTCCAGCTTAAAGCACTTCATGCGAGTAATTAATATATATACCTTTGTTTGATTCAACAACAAAATATACATGTACGGTTAAATCCCCAATATTTTCTTTACATTTGGATTAATATATATTCAATAATTTTTATTATAACCTCCTCGTTATATATAGACTAGCTATTTGCATTTTTCAGTATAAACTATCTAACCAGTTCTTTGTTTAACACCCATGTAATCCAATCCCATATATATATATATATATATATATATATATATATATATATATATATAATCGCGATATTTTACAATTCGAGATTGAAGGTATCTTCCTGTCAGTTTCCAAAGTATATAGTCACTGATGATTGACTTAATCCTAACACCCTTCCAAAACCCCAATTCAATACATTCATTAAAGAGAATTAGAACTTTTGACCCTCCTTGAAGCCGGGAAGGTCGACGACTCTAGGTCTTCTTCCGGTATCCCTGCATTAGTAATGGAAATCGGATGTATAATTAAACTGTAATTAATTTGAAATGCGCCAGGACAGGAAGGTTTGCTTTTCGTCGATTTGTCTGGTTACAGCAAATATTGTTCGACATTCCACCTAATGTGCTCTTACCAAAGTCTCCCATAACGTCTAATTTTGCAACTGTAACTCCCGATTGTAAACAACAACAAAAAAGTGTCGATACTAAATCACATATAATAAATTTCAAATTTAGAAAAACATGCGCTAATATCATTTCCATCTAGTATGTGGTTCATTTTTGAAAACTGATTTAATGCGATTTAGAAAAGTACGTGCTTTTACTTTGGCTCGTTTTGATTTTGATATTCACACAAACATAAACACATGAGAATTAACCTTTAAATATTAAAAACAAGATCAAATTGTACTAACGAGTAACCCTGTAAAACCATTAAGACTATGGATTTAATTACACGACTTAGCTCTAACTATAGAACGGGCTTTTTAATCCACTTTAATTTAATCGTATTTTAAGTTGTTCTCACTACGAGATCATTCTGACATATTCCCCTAAGAACTTCTGGATCATGAAGAAAATAGCGTTGTTTTCAGAAAATCTAGATTCATCAGAAATGCTGAGGCGCCTCCAGACAGTGACGGATTATAAAAGAATACACAACATGGATGTGCACAGGCAAAACCATTTACAAAAAGATAAAGCGGAAATAGATGACCAAAAGCAAAGACGTATTCAAGAAATTCACTTAAGCAAACGTAAATTTATCAGGAAATATCATAAATATTTGTTTCGTAACAAAAATGAAGACAGAAAAGGTTCGGCTATAGAGAGAGATGATACCAAAGGCCTCCAAACTGGAAAAATAAAAATAGAAGTACATCTTCCAACTGTGGGACTGGAAAGGGAGAACACTTTTTTCTCTTCAGATGACGTTGTTTTAAGTGAAAGTGAGACTGATGACGATGGCAGTGACGTAGTGTCAGAGCAGCGATCAGTAGAAAGGAGGCAGAGAAAGGCAAAAGTGATGATGGTGAGACCTCTGTCGCTTTCCTTACCGGATATTAACGAAAATGCAGCTTTTACCTGGAGTACCAATTCTGTTGAAAGTGGAACCTCCGGAAATGAACGCATACCAACCCCTCGCCAACGGAGCGGCAGTGTAGGTGCCCTGACGAGACCACTTCAAGAAAGCGACCAACAGGTAAATCCTAGATACATGCCACCATTCAGAGACAGAAGTAAAAGTCTAGCTGGATTGACGCGCTCTCAAACGCAATTTCCAAAAATCAATAACGAACCGCAACCATATTTACGAACAAGAAGCAAAAGTTTTCACACTATAGACCTACTTCAGAAAATGGACAAAACTTATTTTGAAAAGAAGACTCTTCGTCGCTTGTCCCAAGACAACATGGGAATGTTAAAGTTCAAATACTTTGCCAAATTAATGACTCATAGCATAAAAGAACTCGAAGAAGAATTGTCCGACGACGAATCGAAAGCGTCTGGAGATAGGCAGGGTATTTATAAGGAAATGTCGGCTTGTCGATACCTCAGAGTTCCGTCAGAGGATGTCTAGTATGCACACTGGATAGGACAGACATATTACTAGGAATTCGTGAATACGGGTTAAACTCAGCAATTAAGTTTCAAATGTACTTGAATCTTAATCGGAGTAAATTGAATTAACTTTATTTCTTTTCAATTCACTGCATTATAATCACCCTTAAATATGTTACTTTTGAAATAATTAGAAACCTCAGTGGTAGAGCGTTCGCTCCGAAACCCGGGAGGTCGTGAGTTTGAGCCCCGCTCGTGCCATGGCCGTGTCAAACAACGGAAGTCCCATGTTACGGTAGGCGTTAGCACGTTAAAGAACCCTCACTGCTGCGACCGTAAGCGCTAAGCATAGATCTCACTTTGTGGTACTTCACCTACAACTGGTGACGTCTAATTATGAGTGAAAAATTCTCGACGGGACGTAAAACAACCAACAAACCAAACAACACCCAGTCACTGTTTGCACTAAAGATGAATCTCCATGTTACATTGCTTGTATGGAGTCTGAAAACTTTAAATACATTCAGTTGAACACACTGGAGACCCGTGGCCCGTTTTACAAAATATAATACAACTAAGCCTGGAAATTTTTATAAAATTTGTGAAAACAATGTTTAATGTACTTATCTTCTTCGTCACCCCCCCCCCCCCAAATGTACATTTGGAAAAAGCGCAACATTACGTAAACTATTTGGGTCTTAAATCATAAGAGCCTTTGTAAAATGGGTCCATGGCATCTATTACTTTATAATGAAACAAGATCACAATTACTGCATTTTATATAAAGGAACATATCGCCTTTAGTCTAATGAAAATATTGTACAAATTTGTATATCAGTACGAAAAATACCTTTAAATGAAACTACATCGGTTATTGAAAAATAGTGATGACTTAACTAATCATATTAAAATTTTGTAAAGATATACGATTTTCATTTGTGTACTATATAATTCTATATATTATTTAATACTATGCCAACTCGATATTTTCGGAAAGTTCGAAATTAAATTTTATCTCAAAATAATAAAATACTGAATAAGATACAAAAAGATATTGAAAATTTATTTATTGAATATCACTCAAATGATAAATCACTAGAATTTAGCCAGGAATTAAGGCATAATTATTTTTTCACTGAATATGAGAACAGTGTGTGTTTTGTCGGACTAGGATCAAGGTGTTGACTTTTTTTCCTTTTTTTTTCTTTTTTTTTTTTGTTCATAGATCCAACAAAACGCAAAAAAGGGTAAAAAAAGAAGAAGAAGAATTAGTCCGAAAATAAATTTCACACCGCATTGTAAGCATGTTTTCTTGAAATGCGAGTTCAAGAAAGTTCCCGTCTTTGAACCATTCTTGTAATGTCGAGTACACTGTAATGCTAACTGAATGGAGGATCGAATGGTCCTTTACTGTACAGAATTTATAGGGGTACAAGAATTGAAAATTGAAATGAACTGATTAAATGTCATTAAAAATACGATTATTCCATCAGTGAGAAATTAATTTGGCCAAATACTTCTTGCACGTAGAACGTATAGCGAGTGAAAACAACAACGAACCGGACAATCAAGAAAGCAAATTTCTTGAACGGAGACAGTCAAAACATGTATGGTTTTCAGGTCAGTAATTAACGTGTGGGATACAGCTATTTTTTAGGATTTATAATCCAGAACGTTAATAACGCCCCAGGGTACTAATGGTAAATCTTGCGTAATAACTATAGACTAAGAACAGTCTTGCCTTAAATTAGTTGTGTGTATTTATCTAAAGTTCATATGTTTTCATACTTGACCTTAAAAAATCACAAAAGACTTAAGTTAAGAAAAGAAAAATCCACATACCTGTGTACTGTATCTCTTTTCCATGTGTAAATTCTATAAGTTAATCCGTCTAAAAGATTAAATGAAAAATAAGATTAAAAAGTAAATATCAAAATCATAAGTGTACTTTTTAAGCAGTGCATTTTTCTAATCTTAAAGGGTAACTTCGACCGATGAAACCGTTTCGAAATAAACAGTTTCTTCCTTATAGAAAGGTGTTTTATTTAGTTTATGTAAACATTGGGAAACATTAGTTCAGAAATATACATCAGAAAATACATTTACTAAATATATTGTATCGTAATTTTTTCCCGAGACACAGATTAATTGCGTTCTCCCAATGGTAGAAATACCAATTTTAACATCGACTGCCTTCTATGTAAACAACCAATGACAACCATTTGTTTTTTGTTATGTGTGGCGTTTCCATATGAATTTTATGATTTTTTCATTTGTATTGTGTATTTTCATTTATATTGTATAATTTTTTCTTTTGTATTGTATTTTTGCACGTGTGTTGTATTTTTTCCTCATCAATATTCATCCAAGGGATTGTTTATTTTGATTTGTTATGAAGGATTTCAGTGGAAAATTTTACTCTTTATCTTGTTGAAAACGACCGAGATGTTTCAGATGTCAACCAAAAGTTAAACTGATATGACATGCCAAATGTTGCAATATCTGATCTTTTCCATTTGTATTGTATCCTTTTTGTTTTGTATTATATAATTTCCAATTATATTATTATTTTTTTCATTGTCTTGTATATTTTCCGTTTGTATCGTATAATATTCCATTTGTATTCTATATTTTCTATTTATGTTCTATAAATTCATTTGTATTATATAATTTTTCATTTGTAGTGTATGATTTTTCCTTTGTGTTGTATCTGAAGAATTGTTTATTTTGTTTGTTTGTTTGTTTGTTTTATTTATAGTCGCCTGAGCAATTTTTCAGCTATCCGGCGACTGTTTGTTTATTTTGATTCGCTATGAAGGATTTAATTGGTCAAGTCTTAGTCTGTGAAAACGAGCGAGATGTGAAAACGAGCGAGATGTCCCAGATGCTCAACCACAATATAAAACAGTCCCTTATTTAGATTAAGATGAGATAATTTGTAACAAACCAAAATAAACAATCCCTCGGATACAATATTAATGAAATATTATACAACACAAACGCAAAATGTAGAATACAAAGGAAAAAAAATACAATATAAATGAAAAACTATACAATACAAATGGAAAATATACGATACAAATGATTTATAATAATAGAAATGAAAAACAAATATTGCAACGTTTGACATACAACACACTGATTACCTGCTTTAAATTTTATTTTTGAAAACACATGAGGTTATGAACGTCAACGCTTCACGCAAACATCATGATACAAATGAAAAATATACAATATAAATAAAAAATATATAACGCAAATCGAAAATGTACAATGCATACATATATTTTTTTTTTTTACAATACAAATGGAAAATATCAAATAATGCAGAGTTTGACATGCTATAATTATGTTTCTATATTGTTTTACGTCCCATTCGAGAAATTTTTTGTGATCTAGAGACGTCTTCAGCTTAAGATGAAGTGCTACCAATTTTAATATATGCATGGTGCACATGGCCGTAGCAATGAACAATTTTAATCACGTGTGACGGTACTATTAGGCCACCCCTAAGAGTCGTTCGCCACAATTTTATTCAAACATGGATTTATTCTTTGCAATTTGCGTAAGTAACACGTATCTCTTGCTTGCCATTTCTGCAGGACGTATTGTCGTTCGGCACACACTGTGTCGTCCTCGAATATGTATACTGTCGTCCTTCGGCAATTGATGTCGTCGACAACAATATATGCCAACATCACTCTTTTTCCCAACTGTAGGCGATACACAATGTCAGCGACAATATATACCGACACAAACCCTACACTTATCGAAGGAATAAAAACGCGTTATTTATCAAGCTGCATAGAATAGGCATATACACTTTATGTAAATTAAACTCGATCGGATCAAAAATTAATCCAACTAATTTCCAATTTATATATTCATTATCCAAGTCGAATAGTGAACGTCCTATTTCAAAAATATTCATGATCACGTGACGTCGCAAGCTAATCTCAGGTGGCAAGGGACAGTTTTGGGGGTTCTGAAACATGTAGGCAGGGGATATACATCAAAGTCAGGTTATGAAATATTCATGAAAAATCATATTTCCCCTTTATGTCAATATTTGTATTTCATATTGGTGTAGTTAATAATTTATTACCCTAAAGTACATGTAATCCACATATACTGTTGCTGGTATAAAACATGCTCCGAGCAGGTGCCCCTTTCTCACTTTGATTTTCTCTCATTTGGGCTATATCCGCACCACTCAAACCCCATCATAGTACTATGCGAGGGGATTTAGACACTGTGCACATTCAAGAACTCTGTCTGCCCTTCTTAAAAATCTACCTTTCATATGGGGCCATCCACCTTCCCTCTCAGCTAGAGATCTTTTCCTGGACCATATAGGTTTTCATCTGAATTTCTTCAGCAACTCACCACGTGGCTTAGTTTCGTACTTGCACCCATCTCTATGCTAGGAATCATGGTGACACCTGCATGTTGCATATCAAGTTTTACAATAAGCACTCCGCTATACTTGACATGTATCCTAAAATTATTTTACACATTTTTATATATGTAATATCACTTTGAATATGGGGTATTTCCATTTTTTAAGTGTGAAACTGTCCCCTGCTACCTCAGCGTGATTCGTCGAGGCAGGATGCCCATTCCGAATCTCAGACCAATCTGACTCAAAGTGATGTGGTAAATCTTGCCTAAACTTTAGTCACTTGCTGCGATTAAAGTTTCTCACCCGCTTCAACTTTTCGCATCAGACATCTATGGAGCGCCAAATTAACATAAACTCGAATAATTGAAGAGATCCTTAATTATTTGAAGATATCATCAATTCATTTGATGAGTGCAACAATTCAATTATAAATCTCTTCAAATAATTAATGTTATCTTCAATTCTGAATCATTGCGCACATTAATTGAATTGATAATAGTATAAATTATTCTACTGAATTGATGTGCGTTGTAATTGAACTATTACTCTCTTCATATGAATTGATGATATCAACAATTGAATTGCGAGTTACAATTCAGCTGAAGAGAGTTGTAATAATTAAAGATATATCTTAATTGAATTAAAATGATCATTAAATCATTTATACCGAGCTCAAAATTAATTCTTGCGAGCAGTATTTCCACCAAATTGATGCTCTCATCGATTGAACTGATGCGCGCTTCAATTCAAATATTGCTCTTAATTGAATTAACGCGCGCATCAATTGAATTGATGATCGCAAATTCATTTTGAAGAAATTGAGTGTTTGAGGTACAAACTGCATGTCAGTCTTGTATTTTGGTTATAATATTTAAAACTCGAATAACTGTTGAAGCAACTAATGAATCGATGATTTGGAACTCCTTGTATAGCTTCGTACGAATTAAAACGTAACAGATAAGGATACCGATAGTTAAACAAAATGTCGACCCCATACAGCTCATATAATTTTCAGTGTACGTATGTAGAAATTACCTCTATTCTTTTGCCGATTTTGTCTTTTTTCTTTCACAATCATGTTACATGTACCTTTAGCCTTGCTTCGCGGACGGGCCGAGATTCGCTAGCCATTATTTTATACTTTATATATATGTGTGTGTGTGTGTGTGTGTGTGTGTGTGTGTGTGTCCACATTTTTGTTTAGAACTGTAATTTTTTTGATACTGTTACTTTTTCTATTTTTTACTCATTAGAGCTAAAATACACACACAGCTATTTCCATATACTGTAACACAATCGAAACTCCTCGTACGTCTCACACATTCAATGCATGTCGAGTGTGCGAAACATCCGAGGAGTTCCGACTGTGATCCAACAAGCTGTCTTTGATTGGAAGGCATTGGGAACCAGGCTACAAGCTAGATACAATCCACAGGTAATTATATTGCTTGAATTCAATATTGCTTTTTAATGGTCAATTCGTATCCAAGCGATATGATTGAATTGCATGTGGTATAATCTAGTTTCAATCATCCAGATGTTTCTGTATACTGCCGTGGTGAATATTCACAAACGTCTCATGATCAAGATAAGTCTGTAGGCAATCGCAACTTCTCGGGTCTTTCCGGAAACCTTGGGAAAGGCGTTTTACCGCTTGTCGGAGAATGTGTGATTGGTTTGTTGGGAGTATACACAAATGTGTGAATAATCGAGACTAGATACAATTGGATCGCCTCGCCCTTTCCATATGCAACGGATCCGGTATAACAATATTCAAGCTGCAAGTTCCAGTTAATATAGACCGCTCGCGGTAGGTCAGTGGTTAACGCGTTCGCTTCGTAACCGAGAGGTCATGAGTTCGAGCCCCGCTCGTGTCATGGCCGTGTCAAACCTAAGACCTAAAACTAGGTAGTGATTGCTCCTTCGCCAAACTCTCGTCATTTAGAAGTGAGAATCACGGGTCTTTCAGATATTACCTTAAAAACGGAGATCACGGTAGGCGTTGGCACGTCAAAGAACCCTCACTGCTACGGCCCTGAGTGCTAAGCATATGTTTAAATTTGTGGTACTGGTGATGTCTCAATACGAGTAAAAAATTCTCGATGGGACGTAAAACAAACAAACAAATCAAACAAATCCATTTAATATACACTGGAGTTAATGTAATGTCTGTAACAGCTGTTACGAAGATGGATGACGCTAACGCAACTGAAAATTATTATCGTCGATGCGGTAATGATAAAGGGTTATTTTCCCGTGTTTTATGCTTTCATCGATGAGTTACTAGATACACTGCAGCTTTTTCACACTTGTTACTTCTTAAGCCCCGTGGGGATTCGAGTTGTTAGAATAGATCCTCAGTACCCCTTGCTTGCCGTAAGAGGCGACTAAATAGGGCGGTCCTTCAGACGAGACCGCAAAAACCGAGGCCCCGTGTCACAGCAGGTGTGGCACGATAAAGATCCCTCCCTGCTCAAAGGCCATAAGTGCCGAGCATAGGCCTGAATTTTGCAGTCCTTCACCGGTGACGTCTCCACGAGTGACAAATTCTCGAGCGGGACGTTAAACAATATATAATCAATCAATCGTTACTTCTTAATGCCTTCTACCCCTCCTGGGGCATAGCACACCGACAAGAGATCTCCAGGTGTCTCGGTCCTGGGCCTTCTTCTCAAGCTGTCTCCAAGTGTATCTCATCTTCTTGGTGTCAGCATCGAGGTCTCAGAACCATGGGCCCTGCTTCTCTTGTTTTGGGGATTCCAGGTCAGTGCTTGTTTCATGATGTTTGACACTGGCTTACGTGAGTATGTGACCAATCCACCCCCAGCGTCGTCTCAGAATCTCTTCTGCAGGGAGTTGGTTGGTAAGCTGTCAAACGTTCTGATGGTTTAAGGCCAATGGACCTGGAGTATATAACAATTTATAAAAGTATGAACTTCCTTAACTGTTGTCACTATTGACCTCCAGGTTTCAACCCTTTCGGTAGAGAAGAACTGATCTGACGTTTGAGTCAAACAGTCTGATCATGGTCTGTAGAGTCGATTCATTTGAATTCCATATGTTCTTTAGTTGTAGGAATGCTGCTCCGGCGTTTCCTATTCTGACTCTCACATCAGGTTTAGTTCTGCCCAGATTGTCGACGACATATCCCAGGTATGTTTAGGATTCGACTTCTTGTAGTGCCTCATCTAACTACTTGATTGGGTCGCTGCTGACGGTGCTGACCTTAAGGATCTTGGTCTTTTCCTTGTTGATGTTTAGGCCTACTTGCGCCGAGGTGGATGCTACATTGTTTGTCTTCTCCTGCATTTGTTGTCGGGTAGGGGCGGTAATGCTAGGTCGTCAGCGAAGCCGAGTTTGTCAAGTTGCTTGAAAGGTGTCCACTGGGTTCCTGTTGTTGTGTAAGCCGTCGACATCTTCATTATACAGTTGATAGCGAGCAGGAAGAGAAAAGGGGAGAGCACTCCTCATGAACTCCGTTTTTCACTTCGAAGACCTTCGAAACGACTACATTTGAGTTTCTCAAAGGTACGTAAAACAAAGTCCTGTGTGGGGAAAAAAGACCAGTTTATCATGTGTTTGAACATCTTGCTCGTTTTCAACACGGTACAGGCTAAAACTTGACCACTGAAATCCTTTGTAACAACCCCTCGGATACAATACAAATGAAAAATTATACAATACGAATAAAAAAAATACAATTATTACAACACAAATGGAAAGTATACAAAATAAATAAAAAAATAATATAGTACAAATGCAAAATATAGAATACAAATGGAAAAATATATAATTCAAGTGGAAAATATATAATACAAATGAAAAATTAAACAATACAAAACGAATATATATATATATATATATATATATATATATATATTCGTCGTAATCGTGGTATTTGTAAATTCACATGTAACCTGCAATTTCCATAGTATTCGACTTCCTTACATTATTGAAAACTAAAAGAAAATACTACAAATCAATGGACACCACAAATTCGTGAGAAAGGCCCATATATTGTAGCTGTCAGACGGATTCGATCGCCGGTGGGCAGAAAGCTCAGTCGTCGGTAGAGCACCCGACTAAGATCCCGGTCTGGTCCTATATTTGCATATTGTCAAAGTAATGAAATAATGATATGAAGGTTGTTTACGGAATATCTTACTGTACTTTTGGTGGTGGCTGTTGAGCATTATATTAACTAGCTTGATTACATTTTCTGATAATCAAACATTCATATGCCTGAAAGGGGCGTATCGACAAAATTTTCAAAGGGGCGGGGGATGGGGATGCCACCCAAGTTTGTAACTTTTCTGCCCAAGAACGGAGTGGGGGTTGAAGGCCCCTATATGACAAAATTGACCGTTTTTCTTTAAAAGTTTTCAACCAAAGGGGCTCCATAACCCCCTCTAGATCCGTCACAGAATGAAGATAATAAAATGCTTGAAAATTGTGTAGATGCTTAATCATGATAGTGGAGAAGACCCCGATGTTACTCGGAGTCAATATTGAATAATTCATTATGGAAATGAATATTGTGGTGGAGTAGCTGTTTTAATTTTTGAATATTCAAGAAAAAGTTTTGCCGCATTGTTTCAATTTTGAAATTTCAAGAAAAAGTTGTGGTAAACTTCTGGTGCACTGTTTCAATTCTAAATCTTAAAGGAAAAGTTGTGGTGTATTTCTGGCACATTGCACCACTAGTGGCACTCTGTGTGCCGATAGTAGCAGACTGTACCGCTAGCGGCATTATCTACACACTCCTGGCAAACAGCTCTGGTACACAGATTTGTTTGCTGCAAATCTGTGGCAAATTTGCGGCACATGTGCAGCAAACTTCGCATTTTGGTAAGCACGGTAAAAGAGTTCACTTTCCGTTATTTACATATCCAAATATATACTGGATGACCCCCTCCCTCTCCCCCACTACTAGTAGTGAATGGTAAGAATTTAAGGTATATCTTATGAATTGAACCCACATTTGAAGGACGTTCCCTTGGCTAAACACCCCCCCCCCCCCCCCTTCTCAAAAATATTAGACAATTCTGAAATCATCATCCCTCCGGCTGCTCCCTTTGTAGAACGATGCACCGTTCTTGGAGAGAGCTATTTTTCACATAGGTATTAAATGAGTGGAAGGGAAGAGGAAGAAGTCATCAATGGGCAAATTCCATTATATTGACCAGTTTCGACTATTTGTAAAGATTTCTACCAACATTCTAAATTCCAATTGATAACGACCACGATAAAATACTGTTATTTCATTCAAAACATGAATTGCAAAGCCAAATGAGAGATTTTCTTATCAAGAGATAGCATCTTTTACGCACGTCAGTTCTGAAAGTTACAGACATCAACGATGATTTAAGTATTTACAGTTACCCACATCAACCTGCTTTTTGATTTCTTCAATTAGAGATTAAACTATGACAAAATGCCTCTGTATTTTATTTCTACATCTAGTAAGACATCAATTAAAACATGGAATACGGAAGAATAATCTTTCATTATTACAAATAATTTTCAGCCGTGTCAGCGTCCCCTATCTTGGGATGTCCGTAATTGACATCGCAGTAATCCGAACACTACTCGGCACATCTCGGAAGATTCCATGCCCACTTATATGAGAGAGAGAGAGAGAGAGGGGGGGGGGGGGTGACAACAGATCCAACATCCATCTCGACCCCCCGCTGAATTTAAGCGGTTTGTGCGTCATTTGCTCCTTTGTCTACAAACATGATATACAGCAAACTGTGTTAGAAGCAGGGCAAAGACGGTAAGATGTTTGAAAAAAAATAATCTTGTTTTATTATTGTAGTTCACAGAATGTTGAAGATGAATAATTAGAACATGTTTCGAAATTTGAACGAAATACGATTTATCAAGTGTATATATGTGGGCGATGTCAGCTTGCTTCACACAGAAAATAATTTCCCTAGATCAAAGAATATTAGCTATTAAAATACATGTTCTTATTAGGACTGCTAAAATGGACGATTAGCTTTAAAGAAAAATTAACTGGGATTTGCAACTAAAATCGAGTCATAAATTTGTTACCGTTCAATTCCGCCTTTGCCATGAGTGACATTTTTAAAACGTCGCATATTTTCATATTTGTAATGTACTTCAAAAATCTTTCGTTCCTCGCCATATTTCAGAAGAAAACCATTTAATCAAAAATGCGTTTTCCTATAAGTTTGACCCCGTGGGGATCAGGGTAGTTAGAATAGATCCTCAGCACCCGTAGCTTGTCGTAAGAGGCGACTAAATGGGGCGGTCCTTCGGATGAGACTGCAAAAACCGAGGCCCCGTGTCACAGCAGGTGTGGCACGTTAAAGATCCCTCCCTGCTCAAAGGCCATAAGCGCTGAGCATAGGCCTAAATTTTGCAGCCCTCCACCGGTAATGGTGACGTCTCTACATGAGTGAAAGATTCTCAGCGGGACGTTAAACAATATATAATCAATCGATCAATCCTGTAAGTTTGATCTGAACTACCTAAGGATGCTTGCATATTAATACGAGTATCAATGACCTTGCTGTTATTGAGAAGATTTCCCTATATATTCCCATGGAAAACCTCTATTGTGGCCCCAGCCTACCTTTGGGGACCACAATTTGACCAAATTTAAATCAACACTACCTTAGGATGCTTGCATATAAATATGAGTAATCATGACCTTATTGTTCTTGAGAGAATTTTTAAATATTTTCCTATAAATCCCCATGTAAAACTTTGATCTCCTATTGCGGCCCCACCCACAATGTGTGTGTGTTTTTGTTTTTTGGAGAATGGGGTCATGATTTGTACAAATTTGAATCTACACTATGTCAGGAAGCTTTCAAGTAAATCTCAATTTTTCTGGTCCAGTGGTTCTTTAGAAGGTTTTTAAATGACCCCACCCTATTTGAACAAATTTTAATCCCTGTTACCCAATGATGGGATTGAAATTAGCCCTGTGGTTCTCCATCAGATATTAAAAGACAGCACAAAATTGCTTATTCTTAATTATCTCAACTTTAAATAGGATGTGGCACTTCATTTGAACAGAAGGTCGGTGGTCTCCTCCCGGTTTCATTGTATCTGGGTTCTCTCTTCCACCAATAATATCTGGGTACCACCAGATAAGTGAAAAATTGTTGAGTGTGGTGGAAAACAACAAATAATCAATCAATCATTTGAACAAACTTGAATTCTGTTGAACCAAGAATGCTGTCTAGCTGAAATTAGCCTGGTGGTTCTGGAGAAAAAGTAAAAAATGTCCAAAGTTTACAGATAGACAGATGCCAGACAGAAAGTTATTAGAAAAGTTCATTTGAGCTTTCAGTTCAGGTGAACTATAAATGGGTCAGAATTTCTATAGCTGTGAGGTAAATCAATTTGAAAGCATACAAGACAACTTGCTTCTGCTAATTTGCCTACAATTTGAAATTCACAAGCCATATAGACTAATAGGACTAAAAAGGTTGTATGGCCTAGTCAAAATAAATTGTGTCTATGAAAATCTTTGTCATATCTCCTGAAATACTTTGCAAACAAAATGTGACCAAGGTTGTTTAGTTAAATCTGGACTTAAACTAATCTAAAATGTGCTATTAACCTACACCAAAGTCAGTTTACAATCCTTCCCATAACAGTGTGTCACTTTGCTTGATTGAGCATGCAATTTCACTCCCTGACTGGCAGTAATGTTTCATGTTTGGATGGCATGCTATGGCATTCTTTCTATGCTATTGGTTACTGAGAACAAATTCATTAAAGACTATGAGAATTAAGCTGGCCCCAAAACATGCATGCTCGATAAAGTAAAGTGACATGTTGTTTATGAGTGTTACTGGAATAATAGTATATGGAAGTCACTACAACATTGCTAAACGAGAGACAGTACAAATTTACTCATGTTTGTTACATACATTGACCACACAGTATGACATGACTCTTTAGAAGTCATTTGACCAAATCAATGATATAAAAAGAATATTTTTCTGGGCTGCAAGTTTGTACTGGAGAAACAACTGAAATTCAAAGTTTGAAACTCATCTTAGGCCAAATGGAAAAAATTAAGATCAAATCATTAGTCCCATGCCATGACTTTGCAATGGAGAGAGATTAATTAGAAGCTCATATTTGACAGAAACACTGCTTATCACCTATTATGGTGTACCAAGTTCATTTGACCAAGATCTAAAAAAAAAACCCAAAAAACAAATAAAAAATAAAAGGCCCCATGAAAGCAGATATCAACAAATTTACAATATTTTTATTATATTTACCCTTAAAAATGCTACACACTACTTTTGGTGACAATTTATCTAGTAGTTTCTAGAAGCTGAGAATGCTCAAAAGACACTTGATACACAATAACACATCTCCAATGACCCAAAGAAAAAACAAAACAAAAAAATGCTGACACACCAAATTGTGCATATATATATATATATATATATATATATATATATATATAAAATACTTTATTATAATATTACAGTAAAAAGTAAACATCACTAAAAAAAATTATTATGTTGCAATATTGTTAAATACTCCATCTTCATACTGTTCCTTTTTCTTTTCATTTTAAAAATTTACTAGATGAAGGAGGTATGTCATAATGTAACACAAAATAAATTACTAAATGTCCTTAATTAAATTGACACAGAAATATCATACACCTTGAGGTAATTCCATACTCATATTATTATGGGTTCAAAGTAAAGAAAACTGTATTGATTTCCCTGGAATATACATGTAGTTTAATTTAATCCATAAACAAAAAAATGTGTATATTGCCATCTTTTTAACATGTCAGACATACAAAAACAGAAGTCTATCTCAACATCAGAAAATCACATAATTTGTTCATGTTGCAAGCCACAACTTTCACAGTGAAGAGGAGTGTATGTTTCAGCTGTGGCTGTATGTTTCAGCTGTGGCTTGCAACAATAATTTTTTGTTAAAGTAAAACTAGCTCTAAACCTGAAAAGTTCATTTTAATGTAAAAATTGTGCTATTATGATAGTTTTGTATGTAACTTTAACTGTAATCATTGATAAAATTAAAGTTAAGTTTATGACTTTATCAAAATAAAGATTTAAGTTCTGTTAAATGTATAGTATTATATAGAAATTAATTTTTGTATGGGAAGACAATAATGTAATTTTGATTCATTCAGAGCCTCTACATAGATTTTCTAACACAAATATCCATAACAAAATAGAATCCATCATAGAAATAGTAAATCAAAATTTTACATTAAAAATTTTCAACACCAAAAATGACAGCTAATATGGCTTAAATAGCATAATACTAATACAGAATAAGAACCCATGGACCACAATGCTCACCCGAGTCACACTGGCCCTGCTGTTCTTCATCAGAACAATCTTTATTCCCAAAACAAATTTGATCCCATATCATGACTCTACCTAACAACACAGGGTTGGGACTTAACTGAATTTGAATCCACACAATGCATTTATAACAATATTTCAACATGGTTTTTGTGTTGTACTCTGGAGAAGATTTTTTTGAAAGATTTGTTTTTAATTATATAAGTAAAATTTGATTCTTGATTCTAACCCCACTCTTAAAATTAGAATGCCAAACCAAACAAGAGGTCCATGAGCCACAACACTCACCTGAGTTACCCACCTCCAGGTCATGATTTGAATAAACTGAAATTTGCACTGAGAATGGTTTTATAATGACATTACTAATCATGGCCCTCTTGGTCTATAAACTGAAATTTGCACTGAGAATGGTTTTATAATGACATTACTAATCATGGCCCTGTTGGTCTTTATATATATATATATATATATATATATACTTATTTAAAACTTTGATCTCCTATTGTAGCCCCCACCCTACCCTTGGGGATCATGATTTGGACAAACTTGAATCTTCATTGTGTCAGGTAGCCTCCACTTAAGTTTCATCTTTTCTGGCCCAGTGGTTCTTTAGAAGATTTTTAAATGACCCCACCCTACTTTTGGCTACTTAATTATTTCCCTTGGAAGAAGAGATAGCCCTACATTTGAATAAACTTGAATTCCCTTCAGCCAAGGATACTTTGTGCTAAGTTTATTTGAAATTGGCCCAGTGGTTCTGTAGAGGAATATGAAATTGTTAAAAGTTGATAATCCTGACTTTTGATCAGAAAAACACACTTGAGCCTTTGACTCGGGTGAGCTAAACTGGTAATGGTAAAATTTTATTAATATTTAATGTTTAAAAAAATGATACTTTATAAACAAATATAAATTAATTGTGGATAGCAGAGAAAATCATTGTATAATAGACATGAAATAGAGAAATGACCAGCTTAGGAGTTATTGCCCTTGGCAACATTTTCATGTCCCATCAATGAAATGACTGGGGCATAGTGTTATTCTTTTCCGTCTCTCTGTCATAGTTCAGTTTCTGCTCATTACCTCTGCTACGGCTGCACATATTTAACTGAAATTTGGTATGTAGATACATCACGAGATTCTTATTTGGTTCTCATTGAATAAATTTTGATAGAGTTTTGCCCATTGGACTTAGAAAGTTTCAGTCCTACATGGAAATTTTGAATTGAAATTTAGGATTTTCATGTATCATGAAAATACCCAGGTCAAATTACTTTCTGGATCTGGTCAGATCATTTTTGGCTGAGTTATGCCGCTTTGACTTTGCTCATTATTTCAGTTACACATGGACATTTTGAACTGAAGTGCAAGATGTAGATCTATACATCCTGAAAATATGCAGATCAATTTTGTATTTGGTTCTGGTCCTATAATTTGTGGAAAAGTTGAGCCACATGAACTTTGAAAAATTTCAAACAATTCAGTTTCCTAACATTACCTCAGTGGACATTTTGAAATAAATTTAGGTATGAGAATTTGCAGGCAAAGTCCTTGTATGGGTCTGATCGGATAACTTTGGATAGAGTTATGGTTCTTAGATGGGGCATTTATGTCATTCCAATAAGTTTACTTCTAATCTAGGTAATTGAATACTAGGCTGTATTGATGAAAGTTGTTTGGAAAATTTTCTTGTCAGCAAAAATGCATATTTATTACACCAGATCACAAGACTCCAACCAAAATTGTTTGATGCAATTGATTTGTTTAAATACTATAGAAATATAGAAAAAATATTGTGAAAATGTATTTCATAGTAAATCCAAAATTCCTTGTTGAAAAAGCTAATGCATAATATGTGAAAAAAAAATTGTTACATTATTCAGTTTCTTAGATACTACCCTTGACTATATATGACTTGTTGTTGTGATGCACAGAGTAATTGCAGGTGCAAATAAGAGCAAATGTAGAAAAATGTTGCATGTAAAAATGTGTATAAATATAAAAAAAATGAAGTATTGCAAAAGAAAATAGTTATTTACAAAAAATATATACTTTTTCAGTATCAAATAGTTATTCGATTTTTTTATTGTACCCAGTGAATAAAATTCCTACAAAAGACATATATGTACTATCATGCACAAACTTTAATTATAGATTTTGTAAAACCCTATGATGTCACTGAAGTTACCTTAAGCAGCAATAAACAAGTAAATGAACTTAAGCAATAATGACTGTCCTTGTGGTAAGATACACCATGGATATTTACAGTATCGAGGAAGAGAAGTGAGTTCTACATCTTCACTTTTAATACATAAACTATGTACACAATACCCCAGAGATAGTATGCCACACCACCATAACTTCTAACACCAGTTGTAACATCTTTATACAAATAATATATGTATACATTGATTGTATTTCTGTACACTGATTCTTTACACATTTAAGAGTGCTAAAATGTCAAACTCTCCTTACAAAAAGTACATTGCATATACTAGTACCCTGTATTGTTCAAGAAGCAAAAAAAAGCAACATAAAAACATAAAAAAATATAATGAACTTTTTACCATGTACAAAAGTAATATCTTAATTTAAATATCATGTATAAAAAACTTCTAAGACACTTACTTTCCTACAGCAGTCAATTCAATTTAAATTTTCATTATAAACATGTTTTACAGACCATTGATTCTACTAAAATATAAATAAACAATAAAATAAAATTTTAAAACTGTCAACAAATGAATATAATAAAACAATATCTAACATTGGTAAATATGTACATTGTACCAGTACACAATATATATGTATATAATAAGTACATGTTGTCATTTTGAGAGTGAAGTCTAAAAGTGTATGTACTTTTCGCTGACTATATATTAAAATGTAAATCCTTTTGCAAAATTTTGATATTGTTGATTACAGGTGTAGGGCCAAGGAACCAGATCATCAATAAGTAATACTCTGTCCCTCATGACATCATACTCATATTGACTTTTGTATTATTATGTCATAAACTGCATCATGATTCCAAAATTCTTGAAATTGTTGAGCATATGCCAACTTTTTAGCTATTTTTCAAATGTTCTGAACCACCAATCACATTTATCTGATAAAATGTTCAAATAGAATGAAGTCTTGAACAAAGTCACAAACTTTATGAAGCTTAGATGCCTTTTAACTCAGAGGATAATATGTTTGTTATGTATTGATAGAAAATGAATCTTGATCTGTACAATTATTTAGAAAATTAAGCAAAATTTGATATTTCATTAAATTGCAACTTTATAAAGCCAAATTTTGTCATTCATGAACCCATTTCTTTGTTACACCAATATCCAACATTCTTTTAAGAGACAACACTAATAAAATAAAAACAGAACAAAATCAAAACACAACTTCTTAGATATCTAATATTGGAATATCTGTTGCAGTATACAACTTTGGGCAGAAAACACGGTGGAAGTGAATAATCTGTGATCTTTATGTAATCAGATATTAATATATGTAATGGCATTGTACAATTCATTGTCATGAACCACGTCTTTTGTCTCCATTCACACTATGTGGCTAGCAATGATGTGTAAAATTATATTGTTAAAACAACACAGCAAAACACATGTAAGTGAAAATCGAGATACAAACCAGCAACAGAAAACAATGTTTCATGTTTCTGTGTATATGTCTGTATATTCTTTAACATGGGTTAATATAAAAATTCATAAAAAGCACATTATGACAAGCTTGTAAGTTTCCTGGTCATTTTTGTCATCTTCAATGGACTAAAAACATGACTGCACGAGTATTTGTCATTTTAACATACACATATAATAACATATGAGATTCTGATCTTGGTGTTGATACCACTATTGACTTGCCAGGGTTCAAAAGTACATTGGTAACCAAGCCACCTGTTTGTATCGTTTCCTGAGAGCTGCCTCCAGTTCCTCGGAATGAGCTTTGTCCCGGGCTTCAACAACACATTTCACCTGAAAATCAAGGGAACCTGCCCAATAAGACCCTCTCCATCATGCCTACTGAATTTTTCTGCTCTCTATTCAAAATTAGATAAATTATATTATAATTCCATATATTTACATTCACCAATGTTTTATCAATGAAATTTTTTGCTACTTCAATGTGTATTATTCCTCTGGCTCATACAGCTACTCATGCTTACATCATAAAGAGTTTTGCTATGTTATTTGGAGTGTAAATATCCATATACTTCTTTTATATTACCAAATAAATGTTTATTGTTGGGTACATATAAACAATGGAAGCATTAAGTAATTTCTGTTTAATCAGCATTAGCTGATTATACAAATTGCTCCATGCTTCCATTGTTTATATATCCCCATTATATACACAGCCTAGATCATTCTTAACAGTCATTCATCATACTCATTTTGATTTATTTCAATTACACCCATGATAAACAACTAAAATTTGTTTGTTTTAAAACTTCCAGATTATTAGATAATGTTTATAATCATTGTTATGATAATAATGAAACACATTATTTTGGACTTCATTTTAAAATGGACCATTCTACTTTTGATGTACATGTATTTATTGATATTCAAACATATAATTCTAATATGATATTTTATAACCTTTAAAAAGAACACCCTCCCTAATAACACCAAAACAATATGTATTTGAATTATGATTAAAATATATGAGCATATTTTCTTCAATATCTAACAGGGCATTCAAATCGCATGATACTGGAATAAAAATAAATAAATGTGTGTGTGTCATGTTGATGATGACCACTGACAAAATGAACATGCATATAGGTCACCCACTATCCATTCAAAAGCATTTTTATGAAGCATCTATGCAATGGCTGCCTGTAAAATTGATCAACATTTGGAGGAGGATGTCATTTTGATACATTTACAGAATTAATGTCTGTAGTTCTTTTATGGTTACTATAAAGGCACTTTGATTTGTGCAGTTATCTTCTGTAGGCGGTAGATGAAAGAAATCTTTAAATTAAATTACCATTGAATAATTGAAATGACTTTTTAATCTTTCAAAATTATATATCCACTGCACCCTTTAAAGTGGTTTCATTAATCAACCTTTAATACCTTACATCATTAAACTCCTAATGAATCACATGTTAAATGTCTAAACAAAACATTTAGAGAAGGGTTTCTTGAGTACACCTACCTTTAATTAAAACCAGTTAGAACTCCTATGACATAAGAAATCAAGTACATAAAAAAAAATTGAAAATCAATACAAAGTATCACTGTACCATGAAGCAACACACAAACAGGGACAGTAAATTCTTACCTGTACTGAAAATATATCTGATTTCAGCCAAGCTCTTTCATGGAATATGTCTTTTATACTGAATAATAATAAACACCTTCAATCAACATAGAGTAACATAAAAATATCATATCAATACAATAAAAATGCAAGAGAATATGTGTATTGTGATTCAGTCTTTTACTGATATATTGTGAACAGACTTCCTTATGAACAAGCAGTCTAATAAGTCTAGAGATTAACTGCCTTCTCAATTTAACAGTATACTTTTTAAATTTTTTAAATTTTCTGTTAATATCAATGCATTACACAGTACTATCCTCCACATTTACCTGACTCCCATCTCGGCCATTAGCTTGGTGAGCTCTGCAATCCCTCCAGGTCTGTCTGACACTGTTACCACAAATCTAATGAGTCGACCATCTGCAGCCAGGCCTCGTTCTATCACACGACCCAGAGCTGTAGTATCAATGTTTCCACCACAGAGTGCCACAACCACCCTATTTAAATAATAGCTAGAATATCACTGTAGGACAGACTCAGAAGTGGTAAGTTTGCATACTTTCATTGCCATGGTCCAATTACTAAGAAAGAACAATATGTGTCTGTGATACACTATGCCCCTGAGGATAATCAAGTTCAACTGTGGATATTTGAACTTGATCATGATAATAAATTATCTTGAACATTATCTGTCACACAGCTTTGAACTCAACTATACTCATTTTACCAAATATGAAGTCTTGATCTTTTAACTAATGACAAAGTCATGGACAGACAGACAAAGAGACAAAAGAGTATAACAATATCAGTTTACTTTGTTGCAGCGAGGCCACTGACAAACTTGCTTCAACAACTATACAGCCATTACTGTCTGTTGAGTCATTATTTTACTATAACAGAACTGCATGCATAGCAATCCTTTAAGAGGTTACAACATTTTCGTATTTTAACATCACAACTTTTTAACTTCAAAATAAATATTCATCAGCTTTAGTTAAAAATGTCCTAAGATAACCATGAATAATCCATCAAAACATCTATGTTTATGACTTAACTAAATGTCCTAAGTGCACCAATAATAACCCCAAACTAGCCATAACATTTATGTTTATGACTTTTAACTAAATGTACTACCCAATAATAATCCCAGACTAGCCATAACATCTATGTTAATGACTTAACTAAATGTAGTAAACTGAACATACTTTTTTCCTTTCAACTCTGGAAGCAGTCCTTCCAATATGGCTGCCAGCCCTGTTGCCCCAGCCCCTTCCACAATAGCTTTCTCCAGTTCAACCAGTCGCAAGATGGCTAAAGCTATATATTCCTCCCTAACAGTTAAAATAATTGTACTCT
The DNA here is from genome assembly GCA_024699665.1 of Ostrea denselamellosa. NCBI lineage: Eukaryota > Metazoa > Mollusca > Bivalvia > Ostreida > Ostreidae > Ostrea > Ostrea denselamellosa. The sequence continues at coordinate 11,828,701 of JAMZEH010000073.1, read as the reverse complement.
TCATAACTGTAAGTAATATTTCGAGAAACTGTCATTCTACACAAGAGATTTTCTCTACTTACTTTACAACAACCATTTTATCAATCACATCTTTGGCTGTTACAAATGCATTCACCCCCACTGTTGGCACAGCTAGACCTGTAAACAAAATGTATGTATCTCAGTAAAGAGTTGTTGATGTTAATTGGTAAGTAATATGTATTGAGGATAAAATTCTGTAAAACACTTCACCATCAGCAAGTGTGGATGATGCTTCAGTACGCACAGGTTTTCCAGCTTTTAGGGCTTCAGAGAAACTAGCACATCTCTCTGACTCCACACCCTGAAAATACAGTGTTAATTAAGTACACGTACATTGTATCATGTCAAGCCATCAACATTCCCTTTACTGAACAAAAAAGTCTCAAGAAAAGAAAATTAGATCTAAATGATTGCATAATTATGACGTTGGCACCTTTGCACTTCTTGGAGCTGTTCAACAAATTAAAATGTATACCTTGCATGATACTTAATCTAAACACAAAAACATATTTCATTTCTTCCTATTAAATCTAGCTCCTACATATCATTATTATGACCACGTTCAAATTGCCACATCTGAACTTGGCCATGTTCAGGGGCATAATGTTTCACAACCACAAAAAATATTTTGTTGTTGGAATGAGTTTAAAATCTATACCTTGCATGATATTTATGCTAAAAAAATTGTTTCTTATTTCCTCCCAATCTTCTAGTAACATTCAGAGTCATGCATTTAAATATAAATGTCTAGGCTGTTTGTATTATGGGAGTATAAAAACAATGAAGCAAGGGGGTGATTTGCATAATCCTGCAAATCTGATTATGCAAAAATTACTGTGTGCTTTCATTGTTTTATATCCCCCCTCCCATAAACACAAACAACCTAGACATCTAATGCTTATATTTTGTAAGATTTTACAATATGTCAAATTGAATCATCAGTGGTTTTATCAAGAAATGTAATACAATGAAATAGCATAGCATTATCACTAGGAGAATGTCAAAGTAAATCAATTAAATATAAATATTTTACTATAATAACATTGTATCAGCAAGTATAAATATAGTCTTCTGATAACACTTACAATAATCTGTACTGATGGTTTGAGGTTTTTAATGGCCAGTGCCGACCCTGCAATAAGACCTCCCCCTCCCACAGGAATAACCACAGCATCCACATCAGGTACCTGTTCTACAATCTCCAATCCCATGGTTCCCTGTCCTGCCAAGATGTGAGGGTGGTCATAACTAAACAGAGAGATAAATATTTCTTTCTATCAGATGTTGAAAATTTTGAAAAAACTGCTTTGAAAAGTTCTGTTCATTTTTATTTCTTCTTATTATAAAAAAAAAGAAGAGTTTTTTTGGATGATGTAATAATCACATAAATCATACCCATTTATGTAAATACATCCCTTTTCTTTACCAAGTATCTGTGCATGCTCTTTTGACTATAAAAAGAAATAAAATTCATTTCAAAATGAATTAGATCATGTAATTTGTTGTCACTCAAAGAATGATTTTTAAAGCTGCATGCAGATGACAAGGATTTGATTTTAATCAGAATGGTCATATATTCTTCATTGAAGGCACAGGTCAGTAAACTGCACTGTATGTTATAGTGCAATACATGCATGTACTGTAAAAATCACTCATGAAGCATGATGTCAAATTTTGTAGTTTGACAAAAGAAGTTGCATGTTCACTGAGTCCAGATTCTATGATCTGATGGGTAGTGTCCATATCACAACTACACAAATTAAAACCTTGATAAAAATGAGAGATTTTACAGTATATGTAAGTTACACTAACACGTGTTAACTGACCTCTGATATATCATTGCCTTTGATAATGACATTGGCTCCATAACTTATGCAAGCCTGTACTTTCATCATTGGTGCTACAATCGGCATGACTACAGTCACTGGGATATCCAGACTTTGTCCATGGTAGGACAGGGCTAAAGCATGGTTACCCGCACTAGCTGCTATAACTCCTACTGCCTTCTCTTCCTGTGGTGAAAAGACGAAGTATCATCTAGGTTTATCAGATATAATAATCATAATATGGACATTTACTGTGCACAAGTTACTGAAAAGTTTTGATATCAATCATCGAAACCCCAACTTTCAATTACTCGTGTATCATGGTATACAGTTTCAAAAGGGAGACAATTCATTTTTTCTTTGATCATTCATAAGTCTGTACTAGATTTTCTTCTTACTTTTGACAGCTGCATCAAGGCATATCTAGCCCCTCTTTCTTTGAAGCTATACAGAAAAAAAAAATAATGTGAAAATTATATACACAACAATAGCTGATTTTAAACTGAATGACATTGAAACATCATCAGTGAATCGCAGCAGAGTTATTATTAAAGGAAAGAAAATAGGAAGTTCACATAGATGTATTCATGCATGTAAACATTTTAGATCACCATCAACATGATGCTGTACAGCTCAACTGCACTGAATATGTCATCATCCTGGTTACCTTCCTGTAAACTGCAAAAACTCCTTTTTGAAATAAATGTCCATGTCCAGCATTGAAGACATTCTTGATTTCTGAAATATGAAAGTCATAACAATTAGACCTTCTAAGTAATTATTTGGTGGATCTTCTTTCAAATGAGAATTCTTTTGGACATATATAGTACCTGTTTTGTACTTGTTCACTGTTCATAAGCATTTAGACCCCACTCCCTTGCCAATTTCAGAAAGTAATCTCTGACTTAATATAATATGTAATGGGAAGAGAAAGAGGAAATAGGATGGACCAGATCGGGATTCAAACCAGCCTTCCTCTCCCTTCCGAAACTCTAGTCATGTGGTATACCAACCAAGCTTTCTGTAACTGCTGATTGAACCCATCTGACCACAACATTCCTCCCTCCTTAAAGGCCTTTGCCCTTGAAGATAACAATTTGGAATCTTTTATTCTTTGCACCTGTCAGTTGCAGGTGCTAATTCACAATGCTAAATATAATGGGAAGGGAAATATGCAATGCATGAGACAGTGATTCATATATGGACACTCTGAATCTCTAGTTAGGTGCTCTACCAACAACTATCAAGCAATTGGTGATTGAACTTAACTGACTGACACATTCTACAACCCAGGACCTTTATCCCCTGACAGACATTTTCACCTATCATTCCAGAGATTCATCTATGGCACCAAATGTTAGAATAAGGTAGAAAATTAACAGTCAGCCTGGTTCAATTGCCAATGCCAGATTAGATGATAGAGTATCTGACTAGACATTCAGGGGACCTGGATTTAAATCCCAGTCTTCAGCATTACCATTAAATTTAATAAAAATCTTATCATGTATTGCATGCCATAGAAAGTGCCATTACCTTATTAATGTCAAAAAGAAATTCAAGTCCCATGACTCTATAACAATTTAGTTGATGAATCTGAAAATTGGAAAGGGTCTTCTCTGCCTAATCAAGTATTATGTATAAAAATGATAATCTTTCCAAGGGAATCTAAGTTATTGTGTACATGCCATAGAAAGTGCTGATGTACAGACAGATGAACAGACAGAGTAATCAATATACTGTATGGCTGGGCCCTGATAAGGCATTTCACAATCATTGACAGGAAAATTGTACAAAATATTATGATAATCATGATGATTATAAATAATTTGATTATATATAATTGAAATCTCTGCTTTCTGATTGGCTGAGATCCAACAACCTATAAAAAATAGAATGTTATATTCACCTATACATGCTTTCAAGGATAATATAACATTTGATTTCTCAAATAATGGGCCAAAAATAAATAGGGAATTAAAAAAAATATATGATTATTTAGGACACTTTTGTCTCTACTGCCTTTTGATTATCTTGCATTATAATTGTGAAGAAAGTCATGTCATGAACTAAGTAACTATAGTAACACTGAACCCTAAAGATGAGCAATCAGGTATTGTTTGGTAAGTTCTACATGTTTTAGTATAGCTGGTTTCCATGTTTTGAATTAAGTACTCATATAATAAACAAATAAACCTTGCATTTCTAATCCCTTTTGACTAGGTGAAATTTACAGTCCAGCTGTATACAAAGATGGATGACCAGGTGTCATTTTGTATTAAGCTCTAGTAGCCAGTTTTGATGTTTTAAATTATTCAATCACATAATGAAACAATTATTGATATTTTTGATACCAGTATGATGAAACATCTCAAAACTATTGAGATTAATGGGTGACAACTCTGGGTACAACAATTAGTCAAAGGATTAAATATAGTTCAGTTAGATAATATCATCTATTTGAAATGAATATATGAGATCACTTATATTCAAGTAATCACCAATTCAATTTTAATTATAGTGCTGTCGTCCTTCTGAATTGGTGATATTAAGTATTCTAATAAGTAACTGATAAGATACCAGTTTATTAGGGATTAGTATGCTTCCTGTTTAAATTTATTCATATATATCTAATAGCCTATTGTTTTCACACAGTGCATGGTTGTTCAATAAATGTACATTATTCTTTTTTGTGTCTTTACTTTTTCGCCATGTTCAAATTTTTCATATAGAGTAAACTGCCAGATACAACTCTTTTAATTCTGAAAAATAATCACTAAAATGCAGGCTCAAACCCAGGACCACATGCTTAGCAAGTGAATGTCCTGATTCCATTAGGCCATAGAACTGCTGTACTGATCATGGATAAATTATATATATTATCAACTAAAATTTACCAGCAGCTAATATAACAGAGTCTGGTTTATGATAATCGAACGGAGGAACTTTTGGCACGACAGTCCAGTGCTCTATCAATCAAGCTAAAGGGCTAACTCACTAGCCCAAGCTAGTAGGAAGGCCATGTATCTAACAATACCACATTGTCCCCCTCCAGAGAGAGAGGCATCCCGACTCTCCCAGAGTGCCAGCGTCTGTGGGGCGAAGTTCTTAGGGCAATCACTTTCATTCACACAAGATTACCTGGGCCCCACGTGGGTACCAAATGTAACAGAGACTGGTTTGTGCCTCTGCTGAGAATTAAACCTGGGACCTCTGGCACGAGTTTAGTGTTCTACCGATTGAGCTAAAGGGTTAACCCACTAGCCCGAGCTAGTAGGAAGGTCATGTATCTAACACTACCACACTAATATAACCATTATACAGAAAACTTGTCCAAATAATATATAAAATTAAATGAGTTATAATACAATGTTGACAATTATGCTCCAATAAAATAATTAACTAATGTAAATTGCTTTTAGAATATCTGCATCAATCAATATAGGAAGTGCATTCAGAGTGATTGCCCTTTGACTGCATTTTGCTCCACTGAAACATAAGTATTTTGAAAAAAGTATTGACAGTCAGCAGTGCACCCCCACCCCTTTGGGGTCATGCTTCATCTTTTCAAAACCCTGACAACTTATTTTGCATAGTATACTCAAATGCAACATTATTTATGTAGAACATCATCCAGTCAAAATCATGACATCACCTATTTCATTTAGTGATATAACCTATCCAAATTTGAATAGATGATATCACTTATTAACAGTAAATACCAATATGGCTCTAGCTCATATGAACTGCATATATATCATATTATTAAGAAAAAGTGCATTTACTTACAATACATGGACTTTTATGAATGCCATCTTTTATTTTGTATGCAGCAGCACTGACATCCTGAAACAGAATTTTCTTTGGATTCTTTGGGTCACAAAATGGATCTGTGATATCCTCCATGTTGGTGCCATTACACATGGTGGTACTTGCTCTGGGGGTTGGTCCATCTCTCAACTTTTTACCCTTTGTAGCAGCCCCATTCTCCTCTGATTTCCGTTTCTACACGAGTAAATTATTAAGAGAAATTTAGAGAGAAAAATTTATGTAATTGTAATTCATAGTCTTTAGATTATCAATAATTCTATATTGAAAATGAAAGATTAATCCACAAATACTGATTTAAGATTGAATCAAAACATCTCCAATACTGATGACAATGAATTTAATAAACATAGGGATGCAAACTATACATAATATGTATAATGTATAACACCACAATACTACTACATTATATTATATCATGTTATGTTCACTCAATGCTGTCCATTTATCTAAATTTCACATAGTATCCTGGATCTTAATTATGTTTATTATTATATACAGAACCATAACATTAATCATTACAACTAAAAATTGTACATGATGAAATCTTTAAAGATTAATAATTTATTATTTGTACACTCCTCTATAACATTCTCATATTCCCATGAAAATAAAGTTTAAATAAATTAGATATATATATTATACACACACACAACATCTCCATGAGTGAAAAATTCTCGAGCAGGATGTTAAACCATATATAATCAATCAATCAACACACAAACAGAGAGAGAGAGAGAGAGAGAGAGAAATACACTTGCTTTCAAATACTATGTGAATAAGAGAAAGTTCTATGGAATATAATAATATAACATTTATATTTCTTAAGTTTAAACATGATTTAGCAAAATGTAGATATATAGCATCTGGGAGTGAATAATGTATTACGACGATGAGAAGTGTTAGCTTAATATAATGGAACAACAAAAATGCGTCGTTTGTATTGCACAGTACATGGATACACGAAATTCAGAATTGAAAAAGATTTATCTGGAATAAGGTTTATATGTAGATCTAATTATGATAAAACGTAATCGAGCTTTTAAAAAAATGATAAAAAAAAATTAGTTTTCTATACTTCAGTTAGATCCGCCAACATAGGGTCACCAATTTGAAACGTACTGGAGTAAACCTGTTACAATATAGTTGTGTTTTATATAATATTATAAATGTGTATTTTAAAGTATTAGTATCTAGTAAGAAATCCAAAATATTTTATTCAATATAGTTTATTCAATCAAGACATTAAGCAAAATAACTAAGTAAATACGCCACTAAAAACTTACAGACATCCTTTCTCCTTGACCTGAGGTTGTAGGTGTGTTCGTCTTCATCCAATCATTTTTATGGGTGCGATGTTTTGTGGATAACGAGTCCGAACAAAATGTGAGAATTTCGTTGTTTTCTTGTTTTTATAAGCAACTGGTGTTTACAGTAAAGCGAAAGAAAACGTAATAGATCTGATGCGTAGTTGGAAAAAATAAGAAAAACGAAATACGACAAAATGAACTAACGCAAGGGCAAATGACGTAATATCCACAGGCCACATCGCTCACCGGAAAATGAATTATCTAAATATATTCTTGCATACACTTCATTAACATTATATTAGTATTGTGGATTTTCATTTCACTTTGTTATTGTGTTCTGTAACATTAATTGACACTGGTAATTCTGACCCTGTCCTGACACCGGTGATTTAAAATGGTTGGAACTTGATTCACTACACCACATACAATACTTGTATATTGATAAAACAAAAACAGTAGTCTTACTGTTCTTGGGGTTTTCTCTGATGTGTGACCCTGTTCTGAGACTTAGGGGCCATGGTTGGAACAAACCTAAATCGATTGAGATTCCCAGTGGGTAGGGACTAAGCCTCAAGAAGCTTTTTATACCCGCACTTTCTACAGAAAGAGTATATATATATATATATATATATATATATATATATTATTGTTATAACCTGGCCCGCCCGTCTGTCACACTCTCATCTTCCTCAGTCTCTTCTTTTATTTTAAGCAGTAACCAAATAATCTCTTGGCGGTGTCCTATAGATGTGCAATAAAGTTTTAGAACTTTCAGTTTTACCTTGGGGGTCAAGTGTGGGTAAAAAAAACAAACAAACAAACAAAAAAAAACCCTCCGATTTTAGGCAGTTACCAAATCATCTTTGATTGGTGGTGTTCTGCAGATGTGCAATACGGAATCAGAGTTTTCATTTTTACCCTGGGGCTCATCGTCGCAAACCACGGATTATTGTTTCATTCCAGTGGAATGGAATGAAACAATAACCCGTGGTTTGCGACGATACCTGGGACCCAAATGGGGATTTTTAAAAAAGAGGGTTTTTTTTCAATAGTAAAAAAAAAAAACCGCCACCCTGGTTCCCAGAACTCCTCTTGCATTTTATGCAGTAGCCAAATCAATGTTTGGGAGATGATTGGTGATGTTCTTCAGATGTGCAATAAGTTTTTAGAGTTTTCCCCCTTGTCCGACGAACAAAACCCTAGTGCTCAGTGCATTGTGTTATGTGCAACAAGAATATATATTTGTTTTAAAGGTTGGAATCTCAACCATTTTAAAAATATTTAAACAATTCAAAGTGATCGGGGTTGGGGAAGACGCTGGGACACTTGTCCATCAAAATACTCAATGCATCTTGATATGTGCTACAGGAATATATACGGGTTAGGGATCATCACCTCAAATGACAACAATTATGAAATAGGGTTTGGGATGACCCTAGGGCACTTGACCAACAGGATACTCAATGCGACTTGACATATGCATCTTAAGTCCTAACCCTACCCTAACCCTATCCACTGAGGGCCAGAATATGGTATAGAGTATGTCACTTGCGTGTGTGTATTACTGTTTTATGACAGCATCTATTTATACCCGCACTTTCTAAAGAAAGTTCGGGTATATGACTGTTACCCAGGTCCGTCTGTCTGTCTGCCCCTCTGTCACGCTTCGTTTTCCGTAAACCCCTCTTTTATTTTAAGTAGTAATCCATTAATCTTTTGGAATACGATAGATGGTGTCCTGTTGATGTGCAATAATGTTTTGAAAGTTTCAATTTTACCCTGAGAGCCAAATGGGGTTGAAAAACGATGTTTTTCTACAAAAACCTGGTGCCCAGAACTCCTCTTACATTTTACGCAGTAGCCAAATTATTCTCTGAAAGATGGTTGGTGGTGTTCTGTAGATGTGCAATAAAGTCTCAGAATTTTCATTTTCACCCTGGGAGCCAAATGGGGATTAAAAAACGACAATTTTCTACAAAAACCTGGTTCCCAGAACTCCTCTTACATTTTATGCAGTAGCCAAATCAGCTTATGGAAGATCATTGGTGTGTGTCATGCAGATGTGCAATAAGGTTTCGGAAAAAAAAATTTCACCCTAGGGGTCAAAAAATGACGTTTTTCAACAAATGCTTGGTTCCCAGAATTCCTTTCACATTTTACGCAGAAACCAAATAATCTTTTGGAAGGTGATTGATGGAGTCTTATATATGTGTATTTAAGGTCTCGAATTTTTCATTTTCATTCTGGGTGCCAAATGGGGTTTAAAAGTGTGTTTTTCTACTAATACTTATTTCCCAAAACTCTTACATTTTATGCAGTAGCCAAATCATCTTATGGAAGATCATTGATGGTGTCATGCAGACGTGCAATAACTTTTGGAATTTTCATTTTTCATCCTGAGGGCCAAATGGACGTTAAAAAACCCCTATGTTTTTTACGCAGTAGCTAAATGATCTTTTGGAACTTAATTAGTGGAGTACTATAGATGTGGAATTAAGGTTTCAAAATTGTCATTTTCACCCGGGGGGCCAATTGGGGGTTGAAAAACCATGTTTTTCTACACAGAACTCCTCTTACATTATGTGCTGTACCCAAATCATTTGGGAGATGATTGGTGGTATCCTTTAGATGTGCATTAAGTTTTCGGAATTTTCTTTTTCACCTTAAGGGGCAATGGGCTTGGGGGAAAAAAGCAAAAAAACAAAGAACCCACAAACAAAGAAACTAAAAATGAGTGCATTATACCATGTGCAACAAGAATAATTTGTTCTAAGTGTTGGAAATCTCATCAGTTTTAAAGATATTTGAACAATAAAAAAAAATTATGGGGGTTGGACAACTCTGGGACACTTTCTCATCAGAATACTCAATGCATCTTGATATGTGCAACAGAAATATACAAGTATACTAGATATTAACCCGAGCAAGCACGGGGAATTTTGGAAGTAAAAATCAGACATTGGAGTTTTGAAGTCTTAAGAGAAGAAAAGTAAAAAAAAAAGTACTTGTATTATTGATATTATTATTATTAAATATATGGGGGAGAGGTTGTGTTTTTTTTTCTTTTTGTTTCTGATTTCCTTGTTTTTTGTTTGTTTGTTTGTTTGTTTTGTTGTTGTTGTTGTTGTTGTGTGGGGGGGGGGGGGTGTTTGTTGGTTGGGTTTTTTGGGGTTTTTTTGGGGGGGTTTTTTTTTTGTTATTTTTGTTTATTTGGATTTTTTTTTTGGGGGGGGGGGGTTGTTTAAAAGTGGAAGTTGTACACTGAATAATGCATAGGTGTGATGTTTCCAAATAAGTAGAATAGTTTTAAAATCCTTTCAAATCAAGACCTTCCTTGAAATATTGAACATATTCATAAACGAATTAAAATTAAATCAAATAAATAAGTATAGTTCAATTAGAAATAGGTTTATTTTATTTTTACTGAAATAGAGATGTCCCCACACTACTTGTTCCCACTAATCTAATATATTGTATCTAAATCTTTCACATTCTGTGGGGCACGTTTATGGGAATTTTACTGTAAGGACATATTTTTTGTCCTCATAGTGCACCCCTGTCCCCTCAACGGTTAAAAGTTTTGAAATGGTTGAAAATTGTCTTTACTTTACACGTTTTATCAGTCTCTCTTTCTACCGAAAATGTATCCCGGCCCTGCTCTTGCATACATTAATTTGTACGAATCATACCAATGTGGTTCCCAAGAAGAATACTTTGAATTATTCAAACCAATATCTCGGGGTCATGGTTGAAGTAAAATTAAGTTCAGTCAACACTACGTGATGATCCTTTTCCAGTAAGTTTGAACTTTCCCGATTTAGTGATCTTTATCAAATAGATTTTTAAAACTCTCCAACGTTTTCCCTTATTTTGTAATAGCATTAACCCCCCCCCCCCCGAAAGACCCGTGAACCAAACTTGAATATGAGTTGTTGTCATGCTTAGTTCACAATGCCCTTGTAGCACTAAAAGTATAAACAAGACACAGACAGACAGAAAAGAGCTCACTTGATCTTTGCGTCTGAGCCACACTCACACACAAACACACACACACACACACACACACAGAGAGAGAGAGAGAGAGAGAGAGAGAGAGAGAGAGAGAGAGAGAGAGGTATTACACTATTTATTTTCTTCCCTTGAATATTCAGAGAAATGTGTATTCCCCCTGATATATCCAATTTTCAACCTCCAACACAACCACCCCTAAACTTTATATTACGAGAATTTGAAATATGTGTGCACTTTGACTGCTTATGTTGTTATGTATTACGCCGATTTCGAATTAAATAAATATCTGCATACAGTTTCTGTATATACATGTTTACATGAATACTACGTATATTACGAAGGCGTCTTTGCTGGGACGTCACAGTGAACTCCGATATATTCAGCGCTTTGCCTATGAGTAATTACCATGCAATTCACATGGCGTATATTTGCATATTTTGATATCAACACTATATCCTGCCAAAGAAATCAAAACAATTAAAATTGCAGTGTCAAATAGGTTTTTTTCTCCCCGCACGTTCGTTGTCTCAGCCTTGTGCATATTTAACTTTGTTTTATTAAGCATTTATCTAGTATTACGTTGGTTTTCAAGATTAAGTATTTTTTCTTTCTCGAAACATGAAACAACAACAACAAGAATTCCATAGGTTTAAGATATTTTAGCCCATGCTTCCCATTGTTTGTGTTGTTAGTGGATTTTTTTTGGGGGGGGGGGGGGTTCAAGTCGTCAGCACTCGTAAGTACCGATAATACGAAAAATCATTTGATTATCAATCAAGTTAAAGTTAAGAACTATATTGATTTTTTTTTTTATGAACACGAGAAGTTATCACGTACAACAACAATAATCAATTCTATGTGGCTAAATCTGCATCGCTTATTATTTATTTTTTTTTACATCACTATATAAGTATACAGCCAAAATAATGAAAAATAAATATCATTACTAACACACACACACACACACACTCACACACACACACACACACATATATATATATATATATATATATAAAAGATCCTCTCTCTCTCGATCGAGAGAGAGATCGAGAAAGAGAAACAGAGAGACTGATTAAATTAAAGAGGTCATTAATTTAGTAGAGGATATGTTGAATTGAAGATAATTGATATATATATATATATATATATATATATATATATATATATATATATATATATATATATCTGTGTGTGTGTGTGTGTGTGTGTGTGTGTGTGTGTGTGTGTGTGTGTATGTGTGTGTGCACTTACATATATACTAGCCTCCATCAAAACCCGATACTTTAAAGTATCGGATTCACAAAGCATATGTATGGAACGCCAAACTAACATAAAGAAATTAAGTGAAAATATCATTAATTATTTGATGGTATTGTGAATTCGATTATTGTGTGCAAAAAGTCAGTTGATGCGCGCAGCATTTTAATTATTGCTCTCATCAATTGAACCGATGATGCGCGCATCTATTCTTAGAAAGGGAGCAACAATTCAGTTATAGAGATAATTCTGTAGTGGATATGTTGAATGGAAGATATCTCTTATTAAATAATTGCTTTCCCCCCCCCTCTCTCTCTCCAATCAAAAAAATTACCGCGCGCGTCAGTTGAATTAATGATATTATTAATTCAATTGAAAATGGGCAATAATTCAATTATTGTGCGCATTGATTGTATTGATGTGCGCAATAATTCAATTAATGCGCGCAATAATTCAATTGAAGAGAACAATAATTCAATTATTACGCGCATTAATTTAGATGTTGTTTACATTAATTGAATTGGTGCACGCATTAATTAAATTATCGTCTCTCTTCAGTTGAATTATAGCGCGCATCAATGCAATAGTTGATATTATCAATTCATTTGAAGAAAACAACACTTCAATGAAAGCGAACATTAATTCATCAGAATAATTATTGCTATGAACAATTCAATGAATGCGCGCAATAATTTAGATTTGAAGATATCATTGATATTTGAAGAGATCTTCCTCTGAATTGTTACGTGCATAAAAGGAATTGATGATATCTTCAAATAATTAAAGAATCCTTCGAATATTTGAGTTCATGTTAATTAGGCGCTCCATACAGATACAAGGTAAAGTACAAAATTTATACTATATGCTGTGATAAAACAGTAATACCTGCACGCATAATTCATAATTGTTGAAATATATTTAAGATAATTGAGGTAATGACTCCTATACCATATATATTCAGCACATATCGCGATGCATTGAATATTCTGAAGAGCAGGTGCCCGGGGCCATCCCAATTATCTCAATATTCAAATATCTTTAAAGTGGTTGAGATTCCAACCCTTAAAGCAAATATATTCTTGTTGATCATGACATGATGCACTAAACAACAGGTTTTTGTTCATCGCTTTTCCACCCCATTTGCCTCTCAAGGTGAAAAAGAAAATTCTAAAACTTACTGCACATCTGAAGGACATAACCAATCATCTCCCAAAAGATGATTTGACTACTGCATAAAATGTTTATGAGGAGTTCTGGGAACCAGGTTTTTCTATGGAAAAACATCGTTTTTCAACCCCCAGGGCAATTCTGAATCTATATGACACAAACAATTACCTCCAAAAAGATGATTGGCTACTGCCTAAAATGTAAGAGGAGTTCTTGAAACCAGGGCATTTTTGTCCAAAAAAAAAAAGGTCGGTAGTTTTATCTCCTTTTGGCCCTCCAGGATGATAATAAAAATTCTGCGATGTTCGACCCTCATTTGGACCCCACGGTGAAAATGAAAATTCGAAACCTTACTGCACATCTACAGCATACCAGCATTCCTCTTCCAAAAGATGATTTGGTTGTGCATAAAATGTAGAGAAGTGCTGGAACCAGGTTTTTCTACAGAAAAAAAAAATCGTTTTCAACACCCCCAGGGTGAAAATGAAAATTCTAAACCATATTGCACATCTACAAAAAGTCATCAATCATCTTCCAAAAGATGGTGTGGCTATTGCATAAAATATAAGAGGAGTTCCGGGAACCAGGCTTTTGTAGAAAAAAGTCCTTTTTAACACCCATTTTGCTCCCAGGGTAAAATTCAAAGTTCCAAATCCTTATTACACACCTACGGAACACCACGTATAATATTTTAAAAGATCGATTGGTTACAGCTTAAAATAAAAAGAGACGAAAGTGTGACAGACGGACGGGTAGCAATAACAATATACCCGAACGTCTTTAGATTGATTGATTGATTATTTTTTGCTTTCCGCCACACTCAACAATTTTTCAGTTATCTGGTGGCGTCCAGTTTTTGTTGGTGGAGGAGAGAAACCCAGATACAATGTACCTGGGAAGAGACCACCGACCTTCCGCAAGTAAACTGGCAAACTTGCTCACATAACGCCGCGGCCGAGATTCGAACGCGCGCCGACAGAGGTGAGAGGCTTTGTGATTTTGAGCCCGATGTTCTAACCACTCGGCCACGGAGGCCCCCAACGTCTTTAGAAAGTGCAGGTATAATTATACAAAAGATGTAGAACAGCATTACATCCGTTTAGTGCTGTCCAACACTCTCAAAGTCTTGTGTATGTATGTATGTACATGTATGTGATATATCAAACAGATAAGTTTTAAGATATTCCGTGTATAAAGATCATATTTCATATTCAATAAATGGGCCGTTTGTTTTTGGCAACCATGGTATCATTTTTAAAGATTTATCAAATGAAAACAATCCACTATAGGAATTAACAAAATTCTGATTACTGCTTGATTTATTTCATCTTGAATTTCACATTGGAGCCCACACGAAGAACATGTTTTATTAATATATCTTTAAAATAAGTTGTATTTTCATACAATTCTATTGGCTAAGAAATTTGATAAACTCTTCCTTTGAAAATATACGAAGTAAACTTAAACATTACTGCAGATTTTTTTCCCTTATTGTATTAAGGGAGGAAAACGCTTCCAAACGCAAAAAGATCGGCTTATAATAAGTCATTTGAATTTGATCTATTTGACTTTCATAAACTATGAAAAAAAAACTCGTAATAGACAGTTTATTTGTTGTGTAATGCATGTGTAAACAAAGCTTGAAGTAGGTTATTGTTTACAAAGTTTTGGAAATGTACGGTTAGCGATCTTAGCCAAAATTGTCGGCTTCGATGAAAAAATCCTTTACAGCAAAAATCAAAAAATTTCTGCTTTTTCTTCTTTACTTGCTCCCTAAATTAATTTATCACTAACGTATGCCGAAATGTTTCGTGCTTTGACATATTTTTAGAAATCTTGTTCTTACCTCCGCACGTGGTTTCCTGGCTAAGACAAGCGAGTTGACAAACTACAAAGTATATCCTGTGTAAAAATATTTTTAACCAACATATTTATAAAAAGATCTTTATTAATAACAAAAACATGTCATTTTCAATCGAACATAAATCGTGTTCATGCCCCTTTAAGAATCAGTAATTTGAAATGGAAAAAAAAATGGAGGTTATGTACAACAATATTTTTCAAAACTTTAATCAGGCAAAAATGCAAGTTTAGTAGAAAGTAATATGAAAAAAAAAATTAACATCCCTGTTGGATACGTATGAAGCGCCAAATTAACACAAATTCAAATAATTGAAGATATCTTGATGCGCACATTTAAATAAGACCTCTTCAAATAATTAATGATATCTTCAATTTTGAGTACTTAATTGAACTGATGATAGCATTATATTATTCTGCTGAATTGTTGCGCGCTATAATTGAATTGTTGCTCTTTTCAAATGAGTAGAATATATCAACAAATGAATTGATGTGCGCTATGTACCATTCAATTGAAGAGAGCTATAATTCAATTAATGCGCGTATCAATTCAATTAAGGCGCACAGTAATTGAATTGTTGCTCTCTTCAATTGAATTAATGATATAATAATTCCACGAGAGAGAGAGAGAGAGAGAGAGAGAGAGAGAGAGAGAGAGAGAGCAACTATGTAATTAGAGATATCTTCAATATGCCCACAATTGGATTAGTGATCTCTTTATTGAATTGTTGCTCTCTTTAAAAGAATTAATGTGTGCATTAATTCCTTATACAACAACTTTGCAAATGATTAAAGATATCTTTAACTGAATTAAAAAGATCATCAGGTCATTTATACAGAGTTCTAAATTAATTTTTTGCAAGCAATATTTCCACCACACTGATGCTCTCATCAAATGAATTGAAGAGTGCGATAATTGAAGCGCTTCAATTCAAGTATTGCTTTCATTGATTGAATTAATGAGCGCATCAATTTAATTGACGAGAACAATAATTGAATTGATCAAGATGCGCGCATCAAATCAATTATTTATCGCATCTTGATTGATGCACGCATTAATTCAATTAATGAGAGCAATAATTGAATTGACGCGCGCATTCATTCAATTGATGAGAGCAATAATTGATTTGATGATATCTTCAATTAATTAAAGATATCTTTAATTATTTCAGTTTATGTTAATTTGGCGCTCAGTAGAGTTGAACCTCCGATCTACACTGAGATTTGCTATGGACACGCTTACCTACTGAGGCACTTAGCTAGGCAAGTAAATCGAAAAGGAATAGATAAATATATTGCTGATATTTATATTTTCATTCATGTTTTAAAAGGTGTGATTTTAAAAAAACTTATTTTCTTTTTCGATGTGTTCATCTAATTCTTCTTTCAAAATGTAGATGATCAATGGATTTCCCGAACCTGCAAGACCAATTTATAAAGATTACTCCCTCTTTCTTGTAAATACTAAATCAAAAGGAATACACACACACACACACACACACACACACACACACACACAGATATATATATATATATATATATATATATATATATATATATATATATATATATATATACCGAGAACAAAAAACAAATCATAACACAACAAACAAAAAACAACAACAAAGAAAGGGGGAAATAAAACAAACAAATACCCCCCTAAAAAAACAACAAAAAACCCCAAGAAAAAGAATACCTCCAAAAAAAAACAAACAAAAAACCAACAACAACAACAACCCCAAAAAACAAAAACAAACAAACAAACAGAAAAACAAAACCAAAAAAAAAAGAAGAAAAAAAAAGAGAAAAACCCCAAAAGCCCACACCACTTGATTAAGCCTAATTCACTAAATTAATAGAGTTCTAGAAAGTTGAAAGTCTTGGTTTAAATATTAAACTGACCCACAAACTAGCTACAAGAATTCAAAAAATCATTAAATGCAACTGCAATATATATGATATACATGTTGGCCTATAATCTAATCGTGTAATAGGGCCTATCGTAATTTAATCTTGAATTTTTAACAAATACAGAAAGCCAAATAATGTTATATAGTAAAGTAATGTTTCGAATGACAACTACATTGAGAGTTTAAATCTGAACGTACGTCAATCTTATTAGCTCCTCTAATCTATAGGTAAGCTAATAAGGCCTTTACCTTTCAAAAAGGTATTACAGAGGTCACGTGACTAATTCATTTCCGGTCGAATGATGGCCGACTTCTTTAACTTTTGGAAGTTCTGTCAAAAGTTATGAACTCTGTATAGGGTAGTTCTAAGCATCATTTCTACCCAGTGTTGATTTCATGGACATGGAAATACACGTTAATTATGGTGCTTGTGCTGATATTATCAAGGCGTTTTCGTGATGTCCGCTCAGGAACGCCAGGAATTAGCATCAGCCAGAAAAATACCAAATCCCGAAGTACTGGAACAGAAGGTATGGAATATCATTGGTCAAGTTATAGCAAAGTAACGTGCTTTTAGTAAAATTTACATACAATTCTTATGTTAAAAAATGTATGAAAGAGCTCCAATGAGAAAAAAATTGAAGTATGTTTTGGTGGCGGATCGCGAAGGTGATACATAGGGAGGGGCGTATGTTATATAATGGCTAGGCACTATTATTAAATAAAACTTCAAAATTGTTCATTGGATATACTTAAGAAGATATTTTGTAAGCTCCATCTATTTGCAGTACCTGTAATCAAGTGTGATTTCATTTGAGGAGGGGCTCACTCATTTGCTTTGTCATGTTCGATCAGTATAAAGCATCTCGTGTATGCAATATTATTACTAAAAGCTCTTAAGATTTTAAAGAGTTACACTGCTGACAATCACATTTACTAGCATTAAGTATGGAAAAAATGCTTCATTTTCCATGCAGTTCAATCCCTATATTAAGCTGTATATTTTTGTAGAATTTTTTACTGCAACATTAAGCTATTTCAAGCTACAAGTTTTTAAAGCTATGTATATGTATTAATATAGACATTGTACTGGACCTGTATAGACTAGCTACTATATATGTTATGTGTTTTAATTCTGTAAGACTTTTGACTTAGGTGAAGAATTGTTTTGTGTATATTTTAATGAACAGAAGGTTTTGTGTATATTATATAAACATAGATCAATCATGAACAGGTTGTAATTGATCATTGAAAGAATGGTAGTTTGATAGATTTCTAAATATATATATAACTAACTCATCATTTCATAATTTGTAAAATATACTTTGGGCAATGATGCAAGTATTATAATATTAATGTATACCAGTAAATGGTGTTTAAAGTACACATATGACATTTCTGACATTTTCTCTAAATTTAATTTTTATCCCCTGGATATGAAGAGTTCTTGTATAGTAGGTTTAAATTTTTTAATGTAGTAATATTACCAAATGTTTTAAGCCTGGGTGGCTCAGTAGTTCCATCACCTAATTTGTAATGTAAAGGCTCCAGGTTCGATATCCTATTGTTCCAAAGATTTTTACAGTAATGCCCATTTAATTTCCAACAACCAGAAAATATCAAAATATTCAAACTCTAATACAGACATGGTAACATACCCTAATTTTTAAGACGTCAAGCATGCTCGAGAACCTTCTAGCGATCATGCAGGATTTTGCCGATACACTGCCTTACAGCTAATCTCAGTGGGCGAAATTGAAATAGTGTCTACTGTTTTTGAAAGTTTCTTACTATTCCAGACTTTGAAACATTAGACTTAATTGATATCATAAAGGCAGAATGGCAATTCTGTTGTTGATGTCCAGTAATCAAATAATGACTTTTTGATAATAAAAGTTCATTATTTGTGGATGAATTTACTGTGAAAAAATCAATAAGTAGTCTGGTCCCCTTTCCCACAATTCTGTTTGCTAATTTGAGAGTGCACGAACAAAATATTATGGGAAGGGGGACCAGAATAATCAATGAGAAATTTTCCTTCGAAATATGTGGCTCATGAATATCATTAAAAACTTACATAATAACCTGCGCAAATTTCATTTATATCTATCCTTATTTCAGATTAGCAGAACTTTTGAATTGTCAGACATTAATGAAAACAGAGTCAATACCATATAATTGTTACATCATGCATGAACAGAAGATACAACTTTTATAAAGTAGTAGTCTCACTCAGATGCATGATATTCTTTTCAGCATATTTGGTCTGCATTTTAAAGTTATTGGTTATAGCCTTTGTAAGGTAAATAGGGTTGAGGGGATACTATCTAGCAAGAGGAGGGTATGGCCTTGTTAGGATAAACAACTTCAGCCTATGCTCTCCTTATTTCTAGATCTTTTCATGTAATAAACACATTTCGATGACATTTTACAGTGATCTTAATGTTATATTTAACTGCCTAAACATAAGGAAATGCCTCTAGCGGCACTCAAATATTTTTCCTCCTACTTTCTCTAATTTCACCTAGACTCTCAAAATTTATTGAGAACTCTGATGAATGTGATAGTGCACTCGACACCTCTGTGACCCTTCAGGCCTTTGATTTCTGGAGAAACATCTCATATGTCCTTAATTAGTATATAAACATAAGTTTATATTGATAGGCATTGCTTAATAAATCATTAATCTAGCTTAAAGTTACTGTCACTTAGGTGCTATCAATGGCTTGATTTTCATTTGTAACTGGTCATATTGTAAAATCTTCTCACAGATATTTTTTATGTGTGCATGGATATGATTTAAATGCAGAAGAATATCTTGCATGATTAAAATACCTGTAAGTTCTAAATTTCATCTCGATTCATAGTTTAATGAAATATGTGTAATACATATACAAGTGAATTATGTGTGTGTGTGTGTGTGATATTCATTTTTACTGAACATCACTGCAAAGTGGAGAGTTGAAAATGAAATTTGTTTCAGTTATTATTGTTGTCAGATAGTTCAACATGTTACCTTTGTAAACAAACAAACTACCTTTCCATTTACTCACAAATCAGTTGGAAGAGTTATTTATAACTGTATTCTGTTTGTGGACAATTGGACGCTTTAACAGAATACATAAACATGCAAATGTGGCAAGTCCAATTTGACCTATCAGCTGATAATGGTTCAATAAACACACAAAGTATTGATTACTTGTCAGGTTTACAGATCTTTAACTTTCAAAATGATGTTCATAGGAAATGCTGGGTTAATTTGATGTTTATACTTCAAAGTAGAGTGAGATATGGATGTTCCATGTGATTTTAATGAGCACAGAACAGGTGAAGGTGGGGCAGACAAATTAGAGTGACTAGGTGATAGAGTTGTAAAAAGCCCAGCTTTTACCAAAGGCCATTCTGTGTGAAGTTCAAACATTGCTTTACAGCCTCATACCTGAAAGTGATTTGTGAAGTTGTTAGATAAATCGTTAGGTTAATATCTTTAGTTGTTGAAATCTTTAAATGGACCTTAAGGGTAATGTATTAAGTGTTTTATCAGGTTAAAATGATAAAATAGGGATTTGAAATGACACAGGTAGATGTATGAAGTTATCTAGCATGTTTTCCTTAAAGGCATTCTTACATGTAATTGGGGTTAAAAGTCATTTTCTAGCATTACAAACTAGGTTTAAATTTCATCTCTTTTCAAATTTGAAAGTGTCGTGAATTATCAATCTGTGAAATTTATAAACTAACTTGAATTATTAATTAAATTGTACAGAAATATATGTATGAGAAACGTCTGCACAATATGTGATTTACACATTACTGGATTACCAGGGACCAGAGAAGTGTGCCATACCTCGGGGACCCAAAGATTGTCTGACACCTCAGAGCTCACCAAGAGGACCCAGAGATTGTCCAACACCTCAGAGCTCACCTGGACAGAAGATGACCAAGAGCATGTCCTTGACAAACCTCAACAATAATCAGAAAGCCAACTCTGGCCCTGTGGACCAAGATGATATATTGGCCCTTACTCAGCAAGTCAAATTGTTCTCAGATGGCTTGTCCCACCTCAAAACAGTGTTCACAGACCTCTCAGGTAATATAAGATAAATTTTCAAAAGTTTGTAGAATATAGTTAAAGGTAGAGCATCAGTTTTCTTCCTTTTTTTTTTTTTGTGTCTAAAAGGGTTTAAACTTGGCATGCAAAACTAATGTTCATATATAAGTTGAAAAATCTAATTTGAAATTCAGATTGTCACTAAATGCTAACCTGTGCTTAAGTTTATGATGAATACGAAAAGTATGTAAGATAAGATGTAAGGGTTGCATTTTATTGTTCACATTGAAAACCACAAACCTTTGTTAATAGGAAGTGTAGAATTTTATTTTGATTCAAGGTCGCAATGCAAAGTTAATTGCATATTAAAGTCCTTTTATGGCTTCTTGTTGATATCTAAAAAATCTGGCATTTCTTTGTAAATTCTACATTTTGATAATCTGGTTGTTTCCTTTCATTGACATGAAATGGCAATGATTGAATAAGTTATTTGGTTGGGTAGAGCACAGCAATCAACAAGTACAGGTGAAAAAAATGTTTGTAGATAAAAGCAATAGATAAAAACTTTTATCTGCAAACCATCTGTACAGTGTTATAAGGTGATAGATTTAGCTGTATCAAATTTCTGGAAAGAAAGCATGCATATTACATTGAACAAATACTATATTATGAGTGGGAGAAAACCATGATGAATGTTATCTAAAATCATGTTTTGCTAGCTTTAAATGACACCTATTTCAGTTTTTCACCTTCACTGTAATTCATGTTGATTTCATTGCAGGGTCTGGGGAGGATCTAAGGATAATGTCCCATTCTCGTTTGGGAGAAGTTTTGGCCATCTTGAAAAATATTTTGCATAAATACCCAGCTTTGCAATCTACAGATTTGTTTTCCTCCTCTGCAGCTTTAATCAGCAAAATTAAAAGTACATACTGTTTTTATTCAATTTTTCTTACCTAGGAATTTGTTTCAAATATAATCACTGAAGTAATATTCTTGGATTATATCTTTGTTGATGTGGGATTTTGAGATAGTGACATTGCATGTAATCTTTGCAGCTCATGATTACAATGAATCACCTTCCTCGTTAGCTGAGCATAATTTTTGTGAAGCAATTGACCAACTGGCACTGGCATTTAGCAGCAGGTGGGTTGATATAAAAGTTATAAAACATTGTTAAGTATTTGAAATACAATGTATAGTTACAGCAAGATATTGATCTTGTATATGAATATATTTCATCAATATGTCATAAACTGTAATTGTTATAGTGTGTCAGAGTATCTGATGGGGGACCTAGGAAACATATCACTGGAGAAGGAGGGGAAAGTGGACAAAACAAAGGTCAGTGTAAATAGATGTATGATTATTAAGAAGGCACTCTACATCATCATAATGGCTGACTTCCTTTTAAACCATGATATAAAATATAAATATCAGTAATATTTGTCTATTCATTTCCAAGTTCATTTCCTTGCTGAGTAGATCAGTAGGTTATCACATCAACCGCTGAACTGTAGATCGCTGGTTCGAGTCCAGCAGGGGTTTTAAATCTTTTCTAGATTACTTTCTAATAAAACTGTATATTTTGACTAATATAACTAAATCTGAAAGTTTTCAATTTCAAAATATAGTTGTACATATTCTCTATTTTTCATCCACATCAAATTTTTCTGTTGTAGCATTCATCCTTAAGTACTATTATTCACATTTACTGATATCCTAGTCTCTACAAACTCATCAACGTACATTTTATCAATTTACTATCAATAAATATCTAATAACTTCTCTGTAGAGTGATAAGTTTTGTCAATTTTCAGACAAGATCAAATGACAATATTTTTGATGACTATTAATTTTGTATGTATGTTGTTTTGTTCTTTAGTCATATGGAGACCTTCTAAAAATGGAAAAAAATGCAGGATTGTTTACTGCAGAACAAACCATTCAAGATGGTGAGTTATTGTTAGACCAGGAATAATGAAACACTGTCAAGTATTTTGACAGCTATACAAAAGCCATGTCTTCTCAAGAATTGCACAAGCAGTAGGGTGTCATTGAGCGCTTTATTTAGAGACTAGGCAGCATCCTCAAAGGATGTATCAAATTAGTCCCACAAGGTAACATTGACCTTTTCATTAAGTGAGATGTAATAATAAGGTAGTTTTGCATTGCATCTAATTGTGATAGTGGCATGTCAGCTAATGAATGTGTTGTCTGTGTCTCCTGTCATTATATTCTGTGCTGGATGCTGCAGAGCAATTTAACATGGAGATACTCCCATCATGAGAAGCTGTTACACTCTTCATCTGAGAAACTTTAAAAGGCTATTGGTGACAGGAAAAAAAGTGTTTGACTGATGTAAAATAGCCATTGATAGAATGGCTCTTCCTTTGAAAGCTGTTCTTTGATATTGGATGGACTTTTGATTTTATGCTACTTTGTAGTGATGAATCCTGAGGAAATTGATTCTGTTCTTCTGCGGTTACAAGCTGGTGTGGACCTGGCCATGCAGAGAGCCAAAGCTTGGTCCAAATACATGAAAGAAATCACAACCTATATAGAGAAAAAGACTCAATTAGGTAAGCTGTGAAAATTTCATGAAAATATTTCTTATGTATCCAAGTGTTTAGTGCATAATTTCATTGGTTAATGACACTGAACAAAAGAACCTCTATTCAAATTTCATAAAATTGCATTCAGATTGGTTTTACTTTCTAGATGATAGATGCCTCTGTTACGGACAATTTTTGATGGG
Source organism: Ostrea denselamellosa (assembly GCA_024699665.1). Taxonomy (NCBI): domain Eukaryota; kingdom Metazoa; phylum Mollusca; class Bivalvia; order Ostreida; family Ostreidae; genus Ostrea; species Ostrea denselamellosa. The sequence continues at coordinate 11,804,705 of JAMZEH010000073.1, read as the reverse complement.
TTTTCTCATACCCAGTGGTATTGAATTTGACACAGTCAATTATGTTTTGAAAAAAGCTAGTTTTCCAAATTGAGAGGCAAGATAACATATTTATTGAGATTTGGATTGATTTTCAGAGGCTGATTACTCTAAGAACATCCTCCGATTGGGGAATAGTATGCTTCCTGCTCTTTCAGATGAGGTAATTATATTGGATCCATTCCTTAAATCTAACAAGTATTTTCTCTACAACTCTTATTCTGTGGTACTGTGTGGAAAATGCCATGGAGATACAAATTGAATTAGTTTGTTTTTTATACAGGAACACTTACCTTTGCAATCTGTCTTCTGTACTGTGATCTCACAAGTAAGTGAAGTACTGTAGGAGAGATGATATTTCATTTATTGAAATAACCCAATTTGTAATGTTTTTGTCTGTCTATATGGATTAAAGTTGTGTTATACTATCTGGATCATAACTTTATAATGGAGAAATATTGGAAGTTCATACTAGACACAAATATTGCTAATGGTTAGACAGTGTGTCAGGATCGTGAACCAAGGTCTTCTGGTCAAGGTCAGTTGTAAGAAAAAGGTCAAAGTTTTTGTCCATGCTATAACTTTGAAGTGTAGAGAATCTCATACTTGGCAAAATAATTGCTTGTGACTTGGTGTTGTGTCTTGTCTGTAAACTGTATTTATTTGGCCATTGGTAAAATATAGTTAAAATTTTTTGTTTGCAACAGAATTTTGTTTTACCATGAATTATGGTGAAGATGAAGGTTGCCGGTGAAAAAGTGAAAAAAGTTATGAAATTTATTGTATTAGCCATAGCTTAATAAAAAAAAACCCCCAAAAAAACCAAACCAGAGAGACATAAGAAGCACATATGTCATCTCAAAGGTCACCTATGACCAGATGGCATATTGTGATCCTGAGCAGAGCTCATTTGGCTAATGTCAAAGTCACTGGTAAAATTTTTGTCCTGACTGTAATTTTTTAAAGGAAAGAAATGCTGTTAGCACAGCACTAGTTATGCCTAAATTATGTGACATAATTTAATATAGAGACTGCAAGCTTTATATTGATGATTGATAAATAATAAAGATTAAGCTTTTACATGATAGGTCCAGGGAGAGAGAAAAAAATGTTGCAATCAGCAAATACATTGTGTTTCACAAATATGTGTTTATCATTTTGTTGAATGTTGTTCAAAATTTGACACTGTGTAACACTATTTCTTTGTGTCTCTTAGGATATTGAGTATGCCAGTACTTGTCAAGCCACACAGACACTTATCCAGTCAGCTAAGTTTGTTGAGGTGTGTCTTAGTTACTCTCTCTCTCTCTCTCTCTCTCTCTCTCTCTCTCTCTCTCTCTCTCTCTCTCTCTCTCTCTCTCTCTCATATTTGATATCATTTCCTTTCATTGCAGCCATTAACATCAAGGAGAAATGAACATGACAAGATGAGAAGGTCTGTTAAAGACACCTGGGTCAAAGAAGTGAAGAAGATGGTAAACAAAATTAGAATTGAAAATTAGTTAGAACTGAAAAGTAGTTATGAGTACATTTAAAATATTGAACCAATTTAAGTACAAAAGATATATGGTCAGTAATTCTTTTAATAAAATATACATGAACATAAATATAACTAAATCTTTACTCTTTTTTAAAGCTTTCCATCACTCTTAAAGTTTAGAAATTGGTATTCTGTTTTACAGCAAGAGGCTGTGAACAGTTTGAGGAAGTCCCAGTCCATGTACATTATGAGGAAGCAGGAATATGAGAAAGCAAGGGAACAATCCTGTAAGATAGAGTCTGACATATTGGACAAGAGCAGTAGCAGCAGTGCACTCAGCAAGATGGACAAAAGGAGAAAGGTAGAAGAAGAAGCCATGCACAAGGTAAAAGAATTGGAAATATGTAAAGAGATTGTCACATGATGTTTTTTTTTCATCCAATTTCACATGATTAACTTTTTAGTAAAATCACATTATTCAACTTACCTGAAGCAAAATCAGCAAGCTGAATGTAAATTGGATGGAAAACATAAAATATGGCTTGTTTAGGATTTGGATTTTTTTAAAAAAAAATTCTCTCACTTCTTATATTAATGCAGGGTTCTTTATAACACAAAAAAACAACATCCTGGATGTGCAAAATTATATGGGACATGGGAAAGTTCATAAAAATTATAACTGTGAGTCCACAAACACATCCTTTGATTCAAGCAAAACTAAAATAAAAGAAATTTAACTTCGACCACACGAAATGAAATGGTTCTCTGGCCAATTTTCTCAAAAGCAGATGGAGGAGAAAGACTTTTTTTTTTCATTTGTATTGGCAATAAAATGGATAAGGGTTATTTTAAATCTCAGACTTGTCAGAAAAGAAACTTAAACATAGAAGTTTTGTGACTGAAACAGAAACACAGTAGTCAGCATGGTGATCTATTTAAACTCCCTGTGATAGGCTTATTTGTTACTTTGTAGCTCAGTGAATAAAGTACTAAACTTCTGACACACAGATCCAGCAGGGAATTGTGTTTACATGAATATTACATTAAATTTTTATCGCATAAAATTCCAATAAAAATAAATTAGAATTGAAACTATCTTTAAATATACATGTGTCAATAATAATTATAAAAATAAACTAGATTTTATCTAAGTGAAATATCTCAACATCTCATTATACAATGCAGTATACAATATTCCCCATTTCTGGTGATTAGACTTGTACATATTATCCTTATCTAATAACTCTCAAGTTGATTTAGGAAGTGAGTATAATAAGTAAATATACATTATAACACATATTATTCTAAAAGATAAAAGGAGGAAATTCTGATTGATTGAAAAGTTGGCAATGTTTTTGGAGTGTTTTAAAAAACTAAATTATGATGGTATTGCTACTAAATGATTTATGTGGGGGAAGATTTACAGGCATTAAAGGCAATATTGTTTGTATTTTTACCTTTTTTTCAATTGTTTACTAAAGAGTAAACAATTTAGATGATTGCACTTAATGTATTTGAATTTCAGTTGGACTGGTGGTCCATTGTACCAAAATTTCAGGTGACCTTTTTGGTGGTCTTGGACCTGGTCCACTGCTATTGTTGAACCCTGCTGAGTAGACTATTATAACTGATTCATTTGAAAGTCACAAAGATGTAAGAAAATACATATTAGTGGGAAATTCAAAATGAAAGCTGTTTTTTTTTTCTCTTGGATATGTTAGCACATTACCAACTTCTTATTTTATCGAAAATTCGATAAAATCTGTAAAGCAGCCACCTCAGAATGGATGCGTGTGGGCCTGAGAATCGTAATTTCAATTTTTATTTGGCCTTGTAGTATTTGAATAACTTTTCATTTTGGTTCTGATAATTGCCTATACACAGAAATCATGAAGTACTCTATCACACTTTTGTGAGATAATACAATGAAAACGATAGCCATGCACACTTGTTTGCATAAGACTCCTAAACAGTAATAATTAAATGTTTGTTTAACCTATGTCACTTAATTTCACCAGTATCAGTATTGCAATTTTTTGGCTCTTTCAAGTTAAAAAAATTTGATACATCTTATTACAACTGTAATTTTCAATTGACAATTGATGTTTGTATGTAGTGTTGATATTGGTTTATTATTAGTGGATTTGTATCTGCTAAACTTGGACCTTTTCTTTAGATATTTAGTAATATTTTAATGTGGTAAAATCATTTATTTAATAAACAATAATTGTGAAATATGAATCATCAGCATGAATTTTTACTAATATCCATATGGGCATTTTAACTTCAGGACTCATCAAAATTTGCTGTGACTCGTGAAAATTTTTGTGACTTATGGTGAAAGAGTTCCTCAAATCAGCATGAAATGATTTAAATAAAATAGATTATGAGACATTGATGATATATAATATCAGTGTGTGTCAAAAAGGCAGAAAATATGTAATTTGGTTGAAAAAACAATGATTTTCAGTAAATAGGAACAAAAGACTGTCAGATTTGAACTTGGGATCTACGTTTCACCAGCCTGATGCTTTAACCACTGAGCTATGATAGTCAGCCAATCAATCGATACAAACAATTTCACAAACATGTACATTGTCATCTTGTATTAGCCTTAGTGTAGTGAGCTACCTTAACTTTTTCAAAAACTATTAGTCCAGGACTTGATCATCTTAGACAAAATCGTATAGAGAAAGCCTGTAATTGTAGTCTTATTTAAGCCTATTTTGTATTAGCCCTATGTTGTAAACCATTTTTGTATATTATACTTACAGTAGATTTGCTATAAACATGGTAGTAGGTAATATTAATTGAATTTGGTTTAATTTTTAGGCAGCAGAGGCAGAGACAACCTACAAAGCATGCGTGGCAGAGGCAAACTCGAAACAACAGGAACTGGCCAAAACTAAGGTATTATATAAAATTATGACTAGTTATTGAATGTTGTTACCAACATACAGGTCAACAATTAGTACAATGCAACACTTATATCTGTTTGAAATATTCTGTACTTTCTAATTGTGAAACATTATATTTGTAGAGTGAACTCTTGTCCAAGATCAGAGAACAGATTTTTCTGTGTGATCAGGTTATAAAATCTGTAAGTGTGCCTTAAATTTGTTTTTTCTACTCTTCAGATTTGTTTGCAATAGGTTCTTGTTATTGTATTTTATTCTGTCCTTTTACCCACTTGGGTATCTTGCATTACATTTAAGTTTCTAATACATATAGTTCAGTGGTTGAGTCTTGCTTTCAAATTTTGAGATTACTGTTATGTTTAATTTCATTTGTTTTTTTTGTTTTTGGGGGGTTTTTTTTTTTTTTTTTTTGTTTTTGGTTTTTTTGGTTTTTTTTTTAATTTGCTGTACTGGTATTCTCAAATTCATGGAAGAAATATAGCATACAGTATATCCTTAAAATTGTATGGTCCAAATTTCAACAAAATTTGTTAACCTTATAAAAACATTGTTAAATCATAGCATATACATATTTATGAGGCTGTACGACATGTCATACATGTACATTATTCACCTGTTTTAACCGAATTATTTGGTATTAAATTGGTGTTTACAAACAACTGTCACTTGGCCATTAAAAGTCACATGTCGGTTTTAAACTTCAAGAGGTAAGATCTTTAGTGGTCTTATTTGTGTAAGGCTGTGTATTTTGTTACTACAGTAACATACTATTAGTTTAAGATAAATAAAAATATTAAATATGTCTTAGTAATTTGTTGTTTTATGCCCTTTCAAACACGAAATTAGACAGTTTGTCTGAGTTATATACATCATGTTGGGATTCCCCTCGTGTGCATGGGGCTATTTATAGATGCCTGCCAGACTTAGCAAGTGGCAATTGTATTTAATGGGTTCCCACTATATTTACTTTTTAAATAATCTTCTCACTGTTTTCTTTTACATGCAACTGTTTTCAAGCATGTAATTAAGGGAAAGTTGATAACTTTAAAAACTAACTCATCTGGTGTAAAGTAATTCTGTACAATTTTGCACCAAAAAATCATTGATGAACATCAGACCATACATCTTCAAGTCAGTAAAATGAGAGTTATGATTATGCAACACATGCATCTCTAGAATTAAGCATAGATACTGTATTTATTTTAGTAGGATTCAGGTTTTAGTGGCCTAGGCAGTGAAGCAAAAGCTCTAATTTATTGTTGCACTAAAATATTAAAAATATTTCTCTTTTCATCAATTATGAAACGGATCAAGTACTAAATTATGATTATGCCAATATTGCATCAGCTCTAAATTTTAGATTCACTAAATTGAGTACACATACAGTAAATTCCTTACAATGACAGAATTAACAGTCATTCGGTTGTTTTGTTTGTGTTATAATGAAACCAGTTTGAACTGTGCTATAAAACTTTCACTGACTGTCCTAGATTTGTGTGTTACACAGGTGACTATGGATTACTTTGACCTCCTCCATACACTGGCTGCCCCTGTCCCTGTTCAATATCAGACACTATGCGAGGCCAGCAAGAAGTACCAGCCAGGATCTCAGTTCAGTGCCTTCGTGCACCGAGTGGCAATGTCACCTACCAATGTACCTTTGAAAGAGGAGGCCTTTGTGTTTGAACCATTTATTTCTACAAGGTGCATATATGATATCTCATTCTAATAACAGTTATGGTGTGTTTTTAATGTAATTGATATATATTATGATTTGAGATTAATTTAAAGAAATAAAGTGTTTTCAACTAAAATTTTGTTGCCTTAAAAAAATTATCTAGGTGAAAGACATGAAATGAAATAGTTTGAACATCATTTATTATTGTTGTAGAGAAGCTCAGTTAAGGAAGACAAGTGCACAATCCTCAGGGTCATCAAATGATCTTCAGCTGCATGATGGATCTCCTTTAATGGGTAGAAATGGTGGGATATTAGCATAAACTTTTAATTGTTTAAAAACAAAACACGTACATGTACATGTGTTTTAATTTAAAAATGATGAAACCATATTACATTACAGGGACAGCATATATTTGAAAACAAATGTAGGGAAAAATGCTCATTGTAATTGCATTTACTTACTGCAAGTCATTGCACAATATACTGGAGGTCAGTAGTATAATTTATTTTATGTAGATCGGTACCGAGTGAAAGCATGGGGAACAACTCTTGTCAGTGAATCTGACAGTGGAAGTAGCCGCTCTGTAGAATCCTCCCCCAGCAGTAGTCCCCACCAGAGTGGCCGCAAACCTTTTGTGAAATCTGGTTCCCTTGATGACCTTGAAGAAGCAGATGGTAAGGGTTGTTTTATTTCAGGACCTTCTCTTATACTGTGTTTGCATTTTGTGTATTAAGGTTATCCTACTGTAAATCATATTTTATTATTTACATAGACTGAAGGTAAAAAAGGATGGTCTTTCAAAGAAGTTAGTATTCAGTATATTTATTATGATTCATGGATTGCAATCCATTTCAAAAATTACAATTTCAACCAATATTTTTATGGTCATCCACTCTGAATTGTACCTGCCCTTTTCATTTGTGATGTCAAGTGTTTTGACTATAACAGGTGACAGTCACAAACACTGTGTACTACCAATCTTGCCAGTTAATAATCCACAGTCTTATTACTACTATATAAAATTTAAACCTATTTTGAAAATCATACTAGAACTCCTCATATAGTTTAGATGAAAATACAGTTGAACTTTGGTATCCTGAACATCAATATCTCATATACCATGGATATGTTTAAGTGATATGGAAGTTCCAACTACATTTTCTGTATATATTTTAACCTCAATATCTTGAACCATCAAATATATAAAAAAAAAATTCTTGACCCATTGAGTTTGAGATAACATTTAATTTTAGAAAAAAAATGTCGGAAATGTCACCTATTACATTAAAATCAAATACAGTAAACTTCACTTGTAGTGTATGAAAGGGGACTGGTAAAAATACATGTTGCAAGTGATGTATGTTATAACTGAAAACCTGAGGTTTTGTTTCTAATGTCAGAATTTTATTTGAAAGTATTACCATTGCCAAGCATGTCATTTCTGGGAGCCATTTTGGATTTAAATAGGATTTCTTTCAGTGCATATTTAAAACTGAATACAAGTTTGATATTTATTTCAAAAGACATGGATAGATATAGAAATAACATTTTAGATATCTTTAAATTTTGTTTCATTGAGTCCAAATTTTACTTGAAATTGTGGGTTTCATTCCAAAGTCATCGACTATGTGTTATATTAGATTTATTCCCAGCTTTCATTGCATTTGTAATTTGTAACTAAGTGTCCAGTGACATCACTTTACATTTTGTGAGCATAGCCTTTGGTATTCTAATGATGGCTGAAAACTTTAAAATCAGTTTTCAATTGATAATTGTTTTGATGATTTATTGAGTTCTATTTAAGGAGGCTTCTGATATACCTCATTATAAAATCATTTACCTTAATGTATTCAGGTACACCCAGAGAGTCTTAATTTTCAATGTCATGGGTGTGTAAAACATGTTTGTCCACATCATTGGCACTATGTTACAAGAGATGTAATTAGCAGCACTTGCAAATTGATAATTAATAAATGGAGCTATGTTATAAACAGATACACTAAAAATGATATTTTCTTCAATGAATTAATTGAAGATGAACATGTATGGTGTGTCATCATTGATCACAATACTGATATTTATATCACCATAAGCACTGAAGCGCAAATGAAAACACCATCTCAATTGAAAGCACCGTCTTACATGAAAACACCAAGTTGCATTCAATCATTTATTAACTTAAATCAAGTTTAATGTGACACTGGTAGTGGATGAAAATGGCTGCAAAATTTTTGTGGGAATGTAGGGAGACTAGTATGTCAATGAATGGTGGGCAAAATCAGTTGCCCTGCTTTGATGTGAGTGCCAGGAAGGCCCCAAGCTTAACAAGGAACCACCCCATATCTTATATTTCAAACCATGCATGGTGGCCAGGTACAAAAGACCCAGATTTTCACCATGTCTCTAGCTTCCTATTTGTATAAATCATCGTTCCACTTTAGTTTCAGCAGGTTGTAGTCTTATTTGGAAAAAATACAGGGGATTGAAATTACAACTTTGGAAACTGAACTTCTTTATAACTGGATTGTTATTGCTGAAAAGTATTATGACTCTGTCTTCAATCTTAAAATTGTTCAAAAACTGAATATATCATGTGTATTATTTCTGTGATTACCATGTAAAACTTATTTGTATTTTAGGCGAAGCCATTTTACTTGGGTTACCTTCTACAGAGGTTGACCTGCAAGCATTATTGAAGGTGAGACATTGAATATCATTAAGATTGCTGCTAAATTTATCTTCTGGAATTGTCTTCCCTTTTCCAGTGGGAGACATTGTTTGTAAACTTTCTGTCAGTCTGTCTGTCAAAATCTTGTGAACGCTTCTCTTCTGTATGGCTTATCAGATAGACTTGAAACTCTATACATTGCTTGTCATTTGTAGATGTACATATTGTTGGGATGTGAGGATCCAATTATTTTCCTAAAAGTTATGATGGATCAAAAAGGATAGAGGTGTAAAATAGCTTGTGAACACTTCTCCTATATGGTTTATCCAATAGACTTCAACTTTTGTACAGTACTTCAATACCATAATTACAAATGTGCATATTATTAGGACAGGAGGATTCAATTATTGTCCTTAAAGTCATAGTGGATCTAAGAGGGGTGGATGTTGTAAAATAGCTTGTGAACACTTCTTTACTTGATTTACTGGATAGTCTTGAAATTTTGTACAGTACTTCATTGTCATTTAATGATGTTTACATTATTCTGACCCGGGGATCTAATATTTTCCTCCAGTTTACAGTAGATCAAAGAATAGTGTTTTACAGGGTTTTTTTTCCTCATGTAAAAGGGTATGTTCACTTTTGTGCTGGTACTTCAGCATAACAGTCATTATTTCTGTATCGTTTAGAACAATGACATTCGTCACATCAATGCTGAAACTTTTCTACATCTTTTTCTTCACTGCATTCATAATGTCTATGATCCTGCTCACACTTTCTCCTCCATTCCATGCAGTACATTAAGAGGAGGGTGTAATTAAAAGCACTTTCAATTTAGAAAGCTTGGAAGACAATTGTTTTTAACAAAAACAAATTATATTTTGAATAGTTTTTTTTTATGTACTATCTATTACACTAAATGCCACTTTAAATATTTGGAAATAAAAATGTAATGAGGTGTATAAGTATTGTGATTATATAATAAGTTTTTATTTCTTACAGAGGCAGAACAAGCGACGGAACACAACATTTGGTGTAGATTTCCAGGAGCAGGTAGACAAAAGCCGATCAGCAATCCCCTCTATTGTGACAAAGTGCCTCACAGAAATAGAGAAAAGGGGCATCTTAATAAAGGTGAGACAGACAAAAGCGTGCTATAATTACAACTAGTAAGTTGAGGTAGACAGATGTTTTACTATACATTTGATAATGATAAGGTAAACAATGTGTGCTGCAGTTAAACATAATAAATTTGGGTAGACAAATGTGTTATACATTTACACTTAATAAAGTAAGGCTATATAGATCATATTGTGAAAATGCATTAAATGCTTAGACATGGAAGCTTTCAATGTCCCCTTGCAATTCATTGCAAGAGGGGATGTAGTAATGAGACCATTCGTGTAGAGTAAATATGTGTGTGAGTGAATGTATGTGTATTTAACACTGATCTTGTAGACACTCTACAAGCCCACATTTTTTGCTTGATTGATTTGATACGTTTGTGTGTGGGTGAGTATTTTTTTTACTTTTCTTTTATTTGTGCTTCGTTACTGAATATATTGCATGGGCGTATTTTGCAGCATAAACATTGCTTTTGTTGATCATAAAGACATCCACTTCTGAGAATTTTAAAGATAGATACTTGCACCATCTACACACAACACTTTTAACTTATGTTTTACTCTGTGTGATACTAGTTTTCAGGTGACTGTTAAGACCCAAAGACATCTTGTTATGCAGACATGTTATGTAATTGTTTGCTTTGCTTTTTGGAAATGATGTTTGCAATGTGATGTTTATTGGTGTATTCTAGGGTATATACAGAATGTCAGGGGTAAAGAGCAAGGTGGAAGCATTGTGTTCAAGGTTTGAGAAGGATCCAGATTCAGTGAACTTGGATGATGAGCATCCTAATGTCATATCTAATGTTCTGAAGCTCTACCTTAGACAGGTAATGTATCTACACAATTCTTTCATGTTGTTGACTTATATGCGGCTTTATGAAATACTTTAGAAAATGAAAACTGCACTTAGTTTTATGTAGGTTTTAAAGCAACATTCAATGATCCTAATAAATATAATTAATATATTTTCAGCTTCCTGAACCACTTCTAAGTTTTCAGTTGTATTCCAGTTTTATACAAATAGCAAAGGTATGTTCTTCTGGAATTAAATGTTGAATACTTTAATGTTGAACAAAATAATAATAAAAAAAAAGATATTAATTTATGTTAAAATGTTAAAGCTGGAGTACATGGTCTCTAAATTCCCTTATTCCAATTTCAAAACATGTGAAATGTTAATACACCATCTATCAAGGTAAGCCATTGCAGATTTCAGTTTGTCAAGGGTTATCTCCCTTTACATAGCAATTTTTTTTTTCTTTCTTGCCTCCATGCATTGTATTTTTATATTATGAGTTTTTCGTCAGTCTTGATATATAGTACCTATGTTTTATAAATTCAGCAGAGTGCCAGAATAGGCGTGTATAAGCATAATACACATTGCCTTCATATTACACATTCTCAAAATCAAATGAAATCAAAGTGTGCAGGTATGCATTAAAGATTCAAAATACATTTATATATAATTCTTAGGGCTGTCACGGTTCCAAATAATTTTGGGTGGGCTCTGTCAGGATTTTTAGTTCAGGTTTGGGTATTTCAGTTTGGATCTATCTAGCTATGTTAAAATCAAAAACCATAATTTATATTTTGTTTAATATAATTACCCACAGACGTGGACTCTGATTTAGACTTGACATCCATACTAGAAATATTATTGCCATTTCTACTTGTTTCCATTTCATGCTTTTGATATAAATGTTTTTCGATGACATTGATCCTGTGGCATATTTTAAATGCATGTGACATACGAGGGACACTTTTTAAGTTCGTAGAGTAAGCCTACAACTTTTTAACGCAATTATGAAGTTGCACGATTTTTTACAAAGAACTTGCGTAATCATTCCTCTCTCGAACGGTATCACGGTATGTGGCGTACGAGGTCCACGTGCGCGCTGCGGTGGGTATTTTCAACATGTGGTTTTATACACTGTAGTAAAATACAGCGTTCAATATGGATGGCAAAATCTCTGAACAGAGGGTATATTGTAAGATTCGAGCACACCTCTGGTTTCCGTCAACGGAAATTCATGCTGATTTGCAAAAGGTTTATGGGAATGGTGCTTTAAAATATGCTACAGTTTGCAAGTGGGTACATCGTTTTAATGATGGTCGGGAGTCAGTTGAAAATAACCCTCAAGTGGGTAGGCTGGTTTCCGTTTTGACGGAAAAGAATGTTGCTACTGTGAAAACATCAATTGAGGAAGACGCACGTTATACTGTGCAAGAGATAGAAGAATTAAGTGGCATTCATTCATCAAGTGTTTTGAAGATCTTACGTGAACGACTTGGGCTACATAAGATCTGCGCATGCTGGGTGCCCCATTTGCTCACTGATGAGCAGAAACAAAGTTGGGTTAGACTTGCATCACAAGTCATAAAAAAAGTATGATAAATGTGACCAACGTCAGTTGCAGGTGATGAAACCTGGATCTATCATTTTCAACCCGATTCTAAGGCTAAAAATAAGGTTTGGGTTTCATTTGAGGGCGACAGACCTGTCATTGCGCGCTGTTGCAAAACATCAAATCGCATGTTGTATGCAATATTCTTTGATTTGAAAGTTCCAGTCCTTCAAGTTCCTGTCCAGAAAGGTAGTTCTGTCACTGGAAAGTTTTACAGAGAAAGTGTTTTTACTCAACTTGTTGATTTCTATCAGAAACGCAGACTGCACACTGGTGTCCGCGGCATCAAATTACTCCATGATAACGCACCGGCCCATAAATCCGCTACGGTACAGGAATATCTGAAAGAATCTGAGCTCGATGTCTTAGATCATCCCCCATACAGCCCTGACCTGTCCCCATGTGACTTTTGGTTGTTCCCAAGACTAATGGAAATGCTGGCAGGGCACCCTTTTGAATCCCGTTGTCGTATAGGCAGTGCGGTCTACCATTGTCTGCAACATATACCTAAAGAGGAGTACCGTGTGGTGTTCCGGAAATGGGTAGATTGGTGTAAAATGTGTGTTGTGGCAGACAGGGCATATTTCGAAGGTCTTGGATAAATAAAATTTTGATATTTCAAGCGGTTTTAAAAAGATCGCCCTACTCTACGAACTTAAAAAGTGTCCCTCGTACCTTACATACTGTCACTTTTCAGTTATTTCGGGTACCTGTTGCAGCCCTAATAATTTTGCATAATGCATGAAACAAGATATTAGAAATCAAAATGGAAATAGCAAATAATTTAGATATTATGTAATACAGGTATGTGGGTACTATTTTTGTAACATTTAGAATTTTATGCTGTACTAGTACCAGTGGATGCTGATATCTGAGGCTGAAACTTCTGCATACATGTACATTAGCATTAAATCTAAAACATATGGATACATTTGAAAATTTAATTTCCAACAAAATCAGTAGTAAGTCCAAAATGCAGAGGTAAATATATGTAAATATTCTTTGCATGAAAAAAAAATTATCTGGAGCTCTGTTTTGGATAGCAGTATAATTGCAAATGTTGTTACATCTGGTGATATACAATAGATGCTTGTGTACTGTAATTCTTTTCCTGCATATTTTTACTGCTAACTGGAGATATTCAACAACCTGTATTGTATATTTATTTTTGCAAACAGGATAACATGGCTAATGTGTTGAATGAAGATGAAACTTTGAGCAAGCTGGGGGACATGGCCTCTAAATTACCTTATTCCAATTTCAAAACATGTGCAATGCTAATACACCATTTATCAAGGTAAGCCATTGCAGATTTATTGTTGTCAAGGGTTATCTCCCTTTACATAGCAATTTTCTTTTTTCTCTCTTGCCTCCATGCATTGCATTTTTATATGACTACAATTAACATGTACTGAACAATGCCCCTTCTATGCTGAGGATATATATAAATCTTGGCTTGGATTTATTTTGTAAAGGATAGCTTCACATAGCAACACAAATCAAATGACAGCCAGTAATTTGGGTATTGTGTTTGGACCCACACTTTTGCGGCCATTGTAAGTAGGCAGTGTTACATTTCTAATTTTTTACTTTTTACATTAAGTATATTGTATATTGAATTTGTAAAATAAAAGATATTTGATTTTGGGAAATTCAGTTTGTTAATGAAAATCTGGAGAAATTTTTGAAAATGCATTCCATATTGCCTGTCTTTTTTTTTTTAAGAGAGGGCACAGGAAGTCTTGCTTCACTAGTGGATACACCTCATCAAACTCGAACAGTGGAGCTGCTGATCATTAATGTTAAGGTGTGTTTTCTAAGTTTTCAGAAAATGTGCTTTAATAATGAAATTACCTCAAGATTGTTCAAATTTCACCATGTTTGCAAATCAGCAAACTTTCACAAAATATACTTTTTCATTAACATTTGTGTCCTTACACTGCCAAATTTTTGCAGGAAATCTTTGGCCCAGAGACAGAGTATGAATTGATACCCGCGGAGACCCCTGTAGAACAGTTGTCAGTAAATGGACAGAGCAGACATGAGAAAGAATCAGGTAAACCATTTGATTTATGAAGTAGTATGGGAAATCATATCAGAAAGTTTTACGATATATTGGTATTAAAAGAAGGAAAGAACAGTGAGGCCTCTGTAATCTGTACACTTTGATTCCTAGCAAGATTGTCCCATAAATGAAATGTTCAGGTAACTGAATTCAATATGTTAGATCTTCAAATAAGTAAACAATATGCTTACTTTATTGATGTGTGAAAAGAAATAAACATTAACAATATGCTTTTGTTAAGGCCATAAAAATTAATTATCTGGTTCTTGGGTCAGTTTATCCAATATTTGATGAGGGAGTGAGGCTTTTTTTTCCTTTTAGATAGGGAGGCTTTTTTAAACATATATGTACCTGGCTTATGTACATAAAATAATAGCTTACTTATTTCTTAGCTGCTTTATTGATAGCTACATTGTGTTTTCTGTTCATTAGGGCTGCAGGTAAAGGCTTTCTGTATTAAATAAGTTTTTGTCAGAAACCCAAGAAACAGATTTGTGGAAACATCCATAACTAAAATATAGCACTTCAAAGACAGATTTCACCTCAAAAATTCTTCTCCAGTAAAGAAAGCCTTATCAGTAAATATGTCACTTTTAACATACTGTCTACAAACATTATGAATAGTTTCTTTGACTTTCTGAACATATTCTTTGTCTGAGAGAAGACTATTATTAAATTTCCAAAGTCCACATCCCCTTCTAAAAGAGTTATGGAGTGATCTGATATATAACCAGGTTTAATTGAGTATGTTTTTACAGAATTAGACAAACTTTCAGAGATTAAAATATAGTCTGGATGACCCCATTTCAAGGGTGTTTTTTTTTTTTTGCCATGTATAAACCCTTCTATCAGGATTCAAAATTCAAAAATAATCCACAAGTTGTAGGTCATCCATAATTTCTAATAATTTTTCCCTTGCTTTTGGATTATTTACTGAATTATAGTTCATTGTATCGATATGTGGACTAAGTGCAAGATTGAAATCCCTTAAGAGTATATAATATTCATTATCCAGTTCCAGTAATACTTCACGAATATACTCATAAAACCCCGGACTATTAATGTTTGGATCATAAATCTTAATAACAGTAACCCTATTATCCTCTATTGTTAAATCTAAGGCAAATAAATTTCCCTCTTTGTCCCTTTTTTCTTGGTGCACCTTGTGTTCAAAACTATTATTTTAAAAAATGGATACTCCTATTGCATTTGATTTACAAGACTTGAAGAAACATTTATAGCCCCACATGGCTTCAATAAAAGGTTCTGATTCAGGAGTAAAATGGATATCTTGGAAACATATTATAGAATATTCTTTTGATCTGTAAAAATTTAACACATCTTGACATTTTGAAAACGTAGCCAAGCCCTGACAATTAACAGTAGCAATCTTTATAGAATCAACCATTTTCTAAAGTTAAAAGACAGATACCATGGATACATAACCTAGAACATTGCATAATTGCTAATGAGCAAGCACTTACCGACAAATACACTCTGGAAAATTTAGCACCTTTATTCTCAAACGAAAAATACTGTCAAACCCTTTCACACACCTTCCACTTTTTAAACAATATGTAACATTGATCCCGAAAGATTGATTCCCGAGCCGGATGTCTAAATGTAGGGGCGGATTTAAGGTTTGACCCCTCTATAGTAAACACATTAACGCTGGTGTTTAAGTTTCTCATTTACATCCTCCAAAATATCAAATTTATGTCTAATTCCTTCACTGTCAATGGCAAACACTTTACCGAATATTGGCAGGTGCCAACTCGACATTCACTGACTCTTTGAGGATTTTGCACAAATCTTCCCTCAAGTTTTCATTCTGCTTTTCCTCCCATCTCAGAAACTTAATGTTGATTTTTTATGAGTACTGCTGGTTTTGATTTGCAAGTCTAAGCACACTATCTATTCTACTCTGCATTAGTTTTAGGTTTTCTGTCATTCCTCGTAACTCCCTTGCTTGATCACATAACTTTTCACGTAATGTCTTGATGTCAAGGTTGAATCTGTCAACGATCTCTTTGACTTGGCCTTTGTATTCTTTTATATTGTCTTCTAGCTTTTGTTCGAATTCTTGTCTTACATCCGCTTTGATTTCTTTTGAAGTATTTACTTTCATTTCTTTCAGAATAGTGTTTTTTATGACATCAATGATTTTGTTTTTCATTTCCTTTTTCATCTCCTCCAGATTAGAAGACACCATATATTTGATTTCTAATTTGTTAACTATATTTTCTTTGATTTCGGATAAAGCTGTCCTGAATTAATTTTAAGTCCATTGAAATACCTAATGCATCTGGACTGGCCCCTGACGGAAAGTCTATATTTGAACTGTCTGTTCTCTTCTGTTTTTTGGCTGACGCTTTTTCGGATACCATTGAACACTGTGTAGATTTAGTTGCACTAGTTTACTCTCTGGGGTTTTAAGGTTTTCCATTTGCTTTCTTTCCCATTTCTTTTGTTTAAGATCCGCCATTGAATAGTATTCATGGTTGGCACAGATTGTCACAATATGATGTTT
Organism: Ostrea denselamellosa; assembly: GCA_024699665.1. Lineage (NCBI taxonomy): Eukaryota > Metazoa > Mollusca > Bivalvia > Ostreida > Ostreidae > Ostrea > Ostrea denselamellosa. Next base: position 11,787,813 of record JAMZEH010000073.1, on the reverse strand, counting down.
TTTTTATTCAAAATGCACACAAAATAACTCGCATGCATTCGAAATGTCACACTAATGTTAATCAGATTCCAAAATCGAACTGTTTTGGAAAAAATCAGGCATATAAACGTCAAAGATAGAACGGAGCTCTTTCACTATATCTATACTATTCCATCACGTGACCCGGAACCCATTTTCTTTATCATTTACACCTTGCTTAAATTGTTCAAAACTGACATTCCAAAACTTATCATTAGGATTAATGATACAATTTTCAAAGCATTTTGTAATAAGAACTGACTTTTCAGATCCAAAATGCAAATTTTTAGGTTAACAATGCAAAATAAAAATGTAAAAATTTAGTTTTCCAAAAAATCATCTGGAAGTGTCTGGATTAAGGTCATATGGATTACCAAGGCCCCACTGTACCAGTTTGATATGATTTGCACTATGTACATGTATAATCTTTATTAACGTGTTTCTTTCATTTTGTTTAGATTTTGAGGAAACCAAAGATAGGTCCAGCAGAACCAGATCCAGGTACTTATGGAATTTTATCCACATATATATGATAAACAGTGATACTAAGGGGAGAATATTATGGTGAGGACTGCTTATTTTCAATACATGTACCTGAATATTTTGTAGCATTGAAGAAGGGAATCTGCACTTGTTGACTGTTTCAGATGATAGCAAATCCAAGGTGAGGGGAAAAAATTCTTTGTTATATCATAATGATTTATGAAAGGTCCAAACTTAGAAGTATTTCTTAAAAAAAAAAACCTAAGTTCAGCAACCAATGTTCATGCTCAGTATTGTGATTTACATGGCTTGGTTTTACAGACAATTTGTTATTTATGATTACAAGTAAATTTATTGCAAGTTCATTGACTTGGTGGTAAAATGTGCAATTATTTTTAGATAATCTTGTACGGTTAATATAGAAGGTAAAGAGTGTTAAAAGTAGTAGTGCCTGCTTTACATGCCATCCCAGATAAATGTAAATATCATATTTCTGAGAGCTTTTGGGAATTGTGTCCCTTGGTATTTTTTCTCTATATAGAGTAAATTAGAGTGCTATTGACTTTGCAGTATATATTAGAAGTGCAGGGCTTGGCAATGATATTCATCAATACCTTTCTGTAATTAGATTTTAGAAACTAGTCAAATGATGTGACAATGGATTCTCCAATAGAAGTTTCATTTTCAGTTTTACGTCATTCATGTCCTTACTTTGTTATTTAGAAAAGAGAAACACTGATATTAAGATGAAATCAATTCATATTGAAATACTTTTCATTATGTTCATTTTAAATTGTATAGTTTAAAGTAGTATGTACTCATTATGATTCAAAATAGGTTGTATAGGTTGCTGAAAGCTCAGCCCATTTGAATTTCTACATCTATGTCAGCATAGTATATCACACATTAACATTATTCTTATAACAGAATGTTCTGTCAAAATCAAGTTAAAGAGAGCTCCAGAAAGATTATGAATAATCTAATATTATAAGAAAAAGATGTAGCAGAAGTGGGAATGCAGTGCTCTTTAAATTGCACCTTTTGTTCAGAAATCAGGAGAATATCACATGTTACTTGATTTATTTGATGCCGTATTAGAACTCTCTATTCCAGGCCTCTGAAACAGACATTGTTTTACCGGGTAGCACTGACAAGAAAAGTACTTCGCCCCCAGCCATATCCGAGGGTAACATCATTAACCTCACACTAGTGATGTAGCTTTAACACAATATAATGGCTCTTTTTTGTGTTCTCCCTGTATTTGTCTGTACTCGTAAGCGTAATTCTGTTTTTATCCTCTGTAACCAGTTGATTTTTTGGTTGTCTACTCAATCATATTATACTAATGATCACTTATCAGTACTTTGTACATAACAATTCTTTGGAATATCTTTGAAATCAAAGAATCTTAATAATTATGATTAAAAGAAATTTTAAAACAATTTTTTATGCCAGAGCATTTTTCAAGGAAATTTTGATAGAACACTCCCCAATTCGTTTGACTTACAAGAATTTGTTACTGTATACTCATGTGTGCAGAAAGAGTTTGTGTGTTTTTGCAGAGGAAATGTCTTGTTCACCCTGCTTTGGTGTGTTTTTACTATATCCAGTCACTTCTTTTAGCCTGCATGCCTAGTGATGGGGATATGTTTGGATGGCGTTGATGTTTGTGTATGCTTTTGTGTGCCTATGAAAATTTGGGAAATCTTTACTTGGTGCATAGTACATGTTCTTGACTTTGCTGTGTTGTGCAGGATGTGTATGTTGCTGTGGATCTTTATAACTTGCAGTGTTTACATGTATTCCTAAGTATTACTTTCATCTTCATAAACTGTTAATTTAAAGTTTGTTTTAAAAACTTTAATTGCTTTTGATTAATTGATTTCCCTCCTATTTTTAAATTATTGAGTATCTTTGAAGACTGTTAAAGCATTTTAAAAGATGGCATGCTTGCTAGAAATTATTTTTAACATTTTATGTATCTTTCTTGATTTTTTGCATGGCCTTGAGTTGTATTAGTAACCCTTTCAGATGATAATGCTGATGTAAACTTCGATGATGACTTCACAGATATTAATCTTCCCGACGAGTCTTTCTCTTCCCAGCATGCAAATTCTTCTGTTTCCTCCACAACTTGCAAAGGTAGTGTAGTCATTATAGACTGTTTGCATGCTTTCACGTTGTCCAGCTGAATTTTCTTGATTTGATGATTTTCCTTGATGCTGTTTTTTTCTTCCCTTGAACTGCAGATCATGTGGATGTCATGCATGGGTCTTTTAAGTATTAGGTAACAAACTGCATGTTGGACAAATGTATTTTTGTATGGAGAATCTACAAGTATCCCAGATAAAATGCTTTCTATAGACATGGTAGTGCATTATGCACACATAGGTCTGGTAATCCATGTATTGCTTAACTTGCATGTTAATGCACTTTGTATGAAAAAGAATGTGTGCAGATACTTTATCATTCTTATGTTTTACATGAGTGAATTACTAGTCAGTTGACATTGCCAGTTTATAGAAGTGGATCATTATTGTAGGAAAATAGTGTACAGCTTTACAGAAGCTAGTGAATGCAAGATTTCTTGATACCAGTATATAGAAACAAAGATAAGCAGTGTCCTTGCAAATTTATTGTGATCAATTAATTTGGTGTTTTTCAATATCTGTTAAGTTGTTGATTTCTGGAGATAATTCTGTCATGCTCAATAAATACCATAGAGATGCAGAAGATGAGGAAAATAAACAATTTGTGATATTGTAGAATTTCGTAATTTGTCTGATCACAGCTTATTTCCACTGACTCTGTTAATAAAATACTAATCTGGCAGAAACCATCCATATCCTAGAAAGCAAGGATGAAATTTAAGTCTAATGTTTAATATATATTGACTAAATTAAATGAATGAGCAAAACTGTAACAATAAGGAATTTCAAATATTGATTGGATTGCTTTCTGGTGTTTTGGGTGTACTAGAAGTGTATGTATAAACTAACACTCATTTTACTGGTTTCCATCCAAACTGATTTTGTGCAAAATTTGACTATGATCGCTAATTGATTTAAATGTCTTTTGTTGATAACTGAAATATTAATAAAGCACATCTCTTATTGATTGGTTAAATGTGTAATAGTTGCCTAGTTTCTTAGTCTTAATTTACTTCACCCAAATAGAAATATCAGTATGTGTAATTATTAATTGTGTTGTTTTGACTAATTTTCAATGTTTTGTGCATCTTGATTTACAGTTCAAATTGATTTCCTCGGCTACATATAAATGTAAGTCACATTGTATTGTACTGATTTTAATCCCACTTCATCTTGCTGTGCTTCTGAATTGGGTGTTTTGGGCAGTTAGTAAATCATGAAGAATGCTTAAGCATAATTCAAAAAATAGTCACCAGGATACTTTCCTTTTCATGTGTGATCGTATGATCTTTCATTTTAATTAAAAGTTGGCATCTTGTATACATAGTTGAATAAATTATTTATTACTGGTATGCAAGAATTCATGTAACTGACTCGCCATAATCCCCAGTTCTACTCACCTCGTTTGGTTCATTCCTGTGTCCTGGGTGATCAGGTTTTGTAGAAGTCTATCCATATTGTGATCTACCTTGTTACAGACTATGCATGCATTGTCTTTTGAATGCCATGCATGATGTTATATTTTCCCTGGCACGTTATAAACTGAAGGGTACTCGAGTACAATTATAATGCTTTCTAGTTTTCAGATTAATGAAGAATTTGTGGTGAATGTAATTGCTATGCTGCATATTCAAGCAAACATTGTGTACATATCAATAATTAAGATTTGCCATAACTTTGAAGTAGCAATTAGACTTGTTTATTGATTCACTGAATTACTAGTACCACATAATATTGTAGGAGAGACCACTTTTGGCTGGTATTAATGACACACAGGTAATGAAGCATGTTTAGTTGGCACTGAATCTTGATGCCTTGTGTAGCCTTTTGACCTTCAACCTTTGTTGACCTTTCTGTGTCATGCAGTGTTCTATTTCTATTAGAAATGACATTCATTTTTCAAATGCTTTGAAAACTTTGTTTGCTATATTGGTATTATGTAGTACATGTACATGTATTGAAATACAAGAAATTACAGTACTATCATTCACGATCAATGTTTGTCTGTTGAACTTATATCACAATTTTCCAAATATCTCTGCTTGATATCTCCTCTCCAACCCCTTCAATCTTTCCTTTTTAAGTCTGAAATTTATAACATGCCAAACATCATGTTCAAAGACTGCAAACCTTGATGAAGACACACAAACACACGCAAGCCATTCTGATCTACTGGTACTATAAACATAATCCTTGAAGGAGATATTGTTTTAGTCTGATTTCATTTCCTTCCTAACAAAATCTTGTTCTCACAGTATCTTTCTTACTATTTCATATGGGATTCAGATATTAGGCATGTAGATGGAAAATGGTGAAGATAACAAACAGTGACCAATCTCATAAATCCTATAAAGAATACAAAATTGAGAGTATGGCAAACATGGACTCCAGAATACACCAGAAGTGGTATCAAGTATTTTCCATCAACTGGTCACACTTGCCATAAGACCTTTGACTTGGTTAGGCAAACAGAACATCTAGTCAAAACCATTTTGTAAAAAACAGCTTGAAAATTGGTACATGTCAGACAGCATTTTGACCTAATGACAAGTTGTTTTTGCATTTATATACTATTCAAAAAAGTGGGGGATATTGGATTTACAAGGACGATGATTTCGAATAAATTGACAAATGTTTCCTTAATGTTTTTCTGTCTTTTGTTTTCTTCCTGACCTCATGATCTGCATTTCATTGTCCTTGTAAATCCAATATCCCCTACTTGTTTTGAATAGTATACAACCATAGAATTTGTGAAATGCCAACTTTAAATAAATGAGATTGTTGAAACCCCAGTAACATAAACTTATTTGTCAGTAGCCTGTCTTGGTTTAAAAATTGATCATAGGCAAAACAAGCTTTTACACAGCAAATTAGTTGAGGTACATAAACACTATACACAGATGACCATAAATACCTTAGCATATGAAGATGTGCCATTTGTCATTGTGACCTTTATATGACCATGTATAGTGATCTCAATGTCAAATTACTATTTCACCTGGGATTCTGATATTTGGCATGTAGATGCATTATCACGTGAAGACATGCTATTTACCATTATGACATTGTATAGTGATCTCAACATCAAATTACTAATAAAATGTAACCAATCTTGTCCTCATCATATCTTTCTTACTATTTCACATTGGATTCTGATATGCAGTATCTCTGATTCAAAACAATATTGAATAGGAAATTTCAAAGATTTATTGAAATTAAAGTTTGTAAAAAAAAATTTAATGTATTCTGCTTGACACATATTTATGCAATTTTTTTTCATTCATTACAAAGCAATCCCAAATTCTCATTTATTGAACTTGGTGGTATAGTACATATGATCAAAGTGTTTTGAGGAATCAGGAGCAGGCACATCAGAAATGCACAACTAGAGGTGCCTAAATTTCACACAAATTTTTTCACTTAAGATGGGTCTCGTTGCTGGTAACATGAAATTAAACTTTGTTAGATATAAGCTGTCCAAGGGATGGAGAATGTGATGGTATACATAATGAAGCCCATGTGTGTATTGAAGTACACAAATATAATGCACACACATGTATATAGAATACATTCTTTTAACATGTAAAAATGTGTAAATTTAAAGTGTGCTTTAAAGGGGCTTGAACACAATTTGAGCTGAAATTTTTCAAATTTATTTTTCTATTTTTAATGTTTACTATACTTAACTAAGGTATTTCTAATGGTCAACCTAAATTTGAATGTCAATTGTTGAGTTACAAGTGAGATAGAGCGCTCACAATTCTTAGTCATATTAAACATGTTTTTGCTACATAGAGATTGCTTAATAGGATATATTATGTTTTAACGAAATGAGATGTAACAAACATTAGAGACTGTTTAATTGTGTTCAGAATTAACTTGTAAATTGAAAACATCTGTTTTAATTGAAAATTTTACCAATATATTTAAACTATATAAACAAATGCATGACAAGAGCCTTGTTTAATTGCCAAAGAATTGCGAGCTCTGTATCTCTCAGCACTCGACAATGAACAATCTAATTTTTGCTGACCATTAGAAATACCTTAGTTAAGCATTTTAAACATTCAAATTAGAAAAACAAAATTTGAAAATTTTCAGCTCAAATTTTGTTTGTGCCTTAAAAGATTTTGTCTTGGTGAGCATTGTTTGGCCTTGGGGCCATAGTTCTATATAATTAGAAAAGGTTGTGGTGGTGGGCTAAAAAGAAAGAAGGGAAGTTTAGCTTTACAGACAAGTTGATACATAAATGTTCATTGTAAACCTTGCTGTACAATGTATACAAGTTGCTATGAATTTTATGATATATTACATGTGTATGTATATCTAGTACATTGTACTTGTCAGTGTAGAAATACAGGGTATATAGTACTTGTCAGTGTAGATACATGTACTAGTATATAAATATTGATGTCACTATATGATAAAGTTTTGAAAAGAAGGAAATATTTAAAACAAATATGTGTTTAGTTCACATTGAAATGTTCACAGAAAACTTAGAAGACAATTTTTCCAGGTATTCAATTCATCTGTAGAACAGTGGGCGAACTTTGAATATTACAAGTTATTTACAAATGTATGTTCAATTTAATCGTTCAAATTTCATAAATTGCTTTAACCTCGTTTCAATTCATGTTTTTCTTCATAATGCAGTTCCCTAAGTAACAGTAACTGTTTCACTTGTAAATGATAAATTACAAAGACTTGCAAGAAATTTTTATTCAGAAATTAGACCTTCCCACTTGTCACTATCAGTGGATTGTGTACTTTATGTCACTAAAAAAAATTGGGAACATATGTAAGTGTAAATTTGTTCAAAAGTGAAAATGTCTTACATTTAAAAATTTTGTAACAATTACTGTGTCTTTTCAAATCAGTGAAATCGGGAAATTTTGTTGTTGAAGTGTTTTGTGAAAATATTCTCTAGCATGATGTTGCATTTTCTGCATGACTTCTTATACCCCCTGCAAACGAAGGTTGGGAGGGGGGGGGGGGGGGTGTTATACTGGAATCATCTTGTTTGTCTGTCCATCCATAGGCATCATTTGTCCAGAGGATATTGTTAACACTGGTGAACAGATTTTATTTAAAGTGTATGTATATTTTGTATGAATAATAAAGTTGGGACATCTGCAATTTTGATTGAGATTCTTTAACATTCAAAGAGGTTATGAATATTTTTTCCATATTGAGGGGGTTGTTATTGTTCAGAGTATATCTTAAAAACCAATGAATAGATTTGATTAAAACTCTATGTATATATTGTGTATATAATGAAATTTTCATCTATCATTTTTATTGAGTTTATTAACTTTCAAGGAAGTTAGGGATATTTTCGTGTTATAGGTTTTGTTTTTGTTTTTTTAAAATTTTATTGACTTAGACATTTTCCTTTAGATTTTGTAACTACCTGTTCTCTAACAGAGACTACTACATTAGTTTAGGAGAGTGTATGATGGAGTCATCAATCCACTTGTCTGTCTGCCCATCTGTGTGTGGATACGATTTTGTTAATAAAAGATGTGTCATTCACTGCCTCAAGTATGTTGAATAGTTATCCAGGAAATAATATTCAGAAGTTATATGAAGCATATCTTAAATATTTCAGAGTAATGTTCTACAGCGGAATATATATATATATAGTTTTGCATTTACATTAATTGCTTTCAAGAAAACAAACTTTTTCATGTCAAAATGATGTGTTTATTCTTCTGTGAGCACAAATTCACAATTTCCCACCATCCAATGTGCCCGGGAGGGGGGTATTGGTTCTGTTAGAACAGTTCTAGTTTTGTGTTGTTCAAAAGTCTTCAAAATATTTCTTCATTTCAAGAGTCACCAAGTGTGAAATAATTAAAAAAGCAAATTTCATATTTCAAAAGAGTAAATGAATATCCTGTTTAATGATCTATTAATATTGCAGGAGTGGAGCTCTTAGCCAGACAGTATCGTCTTCAGAGCTTACCAATCAAAGAGGAGATACAGAAAGTGACCCGGCCTATCATCATGAAGCCATGTCCCCCACAAGATCTAGCTCTGAGTCCAGAGTCTGCTAAAAAGATGTTGGTGCCCTCCATTACAATTGTAGAGAGCAGTCCTATCACCGAGTCCCAACCCCAGATGTGTTACCCACTCAAGCCCTCAGACAAATCGAAATTCCGAACAAGTGCCCTTCAAAACCTCAAATCCATAGGGCCTTCCTTACAGTCATTTGTTATTGCAACAGCCAAGGGACTTAAAGCTAACTTTCCTTCCAGCGCCAAATCAGACAAAAGTGATTTTGTGAAAGATAAGAAATCAAAGACCTCTCCACCTTTACAACGCCAGTCTTCCTCTGACAGCTTGTCATTGTCTTCCATCAAAAATGTGCTTCAGAAATCTCCCAAACTTCCCAGGCAATCATCCTTGTCAGAAATTAAGGAAAAGCCCCATGTATCAAAAGGTATTAAATCCTTATCAGAGGGAAGTAGTGATATACCCTTTGAATCTGCCAAAAAAATTACTACTGCAATCAAAAGTGAAGACTCTAATGACTATAAAATTGAAGAAAATAAGGGTGATCTGGACACTTATCATTATAAAAAAGAAGGCGAAAAGAGTCCTTCAGATCAACGAGATGACCCAGCTACAGCTGAGATAGCTTCACCAGAAACTATCAGGAAGAAGACAACTTCCTACCCAACGGTCACCAACACTGAATTTCCTGTTCAAAAAATGACACCACCTATAACAAGACAAACTAAAGTGTCCTTTGCTATTCCAGAGGACTCCGATTCATCCTCAGTCTCCTCAGGAGTTTCCTCACTAACCAGTCCCTGGTCTTCACCACAGCCAAAGAGGCCCAGCCTTAGTAGACAAAAGCCAATAGAAACTGAAATTACAGTTGATTTGAGCAGAAGTGAGTCAAATGAAGAAAATAATAAAAGCCCCTATTCAGTATTGAAAAATCCTGAAATCGTGGAAAAAGTTGAGGAAATTTCAACAAATTCTTCTGATATAGATCAAGCATCTAAGAGTACGTTTGCTTCCAAAGAGGAGGCTCCTTTGTTAACTGTTGAAGGTCGACCAATGTCAGATTCTGAATCAAAATTTTCATCCAATGGCAAAGCAAATTTACAACAGTCAGCTGTATGTGACATGACTATCCAAAATAATAAAATAATTTCAAAAGATCAGCAAGGTGCTGTTTTGGAGAATCTGGCTGAATCCTCCAGTGCTACAAGACAAAGATATATTCAGATGTCAGATATTTTCCCCATACAAGAAACCAAAATTAAAGAGGAAAGCAGAAATCAACTAAAACCTCCAGATACTACACCCACAGGTATTTCTTCCTCATCCAGTGAAGGAGACATTTTTAACAATATACTTCTAAAGGATGAAGATGCCATCCATCATAAACCAAGCACAGATGATACAGTAAAGAAAGCTTCCTCCAGTGATTGCCTGCATAGTGACTCAGTGGAGGAGAAAGGATCTCCTGAATCCCAAAGAAAACCTTTCAAATCCTCCATCAGTTCTTCAGCTTTACTTCTGTCCAGTTTATCACCAGTTCTTCCTCGAGGACATACCTATTATTCCCATTCTCTCTCTTCATTGAATGCCAACTCAATTTTAGCAGGCAATGTGCCAGCGAGACCCATCAAAACAACAGCAATACAAAGTATTCATACCCCATACACTCCCTTAAGATCTTTATCCCAAAGTGTCCCAAATCTGAGAGCTTCCCAAAAAAGACAGACATCAGCACCACCCAGCTTCAGACAGAGCTTACCAGAGACAATCTTTCTTGAGGAGGAGCCAGGGAACTCAGATTCTAATGTCACGAGTACTAGTGTTGAAGGACTACCTAGAATCAATGACATTGATAGTGAACCAGAGCTAAACAAAAAGTCACTACAAATTGGTGCCAAGTCTAAAGAGGGCCCAAGTAGAATATCCACTAATCCTGCTGTTAGTAGAGCAAAATCAGGTCCAAAAGCACAGATACAAACCTCCAAACCAATGAGAGATAGTCAGAGGCCTCCCAAGGTTCCTAGTGGAATAGTGATGGGAAAAGCAGCCATTTTACCAAGCAGAACAGGGCCTAGGTCTGCAACAAGTTCTCGTAAAAATGGGCAGTCACAGGAACCTAAAAAACTTGCAGGTGTCACAGGAACATCTGATGAATCAGGAAAAAAGAAATCCTCTCCATCACGCAAGCCTCCAGCTGCTCTGGCAACAGCAGAGTCACACAACTTCTCGTGTGCAACCTGTGGAAGACGGAGGTCATCAGCAACTAAAATCAATGATGATACACAGAGTTTGTCTGAGAAAGACAAGACCAACAGTGAAAGGAAGTTGTCTGCGAGTAGTAGGGGAGCTAAGACTACTCTAGAGGAAAAGAAATCCACCGACAGCAAAAGCAAGCCAAAGCTACAAAAGGACAGGACACCCAGATTTGTTTAGTACATATATAGTGATGTTTTTGGCAGATTCCATATGATTTTTCTAATAGAAGTTTAAATGACAAGGATGATGCCCCCTCTTTTGAAGTGTTAGAAAATAAGCGATGGAATATTTCTAACTTATTTTATCTAGAACATAGAATGTGAAAGTTCTAGACTAACCAAAGGTTCTTCTAGTTGCCATATTTTAAAAATCTCTGAAGCTTTTACCACAGGTCTGTGATATTTCATTCTTGGTTACGACACTACACAAAAGTAAAAACAGTTGTCCCGAGATGTCAGTGTATTGTGCAATATGATTGGCTGCATTCAGAGTCACATGTCATACTATTTTATTTTGGTTGTTTTTAATTACACTGAAAGTTGTTTGTAACATAATTTTTAATGAGTATTTATTGTATCTGCTTTGTGGTTTTATATTTTATAATGTTTCTAGGTTTATACATTTGAATGTTTTTTTGTAGAGTGTATCGTGTTCACTAAGTATCTCTTTCATCATATGATGTATACAGTTGATTTTTAGCCGTTATGTGTTGTCTATTTGTCTACAGCTGTAATATCTAGTCACTCTCTCAGGAATCCTCAAATAGTCCACCATTCAACATCCAGATGCAATATTGTTACTGGCAGAAATCACGTACATTGTAGATTTCACATAACTGTTATGTTCTCCATTTAAAATATTAAATTTGTAGATCTGTAATTCAAGTTCTGTGTAAGAATCTCATATACTTTAAAGAGCAATAATGCTATTGATGATGTTAAGCAGAAAAAAGGTTTTTGATAAAGGGGAAAACAATACATAGTAAAAAATGTTTATATTGATATACATGTATATAAATTATATATAATGATAGGATTCTGCATTTTTTCTGCTTTCTAAAGAAGAAAAAATATGTTGACAGAGAGAACAAATTTGCTGCAGTAGATGCATTAAACTTATGTTTTGGATATTGCATATTTACAAGCAGGAAAAATTTGTGCAGATGTTAAAATGATGCTAAAGAAGGATTAGAAATATGTTTGGATATTGTATATAACAGGATTGACAAATTATATTTTGAGAAAGTCAATATAATATAATAGTCTGAATTGTACCATTCTGAGAACAGAAGATATTAGTGTGTTCTCAATGTGAAGTTTTTTATTTCTAATCCTCAGCACACTGTATATTATTGGAAATTTCTTCATGCCATTATTTCTTACTAAGAGTATTATTTCCCCTGATGTGTATCAATATACATGTAGTTAGGTTGCAGGGTTTGAATGTATACAAAAAAATCATAGAAAGGTGTTACAAAGGCAACAAAGCTAATTTTTACTGCACATGTATATATTAATGGATCATAATATCAGTCATCTTGTACTATGTAGATATAGTTACCCAGTTAGTTATATGGTTATTGGAAATTTCCTCCACTGTAGCAGTGTCATGAGGTAGTCTGTTTAGTAGTGCTTGGTTATTAGAGACTGAGGCAATTTGAGATGAAAGTGCCCAGTCTTAACAAAGAAGACTTGATAATAAAACGTGAAATTAGTTTTTTGATTCAAAAATTGTGTATGTCAAGAGAAAAGATCACGCTGCTTTGGACACAGCAAGATAAATTCCGACTTCTTCAGAAGCCACAAAATGTTTGAGACTTCCTGTAGAAAAATCTTGAGGGACACAATGAATTCACCACCAAAGGACTACATATGGTTACTTGCTAATTTTGGCCCCCTAAAATGACTTGAAAATTTTTATAAGCTTTCAGAAAAGCCCATGTGGTTTTAAGATGTTCGTCTTTTCTTGGAATTTGGATGAAAAATTACATACATATTTTTGTAGTATTTTTCATTTCAACTGTATAAAAATTCAAATTGTAGCTTCTTTCAAATATACATTGTTGAAATATTAACCTTATTCACCAGTATGAATAAACTTAAGTTTCTAAATTTGGCCTCTCATATTTTTTAAATGAAGCTTCTTTCAAGAACTTAAATAGCATTTTTGGTCAGAAACTGGTGGCAGTTGAATAAATCTGGCTCTTCTGTCAACAAGAAGTGGTAGTAAATACTTCAGAATTTGTGACAAATAAACCTTTATATAATGATAGTTGGAATCTTTAATTTTCATGTTTTGTAAAATCTGACTATGGGGTCCAGGAAAATCGTACCCCACAACACGTGATCTGGAATTGCAAGTTTGTAGTGTTATAAATGCCATAGTAATGATGACCACTATCATACTAAATAGAATACATGTACTACTTTAATCTGCATTTAATGACACAATTTACAATTTTGGTATTTTTGATTAAATGTAGTGTTATTAGCATTAAAGATACGATATAAATGTTTTACACATAAACACTATATACCAGGTTTGGTTCTGTCCTGGAGTTGGAACCTCAACCCCAAGGATCATGAAACATGAAGTACAATATTGATAGAGGTCTTCCTGCTCTGCATGACTGTACATTTAGTTTTTAGGTCACCTGATTAAACTGGGTAACCTATTGCAATTGTTCAGCATCCACCATTGTGTTAACCATTATACATTTAACTTGATAACTACTATTCCAATTCTTTTCAAATTTAGTATGAAGCATATTTGGGACATGGCTGACATATATTGTAAATTGCAAAAATTTATCTTCAAGTGAGCTTTTCTAATCAAAACTTTCAGTTGGCATTGATGTCATAGGCATCAACGTAGACTTTTCACATTTTCTTCTTTTCCAGAACCACATGGTCACTTTCAATCAAACTTGACAAAAAGCATCCTTGGGTGAAAAGGATTGAAGTTTGTTCAAATGAAGGGCAAAACCCTTTTCCAAGGGTAAATAATAGCAAAATAGTGAAAATTCTTCTCCAGAACCAGTTGGTCAATTTCCATCAAACTTGGTACTAGTCATTCTTGGGTGAAGGGCCAAGGTGACTCAAGTGAGTGATGTGGCCCATTTGCCTCTTCTAGGCCTGCACATGTAGAAGAAAAACTAAATGCATAATGATGTAGAGCAAGAAGGCATCTACCAAAATTGTAAATTTCATGATCCCCAGGATAGAGGTTCTGACTCGAGAGTGGGGCCAAACTTGGTATATAGTATTTATGTGTAAAACATTTAAAAGACCTCTTTAATGCTCTTGATACTAAATTGAAATTAAATGGATATTTAGAATGAGCAAGTAGCCCTTTACCAATTGTAAATTTGATAATTCAAGGGGTAGAGGTTTTGGTATTAGCTTGGGGTTAAATTGGTCAGTGATGATATTGGTCAGTTCTTGATAACTACATTTCCAATTCTTTTCAGAATTGGTATGAAGCATCTCTAGAACAAGGTGGACATAAATTGTAAATATCAGGACTTTTGGCACCTTAGTGGTGGGACAAAAAAAAGTGACTACTTTTCAAAAATCTCCAGAAATGTACATGTGCAAGAAAAAAATAAATGCATAATGGTGTAGAACAGGAAGACCTCTACCAAAATTGTAAATTTCACGATCCCAGTGGAAGAGATTCTGACTCAAGGGTAGGGGCAAACTTGGTTTATATAGCGTGTATGTGTAAAATATCTTCTTTAATGCTATTGATACAAAATTGTTTAGAAGGAGTATAGTCCTTTACTGAAATTGTAAATTTCATGATCCTAGGGGCAAGGGTTTGGTTGCAGGGTGGAGCCAGAATTATTATAGTGATTATTGTCTTTATCATTTGAAAGACTTTTCGAAGTTTGCTGATATGGTATAAAAACGAAATACATAATTAGGAAAAGCTGTAAAATTGTGAATTTTGCAACCTCGGGGTTTTGACACTAGGACAAAATTGGTCATTTTGCATTACTAATATATTATGTAAAGCCTTTAATTAGTGTAGGCACCTTTGAGGGCATTTTGTTTTATATGTATACTATTGCTGAATACTAGAACTTGGCTTAGATATTCAGTACAGGAAATTTTATCTAGATTTATTGATACTTTAACCAATACTCAGGGGACCAATAAGGCCTGTGGGCCTCTTGTTCTCAATGATGTGCGGATGTAGAGAAGATTTTCAAAATTTGTCAATTTTTATCTTGCCAGGACAACTATCTGGAGAGCTGTTGTCATGACCTTGGTGTTAGCATCAAACTTGAGGAAAAAATTAAACCTGCGCTATATCTTTAGAACCAAGGGGGATAGGGTTTTGATATTTCAATATAGATGCCTCATAAAGAGACATTTCTTTTGTTATAAAGACTTTTGATTTAATGACTTTTTGCTATACACTTTGACCTACTTTTTAAAAACATTAACTTTGACTATATTTTTTTTATCCATGAGGAATAGTGTTAATTTTGTATAGACGGCTCCTGTAGAGATTGTTCTTGTGGTATTAAGAGTTGTGACCTTGAACTTTGACCTACTTTTCAAAAAACTTTAACCTGGGGCTATGTCTTTTGAACCAAGGGGCTAGGGCTTTGATATTTTACATGTACATGCATCATGAATAGATGTTTCTTTTGGTTGGTTGCTTGCATATTATTTAATGCCCCACTAAAGAATTTTTCATTGATATGGAGATGCCATCATTGCCCGTAAAGATCAGCAAAATTTAGGCCCATGCTTGGTGCTTTGTGGCCTTTGAGCAGGGAGGGATTTTTATTGTGCTACACTTGTTTTGATATGGGGCCGTGGTTTTTGTGGTCTCCGAAGGACTGCCCCATTTAGTTGCCTCTTATGCGTTTCTTCAGGTACCAATACTTTTGACCTAATGACCTTTAATTATAAACTTTGACCTACTTTAAAAAACTTTAACCCAGACTCCATCTCTTCAACCAAGGGCAATAGGGCTGTTATTTCAGATATAGATGCTTCATGATGACCTTTCCTTTGGTACCAAGGCTTTTGTTCTTGACTTTGAACTACTTTTCAAATATAGAGACCTTTGTTTTAGTACCAAGATGTTGGACATATTTTGACCCATTTTCAAAAACTTTAACCTGGGCTTTATCTTCTTTGATATTTCACATATAGATGTCTCATTACAAGGCATTTGTTAAGATGAAGATTTTTTGAAAACATTACTTTTTGGCAGTCCTTGCCCCACCCATAATACTTTGGGGTTGCTAGAAATTTACAAAATTTTTGTCCCCTTTACTCATATTAAGACTTAAAAAGAATTAGAAGGTAGTTGTCAAGAAGTTAAATGCTCAGACCAAATTAGCTGTAGTCATTTGAATGACCTAAAAATTTCTTCAATTGAAGAAATCCAAATCAACATACCTTATTCACATATTTTAAATAAGGTGTAGCTCTCCAACGAGGGATCTTCAAATAATTGGAAATGTCACATCTTCAAGTAAATTAAATATATCTTTATTTCTAATGAGAAATGCTAATAGATTCATATGGTGAATTAGTGCTCTTTCTATATGAATTAAAGCTCTCTTAAATTGAAATGCTTCCTCTCACTGAACTGAATCTATATTTAATCGAGAAAGGCTTGGTGTAGATTGATTGAATTTTGTAGTAATATTAAAAATTGTCATATTAGAGACTATCATCACTGTGGAATTAGCAGATGCATCATATAACCGCTACTGTAATAATGTTCACTGTGCATCACTATGATTATCCAGTACAATATTGGTCATTACAACAGTTGCAATACTGTAAACATATGTATATACACAAGATTTTAGAACAGTTGATGATTTGCTTGTTTAAATAAAGTGTGGAACTTAAATTAACAACTTTTGCTATGACATACTACTAAATTCTACAATAAGTCTAGGGGAAAAAAATGTTATAAGACATATTTTTTATGCATACATGCAGCAATATTCCAATTTCAGTTTACCAAGCTGTTCCTTGCATGATTATATAACAACATCATTCAGTTGGTTAAGATCATTATTCACATGTACAATAATTCTTGCATCTAGTTTACTGACAAAATAACTCAAGCCAATGTGCAATTAAATGCATTGAAATATTCTTTATTTCTTTCAAGAACAATAAATATTAATTTAAATAAATAGTAATTATAAAGCTAAAATACCCACTAATGGATATATATATATACATATATATGAACTTGCAAATTAATTGATATGAACAAAGTGTGTTGTCATACACTGTACGAAATAAGTTAAAAATACATTTACATACCAAATAAATTACAAATTGATGAAGACCTTGGGTAAATGCTAACCTACGGAAGGGTAGAAAATTAATATTAATTCAACTGATGGCTGCTACTTAATTTATTTGGTGACTGCAAGTTAAATAGAAGTCACCATATCATGTTTTACAACATAAACTCAAAGGATACCAAGTTTATCTGGAAATCATTACTTACATTATAAAAAATTGTGAATGACCATCTGTCTAAAAATCATTTTCATGTTATAGAAAAACATCATTGCAAAAGCTCAAAGAAAATTAGACATCTGGAAATAATTCCATACAATAAATACATTTGACCTATGCCTTTTGACATCAAATTCTATGTGGGTCCTCTTAGAAGTCATGTTCAATTACGCAATGCAAAAGCTCAAGATCTTTTAGAGATATCCTTCAGATTAATTAAGTAGCAACCACCCGTTGAAATAAGTGGTGGCTGCAAGTTAAGTAAGTGGTGGTTGCCAGATGATAAGCGACATCCATCGGTTAAATTAATTAAATGGCAGCTGCCAGTTAAATTAATATTTTCTAACCTGGCACCTACCGAATTCTATACTAACCCAAGTAACAAAACAATGATCATATGGCAAAACCTACTAACATGTATACTCTAAATATATAAGGAAGAGAAAACTGGCACCAACTGCTCAGTTTCTGCATGGTGATGTGCTTATAATGGGTATATGGGAAATCCAAAACTGCAAATCCAATCAAACACTGTGATGACCATCTTCAAAACTTATTATGTGAGCCTTCGATGACATACTCAAGCATGCTAAAAGAGTGATCCCCATTAATCAGGCTGTCACATGCATTTGAACAGAAACTAGATTGTAGAAATTCAGGTACAATAGTCTTTTGATAAACAGAATGTATACAATTCATGCAGCATTTAGTGCATGTACAATGAAGTCATTTAGTATCTGATGCATTAAATAAAAAAAAAAAACCCACACACACACACATTACAAACCATAATAAATTAATTCTTTAAATGAAACAAAAAGCTTAAATAGGAAAACTTAATCTAATGTCTCCACCTCAGCTCATGGTTTGGGGAGCCATTCCTCCAGAGACTAGAGGCCTCTGCAAATCCAATAACATCAAAGCTGCCTCTTTATCACCATGCTGCAAAATTACAATGATTCTAGTGAACAAAATGAGTTCATAGTCTTAAGACCTTAAAGCATATTAACACACTTCCTGTGTAGGTGTAATGAACAAGATTTAACCATATTATATGGGTAAGGTAAAAGGTTTATCAACCTAATTAGTACAAAATTTATATAACAAGAGGCCCATGGCCCACATCACTCACCTGAATCACCTTGGCCCATATTAAAGATTTTCCCTATATATTCGCATGTAAATCTTTGATCCCCTATTGTGGCCCCACCCTAACCCCTGGGGCCATGACTATACCAAACTTAAATCTGCACTATGTCAGGAAGCTGTCATGTAAATATGAACTTTTCTGGCTTAGTGGTTCTTGAGAAGAATTTTAAAGCTTTTTCCTATATTTTCGCATATAAAACTTTGATCCCTTGATGTGGTCCCACCCTAACCCTGGGGGGACATGACTTATAAAAAACCTTAAATCTGCACTATGTCAGGAAGCTGTCATGTAAATATGAACTTTTCTGGCTTAGTGGTTCTTGAGAAGAATTTTAAAGCTTTTTCCTATATTTTCGCATATAAAACTTTGATCCCTTGATGTGGTCCCACCCCAACCCTGGGGGGACATGACTTATAAAAAACCTTGAATCTGCACTATGTCAGGAAGCTTCAATGTAAATAAAACATCTAGTTAAAAGGGACCTTTGTGTCAAGAACAAGCCCCTTCAAATCTCTCCAGCACACAAAGGGGGCTAGGACAGTTATTTCTTGTGATTTTTATAATTGGTTACCGTATAGCTAAATTAACATGGTTTTCAGGTCATTATGCATTGACTGGTCAGAAGTAACCTAGAAGTTTGTGCCAAGTACGAGCCCAAATGAGCTTTTAATTACATGTGCAAGATAACAAATTCAGTGAGAACTGGTCAAATAATTTTTGAGATGAGATTGAAAATGTTCACTATACACAATGGACTGGCACAGATAGCAATAAATAACAAACATACCTGAACTTCTGTATTGCTGTACTGATAGCGAATGGAGGCTTCATACGACTCTCTGGGAGAAATAGAAAGATTAACTATGTAAAGATGCATGTGCATCAAAAACGAAAGAATCCAAGTTGCAAACTGGTGAAGAAACACTATAAATACTATTTTTTTGTATGACAATGATCACAAAATCAACAGGAATTATTAGTAGTAGGTTATCAGAATAGATAGTGCCAAGTTATACTGCATACAAAGTCCACTACTACCAGTATTAATTATTGTCTGCACTGTGACCTTGACTAATTTGCAAATAGCTATGTCATTGACACGTACATAAAGTCATCAGTTTCATTGTTCTTCAATACTGCAGAACAAAGGAAAAGTATAAGAAAAGTATAGAATATCAGCAAAAGCAAAGAAACACTGATTTCAACAATTATCAGACCGTAACACAAAGGGAGAATATGCAATGGACCAGACCAGGATTCAAACCCTCGACCTGTTACAAAATAACCATATTTAAACAATATTTAACACCCCATCCTCTCAAGCTGAACAGAAGAAAATCATCCATGTAATTGTATGGTTAACAGTAAATTGAAATCAATTGCAAAAAATATTCATGACGTAGTATGCAGCTCAGGTTTCAGATCACTTGAAGAAGGGCGTGGATACTGATATATTACTAGTGGATCTACTGTTGTCTTAGAAATGGCATTTTAAAATGTGACAAAATGAGTTCCATCTCCATGGCATATTACACACACTGTCTGAACGAGCTGTTCCTGATAACACCCAACACGAACTGTACCGTTTTGATAGTAATCATTTTCAATTACATTGAACTTGTTTATTTCACCTGTGTATTTCTTGTACGAGTTGATTAAGTATATATTCAGAAAACATGGTGCAGGTAGATCTACTCATAAGGAATACAATGGTGATGATTACAGTACTGACGAAATGTGTTGACAAATAACACGGACAGATATTTCTGATTTTAAATATCAATATTTTTTAAAATCAAAATTTTGTGTTGGGTTTGATTTCTTTGTTTTTTCCTAGACACGAAAATAACGAAAGTTAATCCAACACGAAATTAAATATGTCTACAGTATTTGGCCACGGAGGATTGAAGCTGTCTGACCGCCATAAGACTAAGATAATATGATTGATGAACAATGCATTCAGATAAAGAAAGTTTACACTGAAACAGCTGAAAAGATAAGGATTGACTCAATGCAGAAACATACAAGGCAATAGATATTAAAATAGGAAGAACCGGATATTATAATCTGCTGATAATAAAGTCTTCCAAACAAAGCACTAGTTTGATCTACCTTCATAATACATGCAACAGTTTGTTGTGTGAATTAATTTGTAGGACCAATCATTGTTGAAAATCCCATGTCTGTTGCTACAGGTTTTGAAGATGTACAAGTTTTTATGATTAATGTCAAAGGCTAAGGTTACTGGATTTACTTGACCTTGATACTAGTTTCTAAGCCTCATCATCTAATCATCACTTTGAAGATCCATATTCTTATTAAAAGTACATCTCTACAAGCCTGTTTAAAGTCATTATTTTACCTTAGACAACATGGCCTTAAACACTGGCTTGGAACTGATGTTTGGTAGGTCAAAGGTTGACTAAAGGATTCACCATAGTAACAAGGCTCAGTCGCATACTGGGGAAAATTCACAGGAAGCACAGAATCTTGAAAGAAAAAAAACAAGCATATATACAGGCATATTTTTGTATTGTTATGAAGATCATCTTGATATGATCATAATAATAATAATAAACTAGACATAATCTCGTTACCAACAACGAGTAGGTCTTCCATTCGATTTCTGATCAGGCGAGATTACATCTTGACTGTGATGATTCGATTGTTGAAGTTAAATAAATGAAATAAATAAGCACCTAAATTTTTTGAAAAAAACAAAAATCACATTGGAGATGAGCGTTATCAATTATAAAGAGGTTCTGGTTTCTAAAAGTCCTTAAAACAAATGAAAATTACACCATGAGTGTGCAGGGATCACTCATTAATATTTGAAAGAAAAATGCTCATTTTTGGACAACTTCCGGATTTGGTTCAACCAACCTCCGGTGGAAATGGTGCAACTTGAAGTGATCTGTTAGACTCTTTGATGAACATTTTAAAGATGAAGAAAATAAAAAATGGCAGATTTTTAAACTACTTCCGGTGGACAACGGAAGTAATGGCAGCAAAATTAAAGGACGTTTGCCACATTTATAAGTCACTATATATCATTCCTGGATATTTCAAAATTCAATCTTTAACCATTTATGAGAAAATGAATGGATAAAATCTTATTTTGAAAAACAGAAATTTGACATATCTCACGATCGGAAGCGAATTTTGAGAAAAGTACTAGACTATACTCTAGAGATGCATTATGCCAACAATATATCTGAAAATGATATCAAACACATGATTTATAAGCGAGATATACAAAGGCAAAGGAAGATCAATTTTTCTAAGTTTTTCTCCAAAGCCAGAAGTTGCTATTTCAATTTCCTGTAAGTCACACATTTTCTGAAATTGCGGCGGAGACTTCATTATGCCATGCAAGTTTTGCTTTAAAAGCATAAATTTGAAATTTAAAGTTTCTTCTGTTCATTTTCATTGACAACCGGAAGTGACAAAACCAAAATTGATTTCTAGGTCAAATCCAGAGGTCACCATCTATCATCCCCGAAAGTTTCATGACACTATCTTGAAAAATGGCTGGAATAAAAACTTCCCAAAAAATTAGACTTATGGTTAGCAGTCCGGAACACATCAGTGCGAGTTCTTTATCGTGCCAACGCCTGCCACGACATGGAGACCTCGGTTTTTAGAGTCATATCCGAAAAACCAGCAGATCTCACCTTTGGCTCAGGTGCGCTAAAAATGACAAAGTTCAACTACATGCAAATTTTTCGAAAAAATGATTGAGCACATCCAAAAAGTTACATGCACATTTTCAATGTGTCCATAACAAGTGTGCAAAGTTTGAGGAATGTGAGGCTAGATGTGAGCGAGTTGATTACACTCTGGTTACCTAGTAAAATTATCAAGAACACAACTTCATTACATATATAATATATATGTTAAGTTAGAACCAAGTCTGTTTCTTGGTTTTTATGATATACTTTGGAAAATAGCAACAATCCCTCAAAATGGGAAAAAATATCCTTAATTTCCCTGAATATCAAAATATCTCAATCAAAAAAGATAGGTGCATAACTTCATTATTCATACAAGATATACATAGTTTTAATCAAATCTTTTCACTGGTGTTAAAGATATTTTTGCCAATGCAATTACTTCATATGCGTTTACTTTCAACTCGCCCAGTGGGGATCTGGGTTGTTAGAATAGGTCCTCAGTACCCCTAGCTTGTCGTAAGATGCAACTAAATGGGGCAGTCCTTTGGATGAGACCGCAAAAGCTGAGGTCCCATGTCACAGTAGGTGTGGCACGTTAAAGATCCCTCCCTGCTCAAAGGCCATAAACGCCGAGCATAGGCCTAAATTTTTGCAGCCCTTTACAGGCAATGGTGACGTCTCCATATGAGTGAAAAATTCTCAAGTGGGACGTTAAACAATATATAATCAATTATTCAATCTTCCAAATTATCTTAGTTGGGAAATTATACCTACCCTTGATGCAACAAGTTTGATAATCTTCAGTGGGCCAAAATCTCATTTCATATGAAGAACTAGCATCCTGATAATGATATGGGAGGGAAATGCTGGGACTTCCTAGGGACCTTTTTTGCCATTCCTGTAAATTCTGCAGTGGACTGGGATCAATCCAATCTCTGGACCACTTCTCTGCAAAGCAATACTTTTCAGTGACCTTCATTTCAAAAATAATTTGCACAAGAGGCCCACAGGCCTTATCGGTCACTTTATAATTAGTTAAAAGTATCACTTGGCCCAAGGCTGTATGAAATTGATAATTTTTCCCATTTGCATATCTAAGCTAAATTTCAATATTCATCAGGAGTATAAAATGTGTTTTTAAAACAAATATCCCTGAAAGTGCCCATACTGATAATTTTTTTTTTACATTATTTATGCAATGTTAACTCTATATGACCATTTAGGACTTGTCCTGAATTCAGAACACCAGGGTTGTAAAGTTCACAAACTTGATACATTCATTTCTGGTTTTTCTAGATATGCATTTAGTTTTTATACAATATCAGTAATCTTTAAAATGATCAACAAAATAACCACTATAATAGTTTTGGTCCCACCTTGGACAAAACCCTACCCCTGGAATCACAAAATTTACAATTTTGGAAAAGGGCTACCCTGCTCCTTCTAAACATCTATTTAGTTTCAATTAAGTATCAATACCATTAAAGATGTTATTCAAATGTTTTATACACAAGAATGATACACCAATTAAGTTTGGCCCCACCCTAGAGTCTGAATCTCTACCCTGGGGATCATGAAATTTACAATTTTGGTAAAGGACCTCCTGCTCAACTTTATTATATAATATGCCAGTTTCGAGATAAGAGCTCTTCTGTGTAGGAGGTGCATTTAGTGGAACTTTGAATGTCTAAGTGGGACATAGTGGTCTTGCAGTCAGTGAGGAAGATGATAAAATGTATTTAAGCAGCTTCTTTTTACATATTTAAAGTGTAAAAAATACACAATACTATCGAAATAAATATTTTACTATAGTGAAAATATTTAAACAATGTCATATTTGCAAGTAATACCCTGGATATGATACATACGAGTAACGAAATAACCCGATATAATAAGAATTTCATGTATTTAATTACTCCCTGAATACTTATCATTTATCTAGTTTGTGTATCAGTCAAACTAGAGCAATGAAATTGTGTGTGAGAAACTTACTAAGCACATTCACTTATGCAGTGATGAATATTTGTCCCACTCCCGCAAGTAAACAAAGTGTTTCGCACCTTACTATGCACAAGAGTTCTCCAAAGGGAAACAACTCCGATGTATCTCAAAACCAGCATATTATTAGTTTTCCATGCAGATGTCAGGTTGTAGAGATATTTGGAAAGTGGTCAATTTCTGGCAGCTATGCCTAACCCCTAAGGCCTCTAAGGTGCAGGAGACCTGAAATTTACAATTTCTGTCCCCTTTTATACAAAAATGCTTCCCCTTTATACAAAAATGCTTCATACCAAATTTGAAAAGAATTGGAATGACACTTACCAAAATGTTAAAAATGTTCAATTGTTGACACACATCTAATCACCATGACCATTTTGACCCCCACCCCAATACCAAACCCCTACAATTAGGATCAAGAAACTAACAATTTTGTTAAAGGCTACCTGCTCCTTTTAAATATCCAATTAGTTTCAATTTAGTATGAAAAGCATTATGGAAGATGTTACTTAAATGTTTTACATATAAACACTATATGGCAATTTTGGCCCACCCTGGAATCAGAAACCCCACCCATGGGATCATGAAATTTACCATTTGGGTAGAGGCCTTCCTGCTCTACATGACTAGAGAAGATTTTTAGGCAGTTTAATGGCCCCACTAGTAATTGATTATGATATTAATTTTTTTTTCTTCATTCGAGTTTCTTTTTATAAGAACCGGTCGAGGTAGCTCATTGGTTAGAGCGTTCGCTTCGTAACCGGGAGTTTGAGCCCCGCTCATGCCATGGCCGTGTCAAACCTAAGACGAAAAATAGGTAGTGATTGCTCCTTCGCCAAATGCTTGGCATTTAGAAGTGAGAATCACAGGTCTTTCGGATATGACCTTAAAAACGGAGGTCCCGTGTCACAGTAGGCATTGGCACGTTAAAGAACCCTCACTGTAAAAGCCCTGAGTGCTAAACATAGGTCTAAATTTGTGGTACTTCACCTACAGCTGGTGACGTATCAATATGAGTGAAAAATTCTCGACGGGACATAAAACAAACACTATCGATCAATCAATCATTTATAAGAACTTAAACCATATTTTCCTAATATGAATGGTACAAAGCCTGATGGTATTGTCTTGCACCCTCACCTGCTAAAAAGAATGATTTGTGAATTTTCTGTCATAAAAAAAGTTCACCTGCACAAGCTTTCAATTAGGGCTGAGCTAGAAAGATACAATATAACTAGTACTCATTATAACTGTGACCATTACAGATGTTCCCCCATGTAGGTAGTGGTGTCAGTTGTTTCAGTACAGGTGATTTGGACTATAGGAAACTGTATAACATCTAAATATATAACTATTTTATAACATTCACACCATTTCATAGTTAAAAAAATTAGTTAAACATTTATTAACTCACCAATCAAAATTCAGTCAACGTGCATGAACGTGTTGAATAGTAACTCAATCATGTTAATATGTTAAAAGCCTAAATATACAACTACAACATCAATTTCCAAACATTTGAGTAAAAATGAGAAACCAACAGGGAGTAGAAATTACAAACACCAAAAACAATGCACTTATATACACGCACATACAAATGTATATCTGTACAACCAATGATCTTACAATTTAGATTTTAGTAGTATGTACATATCATCTCAGTATCATTGAATATACCATATTCATGAGCAACATCTATGTATTTAAATATTAGCCAATCAAATTTGAGTGCACATGCATGCATGCATAGGGAATTTATTTTGGCAACATTAATGAGTAGGGAGTCTCAAAATATGTCTGCAACACAAATTTCAATACAATTCATTGAAATCCAACAATGTTATAGACCATATTTGAATTTAGACATCAAAAATTACAATGCACGTGCACTCACGGACACGCGAATTCCATGAATGAATTTTTGTTCACACCATTCAATAGGCATTTGAATCATAAACCCACAACTAAGATTAAATAACATTTAATTCAAAGATTACGGCCATTTTAGTACCCAAAAATGAAAGTAAAGCAATGCATGTGCATATATGTGCATGCGAGTAAGACTCCACATTGATGGTGATTTCAATCGTTAGGCATTTGATAGATATACTTACAATATAAATTTCATGTCGTTTACATCTTTTATAAGAAAATTATGACAATTTCAATATCCGCTAATCAGAATTTAGCGCATGTGCATGCACGTGCAGGGAAGTGATTTTGACACTACCATTGAGGAGAAGTCCCAATACTCATCTACAACATCAGTTTCAAAGCCATTCATTCAAATCTAAAAATGTTATGAACTGATACTTGAATTCAGATGTCAAAAATGAAATTGCACGTGCAATCATGCAAATTCAATGATAGAATTTTTCTTCACACCATTCAATAGGCATGTGAATCATAACTCTGCAAGTAAAATCTCAGCTCAATTTAACTTTTAATTCAAAAGTTATGGCCATTTTAGTACCCAAAAATTCATGGAAATCAATGCACGTGCATATATGTGCACGCGAGTAAGATTTAACATTGATGCCATTCAATAGGCATTTTATATACTTACAGTATAAATTTGATGTCATTTGCATCATTCATAAGAAAGTTATGACGATTTGAAAATCGGCCAATCACAATTGAACTCGCGTGCATGCACGTGCGTTAAAGTCATTTTACTATATATTTGCGTTCAGAATACCAGTATACATTCACAACCCAAGTTTCAAAAGATTTTAACAAAAAAAACACAAAAGTGAATTGAAACTTCAAAAGATGATGCACAAGCATGTTTGCAAATTTTATACCATCAATCTGTAGATATTTGGGATGTCTACCTATACTGTAAATATTATCTCATTCCCATCAACAACAACAGAGATATATACATTTTTTAATTATCCAATCAAAACGAAGCACATATGCATGCATGTGCAGAATCACAATTTTGACAATAGAAATCGATAATGGGGCTGAAGGTATACCTACAATACAAATATCAAATGGTTTCATTGAAAGACAAAAAAGATAGGTTGTATCAAAATTTGTAAATAAAACCTCCAATGCACGTGCATGCACATGTAGGCATTTTCAAACAAAATGACTTTCGTTCCACACATCTACATATGCCACATTATCCTCCAATAATGGTTTCATATTTATCCAACGAGTATCTGAGAACACTTGTGGACAAAAAAGTCCCAAGAAGAAAGAAAAGAAGAAGAAACCGAGTAAAACCAATATGTTCCTAAACTTTGGGGAACATAATAAACTGAAATGTACCGAAAACTAATAATTGCAATATCGTAAGTTTGTGACAATCCACTTTTCATTTTCTTTGCTATCATTTCCAGATTGTATAAAAAATTAATCCATATAATATTGCTACTTAGTGTAGTCATCTACTGTATCTTGAAAGCTATGAATAAATCTGAGAGTAAATACTTATGGAGTGCCAAATTAACATAAACTCAAATAGAGATATCTTTAATTATTTAAAGATATCATCAATTCAATTATTGCTCTCATCAACTGATGACCTCTTTATTCAATTGAAGATATCATAAATTAATTAATTTACAATGCTTTTGTATAAGGAATTAATGTGTGCATCAATTCTTTTAAAGAGAATATGAAAATAAAATACTCCCAACACAAGGTGTAGATCATAGTAAGTACTAATCATCTTTATTAAATACCCAGGTGTAATCCCTGTGTAGTCCCAAGTCAATATGTCTATCTTGCAATACTTTGCAAGAAATACAAGAGATCTATGGACCCTAACAATCACCTGAGTATCATAGCTCATACATAGCCCCTACAGTCTCATTATTTCCATATAAGCCTCTGTGCAAATGTTTATGATCTTTCAAAATACATACAGTTCCTATTCCATTACAAAAGATGGAAAATTGGAAGTTTGAAGCATATAAATCATTTGAACATTCCTTAATTATTTCTATACATTTTCATTTTGTAGCCATATTGGCCCTGCAAAGGGCCTGAACCCCTGACCCAGGAGCCATGAATTTCACAATTTAGGTAAAAAACTTCATGGACATCGTAATCATGCATTTAGTTTTACTCAAATATATCTAATAGTAGAGAAGATTTTCGCTCAGTGACCGAGTGGTTAGAGCACTGCGCTCAAAATCACAAGGTCTCTCACCTCTAGTCGGCGCAGGTTCCATTCTCGCTCGAGCCGATATATGCGAGAAAGTTTGCCAGTTTACTTTCAGAAGGTCGGTGGTCTCTTCCCGGGTACATTGTATGTATCTGGGTTCTCTCCTCCAACAATAAAAACTAGATGCCACCAGATAACTGAAAAATTGTTGAGTGTGCGAGTGGTGTAAAACAATAAACAATCAATCAATTTAAAGAAACACTTCAGATCATTTCCCACATTTTAATCGAGTGCTTTTTAATACACGTATCGATAAAATAATAAAAATCGTAACAATACTGACAATTTTGAACATTAGGAATGCATTAATTTGCTCTCAACTGCACTTTAAAGATCATCCGGAATTCAATGGTTTCTTCATTCTGTTTCGGACATTTTACATCATGTGATTCAGTATAACAACATATGTGTAGTGTAAAAACATTTAAATACCCTTTAAAGGGGTCCTCACTCACTTCTTGAGTATGGGATTATTTTCTGATTCTTATAATTATAAATAATTATAACATAAAACCTTTCATGTCCCTATCAACCAAATAATTGCGTTTTAAAAACATGTCACATGCTTTGATAAAAATAGCACTTACTTTTAAAGCCTGCATGTGCGTCTCGTACCTAGAGGGTCATAGCAATATCCCCACGTAAATTCTACTTTGCGTATGAGTTGAATCTCTTTCCATTTTAACCCTTTTCTAGCATAATCTGTCAAAATTCTGGGTTTAGCCATTATACACGTCCTTTCACTGGATTGTTTACTGTCTGTGCGCATGCGTCCGAAGACCAATAGAGGAAGTCTCAATGTTGTTTAAAAAGGCCTTCAAAAACTATTAATTTTTGCATTTAAATGAGAATTTCCAGCTTTAGAAAGGTGTTACTTTTGCAAAGTTTCAACATTCAACTATGCAACAAAATTAGATAAAGCATTGGAAAATTGTCAGTTTACGATTTCTGAGCAAAACAGTGTCTTTTTAATTACCAAAAAAATTCCGACTCCTATGCTAGGAATAAGAGGAGTGAAAATGAAAAAAAAAGTACATTTTCTAGACAGTCAAAAACTTTGGTACAAAAAGATATGAAATCACTAACCATTTAAAAGTTAGGCCAAGGTTAAAGTTTTACAAAAGTAGGTAAAACCCAAGGCCAAGAGATAAAAATTTTTGCTACCTACAACAAGGATGTGTTTGTGAAATACTGATGTTTTCAGATTACAACAAAGTGGATCTATAACATTTGTAAAGGTCACAAGGTCAAAGAGTTTGGTGTCCATGGAAAGGTCTAGCCAAAAGGAATACAAACATACTAGATTTGAAAGGTCTACCTCTTATTTTGTAAAAGATATGACCAAGGTTAGTAGTTTTTTTTTGTTGAAAACTTCCAAAAAACTAGGTCAAAAGTTTATGTCATGGTCACAAGGTCAACAAATCTGGTATTGTTGGAAAGATCTCACAAGAAATGCACATATTAAATATTAAAAGTAGTACCTTTTACCATTTGAAAGACAACTTATATTTGAACTTTCTAGAAGTAGGTCAAATATCAATGTAAAGGTCACCAGGTCAAAGATTTTGGTGTCAATGGAACGGTCTCACCACAAGGAATACACATACTAAATAACAAAGGTTTACCTCTTATAATGTTGAAAATATGATGAAGGTTAATGCTAATAAACTTTAATAGATTCAACTACTTGAAAAATTTATATCTATAGCTATAGTAATACCATTTTCAAATGTTGCTGCATTGCTGGGTCTCAGATAAAACTGGGGCTTTACTGATTCTGACAGGACAGCCTGCGTAGAGCCCTTTGACAATGCCTTTTCCTTTTCAAAAGAGTCATGTTTCACTTTACGTCTGGCATTAGAAAACCATGTCTTTACCTGCTCATGAAATACAAAAATTTACAAATAATGTAATAAAGTGCATTTAAAGCCATGCGAAAACAAGTATACCTCACTCTTATTATTACACTGACACAAATATATGGAGAACCAAATTAACATGAACTCAAGTAATTGAAGATAGTTATTCGAAGATGTAATCAAATCACTTCATGCATGCAGCAATTCAATTAAAGATTTCTTCAATTCTGAATTATTGCTCACATTAATTGTTGATAGCATTAATTATTCTGCTGAATTGATGAGCACTATAATTGAATTGTTGCTCACTTCAAATCAATTGATGATATCAATAATTGAATTGATGTGCACTACAATTCAGTTGAAGAGGGTAGTAACTCAATTAATGAATTGATGACATCAATAATTGAATTGCAGGTGCTCACTTACAGTTCACTGGTTGCAGTAGCTCATTGGTTAGAGCATTTGCTTTGAAACTGAGAGGTCACAAGTTTAATTCCCACTCATGCCATGGCTGCATCCAGGAGACTTCCCTCCTGGAAGACTGGCTATATAAAGGGATTTACCACTCAAGGAGAAGTCTGGCTATAAAGTGATACTATAGTGAGACTTCCTCCAAACTATCAATTGCAAGGATTTCCACCTACATACTTGGTTTGGATTTTAAATTTTATTTTGAAATTGGCTATGATATCTAATGAGTAGAGATATAAACGAGTACCCGGTTATACAGGTACTTGTCAAAGATGCAGCAAGATCTGGCTGACCCGTGACTATAACAGGCAATCCAAACTTCTCAAAAGTCAGAGAAATAATTGAAAGTGATGGCAGGTACATGATACATGGTATTGCCAAAGCTGTTGGCATATCACTATTGAGGGTGCACTTCATTTTGAAATGTATTTTGAAAGTACAAAAGATTTCTGCCAGATGGATACTGCATATATTGACAGATGACCAAAAATGGGTACGAGTACAAACTGCTAAGCAATTGTTCAAAATGTTTCCCAAAATTTACAAACATTGTGACTGGTGACGAAGCATGAGTTTGCTATTTCGAACCAGCAAGAAAAATTGAAAACAAAATATGGCTAACACAGTAGAAGTCCTGTAGTTGCCAAAAGAACCATAAGCACAAAGAAGGTTCTTTATTGCATCTTCTTCTCATGTCATGGTATAGCCGTACAAATTCTGATATGTAAGGGCAAAAGTGTTACAGGTCGGTATTACCGAGATGATATACTAAAAAAAATCTCAAGATATATTATCATAAACGACTCCCTGTGTCAGGATTTTTGGCATGTTCGTCTAAATCATGATAATGCACCATCACATACACCTTAGCTTGTGAAGCAATTTTTGAAGTCGGAGAAGGCTACAGCCTTGCCACACCCACCATACTCTCCAGATGTAGCCCCATGCGACTTTTTCCTTTTTCCAAAACTTAAAAAGTTATCTGGTCGCCGTTACAATTCCCGACAAGCCCTTGGCTCAGCCATTAGTCAGTGCATCTGAGGTCAACCTACATCAGCATACAGTTACACATTTCTGAAATTGATTCAGAGATGGAAATTATGTATTTCAAACCACGGAGAATACTTAGAAGGGATGTAATGTTCCTTTCACTATTTGAGTCGAATGCTTTTGAGATAATGTACAATACACATTTATTTACATATTGAACAACTCTCATATATGCATTAATTATTGTCACCTATGCTATTAAATGACAGTTATTGCCCGTGACTGTGTAATTACCTTCATACCTGCATTAATAATTTGTTTTCAGTGAACATCATCTATGACATAATGAAGTTATTTAGTAAGTATATGGTAGCAAAATCAGACAGATGAAGCAGGGAGTCTGAGTTTATTGTGAAATATTTGTCATTAGATTTTAATGTACTTGAATGCAAGTTGGATAGCCTTTGCTTTGGCAGTATAAATTGTTGCTTCATCCAAGAGTCATGCTGAGAAAACATTGTTAGTGATTACTGCAGCAGCAGCGACTTTATTTTGGTCTTTTGAACCATCTGTATAAACATCAACTGTAGAGTGTTTAGATTGTTTTATTTCAAATAACTTTTGTTTGAAAATAGTGGAATTTGTTTCAGATTTTTCATATTCAGAGTGATGTTTCAACTTTGGTATTAAGTAATTTCCATGGTGGTATTTCAGAATGTAATGAGGGTTTTATGATGTCCAGAGGTAAGTGAAAAATCATGTAAATGTTTTTCGACTCGGGAGACCAATTGATTTTATACACATCTTATTTTTGTCAAATAAATCTTCAAACTGTGGATGGAACACACAGTTAAATGCAGGACTGTCAGTATTAGCTTTTAATTTCACAACGTATTGTAAGATAAGTTTTATGCTACGTAGATCCAAATACAAACTATCTACAGGAGAGGTTTGAAAGCTCCTGTGCAGTCTATGTCCTTGATGGTCAATTGCATCAAGGGCTTTAATGCAAGATGCTCTTGCAACCCCATATACTATACAGCCGTAGTCTAGTTTAGACCAGATGAGAGAGCGATACAGATGAAGAAGAGTATTTTTATCTGCTCCCCTTTTTGTGTTTGCAACAACTTTTATTATATACAGCTTTTGTATATTTCTCTTTGAGCATTTCTATGTGTGGAATGAAAGAAAGTTTATTATCAAATTTGACATCCAAGAACTTAATCTCTTTTACAACTTTATTGGTGTACCATCTAATTCCAACTGCAGATCATCATGGTGTTTCCGTTTAGAACAGAAATGCATGCTCACTGTTTTAGTTCTGGAAAATTTAAAACCATTTACATCAACCCAATCTTGGATTTTGTTTAGCCATAACTGCAAGTTACACTCTGTGGAATTCATATTTTTGGATTCACAGCAGAAAACAAAGTCATCAACATAGAGACTTCCATGAAAGTCATTCTTAAGTACATCAGCTAGATTGTTTATTTTTATACTCATAATGTAACTGATAAAATACTTCCTTGTGGTATGCCCATATCTTGTTTGAAATTGTCTGAAAATGTAGATCCTAAGCAAACATTGAAATGTCTATTACTTAAAATCTATTGAAGATTTGATTTTAATCACACAGATTAAAGTGTGAAAATATTCATTGTTAACACCACCTCATGCACTGACCAAAAAGCCATATAAATTGATATAAATAAAAGTCTTTTTTTTTAAAGTTCCTAATCTCCAGACATTATGTTGCAGCAAACTGAATTAAAACAAAGCATAAAGTAAAAAATAAAAATGAAACATAAAAGAAATTCTGCTTGTATTTTAATATACACATGTAAATTATAGCATAAAGGACTATTCCGAATGTTTCAAAATTACTGGTAATTCATACCAGTATCGATATCAGAATTGATATATCAATAAATCTATAATCATCTTTCGAAGTTTTAATCCATTCCTTGTTTATCCATTGACTCAAGGAAGACTACAAATGTGTTTTTTAAGATTAATATGCTCATCGACAAAATGCAACATATGATACTTCTGATTGTTAGTTGTTTTCCGCCACACTCAACAATTTTTCAGTTATCTGGTGGCATCCAGTTTTTATGGTGGAGGAGAGAACCCAGATACAATGTACCCAGAAAGAGACCACCAACCTTCCGAAAGTAAACTGGCAAACTTTCTCACATACATCGGCGTGAGTGAGATTCGACTACTCAGCCGCAGAGGCCCCTACTTCTGTTTGACATTTAATTGTTCAATAAAACACTTGAAAAGTAGGAGGTGAAATGTTATATTGTAGTCTAAAATGCCTGCTTCGTTTACAGTACTAAATGTGTGTTTTGTTTTGTTTTTTCAATACAGGATATTTTTTATTTGTGAACAAAACTCATAATTTTGCTTTTCCAATCGAGATTCAAACAGATCCAAAATGACCGATTCCAAAGGTAACAATAAGTACAGTTAATTGATTGATTGTTTGTTGAGAATTTTTCAATCATATTGTGACATCACCATTTGTAGGTGAAGTACCATAAATTTAGACCTATGCTTAGCGCTCAGGGCCATAGCAGTGAGGGTTCTTTAATGTATCAACGTTGGGTACTCCGTTTTTAGGTCATATCAAAAAGACCCATGATTCTCACTTCTAAATGTCGGGGTTTGGCGAAAAGGAGCAATCACTACCTATGTTAACATATTAGGTTTGATGTGGTCATGACATGACGGGGGCTTGAGCTCAACCTCCTGGTTACGCAACGAATGCTTTACCACTGAGCTAACGCGAACAGTCAATAAAGACAGCAAGAACAACATTGTTAATAGTGGACTGGGTGAGCTAACGCGAACAGTCAATAAAGACAGCAAGAACAACATTGTTAATAGTGGACTGGGTGAGCTAACGCGAACAGTCAATAAAGACAGCAAGAACAACATTGTTAATAGTGGACTGGGTGAGCTAACGCGAACAGTCAATAAAGACAGCAAGAACAACATTGTTAATAGTGGACTGGGAGCTACCTGTAATATCAATGTAATACTGTCATTTTCTCATGACCTTTTAGAACGAGTACTTACTTTTTGTATTGCTTTCTTGTCATTAAAGGCTCAATTTTTGTTTGTTTTTTGTTTTAAAAAATGCTTTATTTAATATGACTGTATCATATCAAAAATAACCATACCGTAGTGAAATATTGTGATATGTATCGTATCATGAGGTAGGCGTATCATTTTACCCCTACTGAAAAGTACGATTTTGCAATAAAGTGCAGGTCAATTTAGCATCCCTTATGTTTAAGAATTTAGTTTACAATATTTAATACTAAAACAAGTGATAACCCATCAGGTTTACCCATATTGTCATCTATTAGTCACCTTAATTTTAGTGCAAAGAAACTGTCTGAGATGTAAAGGCAAAAACACGAAAACTTCAAGTAAATTTTAGTTTCATTACTAGTGATGGAACATTGGTTAATTTTCATAATTGATCATCAGTTGGAATCAGTTGCTGCTTCCGGTGCGATTTTACTGATTATAATTGGAAAACATTTTTATCTTAAAAAGCATAATCTTATAAAGTATTTCTTGATTATTTTTTTTTTATCATATTTACAATCACATTTACAAGTAACAATATATTTATTCAAATGTTCATTGCAGTCTTTGCGCTTTATATAAAATATTTCAAACGCAGCATGCATCTATACACGTCAAATACGCATTCTCATTGAGTGACAATATGGCAAGAATTCCATCACCAACAAAAGCAAGTTTTAATTATTTGCCTAAATGGTCTAGCACACAAGTCAAAAGCTGTTAAGAGATTCGGTTCTGCAGGTTGTGAATTCAACCCCCGGCAGGGGCAGAAGTAGGCATCCAAATCTAGTGAATTCTTCTGTCCTATATATTAAATAAATCTTAACTTATATATGTTTAGGAGTTCATACTACAATTACTGTGCTTCGTGGAAGTGGAAATGGGCTAATACCAGAATGCATCCTATAAGAAGTGCATATGCATTTGATGATTGATTATGGCAAAATATAATCATCAAAATCGGTAGCTTTTTTTTGTCAACAATCGCTGTTTCTGACGATCAGTACAATACTATTCATTACTTATTCTTTATGACAGTTATTATAATTTATTGAATTATCTTCTGATTTAAGATTAAGGAATCATGATCAGAAGAAAAAAACCTTGAGAATACTTGTTTGACACTTTATACTTAAAGTGTGACTACTGACTTAAAATTTTGGGGAGGGAATGAAACATGTTTGTAAATTGTTTGGACGGTAAAAAATTAAATAAATGTTCACCTTTTCACATAATCATATGGTTTCAAAATGTAGATATGACATGTGTTTTTATGCCATATATGCTGCATGTATAGCAAATTAAATTCGATAAATTCAAAATCAAGAAGTGCATATTATTTCTCAACCTGAAAAATGTTATAAACCCCATCAGCATTTTTCAGCTAATAGGGATGAAAACAATAAAATCCACACTAAATTTTAACCAGATTGTAACTATCTGTTATTTGTTTCTAACTCTTTGTTTCTTATATAAAAAAGTTAACCCCAGAATTGTAGAGTTAATCATCTAATCATACTACGCTGTATTTATCAGTTATATATGTATCAGTTATTTCTTGATTTCTTACTTATAAAAAATGGCAGTTAATTTCTAAACAAGGGGCCCACGGGCCTTATCAGTCACCTAAGCAAGTGAAAGTATAACTAGTCCAGGGCTTGACATTAACACTTGTCCACTACCAGTGGAAAAAAAATTTGGACAAGTGAATATTGCTGGGCACTTATACGATTGGACAACTGGTTTTTTTTAAGTAAAGAAGTCTCCAAATAATAAAAAGAATGATTGGTGAAAAGTTTATCGATATTTCAAAGCATGATAAATGAACTTTAATCCCGATATCAATAGCTATGTAAACTAATTGAGTCGCACTCAATCAGGATCAGGATCAGTGTTCACTTATTACTTCCAATTTTGTAAAGAATGAATTGACATTTTTTGCTGATATTCACCCTGATTCTATGAAAATATATATGTTAAATCACAAATGTTATTATATTTTGTCTTTTATTTTTCAATTTATTTACCCTCAGTTACAGCTTGTATTGTTTTAACGTGTCAACATATGACAAAATTGATGACTCATTTTCAAACTTTAATAATCATTTTTAAAGCAATATAAGCTGCCAAAATTACAATTTTTTATAGTGGCATTAAAAGAGGTTAAATGAACGTTGATATGATTGAAAAAAAGAACTGCATAGAATTTCCTCTCTTATGCATCGTTTACACACCTTTACGTGATGAAAAATATATTCCTCGACATTCCGTTTGACCCTAACAATGGCAGCTGATTAATCGTCGGCGACAATCCCGAAGATAACCGATGTTGACACGAATGATTCTGATGTTGATCGGGGTGGATCGGGTTGTATCCGGGTCATTAAAATATGGACGGCGAGGTGAGATAAAATTCTAGTTACCATCATTATTTTGGCACTGTTAACGATGTTATATGTTTTTAAGTTATGATAGTATGTTTTTTAGTTATGATAGGTTTAAGGGATCGCTCGAAACATTACGCAAAATTCCAAAGTCGGCTTTCTCCCTCGCTTCGAACCTTTCGTGTCAGACATCTTTCGTGCTTACCGGAAATATTGCACTTGCGCATTTGACTTTGCCGAATGAGTTCAACTTTAGGTCATTGCATACGGAAATAATGTCGGGAAAATTAAGGTACGGGAAGACTTAATTTCAACTGTCGAACATTTTTGCATTTAATGCAAAAAATACAATATATCAAGTTTAATCGATAAAATCAGGCATTAGAAGGTAGATGTTTACAAAATTTTCGATTAAATTTTAGGACCCCAAAATAACAATTTTGACAGCTTATATTGCTTTAAAGATACAGAAAAACTTTAAGTATGAAAATTGTTTTACAGATTACCATCTTTCCAAAATTTCAGTTGAAACTTAGATAATTTGAAATCTGACACCTGTATAAACAGTTGAAACACAGGTAAATTGTAAAAATATGTCACATTATGTTTGAAACTGTTTTAACAAAGAAATTTTGTCTCATTTAATGCCCTTTAAAGTTTGTATGTATGGCAAAATATAAATGATAAAAAAAAAACATTTTATGACAAGTGAATACAGGTAAACAAGGTTAACGAAATAAATGAATTTTACAAGGAAACACGAGAGTTTCTTCTGTTTTGTATGCTTTATAGATATATATATATATATATATATATTATTATACATATGTATATTGAATATCTTGCTCACATACGACACAAGGTAATGGATAACAAGGTTTATTCAGATAATTACAGGTAAAAAATGACAGGTAAGTCTAGTCCAAGTCAGTGGAATCTACAGATTGGCCAACATTTGTGACCTGAAATTTTTTTTTTGAATGATAAAGTTTGAAGCAATCAGGTACACATTATAATAAGGACAATAAAAAGAAGTTTGTTTT
The DNA here is from genome assembly GCA_024699665.1 of Ostrea denselamellosa. Lineage (NCBI taxonomy): Eukaryota > Metazoa > Mollusca > Bivalvia > Ostreida > Ostreidae > Ostrea > Ostrea denselamellosa. The sequence continues at coordinate 11,749,528 of JAMZEH010000073.1, read as the reverse complement.
CTTTTGAAGCCATCCCTATTTTTCTTTGTTACATTGTATGCTTTACAATCCCTCAATGGACAAGCTCGCTTGGCACCTTCTTTACAAGGTATATATGCAGGGAAATGTCTACCGACAACTCTATCAATCGGTTCACATTTGTTTGATCCGCAATCACAGTCCACATTTCATTTTTAAATAGTATATTAAAGAAATCAATAGGTTATGGATCATCGGGTAGTTGTACATTTAACCCTGGCGTTCCTGTAAAGGGTGCACAAGATGGCACCGAATCATAATGTTTCCAGCCAAAGTCGTCATCTTCGTCAACATTTATGTCCTTCATTGACTGATCAATGTCTAATTCTGCTACGAATTCAATGTCATCTATAATGTCTTCAGGACCAAATCCTTCGAATTCGCTCTCATCTCCAGAATCTTGTAACAATTGTAGTAAATCACCATCGATGTCAGAGCTATCGCTTTCTGCCATGATGATTTCCCCCCCCTTTTTTTTCAACCCTTCGTCAAGTCAATTTTCTGCTTGATTTGTTCATAAAAGTTTTCCTGATTTTAAGCGCTTATAAAACTGAATCATCTAACTATAGGTTAAAGATATATGCCAAGATGTTCCGAGTGTTTATTTATAGCAGTGCAGTGCTTTGTAAGTGATAATAGGAAATCATCAAATGCAGCGAACGGCAGTAGAGAACGAAAATGTCAAAATCGCTTATGCCGTGAATAGTGTAGCAAGGGTTAAGAACCAATCAAAAATCTCTAAATTTTTAAGTGTAAAGAGGGTGATTTTTCAGTGGGTGTCATTTGAGTATGTTACAAATATCATGGTTTATAATATTAATCTGAGAGTCAACGTGCTTAAAATCTAGTGTCCAAAATACATGGACACTTGGCATGCTCAGATAATTCAAATATACTTTAACTTTTTTTATGCACCCCTTCCCTCTTAAATTTCCTTCTAAATAAGATATTGCATACGATGATCATTCAATATTTACTCTTGGTGTCCTAATGTTGCAATAATATGCTTATAATCATATTTTTTATTTCTATTTCATAAATAATATTAAGCTGGTGCTGAGTGAGTTTGTAAGTTGAAATACCAAATGAGAGCTAGTGGCATTTTATTTGCATTTTTAAATATCTTAAACACTGTGAAAGATTACTTGTTATGTCATTGTTCTTGAAATTATAGATAACTGCATTAATATTGTGTTTTTATAATTACAATTTATGTAGAATCCTTTAATTTCAAGCAGACTGAGCCTGAAGTATGCAGCAAGTGCGGCAAACTGCGAGCCAGAAGTGTGCAGCAAGAATGTGCCACAAGTTTGCTGCAAACTGTGTGCCAGAGAAAAAAATTGGATACAAAAAAATATACTTGTGGCACATTTGCTGCAAACTGTGTGCCAGAACAGTGCAGCAGAGGGAAAATTTGCATACGAAAAGTATACTTGTGGCAAATGCACCACAACTAGTTGCAGAAAGCTTGCCACAAATGCACAGCAAATCTGCAGCAACAGTGTGCCACAGGGCTTATATTTTGGTAAGGGCAAGCATAAAATGGACTATACTTTAAGTAATAGTTTTCAAGTTGACAATATTGCCAATATTATTGGATCTTCTTTGAAAATTTTTCAGACCTGTGGAGTTGAAGGACAAGTGTCCTTGTCCAAATGTACAAGTAGGGAAAAAAGTTAATGTAGAGAATTTAACAGGACCTATGACTGAGGAAATTCTGATGGAATTGCTCCACGATGAAATAAATTCATATATAATTATATCAATTAAATGATGATGTCTCATATAAACAAGCCACTTATTATCAGTTGTAGGACAGTGACAGCACCTTGAATAAAGAGATCCACAAGCTTGAAGAACTGACTAGAAATTACAGGGGGAAAAAATAAAATTTCCCCCTCTATTGGTTTTATTATTATTTTTTTGGACCAACTTCTTGAATTTATCATTTTTAGTGATTTACTTAGAATGCACAAAAACACTGAACTCATTATAAGGTGTTTTACTCACAAGTACAGGGTTTTTTTAAAAATTCTATGTATGTATTTTATGTATTATCTTTAATGTTACGCACACTAGAGTGTCTATATTATAATATGCTATAGAATTATTGTATTGTATAACTTTCATTTTTATTTCACCCCCCCCCCCCTTCCGACCCAATCTTATTTAAAAGATTCCCATAAAACAAAAAATAAAAAAAGTTGGCCTTATAGTATAGAAGTTACTGCAAAGAATTTTATAACTGGTTTGTAAGGACGTAAATTCGTTGGTAAAAAGTATACCCGAAATCAACGAACATTGAGCCCCTATGAACAAAAATGATTCCTCTGTGCTCTTGGTAATAATATTTCAGCCAATTGTGTTCATTTAATTAAGGTTGCTCATTACACCAAGACTTAACACTCTTTATGGACACTACATCATAAGATGGCAGATTTTAATGTTTCATGAAATTACTTGTTTGTCTATCATCATAGCTAAGTGGAAAAGAATCAGCTTTACCCACAGATCCTAGTTCAAATCCACTAGTCTTTTGTTCAAATTTTAATATCAAAATAAATTTTTGAACATCACAATATTTTTTCCAAAATTGCATATTTAGTCTTTTTTAAACATATGTATATCATCATATCTTTCATAATTAAATTAGTTCATTCTAATTTGATAATCTCTTTAAAGGTGTAGTGAGCCACCTTAATTTGTCTCAATTTTTTCTGAAGAAATTTGCATGCTGCAGACATGTAACACTCTGGATCTAGTTTTAAAGATCTAAGGATTAGGTATTGTTTGGATAGATCCAACTTTATACCAAGAGAGCTAGTTATGCAGCTTATAAGTGGCATATAGGAACACATTCATTTTACAGTTAAGTAAATAAATGATATATAACATATAAAACAGTAATCAAACTAATATTCTAAATATTTACCTGATTATCCGTTAGACCTGTAGCCTTGCATAAATTCTCCCTCTGCAGCTTGGAGGGGTAAGGGTTGTTTGCATGGTGTGAAAACCAGTCTTTCAAGGTCTCCCTTGCACCCTCTGGCAGTTTGTGTTGAAGTCGCTCTCCAGATGGACAAATATTTCTTGGTGGTGGGTATCTATTAAAATAATCTGTTATTTTTCAAATAATGCAATAATAAATTGCATTTGAAATAGAAATGCCGTTTACATTTTTTAATGCCCCCACCACCACCACTTCTTCACCCCTTTTCATATAATCATTGCACGGCTGCTCTTTCCTCTGCGACTGGCCTGCTCCGGCTAAGAGCTTTCTACATTAAAATAAAGAAAATTCCATTCCCACTGTCATATTCATTTGGCTACATATATAAATTTTTGTTTCAATTTGAAAAAGTCATACTTTTTGCGAATCCTGAACCTCATCAATGAGTTGAGGGGTCTGTGGGTGATGGCCTCTCGTTCTCTGTAGTGGGCCTGGTCCCAGACTTCAATCAAATCTTCTGTATGACCGAAATGGCCCGTCTGTTAAAATATTTACCAACTTAACCATTTTACATACTTCATTATGTCTATAATATAATATATTCTAATATTCTTTATATCCTGTGATGTATCCGGTTATAATTTGTAAACTATATTCATATTAACATACTTCTATAATGCGGTACACTGTCTCGAACTCCCGTTTTTCTAAGTTAAAAGCGATCAGTGCTCGGCAATATTCATCGTATCGCATCAAACTTTCTTTCTTCGTCTCATCCAAAGAGTCCAAAAACATTGAAAGCAATTCATATTTTCTGTCCAGTACGTAAGATTTTACTATATTTATTATTTCGTCGTCTTTAAGTAAGTTGTCTGTTTGTGGCTCCATTGTGGTTTGAAATGAGCAGCAGTGAAACTTCTTAATCCGACTGTTACAGGGGTACCAAGAGGGAAAAAAATACCCAATTATAATACCAACTCCATAAACCAAGTCTTATATTAGGAGAGAAAATTTTTGACATTTTAAGTCAATGCTAGAAAGAAAAATCAAATAAATATGATACATTGTCTTTAAAGAATTTAGAAATGGAAATTTTCATAACCCTTGATTCTCCCTCACGTCTTAAAGAGGAAATGAAAAAGCATGTGCGATGTTACACATGCTTCTTCGTTTCCTCTTTTGTGACTGCTGCATGTAAATTGCATGCTCGTAATCAACAAGATCAAATGCCAACCATCTGACACCTGCAAACATATATTTCATACTTGGATCTATAATACTAAATGTACAAGTTACTGCCCTATAAAAAAAAAGGACTGCAATGCATGTTTCTAACAGAAACTTAATATTTTGGGTTGAAATAAAAATGTTTTAAACATATTTTTTGGAAACATGCAATATTTCAGTATAAGTCTCGTTGTTTGAGCTGTAATGATATATACAGTTCACGTTTCAACTTATGATTGTTTCGAGAAATTCGTGCTTTCAAAGGGGGGGGGGGGGGGGGGGGCACAATCTGGTCTACATAATTATCACAATCTTGAATGTCGTTTTTGTGTGTGTGTGTTTTTGTTTTGTTTCAAAAGTTCAAATGATGTCCTTTTTAAGATATGAATGACAATGTATTACTTCCTTTAACGAGCGTTGCTGAGGTGAATATGTTGTCGTGTAACTATGTATACATTAAGGGACCATGCAATATTTATCACCGGGTTGGGACCAACGTAAAATGTGAAGGGGCATACACTCTTTTTATGACAACACGACTTGGGACAATGATTTGTTTGTGGATAATTTGGATGGGCCATCTAGTTTTTCACAATCCATTTAAAATAAGATCTTCTCTAATCGTTACACTCCAATGTAACAATTAGAGAAGATCGAGTTTTTTATTGACATAAATGCGAAGAAATTTTTCAAAGATTTATTAAACTTAAATAGTCTTATATACCAATATACAAATTACTCAATGCTGTTATAAAATGTAAATAAAAACTGTGTTGTGATGGGGTACTAGCAATTTTTTTTTTACTCAAAATGTGCACGGAACACTAACTTTTACCTGAAGATGTTTGTATGGGACACAATTTTTTTTTAAATTGAATTTTCAAATGCACCGGTCCCACCCCGGTGATAAATACTACATGGTTCCTAATAATTTCTATTAAGAACACTTAACGCTGTTTCTCTTTACCATTACGGACATTTTATTTTAAAAAAAAAATATTTCGACAATTGTTTATAGTAGAACATAGCTGATTCCGTTAAACACGTATTTATGCATGCGCAAGCGACCCCCCCCCCCCCCCCCATCAATCTCTGAATCCATTTCTGGAATGCGTCACGGTACGCTGATTTAGGTAGATCTCTGAGGCACTGACTAATGGCTGAGCCAAGGGGTTGTTGGAACTTCTAACGGCGGCCAGATAAGAACTTAAGTTTTGGAAAAAGGAAAACGTCTCATGGTCCTACATCTGGAGAGTATGGTGGGTGTGGCAAGACGGTAGCCTTCAAAAATTGCTTCACAAGCTCAGATATATGTGATGGTGCATTATCATGATTTGGACGAACATGCCAAAAATCCTGACACAGGGAGTCGTCTATGATAATGCTAATGCAACATCTCGGTAATACCGACATGTAACACCTTTGCCCTTACGTACGGGAATTTGTACGGCTATACCATCACATGAGAAGAATATGCAATAAAGAACCTTCTTTGTGCTTATGGGTTTTTTTTGTTGGTTTTTTTTGACAACTAAATGTTTTCTATCGTGTTTAGTTAGCCATATTTTGTTTCCAGTTTTTCTTACTGGTTCGAAATAGCGAACCCATGCTTCTTCACCTGTAACAATGTTTGCAAATTGTCTTTGATTGGATTTGGGAAACATTTTGAGCAATTGCTTAGCAGTTTATATTCGTACCCGTTTCTGGTCATCTATCAATATATGCGGTATCCATCTAGCAGAAATCTTTTGTACTTTCAAAATGAAATGTACCCGCGATAGCGATATGTCAACAGCTTTGGCAATATCACGTAACGTGTACCTGCCATCACTTTCAACTATATCCCCGACTTTTGAGACATTTGCCTTGCCTTTTACAGTCACAGGTCGGCCAGATTTTGCTGTATCTTTGACGAACTCTGTGCCAGTCAGAAATTTCCTTTCTCCACCTACGAACTGTCTTATAGATACCTTATCAGACCCATAAACTTCCCCCAATTCAGTAAAAATCTGCATTACCGAACAACCAAGTTTTGTGAAACTTTTATATAAGCTCTAATTTCTTCAATATTCTCAACCCGTTTTCCAACCATTTTTACAGCAGTGGTCAACGACTGGCCCTATTGAAATGACTATAAATTTAAAACTGAAGGCTCGAAGTCGTGCAAAGCGCTATCGCGCTGTGGTACAATACACATTATATATCGAACAACCCTCGTATAAATAACTTGTTTGTTGTAATACAACACCACCACAACCACTTGACATCATTCCCCCATTACTGTTCTCCTCTTGCGGGTCTTATGGTTCATGTCCATCTCTCTGTTTTCGTGCATACATAATTCTAGAAACTGCACCAACCTGAATTTTCAGTTGGTATAAAATTTTGTCCCTAATAGTTTCAACTTTGTTTGGTTTTTACAATTTAGCTACACATTAGTTGGTGAATGAAAGGTGCCCCCCCCCCCCCCCCCCCCCCCCCCCCCTCCTTAAAGAGTTTTCAGCTATCCTTTTTTCAAAGATAGATGAACAAACTCGCTAGCTAGGACATGTACGATTGAAGTACGCACAAAAATGACACTTGTATAGTGTGTACATCATTGTGTAGTATTACACAAATCTTGATTTATATGCGAAAACCTTGGGAGTACCTGCTAAGTGCGAAAATAAATGGAAACGAAACAGTGTATAAAAATGGTAATATGGGCAAGCATCTCTGGATACTGTGAAAGTTGTCATGTATAGATGAAATTCATGTCCTTCCGGCTGACTGATACATTTATATACGGGTGTATTATGCTACACCACTATCATCCGTCCCCCTAACTTCGTCTTCGCAACTCCTCCTAAACCATTAGGAAATTTTAATGAAACTTGGTACAGAGAAAGACCACATGTACACACAAGGATTTCTTCAGTAGAATACAAGTATCTGAGCACAATAATTCAATTCTAGATGTTTCCTTCAGTGTAAATGCAATTAATATTTACCCATGACAGGCAGCAAATTTCATAATGAATTCCTACAAAATCAGACAACGGGGAAACCTATTATCTTTTATATATATGCTATTATAAAACATATATTGATTCAAAGTGACATATTGAACTGAGTGTTCATTTATTTATGTAATTTGTAAAATCTTGTGAATTTCTGCTAAACAAATGTCACTATAATTACACAGGTTACTTACATATTTATAGCCCATATTCGTTACTATTCGAGATGCTTGTTACCTGTCGAGTCAATCTGCACAGGTGATGTAAATTAATGAAACATACCAAAATTGTCCTTTATATACCACACAAACTCTGGTACACAATATTCATTTAATATGGTGGATAAGCAGAGAAATATAGGACACTGTGAATTGTACTATTAAGAATCATGTCATCCCAAAAGTTTCCTTCTGTCGTCTTTTCATTATTTCGGGGCGAAGAGTCGCCAATTATCATTTTGTTGTCTTTTCGCCTTGAAATAACACCAAGACGACAAAATGCCAAGCAAGTGAAAAGACAAAATCGGTCGCTAATTTGAATATTTTCTTCGCCATCTTTTCGTTATTTTGAGGTGAAGTTGCTATTTATCACCCTGAAAATCCGGCTAAACGAAAAAACACCATGCGAAAAGACGGCAAAATAGACTGCTAATTTGCAAGTTTTCTTTTCTCCTGCATTTTGTCGTGTTTTCATTTTTTGTTACTTCGGGGCAAAAAGTCACTAATTATCAATTTATATAATTATTAATTATTTTCACAAAGCCCATAGACAGTGATGAACACGTAATTATTCACAACTACCCAAAGAATTTACCAATGGCTATCATATCTAGTGCTTTACATTATGTCAAGAGTCAATTGCATTTTTGTCTGAAGTTTACTGGGCCTCTGTGGCCGAGTGGTTAGAGCATCACGCTCAAAATCACAAGGCCTCTCACCTCTATTCAGTGCAGGTTCCATTCTCGCTCGCATCGATATATGCGAGAAAGATTGCCAGTTTACTTTCGAAAAGTTGGTGGTCTCTTCCCAGTTACATTGTATCTGAACTCTCTCTTCCACCAATAAATAACTGGACACCATCAGATAACTGAAAAAATTGTTGAGTGTGGCGGAAAACAACAACAAAATCTGCAGTGTATTAGGTTAGAGGTACTGCTTCACATAAGTCAGAGAAGTGCTACCAAATCAAACTTTATAGCAATGTTTTCATAATCTGTGAGTTAATATCTTAAAATCCTAAGATGTGGCAGTGTTGAAGTTAAAAAACAGTACATGTATCACATGGATTACATCTACTAAATATCAAAGGCCCACCCTTCCACCCACCCCTAGAAAGTTTTAGGGTTTTTTTTTCCTACACACAGATGTAGGGGCAAATTCTACATGCCCCTGATTCAAATGAATGAATAGTTAGTAATACAACAGATTATACTGTAATTGTTTCCAGATTAATATACTTTTTCTCTTATAAATGAAGATGGGATAGTAATCTAACGCTACTATGGATTATATGAAATCTACAAAACACTATTCAACACAGCAATTTTCAAAATTGATTTTATTCTTATTAAAACTGCATAGAATCATGAATTTAAAAAAAAAATTATATATGTATAAATAAAAAAAAGAAATTGCATTAATATCCTGAAAAATGCATATAAATGAAAGCAATGCTTATCCTGGTGTGGCCTTTATAATGCTATGATTTTGAAATGTGGGAGTTGGCCCCCTACTGTAAGCATTTATTACATTAAACACTTGAGAAATTGCATAAAAATGAGTGACACAATAAAATATCAGAAGTGCTTCAGTAAAACATAATATAATATCTAAACTACAATAAATATGGCAGGATTTCGGCAAAAGATTAATATTTTGGCACTTGTATTGGGCTGCTGTAAGCATATGAGACCTCTGTGAATTGGCCCTAGTTAGCTTCTAAACTGAAGTGGCACTTGTCAAATTGGACATATTGCAAATCCACTAGTTATTTGCTGTGGGACATGATGGCTTCACTCACAAACTCTGTCATGGCATTGCCGATGGTGGAAGCTGCCTGTAGCATTTCATCCTGTTCCACATTACACTTTGACAAGGAGTACACTGTGTCATTGAATAAAAGGAACATATATGACATTAGCCAGAAATAAAAATACATATATATCTAACTTTATTTAGTATTCAGGTATGTAATCTTTCTAAATAATATAAATATAAATAATGTTCTATGGTTAAACATTAGCATAACTGGTGTTCAGTTGTTTACATACATCTTGTCTGCAAATTGCATCTACTGACCACTGCTTCAGTGGTACCTTTAATTTTGGCCAAACTTCTAAGTTCAATGTCAAATTTGCACATCTACACAATATATCCCTATTAACTACAAAGTTTTATGAAATTCTGTTGAGCGGTTTCAGAGGAGTTGTGCTAAGAACAGGACTGATGAAGGTCGAACTTGTAAGTTTAAAAGGAGCATTAAACTTCCAGAAAAAAAAATGAAATCAGAATTTTTTGTGAATATGCACATCTACAAGCAAGTCCTTATAACTACAAAGTTTTATGAAATTCTATTGAGTGGTTTCAGAGGACTTGTGCTGACAAGAACAGGATTGATGGACTGATAGGTCAAAAACATACCATCCACAATGAGTTGTATTGGGTATAAAAAAGTTTAGGTGCTTTCAAATGTCCTGACAATATTGGATTTGCTAATCCAAGTATTCCACTGCTTTTTTGTAATAAATGCATTTTTACAATAAATGAGAGCACACAATGATACATGCAAATGACTGGCATTTATGTAGCAGACAAGTTTGCAGATGACACAGTCAGCAACAAACCCAGATGGAGAACAATCTTGGTTTAATAAATGTTTTCATGTACTGTAATTTTTAGTAATAAGGGTGATACTTTTTTCTGCTAGCTCACTAGCCTTGCCCAATATGTTGACTTATCTAAGGCCAATGTTTAAAGAAATTGTATCTGAAAATGAAAAAATGGCATTTTAAGACCATCTAAATGATTCAGAAGGAAATGGATAAGAATAAAGTAAGGAGAAAAAAAGATAACTGATATATAACACATCTCAGACCGGTACTCTTTATTATTTTAGATATTTTCAATGAATAAACGAGATAATTATGTTACCTACAATTATTTAAAACAAATGAAACATAACACAGTATATAATTATTTTCAATCAAATTTACTGAGCTTCCTGAAAGTAGCCAATAAGTAAACAACTAACATGGTAGATGATAAACTGTAAACAAAATCCAAATGTGCAATGCTTAAAGTTGGATTGGCAAAGTGGTCATTTTATTTACTGTATCTTCATAATTAATGACCTATATTAATCTTTTCTGAAACATCTGTTGGATCTATACTGGTATAACTAACACTTGCAACAAGACTTCTGAAGAACTCATACCCAGGAGAACTTGTACCCAGAAAATAGGGTACAAATTCTCCAGGAGGAAAACTTTGTCATTTTATCAAATAGAAATGTGGGTACAAGTTCTCCTGGAGAAATTTATCATAAAAATCTGGGTATGAGTTTTCCCAGAGAAAAAAACTTTGTCATTTTATCAAATCATTTTACCTAATAGTCGTATATAGCTTCAATTTTGCAGATTCACACCAAAATCTTCCATATACGGGATAAATATAAAGAAGGCAGTTTATCAACAGAATCCCTTTTAAAGAAGCTTGGCAGCATTTATTCCCCTTGCTAGGACTATTGGATTTGTTTGTTTATTTGTATATTCTGTGGTCCCCTCATTTAACTTTAGTATATATATGTGTATATTTGTTAGTTATCGTGTATGGATCTTTATATATAGTTTGTCTTTGACATTTCTATAATCCTTCAAAGTGCTTTCTTTTACATGTATATATTATATTTAGTTATGGACATTTATTAAATATATCACAACATTATCATATTTTGTTATCTTCATTAAGAAATCTAAGTACAAGTTCCCATAGTTCATATATGATTTAAGTATTTCATTCTAAAAAATATTCTATGTAAAAATGTTTTCACCTGGAGAACTCATACCCAGGTATGTTTACTGACAAACTTTTTTTTTTTTCAGGAGAACTAGTACCCAGATTTCTATTTGATAAAATGAGATTTACTCCAGAACATGTACCCAGATTTTTACTTGATGAAATAGCAAAGGATTTAATTATCATACAAAACTGAGTTTTTCTCCAGGAGAACTTGTACCTAGATTTTGATGACAAAAAAGATGAAGTTTGTCTATGGGAAAACTTCTATCCAGGTTTTTCTGATATTGACAAAGCTTTTCTCCAGGAGAACTCATACCCACATTTTATTTGATAAAATGACGAAGTTTTTCACCGGGAGAACTGATGGTAGGAGTTTTCCTGGAGATGTCATACCTGGGTACAAGTTTTCTCGATACCTTGCAAGTACAAGTTTTCTCGATACCTTGCAACAACATCCATGCCCTAATTGACCTCATAATAGCAAAGTAGAAATAGCTGGGAAAGTCTTCACCCTATCTGCCAAATCAGTAAATCAAGGTTTTTTTTAAAAAGTAAGCCTTTTGCCCTCTTCTCCACATCTATCATATTTTCAAAAATTATGGTAAACAAGCATTCTGAGTGTATTGCAGGCAATACAAAGTCCCCTACTGGTACAAATTCAGTCAAAAATAGGTCAAGTGTAACGAACTCAAACTTGATCTGTAACTATCCAAGACAAAGCCACATATCAAATTTCAATTGAATATCTTCATCTAATGTGGAAAGAAATCCAAATAAACTGATTCTTGCAATTCATAAAGGGGTATAATTCTGTCAAAAGTAGGTCAAATGTAACGAAACTAAAACTTGACCTTTAACTATCCAAGACAAAGCCATATATAAAACTTCAGTTGATTATCTTCATCAAATGCGGAGAAAAGTCCAGAAAACTGTTTCTTGCAAATTTATCATGGGGCATAATTCATTTCAAAATAGGTCAAGCATAACAAAATTCAAACCTGATCCTAACTATCCAAGTCAAAATCATATCTAATATTTCAATTGAGTATCTTCATCCAGTGCGAAGAAAAGTCCAGAGAACCTCAAGCAAGGGGCATAATTCAGTCAAAAGTATGTCAAATGTAACGAAACTCAAACTCGATTTGTAACTATTCAAAACAGTCATATATAAAATTTCAGTTGAATATCTTCATCATGCGGAGAAAAGTCCCAAAAACTGATTCAGAATGACAGACAGACAGACAAATAGACTAAGGGTAAACTAATAGTCCCCTTCAGCAAAGCCGGTAGGGGATTAATAAACATGAAATGATAAAACTTGGTAAGTTTGAGAACCTATCCAAATACTATAAAATTTCAGTCACACAACAGCTGGCCTTTACCTGAATATGACATGTTGCTGGGGAAGACAAGTTGCATTTTGTTGACAAGGTCATCCATAGCTTCCTCATCATCCAGACACTCCCTGCTGTTGACCAGAGAAGGGAGAGTAAAATGAGAAGGGCTAACCTCCAGAAAATCCAGACTGTCATACTGAAGACCTCTGCTGTTGGGGGAATCAGGGTCAGGGCTTTGTACAGGGACTATTGGACTTAGAATCTTACTAGAATTCTCAGAGTTTGACACATGTATCTAGAATGGAAGAGACCGTTAATACTAAATAGTGCAGTAAATATGAATTTCCTACAACTTATTGAACAAGTTGCATGTATTTTATTTAAATATTTATAAACTTGAGAGTTTCCCCTTGCTCTTTAGTATGTTAATGTTTTACCTTATAATGATGAGAAGTATTTTCTGGCGACACGCATGTCAAAGGCCTGGATCCACCACTCATATTGCTCTCTGTGTCAGATGATTCCTTCATTGTCTGTATTTTCTCCTGGAGTCTCCTAAATATTTTTTACAGTTCATGATTTTATTAGAATTGCAAACAACTTTAAATATAAATCTATTGCTTTAAAACTTATTTTCACTTAAATAAACATTTCATTCTCTGTTAAAACACTTTTATGAAGTTATGAGAACAAAAAATCTTTCTTTGAGGTAGCATGTCAATTTCAGAATTTATGACAAGTGCATCAAATTTTTCAGATGAAATTGTGCAGTCCCATACTATTAACCAACCTATTTTCCTCCCTAAGTTGTTCAATGATTTTTTCTAAATTCCTCTGTTGACCAAGTGCGTCTGAGTGTTCTTTTGTCTTTGACAATTGCTCAATTTTTTTAGTCAGTGTGTTATGAATATCTGGAGCAGGAGGCTCTCTCCTTATACCCCTACAATAAATTCACTTCTCTGAATACTAAGTTGAAAGTAAAATGAAATCATCTTATCCATCTTAATAATATTTTCAATGTACTTTCAAAAAATACACAAATGCCACTGCTAATCTCAAAATGTTACACACTGAAAAACACTTTTCATGTTTGAAAACTTTATTTTTGTGTAAGTATATGAATTTTGTGACTAACAACTAAAAATTTGATAAAAATTGTTGATACATCCGATAAAACAAGGTCATGTGATCTACACTTTTAAAGTTATAAATAAAATGCACGTGTTATCTAACATTCCATGCATACACTGAAATGTACATGTAACTGTGTGGGACACTCATTTTAGAGTCAATCCAATACATAATGCAAACCATGCTGTGATATTATCTAGGAATATGATCACAGGACATAAATGCCTTACAATGGAGGACACAGCTGTCCAACAACAGAAAACAGACATATGTAAATGAATTAATTTCTCAAAATGGAAAATGAGTTGAAAAGACAACAGGAATCTTTCCACATCAATTAGTTTTAAACCAAGTAAAAAAATATTTAAAAAGATATAACAACTACCAAAATTGTTATGAATGAAAACAATAAAACTGCAGGACATATTAAGGTAGCTCCATCCTCATGTGATGAGATAGGTTTTTGCAAAATCTGTATTTCATGAAAATTTGTGCTTGATAAAAATATATCTTCTGTTCTTTTTTTCACTGGGCATAATAAAACTAGAACTGTCCTAACAAGACTGATTCTACACTTCTTGAATGATCTCTGCACTACTTCTGGATTGATGGAGTCCCAGGCATCTAAAATCCAATGAATCGCTACACTGACGCTGGGCCTCTTCAGATTCCTGCTGGCTGTGTATTCTTTCTCTCAGTTGATCATCCACTCAATCCAAAATTGTCACATTTTTATTTTGAAAGGCTTGTTTAAAATGCACATTTAATGGTTGTAGCATAGATGTACATCCACCTGGAATCACTGCTTGAGTCACAGACATTTGCTTTAATCTTCTCGTTATACTTTCTGCAAGATGTCCTCAAAATATATCTCATACAAGAAGACTCTTCTTATTTAACAATGCATCAAGACCATTTCCCCACCAAATTGCACCAACAGAGCTTAAAGCTTGACTTTCCCTTTTCAACATGGTGATTCATTTTATCACACAAAATTTGGATATGTAAGAGAAAAAATAATTATGACTAAACGGTCTGCATAGATGGTGCCAAGTCAAAGCCAGTGGAAATGACTTTTAGTGTGCCTCAAGGATCAGTGCTGGGTCCCAAATTCTACATAATGTACACAAAACCAATTAGTTCCATTTGTAGATATCATGGACTTGATCACCATTTTTATGCGGATGACTCTCAACTTTACCTGTCTTTTAAGCCTACGGGCATAACTACACAGGCAGAAACATTACATCATATTGTGCGTTGTCTATACGACATCATGTCTTGGATGCATGGCAATATGTTGGAACTCAACACAGATAAGACTGAGGTCATTGTGTTTGCATCCGGTCATAATGCAAACCTCATTAAAAACATTTCAGTTGCATTGGGTGACTCACAAATTAATCCTTCAACCTGCGTTCGAAATCTTGGTGTCATGTTTGACTCCAAGATGGATATGGAGCTACAAGTGAACTCTATTAGTAGATCTTGCTATGCACAGTTGCGACAAATAGGCCACATCAGAAAATAT
This sequence comes from Ostrea denselamellosa, assembly GCA_024699665.1. Taxonomy (NCBI): domain Eukaryota; kingdom Metazoa; phylum Mollusca; class Bivalvia; order Ostreida; family Ostreidae; genus Ostrea; species Ostrea denselamellosa. The sequence goes on along the minus strand of JAMZEH010000073.1, from coordinate 11,734,319 downwards.
TTAACAACAGAAGCAGCTAAATCACTTGTGAACTCCTGAGTTACATCAAGGTTAGATTACTGTAACACTCTCCTGGTTGGTATACCAAAGACAGTTCTGAGCAAGCTCCAACAAGTTCAGAACACTGCTGCACGTCTCATATCCAGGACCTCTCGTTACGACCACATCACTCCAATACTACACTGGTTGACTGTGCAACATAGGGCACAGTTTAAGATACTTACTTATACTTACATGATGAGTGCCCAATTTATATCAAACAATTACTAGAGGTATATAGACCTACCCGAAATCTTAGGTCTATACAACGATCGGTCACTCTAGTAGTTCCTAAAAGTCTAACTGTTACGTACAGGGATTGGTGCTTCATATCAACAGCTCCAAAACTGTGGAATGCCCTTCCAGAACATGCGAGGGACTGTAAATCACTGTGCACCTTCAAGAAGTCATTGAAAACACATTTTTTCCATCAGGTTTTCAGTAACTAGCCTCCATCAAGTTGAGATGGGTTTTTTTATATATAGTTTTAATTCATCCACAAAAAAAAAATAAAAATCTCATCAACATTATCTCATCATCTTTACTTTAATATGTCCCGAAACTGATGTTTTATACTTATTTAGCATATGTATTGTATCTTATGTTATATCATTTTATTTCAATGTTTTATTTAATTGTTTTATGTACTGTAAAGCACCTTTGAGCATACAAATGTATGAAAAGGGTGCTATATAAATATGTTATTATTATTATTATTATTATGAGATACTCTGTCTCCATTTTTAATTACAAGATGCTCACTGTCCAAGCCTTTCCCATGGAACATTATGGTCAAATAAACAGGTGATCAATTAATTACTGTAATTTGATTGTAATTAATACTGATTTTCCATAGCACTGCATGCTCCCCTTTAATTGTTGGGCGAGGACCATACCGCAATTAGTGTTTGATTAATGGCAGGCACACCTTCATAAATGAATAATACAGGTAATCACAAAAACATCTACATTGCAAATTATAATAGGTAGTGAATACTTATTGCCCTGTTTCCATATATTGATTCAGAAAATAAAGAATACCGATGTACAATAAATATACAAATCGGGCTCGTTCTTCATAAAACATGCCATATATTGACTTTAATAAACATTCAAAATGATGAGTCAGATATATTTCATTCATAACATCAAAGCGGGAAGTATTAGGCATTGTTAATTAAATTATCGCTCTTGCTGATTTGCTACCAATTAAACTGTAATTAACACATTCAAAAATTTTGTTTAATGTCGTAAGTTGTGTGGCTAGAAAAATATAATGGCCTTAATATGCACATGTAAGTCAGACATAGACTTCAGGGTTGAACAACTGACTTATATGTAAGTATATACAGTATATATCTTACCATACAACAATTCAACATCCTAAAAGGCATTTGTTTAACCAAGTAGCTTTCTATCTTAGAATTTAAAACACCAAAATTCTTATCAAAAGTCAATCATTTAGAAAATATAGGCCACATTTCTGAATCCACAGAATGCAAGTTTGGTCATACCAAATCTATCAAGTAGAAAATATTGGTCACACTAAATATCTGGGGTATGCATGGATTTTGTTATCCCAAGATGCATTGCTGGTATAAGTTCTGATTCTGTAGCACTTCTACTCTTCCTACAACTGTTCAAAAACTTTGCAATGTCAATCAAGTGGAAAATGTAGGTCAAATACATAAAGTGATTAGAAAAAGTTTAACAACCAATGACATGTAGATCCTCTCCCTATGATTTTAATGAATATACCAATCGTACCTTGGAAATGAGCTAAATGCAAACCAAAACAAACAAATAGAAGACAAACACTTCCAACATTAAATTCTATGAACATATACTGTAGAAATCATTACTTTTAAGGAGGTTTAATGTCAATTTAACTTAGTTAATATACATTATGGATATACCAATGAATTTAAATCTTACACGATCAAGAGAAATTTGACTCAATGAAAAATAATCTCTTCAAGCATGAAATTTTGTCCCCCTGAACATTATTTTTTCACACCTGCAAAATTTAACCACACAAAAATAAGTGATTGTACAGTATTCAGTGAAACAATCGTGTTGTGTACAACATGCAATCACAGAATTTACATACGTTGTGTGGGAGAACAAGTGACTCTCAGCTACAACAGGAAGGTACTTTCTTCTTGACTTCTGTCTGTGTTTCTTGCTAATATTATTGCGTAGAGTCTTCAGAAATGCTTTGGTGTCCACTTTTGCTGTTGACTATAATGAATACTGATAGAACTTTATGCATTGTTAAACAGACCACTGCTAAGAAAAACTAGACATCACGCAAGGACAAGCTAATTTATACTTCTACTTTTCAGACAGCATATCAATTGAATCATTTATACAGACGCAATATCATAAACAGTAAAACAGTAGACACTTAAGCTGTATTTGTTTGGTTGAGTGAAGAGCTAAAATAGTGATCCTAATTTGCTTGTTTGCAGTTCAGAGAACTCCAGCACACCTCAAGCTCTATCGTCTACTTCTCAAAGAGCAAATAGAGGATGGAGACAACTTGGAGATAATCTGGACCAGTTCTGGAGATGGGAAACAAATAGAAACTTACAGATAGACAGTATTCCTGTATTGGATGTTTCAATTTGTGCTTCTTTCTGGTGCATCCCATGTAAAAACACTGCTGACACATGTCAAAGTTAAAGCACTGCAGACAGCGGTACCTAAAGAGGATAGGATAATATTACATACTTCATTTTAAACCTGAAAGAAATAAAGATTCTACTTTAGAATCTGTCATTCAATCTCACCTGAATCCTATTATAGGGTAGGTCTTGCAAATGTTGCATTTTGTCTCATGTTTAACTGTAAAGAAAAGAAGACTTCAGTCTCAATGACACTATTTTTCTAAGACACATTCATTTCATGAGACATGAACCCAAATATTGGAATGAAAACTTCAAACTGATTGCCTGTTAATAAAGTAGTTGTCCATCCAAATTTTTGGTTTATATTTTGATCAGCTAAAAACCATAGTTATTTTTTCAACATCATTCCATAAAAATGGTGTGATATAAAAAAATTTCAAAACGATATTATGAACAATAGCGTGACATCACAGTACATATTTTCATCCAGGTATCAATAAAATTTTCAACTGACCAGAATTACTAAACATAATGAATATTTATTCTTTATTGTCTATTTCCTTTTTTTATAATTATACCAGTCTCCTTCTCAAAATATGACCATACCTACCTTTAATGATGTACAAGATAATTGCTTACCTGTTTCAGATGCTGCCAGCCTGTGAAAAGTAGGCAGCCACACCAGAGTCTGTGGTTCTCTCAGCAGCCAGGAGTAAAACTGGTCTTCAGAAATACCCACACTTCTGTCTGCCTGTCAACAAATCAAGAGCTCACACATATATTAGCATATCATGTAGAGTGAAACTTTTATAATCCGGAAAGCATATATCATAGTACATAATTATACCAGATTTTTTTTTAGATAAGACAACAGTTTGGGTTACTCAACATCCATATTAAACAAGTTAAACCGTATATTCTAGTATACTTTGGTGCTTTTAGCAGTCAGGGGCATTAGCAAAAACAGTTATGGAAAAATATAATTTTAAACTGTTATTTTCATATTTTGCCAATGATGGTGAAAAGTCAACTTTAAACATGATTTATTTGTATTTCACACTGTTTTTTGTAAAGGCCTCTGGAATTCCCATGTTTCAATTAACCAGAAGTGTCATTATGTCTGCAAAGATGGAGTCTAGTGTTTGCAGAAAAAACTTTTGACTTTTTAAGATGTAAAATTGGTGAAACATGTCCTTTACTGGCATTTTTTGAATTGGAAATTAACCATGCTTGTAGACTTTTCATGTGGGATGTTTTAATTTTTATGAATTCAGGATACTTTATAGAATTAAATATCAAAAATTTGTATCTGCACATTGATAAGAAATTTTTGTGCAAGAGGTTTGAAGGTAGTGAAGTCATGAGAAAAGTAACTAAAATTCATCATACTTTTAAAAATAAAAAATCAGGATGAGCCTTGTCCCATTTCTATACACATTTTTAAGCTTCATTTTACACAAGGAATTCAAATTTGGACTTAATTTTGCTATTTGTAGCCATTTCAATGATTTTGCTAATTGCTCACTGGAATTTCAAAGAAATGACATCTCTTGCAAGCTCAATTTATAACTGATTTTAGTTATTATATTTTCTGTAACTCTAATCAGTTACAACCCTGCCTGTTTAGCAAAGTCATGGAAGTGCTAATTCATGATCAACACTAAAACATAAAACTGTAAGATTACAGCATTTCTACATTATTCAGTTACCTAGAAAATTTTGAATATGCTAAAAACAACAACAAATATGTTACTCCCTTTCAAAGTTTCAATGTTTATGTGTACTGGATGTGTAACATTTTTTCTAAATGTATTTCCTTTAGCCATAGTAAACAAAATGAACATGTAGTCAGTTGGTTTAATAGTGTCTTCCACTATCTGTAACTTACCATGTTGATACAACTATTGACTGCTGTTGTGACATCACCACTGAATACTGCTCCTTCCTGTAGCAGATCTGGCAACTGATGAAAGAACATAAAAACTTAATATTTATAATCCACTGAATTTTCATCATTAAGCAACATTGCAAGCCACTCCACTTTAAAAAAAAAATAAAACAGAAGAAAAGGCACAGATAACTGGAAAACAAGAGTTTCTTCACTTTTGAGATCAGCATCAACCCGAATGAGCCAGCTGTATCCATTCTGCCAATTTCACGTGTGTATGAGTGTGTGATAAATTTCAAACAAAGTATTCATATACAAATTGTACATGTAAATATAAGCATTAAATGATTATTCTTTAACATATATTGTGTAAATAACATGTGCGAAGACAAACAACCATACTGCATTAACACATTAATTAATTTTTCAGTTCACCCACAGGGCTTGCTCCTGTTTAAGATAAAAAATTAAACAATACTTTATTTTCACAAGATTTACATGACATCAGACCCCTCCCTCGCTTCAAACCTCATTTTCCTTGTAATTTCCTGTATTTTGCCCACTCACTGCCTTAGATTACACAGAAAATGAGGTTTGATATGAGGGGGATGTCCGACATCATGTCCACCCTTGTTCAAATATAGCACTGTTTCCAATTTCTGTTTAAATGGGGGAAAGCCTTTGTTGTTCACTATTTCATTTACAGATTTACTACAAAATAATACTTTAACAACATGCTACCTGACTGATGTCCTGTAAAAATGTGGTTAGATTTTTACTGCTGATATAAGTACTGGGGTCTGCTAATTCCTGGTACAGAGCTACAACAGAGGGAAAACATAAAGAGGCATAAAATCTTAAACTAAATTGCATTTAAATTTTCAGAAATAATTGTTTTTCTACTTTTACACATGTCAGTATAATAGTATTTATATTGGTACATGGTATGCCTCAACTACTGTACCTCTGTACTTGTCAGCCAGACGAGCTGATGTTAACACAATAAGGACCTGCTTCACTGAGCAAATTCTCACACAACCTGTTCTGTCCCTGTAATGTAAAGGCCTTAATGATCACCTGAGCATTAACCCCTTGGGGGCTGCAAAATCTATAATAATTTTCCTGTTCTGCATATCAAAGATAAACTGTATTATTCAGCATATTATTCAGTATAAAACAACATGTGTTCTTATGTATAAAAAACAAATACCCACAAAAATACCCATATTCATAAAATACTTTAAAGAATATATGTTGTTTTAATACTATTTGACTATTACATAATTCAATTTAGTATCAATAGCATTAAAGAAGATGTTATATATTTAAATGTTTTACACAAAAACACTATAAATATGCAAAGTTTGGCCTCACCCTGGAGTTAGAACTTCTACCCTGAGGTTCATGATATTTGCAATTTTGGTTGAGACCTTCCTGTTCTATATGACTATGCATTTATTTTCCTTATAAATGTACAGTTGTAGAGAAAAAGATTTTTGAAAATTCATAAATTTTTGGCAGTTTTGCCTCTGCCCCCAAGGTTCCTGGCATGCAGGAATGCCAAAATTTTGAATTTATGTCCCCATTGTCCCAAAAATGCTTCATACCAAATTGGAAAAAGTCTGAAAGGGTAGTTATCAAGAAGATACTTATGTTTAATTTTTAAGGCATGATGGATGATGCAAGATGACAGACTCAAACCAATAACAATAGGTCACTTGAGTTACTCAGGTGACCTAAAAGTCACAAAATCTAAAACCATGAGCACCAATTCACATTCATATTTCAAACAAGAATATTGTATTACTAACATGTCAAACAAATTGAGGACTAGATTTTGAAGTAACTGAGCAAACACTTCAGCCTGCTGTATGGTAATGTTGGCCGACTGGTCAGCTATCTGATACACACTGGTCAGCAATTCCTGTAACTCCTCACAACCAATCACCATGTCACATCTGTCAGGGTAACCATGGCAATCAAACATTTCCTTCATTGCTGTTAGTTTCACATGGTGCACTGTAAAGTCCACAGAGAATGTGACAACCACATGAATATATTATAAACATATTATTACAGAGTATACATAGGTACAGGTGACTCTCGATGACTCAAATTTCGATCTCTCAAAGTTCTCAATCTCATGAAGTTAAACCATGGTCCAGATTTTTTTCTCTATATATCTAAGCAAATTCACTATCAGTCTCTCAAACGTTTGATCTCTTAAAGTGAAATCTGGGTCCCGTACAACATATTTCATTGTATTTCACTCTTGTTCTCTCAAAGTGATGGTAGCATATACACACCATCACTCAAGCATATAATACATAACCTTTTCCTCATGACATCACAGTAAATAACATCAACTTCATTGTAAACATGTAGAAAACTATATTAATTTTGAATGACTGTACAAAGAAAACTAGAAAAGATATTGTGAAAAAATTAAATGTTTTATAACCTATAAATCTTAAAGTATTATTTTAGAGTTTCACTTATTTTGATGACAGGGCCAATTTTGGCACTTCATGGCTTAGTTCTTTACAATTTTGGTAGAGGCCTTCCTGCTCTACATTATTATGCATTTAGTTCTTCTTACAAATGTGCAGTTCTAGTGAAGATTTTTTAAAAATTGGTCAATTTTGGACAGTTTTTGCACTGCCCCTAAAGGCCCCAGGGTCCTAAATTTACAATTTGTTTTCCTTGTCCCAAAGGTGCTGCATACCAAATCTAAAAAGAATTGGAATTGTAGTTATCAAGAAGTTAAAAATGTTCAATTGTTAATGCTCAATGAAACCTTTAATTTCCTGATTTGACTCAATCTTCAATCTCTCAAAGTCCTGATCACTCAAAGTTTTATCAAGGTCCCTTGAATTCTGAGTTATCTCAAGTCACCTATATTCATGAAGTCTACTAACACTACACCTGTATCAAAATTAATTTAATTTACACATGTACATATGCCATTATCACAAATTACATATGTAATAATAAATTTTGTACTTGGACTTACATCTTAAATGTTTTTGTATGTGTCGAATCTTGAAGGCAGTTCTGTATGCTGCATATTTGATGTCTCTGTATTCAGCTATAACACATTAAGTTAATGGATTACATTCTCTGTTTTCATTTATAACATATCAAATTA